>JARFJB010002173.1:715000-1385000 GCA_036346205.1 Vesta saturnalis | reverse complement strand
TCACGCTTGAAGTATATTCAAAACGACTAAATGTAGTTGTAACAAGATATTCGAAAGTTAACCAAAGCTTTGTAGGCGAAAACCTTGCTATTAATTAGTTAAATATCTATCGTCGCGAAAGTGCTTCTCTTCTGAACAATTACATAAACAAAAGCAAAACATATTATAAAGTAATATTAAATGTTCAGAAATAAATTAATAGTCAGTTCTTCACAGCAGTATTTATTTTAGTAAACGTGGTATCTAAGAGGAGCTACTACTTCTGTCCATTCCTAAATCTCTTTTAGTCGCCGTTTATTTTTGACCACTTCGTTGCGAGATATATTTTATAAACATATCTATTAATTAAATTGAAATCCTTGATATTTAAAGTATGTTTGGGATGCCAATACTCATTTCCGTTTCATTTTTCATATGTCGAAGAAAGTAAGTTTGGAAAAATAAACAAAAATTTGGCATAGTTACATTACGAAACATTAACTTGATGAACAATGAAATTTAAAACTATTTATATAACAACGATCTTAACGAGATGAATGAAACACTTCAAACTATTTTGGGTCTCTCTAAGTTGAATTTAACTAATGTGAAACGATAGCCAAAAAATCAGAATATATGGATTAAATACCAAATTTTAAAACAGAAGGTGCAACGTACTCGTTATTTTAAGAATAACAACGGATAGTGATTCGAAAAATTTGTTTTTATTATTGGTTTCTATTTTAGAATTAAGTGACTTTAAATTTTTATATTTATTGTTAAAAAAAACATTCACAAAAATAGAAATTATTTTTATAATCCTTGAAAATATTTTTGCAATCCCTGGTCTAGTTCTACCTTGGATGATTGCAAATATATACCTGCGTATCATCTTTATGGACCGTAAACACTTTTAGATTTCTTGATTGCTTCACCCACAATTTTTTTTAATATTTGATTTTGACAATTTTACGATATCTAAAAGCCTATTTTTATGACATATGGTGTTTTATTTTTAGGGTGCCGCATTTCAAATAGTTTTAATTTTTTAGTAAATTTAATTTTTAATGCTACTTTTTGACATGATTTATTACGCGAATTTTTAGGTAAAATTAATGAGAAAACAAAAAATACGATTAATATTTGTCAAAATAATTTCGATTGATCTGACTAATTTTATCAAATGATTTTTATTTACTTATACATTAATTCGAATTACAAGTTATTCAGCATTAATTATTTTCGCTATTTCCACGGGGCGTTAAATAAAACCTGAAAACGATTTCGCTTCGTTGTCGATAGTCAAAAATACATGAAAAATTATGTGATGGAATTTAAAGGCAAATAAAATTAAATAAATAACTAAAGCATGTTTACTCATCAACAAAAAATGTAACGTATATGTATGTGAAAATATTGGTCAATTCCTCATAGCTTCAGACATTCTTAGAATTTGAGTTCAATGTCAATTAAATTAATTTGTTAACCAAAATTTCCTTCAACTTCAGCCATTTTTACTAAAATATTAAATAGTTACGGTACACATTTGCCCGTAAGCTAATAATAAATAATATTATGTCTTACTTTTACGATTATCTAACCTGTATAAGGGCTGAAGCACAAAAAACGTTAAGACAAACCAATGAGTGAAGCAGTTATTCTTGTTTGCAGATTTGAACTTAAACTTAAAAATGCTTTGGGGGCCATTCCAGAAGTACTCACTTTGGAGTTATTTATTACTCCATCATATTAAATGATATTAGAAATTTTGTCCGTGAAGTTTACAGAATATAAAAAAATGCTAACATTTAAATTGATTGCGTATGTTAGTGCTTGGTTTGTGCCCGTTAGTGCTTTAGCAAGTTCCAGGTTTGACCATTTTGAGGTACCAACTTCATATCTTGCTGAAGGCACAAAGGTCGAAACTAGGGGTATCGATTAGTGCTTCGTTTTGTCTCGTTGGTGTTTTAAAAATCTTTTTGGCGAAACCCAAATGTTCATATCTTATTCAAAACACAAACATCGAACGTTTTTTTTATCGGTTAGTGGTTTGTTTGTGCTCCTTAGTGCTTCAATATAATTTTGACAAAACCAAACTTCAATTTTCATCTACTACAAATCCCGCTGGTCATAGTGCAGAAACATTTGCTATTTCATGTGATCTCACACAAATGATTTCTGAACCCACAAGAATCCCTGATAACCCTAACCATACTCCACATCTTCTAGATCTCTTTCTTACATCAAACCCTCTTGTTTATAAAACTTCCGTTCTTTCGCCTTTAGGTCTTTCCGACCATTGTCTAATAAAAATCATTTCTACTGTACCTAATTCCACTGTTGTTAGGAAAACCGATAGAACCTTGTGGTGTTTTAAGTCAGCTCGATGGAGTGATTTACGGGATTTCTTTGCAACCTTGGCGTGAATATTGTTTTAAGTCGTCCTCTTCTTCGGACATCGCTCTTTCAGTATCTGAAGTCATCCTCATGGGAATGGAGTTATACATTCCGAAAAAACAGTACCGTGTAGGTCATTCACGTTCCCAACCCTCGTTCAATAAGGCTTGTTCTGATGCAATATCTTTAAAAAATAAATATTACATTAAATGGAAATCTAATAAATCGGTTGACAGTCATGTAGAATACGTTGGTGCTAGAACGATCTGCAAAAGTGTCATCACTAAAACTAAAAAGTTGTTCGAACAACGAAAATGCAATGAACTAGCTACATCTCCTTTAGGCAGTCGTAAATTTTGGTCTTTAGCAAAAGCCATTAGTAAAAACTTTCGAACATCTTCATTTCCCCCCCTGACATCTATTGACGGATCGGTAGTTGCTGATTCTGTAGACAAAGCCAACGTTTTTGTGGATTTGTTTGCATCAAACTCGTGTCTCAATGATTTTGGAAAAGATGTGCCCCTAGTCAACTCTTCTTCATACGTTATGAAACCAATTCATTTTCGGTACAAGCTCTTGGAATCGATCATCGGTAGGCTTGATCTCAATAAGGCGACTGGCCCAGACGGCATCCCAGCTATTGTCTTAAAGAAATGTTCCCCCGAACTAGTACCAGTCCTATCTAAGCTCTATACGATCTCTATATCTTCTGGGGAATTCCCTTCATCATGGAAGTTAGCAAATGTTCAACCTATTCCCAAAAAAGGTGATAAGACCGATCCCTCAAATTACAGACCAATTGCCATCACTTCCATTTTGTCTAAAATCATGGAAAAAGCCATGAATCAGCAACTGCTCACGTTTCTTGAAACTAACAAACTCCTTAGTGACCATCAATATGGGTTTAGGCAAAGTCGTTCAACAGGCGATCTTCTTTCATATGTGACCCAAGTTTGGAACAATACAGTAGAGCAGTCCGGTGAAACAGTTGTAGTCGCTTTAGATATCTCAAAGGCATTTGACCAAGTTTGGCATAAGTGTTTACTTGCCAAACTCACCTCGTTTGGGTTAAATGATGCGCTCATCAACTGGGTTTCTAGTTTCCTTGATGAAAGACGAATACGTGTCGTAGTTGATGGATTTTTTTCAAAAGAAGTTAGCATTAACGCGGGCGTACCACAGGGATCCGTTATAGCGCCTACACTTTTCTGCTGTACATAAACGACCTTATTTCTTCAACAACTAACCCCATCCATTGCTTTGCTGACGATTGCACTCTTCACTGTAGTTCATCTCAGTCTACTCATAGTGATAATCCACCTTCTATGTCAAATCAAGAAATTAAAGCTGAAATGGCAAATTCAATCAACAAAGACATTCAACGTATTCTCGAATGGGGAAGCAATAATCTAGTTAAATTTAATGCTAACAAAACTCAGTGTTGCCTTATGTCCGCCAAAAAGATCGATCATTTCCTGTTGTAAGTATGAATGGCTCAGTTCTTAAGTTTTCAGACTCTATTACTCTGTTGGGTATGATTGTATCTTCAAATCTCTCATGGGTTGACCATCTTCTGTCAGCTACCAAAACAGCTGCTCGTAAAATAGGCTTTTGTACAGATCTAAGCAGTACTTTACCTCTCGACAACTCCTATTGCTGTATAAGGCCCAAATTCGGCCTCATCTGGAATATAATTCTCACCTTTGGGTTAGTGCTCCCAATACGCTCTCGATATCGTTGATCGTATTCAAAAGAGAGCGATTAGGCTTATAAATGACCCGTCCTTAACTTCTCACATACAGTCCCTTGAGCATAGAAGGATGGTTTCAGTTCTTTCTTTGTATTATCGTTATTACAACGGCTATTGTGCTGTGAATTATATTCTTTGATACCATCTCCGGCTATCTTTGCGAGAAACACTCGGTTCGCTCATTCACATCATCAGTATGCAGTACAAATCTCCACTTGTCGTACCAAACGGGCCCAATCCACATTTTTCTACACGGCTTCTAAACTCTGGAATGATCCCCGTAGTTCCTGTTTTCCTCTCACTTATGATACGAGAAAATTTAAGGTAGCTGTTCATAGGCATCTATTGGCAATTCATTATCCCTCTATCCATCCTCCTAAGTGTTCCTGAGTGCTTTAGCACGATAGGCCTTATTTAGCCTGTTCAGGTCCACAATCATAAAAAAAAAAAAAAAACGATTTCAAGGTAGAAGCACGGCCAACTTCTCACCTCGTTGAAGGAACAAACGATCAAATTAGATTTATCGCTTAGTGCTTCGTTTGGGCTCGTTATGTTTCAAAAACACTTTTTTGGCAATCAGAGTTTCAAAATAAAACCATATTGAAACCAATATCGACCAATTTCACACATTGCTTGTATCTGTCTCTGAGAAGTTAGCAGAACGTAAACGGCACTAATGTCTAAATCCCTCGCATATGTTAGTAATTCGTTAGTACTTATTAATGCATTAATACATTTTTTAGCAAAACCCAACATTTTCTAAATATTACCATTTTGGGGTGTACTGCCAATTTCACGCCTTGTTAAAGGCACAAACCTCGAAACTGGGTTTTATGCTTTTTGTTTCTGCTTTCTAATGTTTCGATAAAATTATTAGTAAAACCAAAGGATTTCAAAATACAACCATTTTGAGGTATTCTACAAATTTCACGTTTTGTTGAAGACACAAACGTCTAAACTGTGTTTATGGGTTAGTATTTCGTTTGTGCTCCGTAGTACTCCGGTAAGTTTTTAGCCAAAACCCAAGACTTTCGAAATGGAATCGTTTGGAATATTCTACAAACGTCACACGTTTTTTTAAGGCACACACGTCGAAAGTGGATTTATCAGGTAATTCTTCGTTTGTGCTCGTTCCTAATTCAACTAACCTCAATAAATCATATTCGTGTTGAAGGAGAATTAATAAACCAAACTGATGTTAGTTCTTTTACTTTACTTTACTTAATAGAGAGCTTTCGGAATTCTTTATTCTTTCGTCAGTCAAAATTCTACAATAGGTATTAAATTATTGTAAGTTATATAAGGTACAATAATCGATAACTTACAGTATGTGAGGTTGCTATTTAAAAAACTTGCAAACATTGATAATAAAAAGATTAATTTCGAAAGTATTGAAACATTAAAACTTAATGTGATGTAATTTATGATTGACAGTTTGTGTATATACATGGTAACGAAATGGATAAAGAAATAGAGTTGTTGGAAGTGGACTATCTTAATTGTTTATTTATTTAATTATTTATTTAGCTGACGTTGGTTATCTAAATATAATATGTTTGAATAAATTACATTTAGGTTTTGAATATCAGTTCTTTTATTCATAGAATTTTGTTCACAATGAATATGAGCCATTTCTAAGAAAGATCTTTTGAACAAATTAGTTTCAATTTCAAGAATTTTGATGTTATTAAAGCCAGGAAGGTGTCCTGTTTCATTAGCTTGTTGTGAAAGGGCGCATGCATCCTTTCTGACTTTAATATCACTACGATGGGAGGTTATCCTATACTTTAAGTTTCTAGATGTCATGCCTATGTATTTTAGATGACAGTTATTACAATCTATTTTGTAAACTACATTAGTTTTATCTTTAGTTTCATATTATATATATATATATATATATATATATATATATATAACAAACGATTAAAATTTCAATAAAATCTAGCTAGTAGTTTTTTTGTTTGTTCCTTTGCACGTAGTAACAATAAATTTGAAGAAATAAATCAAGCAGTGTGTAATTAACTGTCAATTTTGCAAATTGACTACAGATTGCGAAGAACGTCTCTTAAGACTTTTGGCCACAAGAGGTAGATTTTCAACAACTCGATGGATTGCAAATGATTGGATGAGAGGTGTAGGCCCCAAAATGTCAATGTCATCTGTTTATCGCCGGATAAGGTCTTATGGGCTGCGTTCATATCGTCCATTTATATGTTTTCCTCGTACACCACTTCACCGTCTACGCAGGCTAGAATGGAGCAACGAAAGAGAGAAATGGGCGCAAGAATGGCGTCGAATTGTTTTTAATGCCGAGTCCAGATTCTGATTTTGGGCCCATGATGGTCATAGGAGGGTCAGGCGATTGCGTAGAGAACGTAAAAATCTAACATTTTTGTGGAACGCAACACAGCCCTCACACAAGGAGTGATGGGTGCAATATGTTACGGTAGCAGATCACCCTTGGCCTTCATTGATGGCAACTTAAACGCTGCTGGTTATATTGCCAATGTGCTAGAACCCGTTGCGCTTCCATATCTTCAGGGGCTGGAAAATCCCATTTTCCAACATAGTCTAGGAGCCTGCTATAGTCCTGTAGGAAATGTAATGTACACCGATTTTCTCATTTGAATTGGTTAGAGTACATTGTCGCCATGCTTTTCGTGTTGGTCACATGTTCGAAGTGACGTCACATTTTTTCAAAATGGCCATCAATACCATGCACTATGCTGCTATCATTGATGTATGATATCATGGAAATAATGCTAGATACAGTATTTTATGTTGAGTAAGTGTTTTTATAAAATTAAATTTACTATATGACTGCATAACTGCAAAATCATGACGATCCGATTTAAAATGGCTACGTTACAGCTCTGAATATGTTCTACCATGAAACATTTCATAAAAAAAAAATATGTTTTCTTTTTGTTACAGAAAGTTTTTGATTTTGAAGAATGGGAGGAATAAATTTGGAACGCTCACCGTGTAAGAAACCAATTGGCTTATCTTTGTGCATAATTTGTGGACGAGTAACACGTGAAAAAGTGTATGGAACAGAAGGTGGTAGAGACAAGGTGAACGTGGCATCCAAAAGAATTGGTGACAATGTGTGTTCTTCAATTGAAGTTACCGGCCAAGGTATGTTTGTGTACCATATGACATGTTACAGTACTTACACTTTAAAGTCAACCAGAATTTTTGAACCTGAATAAAGGAAGCAAAGTAAAGTGCTGAGTCAGCTTCGAAGAAGAAACGCAGTCGGATTGAAACTAAGCCGAGATGTGTCTGCATAATTTGTAACTGTAAATCATTTAAAAGAAATTCAAACCTTTTTAGAATTGAAGAAGATAACCGTGCTGAACAATTCCTTGCTGCAAGAAACGCATTCCAAGACGATGTATTTACGAGAACGAGTACACTTTTGGATAAATACAGCATTTTTGCTGCTGACCGTTTGTATTATCGCAACTGTATGAACACATATCTCCTTCGTTATGAACGTCTTCAGTGTCTTAATGTTTATGAAGCTAGTAAATGTCATTCGGACGAGACTGCATTACAAAAACTACTCAAAGACTTTAATTTCCCGCAAAGCAATCGTGGTTATCCATTGTCTGAAATGAGGGATTACATGAACAGTTCTTGCCTTACTGGCAAATCAATATCAAACAAACAGTTTAAAGGTATGCTTATTGGCCAATTTTCCGAAAAAATCATCTTCGCATATCCAAGGAAACGAAATATATCTCAGTTAGTATACCCGTCCAATGTTGATGTGCAACGGATGGCCGACAAAATTCGATGCAACGATGAAATCAAGACATGTGGCGAAAAATTACGTGAAGAATGCAAGGCATTAGATTTTGGTTTTGAAGGTACATTTTGCGATGCAAATGACTTGTCAATCGCCTTTAAGCAATATGAAAAAAATCGACCAATGCTTTGGCAGAGGTTTTTCAGCTATCTTGTACCTGGACATTAGGAATCAGAAAACAAGAAACTCAAGTGTGATGTTGTCTTCCAACTTGTGTATTACTTGCTCTTTGACGGTAAGAGGAAAACTCCACTCCATACTGGATTAGCTCAAACTGTGCACGAAACATGTAGATCTAAGACATTGATAAATGTTCTAAATCGTTTAGGTCATTGCTGTAGTTACGGTAGCTTACAGCGTCATGATAATCCACTGGCTAACAAAATAGTGACCAGAAACGGAGAAAACCGTGTCCCACTGTCAAGTAACTTATCATTGCAGCAACAAATATTAAGTGGAGCAATGGACAATTTTGATCAAATTGAGGATACTCTCTCTGGCATTGGAGGTACACATGATACCGTACTAGTGTTATTTCAAGGCAACAAAGATTTAGAGCAAGAAGGTATTATGTCAAATATGAAGGATTTCAACATTAACCAAAGAAAACTAACTTTAGATAATGTTTTAGAGTGTCAGAAATTGTTGTCCGTCCATAAACCTAAGGAACGAGGAAACATTCACAAAGATTTTGTGTGCAAATCTGATCAAGTAATTGTGCAGGGTGATGAAGCCATGCGTACCAAACACAATACATTTTCTTTCACGTTTCCTAGTTGACGCAAACGTTCCAAATTGTTCCTTACCAGTAACATGCCGTCGTGGAGCTCTTTCAATTCACTGGTTACAACAGATTTCAAACCAGTAACGAACGTGATATCTATTCCTATCTTGCCATATCCAGCAACACAATTCAGTAGTATTTACACCACAATGAAGAATTTTCATGATGAATTGTCTCAAGTTGGGCAGGAAAATGGTGCGTTATGGTGTGATGAAGGTGTGTACAGAATCGCAAAAGAAATACAGCTACTCTTTCCCAGTGTGTTCGAAATGTATTTATAGGATTAGGTAGCTTCACACTTGCAAAATAATTATTTGATGCATTGGAAAGTACTTGGAAAACAGTGGAGTGAAAGGAATCCTTACAGAAACAGAGACTTGTGGTCCTAAAGTTGCTGAGAACGTTATGACTGGAAGTCATTATTCACGGTCTATTCGTGGAATGTCACTATTGTTCGAAGCTTTGCAGCGATTGCAGTGGCTACAGTTTCTAAAAAATGAAGGTAATTATAAATGCACAGAACTGTTTCAGCATATAGAATCATTACATAAATGTTGCTTAGAGAAAAGAAGTAATGATGCAATTGCGGACAAACAGAATATTGCAACATCTATGCAGGATTTCAACAAAGATTTCTGTGAATTCGTTAATCATGGAGTGAAGACGTCCTTACTGTTCAAGTACTGGAATGTATTTCTGAACGATCTGTTTCTTGTCATGCTTAATCTAGTGCGTGCAAACTGGGAAAGTGATTGGAATTTGCATGTATCCGCTATTCGCAGAGCTATTCCTATTTTCGTCTTTTTCGATAGGACAAACTATTGCAGATGGGGATCCGTGTACTATGAAGATTGCATACAGCTTCAAAACAGTCTTCTAGATGTTTACAACCGATTCGTGAGTGGTAAATTTACTGTTCAACACGGATGCCGTAAATTCAGTGCTGTCGCAATGCACCAAACACTTCAGCAAATGTACAATGAACCTGCAAAAGTCAAGGAGGAATTATTGGAATCACCAGGAAGAAGGAAGCAGTCGCCCAAAGAGATTTAATCAAGCATGAGAAAGTTGCTATATCGCAATTTCTTAAAGGAATTTCAGGTATTGTTCAAGATGATGAATACTCTCTTCACCATGAATTTACTCCTGCAAGAACAAGATCAGATGAAAAGAGTATTCAAACGATAATGGATTACATTTTACAAAGAGGAAATCCTTTTGATATTGGACAGCCATTGAACTACATTTGCAACATTATAACAGGAAATCATTTCTCTGATGAATATTCTTCCATGATTACTGACTGCGCTACTTTGGGCGAAGATGCTTACTAGTTATTCAAACAGGAGAGATTTGTCGAGAAGACGAAGTCAATACATGCTATCATTCCAAGGAGTGTGAAGAAACACGTAAAAGTGATTCAAAAACATAACCTTGAAAGATACTAGAGATGCTCTCCGACCGTTGGATGTAGCTAGAGAACGGAGATACTACATAGAGACGTTGCTTTCATTTGAGATCACTCCTACCTCATATTTTCTCACTAATGATAGTATTCTAGTAAAATCAGATCAATCAGAATTAGGACGAGAAATAGAAAAAGAACTGCACGAAGAACCTTCTTCTGAAACACCAGACTCCAATATTTCAACCGTTACAGTATTTGAGTTTATGTATCAAGCACGAGTTGTTGCTTCGGCTAAAGCAGATTTGGTTACATTTGGTGATTTTTCGGATGCATTATTAAGACGTTTTAAAGGCATATATGGAAATTCAGGTAGGGTGGATGTAGTTTTAGACGTATATAAAGAACACAACATCAAGTCTCACGAAAGACGTAGAAGAAAAGAAGAATCACCATTCGAGGAAAGGATACACCTCTTCCAAAGAATATGAACTCTTTTTGGGATTCATCGACAAATAAGCAACGATTACAAGAATTATTTTTGAGTGCTTGCAATCATTTAGCGGAACCGAAGACGTTCATATATTTTTGGCGGTTTAGGTACAATTGGAACAAAAAGTTTTTCATTCCATCAAGGAAAAGTAACCGAAGTTGAAGAACTTAATTCAACACACGAAGAAGCTGATGACAGACTATTTGTGCACATACAACATGCTGTTGAACAGACACACGTACAGCGAGTTGTTATTGCTTCTTCGGACACTGACGTACTAGTTTTGTCAATATACCACGTCTTCGACGATTTTAAAAAAAGGGGAGTCATTGAGTTATGGGTGTTACGAGGTCATGGAAATTCGTCACGTGCTGTTCCAGTACATATAATCTCAGACCGTTTATCTGCTGAAGTTATAAATGTCCTACCAGCATTACATGCTCGTACCGGTTGTGATACAACAAGCAACGTCGGTACGAAGCATACCGCTTTAATCCGGGCTAAAAAAACACCACATTTGCTCACTTATTTCGGAAAGCAGAGTCTATGATCAGTGATGCAGAAGCATTCGTTGTAAGCGTTTTGAACAAATCTTTTGACAGTTCAGATAAACTTCTAAATCACCAGTTCCACCACATGAAGAATGTTAATTTTGAAAAATTAGCGCCAACTTCACGAAGCTTGAGATTTCATATAATGAGAGCCTATTTACAGTGCTACCGATAGTTCAATGTACTAAATGACAAGGAAGACCTCGATCCACTAAATTATGGCTATGAACTGTGTAGTGACACCTTTGTGCCAGTAATTTGCTATGTGAGCTTACCAGAAGATTATCATTTTCCCTGTACATGCCAAAAGTGTGCTCTAAAGAATGTATGTCCTTGCCGTGTTAGCAGCATTCCGATTTTGTAAATGTAATGTGAAAGAAAATCAATGCAAAAATCCTTGTCGGTTTGGAGATGACTGTTACATAGTCATTTGTCTTGTTTGTCTTAGAAAATGTTCTATTAAAACCTGGTGATGATATTTACTATTGGGAATTATTTATGTCATATTTCCCTGGACACATTCATAGCTGTAACTTAGCCATTTTAAATCGAATCGTCATTATTTTTGTACAGTTATATAGTAAATTTAATTCTATAAAAATACTTACTCTACATAAAATACTGTATCTAGCATATTTCCATGGTATCATACGTCAATGATAGCAGCATAGTGCATGGTTTTGGCGGCCATTTTGAAAACGAACATGTGACCAACACGAAAAGCATGGCAACAATGTACTCTAACCAATTCAAAGAGAAAATCGATGTACACTACATTTCCTACAGGACTATAGCAGGCACCCCCACTAACAGGATAATTCGCGTTCGCATACGGCAAGGGCTAAAACACGTTTTTTTGGAAGAAGCTAACATTGCCGTTCTCCCATGGCCTGTTCGGTCACCTGATTTGTCGCCAATTGAACATGTATGGGATGAGGTCGGTAGGCGGCTAGGTAATTTACCACACCCTCCAACTAACTTACACGCTCTCCGGCTACGGATTTCAGAAGCATGGGTTGATGTACTACAGGCAGCTATAGATCACTTGATTGATAGCGCGCCACGCCGTCTAAATGAGTGCATTACAAATCGTGGAGGAGCAACTCATTGTTGAAAAAAACATGTTTAGTTTTTGATCTTTTATTTTAAAATTTTAATCGTTTGTTCTAAAGAAAGACATCGTTGACGAATATTTCAATAAAATCGTTGAATAAATTCTAGGTGTTGCAATTTTTATGGAAGTCAGCTATATATATATATATATATATATATATATATATATATATATATATAGTGTTGAATCGGGAATATTGGAGTTACTAAGTACTTATATGAGAGTAATCCACATAGATAAGTGCAAAACAAACAAAAAACTTGCTTACCTTTACTTCGCAGAAAGCAGGTGAATCGGTAAGTTAACAGCCCTGGTCCTACGCTTCTTGAAAAACTTCAAAATACCTACATGCAATCACGTCAATCAATACTAGCTAATCGGCCAACAATTTTATTTACTCTAGCGATACGTTACGTTAAATCTCAATCAAACCTAATATCTTAAAATAAAATTATAAAAAAAGCAAATAATCTACCAGATAAACCTCTACAAACTATTGCGTTAACAACCTTCATCAAAATCATTAAAAGAATTAATAAACGCTGTCAGGTTTTGAAAATCAAGATTTTCATACAAAAAAAATGAACAACTCCGTAAATTGAACGTAATAAAAACATATTATCTTAATTACCTTAATTTTAAATATCGCCAAAAGGAATAACAATATCGACTCAAACATAAATTTGACAAATTTAGAATAAAATTAAAATAACGTACAGAATGTAATGATACCTTACGCGGGTGAATACTCTTTTGTAAAATTATCTAATCACCTAAAGGGGTTTTGTGCGAAACTATACACAAAAAAAGCGCATTCAACCGCCTAACAGATACAAATAAAACAAATTTATCAAAATCACCAACAACAAGAAGTAAACGCAGAAAAGTGATTACTTTAATTCGAACAAGATAATCACTCTAAATTTCCTCTTTGCTCACAATGGTAGGAAGATACTCGAGAAATTGACCCTTTTGGTAATTGATCGATGGATACCAATAACACTTCAATCTCCTTCATACTGCCTCCCAATAGGATAGATTAACAGACGTCGAATTTCAACAATCCTACTATTTTAAAATTATATTTAGACGAGTTAATGGTGAAAATATTTAAGCCAAACCCAGGTTATTAGTAGCAGTATCAACTGCTAACACACACACACGCACACGCGCACGCACACGCACACGCACACGCACACGCGCACGCGCACGCGCACACACCACACACAAACACACACACACACACACACCATACACACACACACTACACACACCACGACACACACACACACACACACACGCTCGCACACACACACACCACACGCCACACACACACACACACGCACACACACACACACACGACACACGACACGTAAAAATAAAAACATTACAGGCGGCCCAAACGCAGGCACGAACGAACGCATACACAGGCGCTCGCACGCAGGTTCACAAGGTTACACTTAACATTCACACATTCTACACACACACTTATATTGGTTTTAAATAATTGTCGAGTTTGTCATACATATTACTATCAGGGTATTTAAGTTGGCTGACCATATTATATAGAACTTATACTATTATATGGTGAAACCGTTTTCAATACATACGTATTTTAGAGAAACCTGACGACCCGATATTTAATGTTGATTCTCGTTGTAATCCCGATAGTCATATTCAATGCCTCAAAGTCTGTTGTGAACCCGATAATCATAGATCTTGTTTAATATGTGTGATCCCCAATATTGTTACGTGCACAATTTACACTCCCGCTGCCACATGTTATGTAGCCTACAACGTAATTGTCACACATTTACATGTCACGTTATCTTACTTAAACTTCTACAAAGTTACGTGTACTTTATTTTGATAAGTTCGGTTTTGTGCATTTAATTCTCAGTATAACTGCTAATCGTTTATTAATTAGAATAACATTTCAAATGTAAATTTACAAACAATTGTAATCGGAAGCGGAACTTAACACTAAAACAACAGCGACATTTCCTATCAGTTCCGATTACACTGAGTCTATTAATTGTGTTGTTTGAAATGAAATGCTGCATTTTCACTTTCTATGATTTAGACACAGTAATTACTTCAAATACAGTTTAACTATTACAGTACTTACGTACATGCATCTACATGCAACAAATCAGTTCACAATCTAGGTTACACATCAAACAAATAGCAATCACACAAGTGTTCACAAAGGAACTTTACACCTTTCTACACACCAAAGAAATAGTTTAATAAAGTCAAATTCCACACTGTCAAGCACGTTAACAAATTACCAATAACACGTCAAGACACTGAGTAAGACAACAGGTAGACGTATTTGCATGTACAAGGTAATCTGTTACATCCGCACCTCCTCTGGATCGCTTATGCAAGCAGATACAAACTTTTATACCAAAATTATCCTTTTATAATTTTAACTCAATATCAAAATCAAAAATCAATTATACATTACCACCTTATATCAAGAACACCGTAATTTTACACTATTCCATTAGGTCACAAATGCACTCCACAACATTCAAGACTCACATTAAATCATTACACTACATCGCTAACACAACAATTCACACAAAAGTTCACGAAACCTATTGACAACACTTCACGACACTCACACAACTATGCTTAACAACACCACACACTCACACTCACACCCACACCACACACACACACATCACACACCACACACTCACTACACGTCACACATCACACGACATCAACCACAACAACACACGCTCTACACTACACTACACTCACAATACTACACACTACAATCACAACATATACACATCACACACTCACACACTCACACACACACATCACACACTCACACACTATCAACACACTCACACACTCACACCTCACACACTACACTACCCAAACCACTCACACCTCACACCAACCACCACACTCACACACCACAATCACACACACACACCCACCACACACCACACACACCACACACCACACACACACACCACAATAAACAACAAACAACACCCACCACAACAACTCACACCCAATCCAACACAACCAACTCACACCAACACACCACAACAAAAAAAAAAACAAACAAATAACAAACAATAAACTAAATAAACAAACAAACCACACCAAAACACCCAAACCCACACACCAACCCTCACACACCACACACTCAAAACACACCCACACACCACACACCACACCCACACCACACACCACACACTCACACACCACACACCACACACTCACACACACACACCACCACCCACACACTCACACACCCACACCACACACTCACACACCACACACCACACACTCACACACCACACCACACCACACACCCACACCCACACACCACACACCACACACCACACACCCACACCCACACCCACACACCACACACCACACACACCCACCACCCACACCACACACCACACACCCACACACACACCACACACCACACCCACACCACACCACCACACACCCACCCCACCCCACACACCACACCACACACCACACACCCACACACCCCACACACACCCACACCCACACACACCACCCCCACCACACCCACACACACCACACACCCACACCCACACCCACCCACACACCACACCCACCACCACACCACCACACTCACACACACACACCACACCCACACACACACACACACACACACTCACACACCCACACACACCACCCCCCCCCTCCCCCCCCCCCCCCCCCCCCCCCCCCACCCCCCCCCCCCCCCCCCCCCCCCCCACCCCCCCCCCCCCCCCCACCCCCCCACCCACCACCCACACCCACACCCCACACACCACACTCACACACACCACACACCACACCCACCCCACACACCACCACCACCCACACCACACCCACACACACACCACACACTCACACCACCCACACCCCACCACACACCACCCACACCTCACACACCACACACCCACACCACCACACACTCACACTCACATTTTCTACTCAAACTAAAACGACGTAACACAACAACCCTACACAATCACTTTAAATTATCAGCAACTACCTCCACTCTATACCCTCAAACTTAACTCAACATCCTCAATACACCACTAATAATAAAAGAACCACTTCACACAAATGAACAATTCAACTCCCTCCAAAACCCTCTTACATAAATCACAACTCAAAAACAATTTAACTTCCACTCCAACACTAACACAACTACACACAATACAAACTTCACATCATCCTATAATCACATACCTATCTCACTACACACATTTACTTCTATTTTACAAATTCAACTATTCAATTTTACACTTTCATCCACATACTCACTACCATCTACCTTCGTTCCCCCCATTACTGTTCCTACTTTAATACTTTCCAACGTCTCATCACTCCACTTCCCTCTTTACTACAACACTTCACTCACACCACCACACACCACACTCTACACCACCCACCTACTCCTCAATCACCCTCACACTCAACACCAACACACTCAACACACACTCTCTCACCTCCACATCACACTCACACCCCCCCCCAAACCACCAACAACCCAAAAAACCAAAACCCCCCAAAAAACCCCCAAACCCAAAAACCCAAAACCCAAACCCAACAACCACCCCCCCCAAAACACCTAATTTACCATCCATTACAACAAAACATCGTCGCACAACATTGTCAAGGTAACTCGACGTTTAAATGATTTCAATTACATCGGTAAACATGGAATTATATACCCCAAATAGTTTCGATGCGAAACCTCTTGACAAGTTTGTTTGGGGATATTAAAACAAAGTATGTTTTAATCAAAACGAGAATATATTAGATTCAAACCCGTCGTCAATGAAATAAATAGTATTAATAATAACCACAGGCTGAATAAGTGACGGTTGACAATTCAAACGGATATCAACCATGTATACAACAACGAGGTCATATATATATATATATATATATATATATATATATATATATATATATATATATATAATATATATATATATATATATATATATATATATAACATCATATATATATATATATATATATATATATATATACTCATTAAAACCACTAACTTTGGTATATAATGTTTTCGTTATCTGCATAATGAAATAGCGGAGGGTTTAAACACACAGATCGCCCTGTACATGCAAATACATTCTTTGTAAATTATGTCAGGTGCAACTTATCCCAGCTTCATATCTCCTATAACACTTAATTTCAACGATTCGCTCAGGATTTACTACACTCTGAGATAAATTTAAAACGGAACTTCAATTTCAATGATGCGAAAACGTGGTATAGCAATTTCGCAATTTTCTTACCTTATAAAACCGTCTGTTTTGACATTTAGAAATCAATGAAATTTCTGATACAAAACAAGTTTTGAAGCTTTCCAGTCTCAATGCACTTACATTAGACATGATCTACACAGTCACACTGATCAAATTGAATTCTACATCGATCCTTATTAAGATTCACAGTACCTGAGTTCTTCACTACTACTACTATATCTTTGCTTATTTTTACAACATTGCAACGTATTCTAATTTTACACTTCACTCCATCACTACCACTCACAGTCTTCACCTTCTGTTCCTCACCCATTATCTGTTCCTACTTTGAATGTATCTTTCCAACGTCTTCATCATCACCCACTCTTTTCCTCTTTAGCTACACACTTTCATATGCATAAGCTAGCGACTAAACCTTCAGTTTCTCTACCACCGCTCCAGCCTACTGCCCACTAATGATTCCTTTAATCTCATACACCGAGAACAGGGTTGGACTCAATGGACATCTCTGTCTCAAGCCCTTCCTCGTGACACTCTCACTCATCCCTATCATTCTCACCTACACCACATCCTCATATATTCCTATACACCTTTCTACCTGTATTTCGTTTATTCTTTCTGAGGTATTCCACTACCTATTCACTGTTCACTCTGTCGAATGCTTTAAATCCATGAATGATGCCAACATTTTCCCTCTCTTATGTAAATTGCCAAGTGTTTCAAAATATATCATCACCACCTCCTTCCTAAACCCAACCATCCTTAACAGTTTCATTTCTTCTATCTCTTCCAGCATTTCTTCGTACTGCATATATTTTGTATGCCTCACACTGTCACTACCTATCATTTCCACTTCTTCTGTCCCTCCTATATACCCAATATTGCCACTTCCTCTATCTCTGACAGGCCTTCCACTCACATATTTAGTTGATCGCACGTGCCCTCACCACCTTTCCTATCCTTGGCCTCCTTGCATTCTCCCCAAGATTCCTTCCATACCTTTCTCCACTCCACCATTTAAATCTCACTTCATCGTTGGTTTCTACACCTTCACACATTTTGCCGCATTTTCTTGTAACTCCCTACTTATATTGTTTTCCTATTTTCTATTTGTACTTCTTTATACTCCCTCCGATCATATTTTTTCAATCACTTTACTACCTTTTCTCGTTCTTGTCTATCGCCTAACCTGAATGTCTTCACCTTTACAATCTTTCTTTCATTATGTCATCAATTATTATTTATCACTTCTCCACATGCACGTGTATCCGTCCGTTTCACTTACTTTTTATTCGCATTCAATATTCCCACACGTTTCATTGCACATTTCCAGTAGTTTTTCCGTCATCATTGTTTAATACTTCGGTCTTTCCGTCCCTTTTTCTAGTCTTCACACCTCCCTTTCCTCATTTAAATCTATTAGTTTAAAGTCCTCCTCACACTCTTCTGGTGTATCTTCAAAGTTCTTCCTTGTCTATTTCATCCTATCCTTGTAATAATGCCATTATTTTCACTTTTTCACTGTCTGTATATCCATTATAACATTCACCTTCTCTGAAAAAACACTTTACACTAGATTTCAATTCAACACAAGCTTTTAAAACAGTGCATGTTTGTGAGAACACAAATTGTGTTTAAGAAACATTCACATCTTTGAACAGGTTATCATATTTCATTGTGAAAATATCTAAATAATTATTTCTGCGGCCATTCTTAATTGTACAATACAGCTGAATTTAGACAACACATACTTAACACGATAACACAATAACTTTTCTATTGATAATAAATCATTTAAAAGAATATACGAGTATATAACATCACGATCACTCACAAAGACATTTTAAGTATGTACACAACACTGAATTTTCATAACACCTTTCGACAATTAAACATAATCTAACACACACTACTATATCACTTATAATAATAACATTTTTATAAGAAACAACATACTTACCATTCCATCCTTTGTCCATCTTTGGTCTTCAACACTCACAACAACCCACTGTGCAGAATGCTGTGTGAAGAATGGCAAACTAAAATTTACTTGTACCATAACACATGAAAGCACACTGTCTAAGCAAAAACATATATCCAGTCTTGTTTATTAATGTTTTGCGAACTTGCAGTATGAAATCAACAAATATCATATTCACAACGCATTGATAAGATGCTTATTAAACTTAAAATGCAAGCAGCTATCTTCACATTTCATCGTCAAACTCAATTGAGTTTGAAAAATAGACGTGTACATTACACTCAATAACTTACAATAACATCAAGATACATACTTTAAAAGTTATTGATTGTTAGTTTATTGTACTTTTGAAAATCATCTTCAAGAGATATGACCTTAATTATTGTTGTAATTAAAGGTATTATTAAACTCAGTTTAATGGAAAAAATGAAGCAATTGGATGGATTAGAAACATATAATTTATAAAACAAATTAATAATGCCAACATAAGATTTATAGTGAATATTTATTTATAAAATTGCTTTCCTTGATTGTGTTGCAGATCATAGAATACTGTAACACATGGCAAAACTCAATTGTCCATATCAGATACTGAATGAGCACTTAAATTCGACTTTTTAAGTTCAAATATGCTCAAAATTTCAATTTGTAATTTTAAATTTTATTTGTTGTCTTAGCAAATTTGGAATATTTTGGTATTAATTTTTGCACTAGCACAAGCTACTTTATGTACCTGTTGTCTTAATCTTTAGAATACGTTCCACAATTATGTCACTTTTACGCCAAGAACTTATGAATTGAGCTTCTGTGACGTAATGTTTTAATGCCAAAAGAAAAGCTTAATACGTTTACACAAACTGAATTATTCTTTTAACCAGAATTATTCACAAATTCAAAGTTTTGGATGCTCTAGCAATATAGTTTCCAAAAGTTAGACTTCAAAATTGCAGATTTAAGTAGTATTTCCATGAGAAATGATTATTGTCGATTTAGATGACAACCATAATTTTCCTTATTTTCTAATTATGGTCAATTGATAAAACCTGAATTTAGCCTGATACAAAAGTAATACAGTTAAAGCCAATCAATAGTTTTAAATCTAATACGTTAAGTACAATATTTAAGAATTTTGTAAGTAGGGTATTTGCAAATTGCTGATGTCAGTAAATTATATGTATTTCTACTGTTAGTTAGATAAATCAAAACCTGTTAGTACATTTAATTAATTGTTCAGGCTTACATTATTCAGAGGCTTCAAACAAATGCTCTTGAAAACCGTTTAAGAATCTCCGTTCGATTTGAAATATTTTTAAAGATCCAAACCAATTTCACTGTTTTGTAACTTAATATCTTAGGAGTTGAACTTACGCACAAAGAGCTTTTGATCTGCGCCTACGTGTGGTATGGGTTATGCTTCGAAGAATAAAATTGGAGTGGAATGTGTCCTTTTACCAGTCAATGATGAATTAGGATATTAGTGGTTTACGCTCTTGTCACTTTTTGCATTTCTTAGCATCTAACATTTGTAAACAGTAAACACGAGTGTAAGGATACTTTTTTTTCAAAATATTATTATTAATTTTTCTCTTTAGGACGTAATATACACCCACATTCGAATTAATTATAAACAATGCCTAACTTTTTATATATGCAGCTAATTAGAAACGTTTCAAATTTGAACATCTCAAGTGTTTATATATCATTAACAATATAATATTCAAAAATTTACTTATGGTGAAAGAACAGTTAACTTTATATATATATATATATATATATATATATATTATATATATATATATATATATATTATATATATATATATATATATATGTTGTAAGTGTGTACGAACTCGATAAAAACGAAAACATTGTTAATACAGGGTGTGTCTATTGTTGATGGTTTCCAAGATGTTAACTTTTTAAATTTTTCTATTTCGTGGACTTATTTTTAAATCACGCTGTATCTTCCAAACTAGAAGAGTTCAAGAAAACACATTAGAGAAATTTGTAGAAGATGAAATTGCCTTAAAGAATATTGAATTCATTCGAGACAAACTCATCATTCAACATTTTAATGACATAATGAATTCAGAAATGATTTTTTCAAATCCAAGACAAATTTCAAGAGGAATATTTTTCCAATAGAGATGGATTTAATACATGGCCGATAAAGGAAAAACTTCCTTTTTCATAAGCTTCACAACGATATGAAAAAACGTTGACGTACTAATTACTGATTGTTACAGGAATATACCTCAGGAAAAACTTTTAGAGCATAAAATTACCTTCAAAAAATACGGTAGAGTAGATGACAATTGACAATTTGTCCCTCACTTTTCAATCAATCTGTACATTTACGGCAAGAAATACGTCTCTTTACTGATATCTTTTCATCCCGTAGCAACGACTTGACATTATAAGTTAGTTGTCAAAATTTGTTTGCTATTACAGTTTTGCTGATTTCAATACGAGTTCTTTCTGTTGTATGATATTGAATTTAGTTTTTGAGTCGTTCTTGTTCTTGTATTATTATTGTTCTTGTTCGTGTTCGTGTTTTCCTTCCTGAGTCAGTTTTCAAATGAAGAATATGCCGATATTCATTATTATTATGGTGTTGCCCAAGGAATGCGAGTGAGGCTGCTAGACTGTATGCAGCTGCTTTCCCAAGAAGAATTCATCCAGAAAGAGGGTGAGATCTGGATATCTTGGAGGCCACTCCACTGTACCACCTCTTCCAATCCACGTTGGGGATAATGTTCGTTTAGCCAATCCTCACACCTCTTCCGTAGTGGGCAGGACAACCATCAAGTTGAACCCACATATTGCTCTTGTTGCCAATGAAACCTCCTCCATCAATTCAGGGAGGTTTTCTTGAAGGGAATTCAAAAAATTCACTGAATTGACTATCTGGCAGAATATATGGACCAATAAGTTGATTGTTGAATAAACCAACCCAAACATTAACTTTGAACTGGTGTTGAAAGCTATTTGGTCTCATAGTATGTGGGTTCTTATGTGCCCAGACGTGCGTGTTATGGATATTGAAGATGCCTGACCTTGTAAAGGTGGCCTCATCCGTCCACAAGATTGCTTTTTGGAAATCTCGATCATTCCTAACTGAATTGGGATACCATTGGAAAAACTCAATCCGCCGACCTAGATCTCCATCTAAAAGTTCTTGAACTCCCGTCACGTGATACGCACGTCTTCCGTCAGCCTTAAGAGTTCTCCGTATTGTTTCTTGTGGCATCTGCAATACATTGGATGACCGCCGCAAGCTAGTCTCAGGATTTGCTTCGAACTGCTGGATTACGTCGTCTATCCTCTCAACATTATGAAATTCCTCTTGATCTCTTAGGATCCTAAAAGATCCTCTCTCTCTTAGAGCAGTGTGTACTCTAGAGAAAACACTCCGTTCCGGATGAATTCTTCTTGGGAAAGCAGCTGCGTACAGTCTAGCAGCCTCACTCGCATTCCCTTGGGCAACACCATAATAATAATGAATATCGGCATATTCTTCATTTGAAAACATGACTCAGGAAGGAAAACACGAACACGAACAAGAACAATAATAATAACAAGAACAAGAACGACTCAAAAACTAAATTACAATATCACTACAACAGAAAGAACTCGTATTGAAATCAGAAAACTGTAATAGCAAACAAATTTTGACAACTAACTTACTAATGTCAAGTCGTTGCTACGGTGATGAAAAGATATCAGTAAAGGAGACGTATTTCTTCCCGTAAATGTACAGATTGATTGAAAAGTGAGGGACAAATCGTCAATTCTCATCTACTCTACCATATTTTTGAAGGTAATTTTATGCTCTAAAATTTTTTCCTGAGGTGTATTCCTGTAACAATTCAGTAATTAGTAAGTCAACCATAAGTTTTTTTCATATCGTTGTGAAGCTTATGAAAAAAGGAAGTTTTTCCTTTATCGGCCATGTATCAAATCCATCTCTATTGGAAAAATTTCCTCTTGGAAATTTGTCTTGGGATTTGAAAAAATCATTTCTGAATTCATTATGTCATTAAAAATGTTGAATGATGAGTTTGTCTCGAATGAATTCAATATTCTTTAAGGCAATTTCATCTTCTACAAATTTCTCCTAATGTGTTTTCTTGTAACTCTTCTAGTTTGGAAGATACAGCGTGATTTAAAAATAAGTCCACGAAATAGAAAAATTAAAAAAGTTAACATCTTGGAAACCATCAACAATAGACACACCCTGTATTAACAATTTTTGTTCCTTTTGGCCAGAGGAATCAGCTGTTTTCGTTTTGGCCATCGAGTTTGGGTCACCCTGTATATATATATATATATATATATATATATATATATATATATATACATATATATATATATATATATATATATATATATATATATATATATATATATATATATATGTTATTTAGAAAACTGTGATGCACGAGATGCAAAATAACTTTACTGAATTTCGATATAAGAATCCAAACCGAAATTCAACCCAATATGAGGCAATAGCCCTAAAATTAAACCCTTATCATATTCAATGGACTCCAAACTGTCCTTTTCGACCAACGAGATACCACACAAAAAGTCCCCGGGATGATTGAATTCTCTTTAAGAACTACACACAAGTGAACGGGAAGAATTCCTCGATAACTTCAAATACCCAGGTGGAACGTAACTCTATTTAATACGCCCCTAGCTCATATCACACGTTCAGCGTCCAACAATCCCTTTCTTCTACAGCTTAACGTTAACTGACTGAAAAACAACACTCTCATTTCTCCACAAGATCACACTAACCGTCACAGAAAAATAATCCATAACTCAAATCTCAGTGGACATTTCCAGAAAACACTGCATCTAAAACACGCACACACTGCTTTTAATCATGATCCTTCCACTCATACAATCTTATAATTCTTACAAACTAATACTCCTTATAAAAACTGTACATTTCAAACAAATCAGAAACATCACTGTACACACGAAACAAACACAAACAAATCCATCACAAATCTGCATAGGACATCAGACAGACACACGTGACACAGACACACAGACACACAACACTTTACAATCACAGACACGACACAACACACAACACATCTACTAACTACAAACATACGACACACTGACACAGACACTGACACTTAAACAACATCAACACACAGACACACAACACAACACACACACACAACCACATCAACACACACACACACGACACACACACACACACAACACACAACACACAGACACAGACACACAGACACACAGACACAACAGACACACAGACACACAGACACACAGCACAACACAGACACAACCACAACACACGACACAGACACACAGACACACAGACACACAGACACACAGACACACAGACACACAGACACACAGACACACAACACACACACACACAACACACACACACAACACACAACACACACACACACACACACACACAACACAGACACACAACACACAAACACACAGACACACAAACACACAGACACACAGACACACTCAGACACAAGACCACAGACACTACACACACAACACACACAGACACACTAACACACACACACAAACACACAGACACAGACACACGACACACGATCACACAACACATACACAGTACACACTAACACCAGACACAGCACACAGTCACGACACTCAGCACAAACTACAAACACTCAGACTACACTAACACACACACACACACAACACACACATAACACACACTCAACAACACACACTACACAACACACCACACCAGCACACATACAACACATACCACACTACACACTCACTCACTAACTACCACTACACATCACACACTACACTAACCACAACATCACAACTACATCACACTCACACATCACATCACAACACCACACACTACACATCACACTCAAATCACACACTCACACACATCACACCACATCACAACCACTACACTACACTCACACACTACACACACACTACACTCACACACTACACTCCACACACACTACACACACATCACAACACACACACACAACACATGACATCACACTCACACACTCACACACTCACACACTCACACACTCACACACTCACACACTCACACTGACACAACACTCACACACTCACACACTCACACACTCACACACTCACACACTCACACATCTAGATGTCTATTAACCTCTGTGTGTCATGAAGTTTTAAAGTTTTGCTTGACATAATTTATTGTTTTTGCGTTTACAATGTTACCTATAAAATAGGTTGCATAATTATCCTTAAAAAAATGTTATTAAAACTATTTGATTGGTGTAAATTTCCATTTTGTAGGTTGGAAGGTGGTGTTGTGTTCCACACAGTGTAATAGTTATTGAAATGTATAAAAAGTAAATGTAAAATACACTATTTAAAAGCCCAAAAGCTTACAATTTGATTAACGTTTGAATTTGTAACTCCTTAATACCGCTTGGAATGTGTAAGGCATTGTTGCTTTTAGCCAATTTGTTTGTCATGGTTAATTTTTGCGTAAGAAGTGGCATTTAGTTTATGGTTGTCTTAATCCCAAATTTTAGCATCTTCATGTCACTTGTACGCCTCACAGTTGGATGGTTTTGCGTTCTTGGGCATAACGCAAGTAATTGTATATAAGTAACTGAGAGCTTCTATAATACGTTTACGCACTGGATTTATTTGGTTTGTTGTTTATTGTTTCTTTTATTACCCACGTAATTATTCCAAATTACACAATTTTGGGCTAGGTCGTGTTTCGGCAATTAATAACATATAATAAGCTCGAGCATTTAAAAATAACACCACTGATTATGATTGATGTTGTTGGTGTTTTGGTTTCTATAATAAGCTGTTTAAAGCTGTGAAATTTGAATAAAAATTGATAACTAACAAAATTCAAGGATCAAAAGTTGAAAAAGGGTTGCCAATCAAACGTTCTCCAAACTTTATAGCAGAGCTAGCACTTACATGAAATTTTGTATATACGAGGGGTATTTGCAAATTACTCATACATCCCAGTAAATTTCATGATTCTATTTTAGATTAATAAATGCTAAAAATTCTTCGTTTCTCTTATGATTGAATTGTTATGGTGTTTACATTGGCACAGAGTACATTAAAGAGCTTGAAGATACCTCTAAATTGAACATTTCAGTTATTTATATTAATTTTCTTAAGACACCTGTTTTTATGTTGATTTTTATGCTTTAATATTTTTAAACATCTACGTCCCAGTTTATCATATGCGCCTACGTAGTGATCACGTGGGTGTCATCTATGGTGGTATAAAAATATAATGTAAGATGTATGTGTTATAACCGAGTCAGAGGACTGTTGGTTATGTGACATTGTATCAAAAACACGCTCTTGTCCCTCATTTCTGGAAAGAAAATTGAACAGTATAAAGAGTGACTCGGATAAGTGGTGACTTTTTGTTTGCGTAAGTATATATTTGATTTGATTAATTTTTGTCATTCTTAGCGGGAATATACATACCCACATTTTTAGAAATTCTAAATTTAACCTCAAACATTTTTTTGATATATGCAGCTAACTTAGAAACTTGCGTTTTAATTAGTCGAACTTGCCAATTTACGAACATAAGTACTAATTAAGCTTTACAACATTAAATTTTCATGTTGATTTGTGTACTTGACAAATATAATTAACTACGTTAGGTTCTCACGCTATTAAAGACGTTTGTACAAACAGTTTTTAATGCGTTTCTTCAAATTTACGACTTGTAGAAGGAAATTGAAATGTTTGTTTATAGCTTAAAGTAATAAAAAAAAATGTATTAGACTAAAATCTTTAAATAAACAGTATTTAAATTATTTATATGCAGATATCTTAAACAAACTCTAACAAACATCCAGCTTATTAATATTTGGCTCAAATCTGTTCTCCGAGTATCTAATATTAGACATTTTAATTTTATTCGCTTTCCAAGTTATTTCAAGTAGATTCTTAAGACGATTCCAATTTTTTTACAAATTGAAACTTGATACGTTAGTGATATTTTAATTTAATTAAAAAATTGATAAATTTGGTCGGTAATCTCGAACTTATTTTTTTGTTTCCAAAAATAACCATTTCAACACGTTTAGTTTCATTCACTATCCAAAATCAAGGTAAATAAGCTTAAAATACCACACCTGTCACAAAAAAAAACAATAGTACTTTCTCTTCGCTCACCCACAATTTTGATTTGAACTAATGCCAATTTTATAATATTATCGACAATAAAATAGTAATTTGTAACAACGTGTTCTTGCCAAACTTAAATTGATACCGTTTGGACCATAGCCGAATTATCGATCAGTTTCACTTTCTATACATGACTCAAACTAAAACAATTCATATTTCTCTCAATATATTTATGGAAGCGTCTTAATTTTGTTTTAGACCGTAAACAATGGCGACGAAAACTTGTTCCGGTTCCACATCAGTAGCCGATTTGAAAAAGAAGTTGGATGGTTGCACAAAACCCAAAACGGAAGAAATCACGATTGAAACTTCTAAAATTCCTGCCCTAGAGAAGAGCATCTTCCAGGAGTTTACATCACTAACTGCTTTATATATAAGCGGAAATGATATTGAGGAAATAAAAAATAATTGCTTTGAGGGATTGGCTCACTTAAAGTATCTATACTTAAATAACAACAACATCAAACGTCTCGGTGTCGAATGCTTTAAGGGCTTAACGAGAATTGTCGAATTAGATTTGTCGAACAACAAACTGAAAATGATGCCTTCAGGATGCTTTTTGGAATTCGCAATGACGACAACGTGTGCGTGCCTAAACCTCTCTAATAACCTTATTGAGCAAGCAGACATTGGAGCTTTCAAATCTCTTACCGTTTTGTACGGCACCCTAGACTTGAGCAACAATAAATTAACCAAACTTACAACAAATATGTTCCATAATCTATTAATCGAAAAATTTGATATTTCCAACAACCAAATCAACACAATTGAAGAAAACGCATTCTTTGGCAGTAACTTTAAATTCCTCCACTTGGAACGTAACGGAATATCCAACTGTCACCAATCCGGATTCAATAAATGCGAAATCCAATCTGAATTACATTTAGAAGGTAACAAACTCACTAACTACGCTGGTGTATTTAAAACCCTGAAAAATTTGAAAGAGCTATATTTGGATGACAATGGTATAACTGAGCTTCCTGATGACAGCTTTTTGGGGTTAAATAACCTTGATACTCTTTCCTTAAACAAAAACGACGTTAAATTGACTAAAGATTGCTTTATGGGTTTGGATAATTTGGAAACGCTTCATCTTGAAGAAAATGGAATTGACTCGATTAAACCTGGTACTTTCATGCGTCTGCAAAATTTGCGTAACCTAAACTTAAGCTACAATAACTTCACGGAGTTAGCACCAAATACATTTTGGCAAGCAGATAATGAGCAGGACAGAACTTACTTTTTCACTTTAGCCATACACCACAACGATATTACGAAAATAACCCCAGGAGCGTTTGGTGGTATCGACAGAATAGAAGATCTTCAATTATACGGAAACAAACTTTCTGGTTTTGTACCAGGCGCCTGGAAAGATCTCAGTTACATTGGATGTATCGAATTACAAAATAACGAAGTAAGCGATAAGAAAGTTTTGCATCAGTTAGCACCATGTCGTCAGGTAAAGCTAGGTGGAAACCAATTAGAAATAAGCGTGTCCAGTATGTATCCAAACGACCTTAACCTAAAAAATATTGAAATGATTAGCTTTAATTATTGTTGTTATCGATTGGAAGATGGCAAATGGAAGTTTGATGATAGATTTCAAGAGCACACAATAATTCCGAAGTAAAATTTTTGCTAGAATTTAAGAAAATGAAAAATTCCCTTAAGATTCCATCAATTTTATGCCTTAAGTTGTCATTATTGGAGCGATTTTGTTTCTTTTTCCGTTGTTGCAAAAATATTTGCAAAATTTTCTTGTGGAAAGTTTCAGTGTTAGAGGAAAAAGGAATGGTTATCAAAGAAAGACCCCGCAAAGCAGTATTAAACTGTCAAAGTGCTTTTATTGATGCACTAACTTTGGTCTGTTATCTTGTAAATAATTTTATGTCTAAAATGCTTACACTAATAAACTAGTACAGAAACCTTGTTAATTTTATTACTAACACCAAGATAAAGTGTATCTAGTTGATAGTAGCTTATCCTTCCTTCTCTGTGTCTTTACCCTCTTGTAACTACTTGTATTGCCTATCTTGTTGTAATTGATATTGTAATATATTTTGTAACTGTATATGTGTAATAACATTTATTGTGCAATTAGTTTAAAAAATATTTGCATAATGCACATTTTTCCACTTTATTCATCAATTATCCTATTTTTACTTATTATTCCTGTAAGTTGTGAATTCTGTAAGCCAACGTTTGCGTTTCCTACCGTTGATTTTTCCGCTATTTATTATTCTTATGAAAACACTGCGCCGTTATGATAAACTAAAAAAATAAGTATCTTAAAATGAGTGGAGATTTGTTGCAGGACAGCAAGTATGTTCCAGGTTACAAAAACTTATGGATTGCCCTCGATTCCAGAAATTCATGGTGGCATTTATGATATTTTGTAAATAGTACTATTCATACAAGTTGCCATCAACGACAAGACTCCCTGTTATTTCTATGTAGAGAGTGGGAATAGTAACAGCCAACGGAAACACGGTTTTAACTGTTTTAAGGATCAAGTTCATAATATAAATTCCACATGTATAGCCTCCCCCTCTTCAGCTCTACATATATATTCTTTGTTTTTGGGGTCGGGGTTTTATAGTCACTACTTTGTGAATAACTGAAGAATGAGTCGCAGTCGGTTATAACAAATCTACTTGGTTATAATAATGTAAAATAAACGCCGCTGTCTGGTGAGTTATATGAATTAGGATCGCCCTCTATGGACATTTGTGTAACACATATAATTAAACAGCTGTTTAGCAATGTGCGAAATTGTCATTACTAAAACGGTAAACTAAATAATAAACAAGTGATATTAGTGTAATTACATGTGGATAATCTGGAGTCAGGCTTACAAAGGAATTATTTACAGGTGAGTGTGGTATTTACATTCGTAATTATGTATGAACGTTAGTGTGCTGGTAATATGCAGCTGTAGGGGATTTATTTGTTTCCATTAAATGAATGGAACTCCGGTCAGGAATTGTTATCTAGGAATAATTATTATTACATTACTTATGGATAACATCATAACTGGAAACAGGTGTTTTATATACAGGTCAGAATTTCTTCATATATACAAGTAGCGTTTTTTATAACTAAACCGGTATTTAGGGCGGTTGTCTGGAATGCTGGTAATAGGATAATTATATACAGATTGACGACGGGCACGTGGGGAACTGTAATAGCATCTTCGGAGTCTAAACTACCGGCAACATTTAGAGGGTTAATATCGTTAGGGTAGGTGTGCGTGTAGTAGCAGTAGCTAGTAATTCAGGGCGTGATTAAGTACTCCTCCTAGCTTATCATTAATGCTCTTTTCGGGGCGATTCATCAAGATAACATAAATGATGTGGCTTTTCTATTCTGTGAAAGAGCATTATATGGACAGGGATGGTTGCCTGAGTTGAAATATTCAACTATACGGGGCAGGATAACAATCTAGGTTCAGCTTAAATTGATACGGTGTGCTGGACAGGATTCTGGTCTGATTAGTAGTTACCGGGTACTTTTCTGGTTACTAGTTGCTGGTCAGGACCGTCTGGCTTTAGAACGGAATAATACTACAGATATAGGAAAATATATTACAGCAAGGAGACGAAGAAATGAAATGTCGCGGAAGAGTGAGAATGAATGAATGAATCTGAGTGTGTGTAATTAATCAGAATGTGTAAATCTCAATATGTTTGTGTATGCTAGGGTATCTGCTATTTATAGGTAAATGGGATGGAGTGGGAAAGGAGTGAAATGATAACATGATAGAAGACTGATAGAACAGCTGTGGAAGAAAATAGGTAATGAGTTTTGGTAGGAAAATTTATTTACAGGGATAGGAAAATTTATAGCAAGGGTTCTCAGGTCCATTACACACAAATTCATAAAAAAAGTCTATAAGCTCGATTATGATTGTGATAAAGTACAATAACTTGATTGTAACCGTAGGCCACAGTTTGTTTAAATTCATAACAAACTGGAGAATTTTAAGGTATTAATAACAAGATGTAGGCAATTATGGTGGTTATGCGTAAGCTATTATAGAAGTTCTGAATTTTAGAAAGGAAACAAACCAAGGTGTGTTTTGAAGGAAAAGAACTGAAACGCGCTTAATTTCGGATAAGAAGTATAAACGTAGATTTCAAGTTAATTGCATGTTCGGTACGCTAAACATTCCTTTTCGAGGATGAAATGACCTGAGTTAAAATAAAATTCTTTAAAGAAACCGCATTTCCTCCTCTTATGTATGCTTTTCTCTATATTTTTTAAATTTATTGATGCGTATGACTTTGTTTTAGTACCAATCCTATTATTTACGTTGTATTTTTTGCTGGTATTATTTGTCGTCCTGTACCAAATTGTACTAATCTGCACCGAACAGATTTATATTGCGCAGCACATATCGTAAGGTACCATAATACACAATTATCGAATTGTATTCTATTGTGTTGTAAACCAAGTTCTTGGAATGATAAATCTCCAAGTAACTTCATGCTACACGATATTGTATTGTATCGTGCCGTCTCGCACCGCATCATATCACACTTTACCGCAGCCTATGTAACTGCAGCAAATCGCACATTACCGCACAGTACTGATACCCACGGCACCGAACTATATTCCACGACCCGTACCTACCGTAATATACCACAACCACCACATACAATTCTATCATATTGTATTGTGTTGTACACCGTAATTTTGGAATACTAAACCTCCTAGTAGCTTTACGTGATTCACTTGAATTCCATTTCCTTGTATTTCAAATGACGGTTGTGTTGAATTGTTCCCTGCTTGACCATGCCATCCCGCAGGTCACCGTTCTTAGTTGCACAAGACAATAACGTATCGAGCATTACTGTATTGTATTGATACACACGACATCGACCTATACTGTACGGAATGTACCGTAACATACCACACCTATAGTGTACAATCGTATGATATTGCATAGTATGGTACTGTATTGTATCGTGGCGTGGTCATATCATGCGGTGTTAATTGCGCCCAACAACTCAACTCAACAAATGCACCCCATCGCAACTCACGACTCTAAAACACAAATCACGTATAGCACAGTGATACACTAGACTAGACTATACAATCGTGTTGTTTTGTAATATAGGCCGAGATGCATTAGGTATTTTATAGTGTTATCGTATTTTGCCGTATCTTCTCGTAAAATAGTGTACCGTGATGTAGTGTAGTTTCGTTTTGCGACGTAAGCTGACGTCCGTACCGCAACTTACTGAACGTTACCGGAATGCACTACCCCGCCCCATACCATATCGGACTGTATGACATGGCACCATATAATCCTAGTATCTGATACTGTATTGCATTGTGTTGTTGCCTAAACTCCAAAATTTAACGGATTTTCAACTATTGTTATCCATGTCAACTATTTTCATCATCACTACACTTAGAGCGATTTATAAACTGGAGGGGTAGTGGAAAGTAGTCGTGAGACAAATAAATAAACCGTTGTACTTGATGCTATTCTAGATATGAGCAGTATGTATTTTTTATTCTTTTGTGCTCAAAATTAAACAAATGATTTTATAGTTTCTGAAGTAAACTACGAAATCACAATTGTGGGTTGAGCTGATGGAGGTGGTGTTGACACATTCGAACTTCGTGGAGTTAAACAAAATACTACCTGCATAACGTTTAATAATGCCTATTTGGAGTAACTGAGCTGATCGACCTACTTCCACTATTTTGGATTTATAGCGCGATATTTCGGAACCGGTCTCTGCTTTCCTCACCAGGCTTGCCCCTGAGAAGGACTGATTCTTATGCTTTTTCCTCAAGCACTTGTTCATTCTCCTTTCACTCACTAGTCTGACACCATTCACGCTGAGCCACGGAGTAATCCAATACACACACACGCACGCACGCGCGCGCACGCAAGCAGGAACACACACACGCACGCACGCACGCACGCACGCACGCACTCACGCACGCACCCACCCACCCACTAACCCCAAGTGCTTGGGAAAAAATTATATATAACATATGAATTCGACTCAAGCGCGCAAACAGTCCTTCTCATGACTAAGCCTGATGACGAAAGCAGAGTCCGCTTCCGAAACGTCGCGCTCAAAAAGCATAAACTGTGGAAATAGGCCGATAAACTCCACCAATTAGCATTAAGGTATTGCCGTTTATAATTAAATAGAGGTTGTGTAAAAAAATTTGTTAATGTAGAAATATTCTTTATCTTTATTGTATAATGGTTTACTTGTTTATTCCATAGTTAAAGACAAGTTGGCTTTCGAGTATTCAACTATTAGTTTCAGGAAGAAACAACCCCAAATTTTAAAGCGAACATATCTAGGTACATGTAAATATTTTTTGGTTAATAAGGCAAATCGATAACTTTATGAACCTGGCCTACTATAATCTACGACTGAGCATAAGGCACAAAATCTTCTAGTCATTACCCAAACTGTTAAGTAGCTATAATTTGTAGCCAGATTCTAGAAGTATACCTATAGAACTTTAAGGGTTCTACAAAACACACACACACACACACACACACACACACACACACACACACAAACACACACACGCACACAGACACACATACGCACACACACGCTCACACACGCGCACACACGCACGCATACGCACACATGCACACACGCACACACGCACACACGCACACACGCACACACGCACACACGCACACGCGCACACACGCACACACGCACACACGCACACCCCACGCACACACGCACACACTCACACACCACGCACACAGCACACACACACGCACACACACACACGCACACACGCACACACGCACACACGCACACACACACACGCACCACGCACACCGAACACGCACACACGCACACACACCACACACGCACACGCACACAGCCACACGCACACGCACACACGCACACAGCACACATGCACACGCACACACGCACACGCACACACGACACATGCACACACGCACACACGCACACCTACACACGCACAGCACACATGCACGACACACGTAGTTACACAGTAGTTACACAGTAGTTACACAGTAGTTGCATGTTGTGTAGTAATTTACTGCCATCGCGATAAAATATCAACATGAAGATCCGATATGCCGAGGTAGTGTATAAATGAAACCGATATAGACCTCGTAATCCGCGAACAGTTCCGACGCAATACACCTGCACAACCACGAAAAAGTTTAACACAAATAGATACCCATGCGCATGCACGCACACACACACACACACACACACACACACACAGTGTAATTCAAAGTTCGAACGTGTTGTTAATAATTCACTTCTATGTAGGCAACTTAACATGAATTACGTGCAGCGTGTGTTGCATATCCTAGTTGCCTAAAAACATGCATTTAATTATTTTAATTAGAACTCGCACGAATATCGTTTGCACATACCGTCTCAGACACGTTCATGCGCAAAGACCTTTTGAGAGTGTCGGTCTTGTGCGATACTGAAAGGTAGTAGAGCATTGCTCTGTAAAATATTTGTTATTGTAAGTGCTATATAATTTGTACGGTAAGTTATTTTAAGCTGTTATGTAAGGGTTTGAGAGGTTTGCTTTTTCAGGAAGTTTTATCTTTTATTTACTTCACCTTTATTGTTACTTTTCACCCGATTACACACATATACGCAATTAATTATTTTACCGTTAATCCAATTTACGGTATTAGTACGATTAATCAAAAGTGAGAATTATTAATTTGGGAATGATAAATCATGCAAATTCAGATTTATTTCAACTCTGAAGTAATATTACCCAACAGTCTCCAAAACGCTGACCCAGCATCTAGCCGTTTCGTTATCTACAGTGTGACCAAGACTAAGGTGTTTTGATTACATTACTCACAACATTAATTATTCATTAGGTTATAACGTTACTAACATTAGCATTAAAGTATTGCCGTTTATAATTAAATATAAGTTGTGTAATAAAATTTGTTGTTCTTTTAACTTTATTGTATAATGGTTTACTGGTTTATTCCATATTTAAAAATAAGATGGCTTCCGAGTATTTAACTGTTAGTTTCAGGAAGTAGCAACCCCAATTTTAAAGCGAACATATTTAGGTACATGTAAACGTTTTTTGGTTAATAAAGTAAATCAATAATTCTATGAACCTAGCCCACTTTAATCTACGACTGAGCATAAGCCACAGAACCTTTTAGTGATAACCCAAACTGTTAAGTAGCTAAAATTTGTACCCAGGGTGTTGAGGTACTTATAGAACTTTAAGTTTCTAAAACACTACAACACACACACACACACACACACACACACACACACACACACAACACAACACACACACACACAACACACACCCACTACATCACACTACACACACACACAACACAACTATATACACACCATACAGGGTGTCCCAACGATAGATAGTAAATTTATGCTTAACCTAGAATTATGTGTAAATATTGTATGACCATGGGGTAGAGGAATGAAGTGTGCTTTTTAAAATATTGGAAGTTATCAGGGCTCCAGAAAACAGACTAAAAATAAATTTTTTCACAAGAACACCCGTATTTGATTTTAGTTTTAATTCTACGTGTCCATACAAACATATTTTGTCATACAAAGAATGGCTGAAAGTTTTAGTTCTTGAGATATTCGCGTTAAAGATTATTATGTATTTTCTGGTTGATAATTGTTCACAATAAACCAAATTGAGTATTTCGTGTGAAAATGAGTGTATTATATTATTTAGACCAGTAGTATTTCAATTTTTCAAAGGGGTGTTATAACCATTCAAATTATGAAAATTCTCAAATAAAAAATATTTTTAATTGACACCCTATTATTTTTATTTCATATTATTGGCATTAAAAATCTATATTTTTGTCATAAAAATCCTATATCTATTTTATAGTTTTCGAGTAATTTCGATTTTCAACAGATTTATTTTGATAACATTTGTGCATAGGATCTTGGTTAGCCATGGAAAATAATAATTCGTTCACTAAGAATACAAATGGTTTCTACTTGTCAAAATAAACACATTAAATTTGCGTTTTGCATTTAGACTTGTTATCAATTCTTGTATCAATTATGGATTATTCGACAAATGAATTAATTGTATGAATATACGTGTTGCAGGCTGAAATAACCCTATAAATTCTACAAAATGAAATATCCTGAACTCGAATACCTACTACTGTTTTTTTCATTAGCTGCCCTTTATATTACAACTTTACGTTTGAAGTATTTAGCACTACCGCTAGTAATCAAATCTATCCATCAAATTTTCCAAGCCAACAGTAGTAGATATTCGACGTTCAGGATATTTCATTTTGTAGATTCGTTGTGCCAATAAAGGGTTTTTTTCAGCCTCGCCCAACACGTATATCATATCAGTTAATTCATTTGTCGAATAATCCATAATTGATACAAGAATTGATAACAAGTTAAATGCGAAAACGACAAATTTAATATGTGTTTATTTTGACAAGTAGGAAATTTGTATCTTAGTAACGCAATTATTATTTTCCATGGCTACCAAGATCCATGCAATGCAATGTTATCGAAAATAAAGTAGCTAGTGTGAAAAAATCGAAATTACTCGAAAACTATCAAAGATAGATATAAGATATATTTGACAAAATGATAGATTTTTAATCCCGAATAAAATGAAATAAAAATATATAGGTGTGCAGTTAAAAAACTGATTTTTTTAATTTGAGAATTTTCAAATTTGAATGGTTATAACAAACACCCTGTTGAGAAAATTAGAAATACTACTCGGTCTAAACGTTAGTATAATATCACTCATTTTCACACGAAATATCAATTTTTTTATTGTGAAATAACGGAACAATTGCCCATTCATCAACCCCACGAAAATGACCATAATAATCTTTAAACGCGAATATCTCAAGAACTAAAACTTTCAGCCAATCTTTTGTATGACAAAATATGTTTGTATGGACACGTAGAATTAAAACTAAAATCAAATACGGGTGTTCTATTTAAAAAAATCATACTTTTTCACGTCCTGCTTTTCTGGCACACCCTGTATAACTTCCAATATTTTCAAAAAATGCACACTTCTTACCTCTACCCCATGGTCCATACAATATTTACACAAATAATTCTAGTTAAGCATAAACTTACTTTACTCTATCGTTGGGACACCCTGTACACACACAAACACACGCACATACACGAACTCACACTTTCACAAGCACGCACACACACACACACACACACACACACACACACACACACACACACTCGCACACGTAGTTACACAGTATTTACACGTTGCGCAGTAATTTATTGCGAATCAAATTTTCTACCAGCGCGATTAATACGTCAAAATGAAGATCCCATGTGCCAAGCTAGTGTATAAATGAAACCCATACAGACACCGTAATCCGCGAAGAGTTCAGGCGCAATACACCTGCACAACCACGAAAAAAGTTTAATACACACACACCCACACGCACGCACAAACGCATGCACGTACTCACCCACGCACACACACACACACACACACACACACACACACACACACACAGTTTAATAAAGTTCGAACGTGTTGTTAATGATTCACCTCTATGTAGGCAACTTAACGTGCATCGAGTGCAGCGTGTGTTGCATATCATAGTTGCCTAAAAAAATGCATTTAATTATTTTAATTAGAACTCGCACACATATCGTTTGCACATTCAGTTTCAGACATGTTCATGCGCAAAGACCTCTTGAGAGGGTCATTTTTGTGCAATACTGAACGGTAAAGCATTGCTCTGTTAATTATTTTTTACTATAAGTGCTATATAATTTGTATAGTGAGTTATTTTAAACTATTATATAAAAGTTTGAGACGTTTGATTTCTCAGGCAGTTTTATTTTTTATTTACTTCACCTTTAATGTTATTTTTCACCCGTTTATACACATATATGCAATTAACTATTTTACCGTTAATCCAGTTTACAATATCAGTACGATTAATCAAGAGTGAGATTTATTCATTTGAGAATTATAAATCATACAAATTCAGATTTATTTCAACTCTGAAGTAATATTACGCAACAGTTTACAAAACGCTGACCCAGCATCTAGCCGTTTCGTTATCTATAGTGTGACCAAGAATAAGGTATTTTGATTAAATTAATTACTCACACACACACACACACACACACACACACACACACACACACACACACACACACACACACACACACACACACACACGGACACACATGCACACACGCACACACGCACACACGCACGCACACACACGAGAGAGAGAGAAAGTGAAAGTGAGAGAGAGAGGGGGGAGAGTGAAAGTGAGGGAGAGAGTGAGTGGAGTGAGAGTGAGAGTGAGAGTGAGAGTGAGAGTGAGAGTGAGGTGAGAGTGAGAGTGAGAGTAAGAGTGAGAGTAAGAGTGAGAGTGTGAGAGTGAGGGTGAGAGTTATTGTGAGAGTGATAGTGAGAGTCTGAGTGAGAGAGAGACATCATAGCCCATTTTGGCGAAACATTGCCAATCGGTGCAAATTGTCTGATAAGTCGATTTAGCTTTAGAGGAAAAAGAGTTGATTGCTTCCTTACATACATATGTGTAGGTTGACGATATAAATTAAACACGAAAGATGGATAGCAGTTGCCCATTTTATAGATATTCTTACGTATACATAACATAAACATACTTTCTTTTAAATAGCCCAGCCTGTATGTTATCACTTCTTTTAATATTTGCTCAATTCTAACGTGACCTTGTGTAGCATTTTCTATACGTATATTCCGTGGCTTTTAAAATAATTGAAAAAGGATGGTCAAACAGGGTCAAGTTAAAGGTACCAGTAGCGTCTACTTATTAGTGTTTTGTGACTTGTATTTACATGGGTATAATTCCACAGTCCTCATGTATAGCTTTACTCGAATATTTCAGTCACGTTTTTGTTATTTTTCTTGAAAATGTTGAATAGAGCACCCTGTATATTATGCACCGATTGTACAGCCCTTTGCAAGAGCTATTCAATGGTACTACTTTCCGGGCTTAAATTTCATAGTTTTTCCGTAATTAAGCCAAAAAGTTAAAGGTTTATCTGAAGTTATACCCATGTAAAGAAAAATCATAAAACACTAACATGTAGATTGAGCAGGTGTCTTGTACCTGAGTCAGTTAAGATATTTATAAAACACTAACATGTAGATTCAGCAGGTGTCTTGTACCTGAGTCAGTTAAGATATTTTACTTCCATTGTTTCGAAAACCTCTGGAGATGGGTATAGGGAATATTACATAAAGTCACCTTAAAATTAATCGTATAATCCCAAAATGTAAAAGTATTCAAGGTGTCATTTACATAATTTAAATTTGTTTCCACGCTTTTGTGGGCCACCTTGTAGAAGCACAAATAATTTTAAAATATGGATATCCATAACTTTTGTATTTAATTTTTTTCTATGTATCCAAATGAAGCTGTTGTCTCTCTTCCACGCACTAATTGTCCACGCTGTATACAGTCCATTAATCATTCACCAATGAATTTGGCGTGGTGCAAAAGGCGATCTGTTGATTTGGTCACATTGTAAGAATTAATGAAGGAGTATTGACAAAACAGATATACATGGTGTTCCACTGAAAGTTTACACCCTCGTAAAGCTCGACTAGGACGTTTTCAGAACAGTTCCAAAGACACATCAATTTTTATATTTTGTGATTAATTTTGTAACTTTAGGAAGAAGAAATTTCTCAACCATAACTGTATCGAGTTAAATGAAAGAAAAAAAATACTGTTGTTTAAGTGCTGAAAAGCCTTTACAATGTAGTAGTCATGTAACCCATTATCCCATTTAATAATTTGAGGGGAGTCCCAACCCCACGCATAAGATTAAGGTTGAAAAAATGGTTTTTGTCAAAACTTTTATTTTGCCAAGTTTTGCAGATGTAAAAAAATGTTAGGGGCAAGAAGTACGTGACGGACCTGTACAGATGGGATTGAATGCAGTAGAAATCGGGATTAACAAAGGAAAGGTAAAGCGTTTTAGAACAAGGTACGCAAAGATAGGGCGATTTAGAGAAATACTCTGAATAGTAATTAAGTATAAGGAGCAGCAAAATACGGTTTCCTTGTAAGAAATTCTGAATACCCAAGGTTGGTGGATTAATTTCTGGTGGGTCATATTGGCAGCATCAATTATTATATAAACAACGACAATAACATTGCTACTGACAAAGTAGCGCAATCAAAAAAGATCAAATTCTATTATCAAAATCTAAATATACAAGTCGTACGTGATTCTATCGAGATCGCACTCATTATTATATTACGAGCATTACTTAATTCAACATTGCACCAATTGGATAATGACATAATTTCTTCCGGTAAATTTCGAACACTTTAAGAAGTAATTTAAATTAATTCAAAATTTTGTTTACACAATCAAAGCTAGACTAGCATTATTTACTAAAAGATTAGAAATGAATGTAATTTTTGTGCTACTTGTATTTGGCCATATTTCTCAATTAACAATGTAAGTAATACTAAAATACCAACTTTCCAACATTCAGCAAAATTATTCTCAGATGTGTGGATTTTCACGAAAAAGAAAAAGAAATACTTGATTACAACCTATCTCCGGAAAGGTACGATACCAGAGTTCGGCCTCCGGGTACAAACGGAAGTGGTGAGTTCGCAAAGGTTGTTTGCAAAATTATTGCAGATTTTTTTAGATGGCTCACCTGTAATTGTTCGTGTTAATCTTTTTGTACGTTCTATAGCTGCAATAGATGATCAGAAAATGGTAATTTACTATTGTGCTGTTATTCGTCGTGAGAAACCTAATTTTAGGAGTATAGCGTTCAGTTAACGTTTCGGCAACAATGGATAGACCCTCGTTTAAAATACGACAGTCAAAACGGACAATTGCGTTTTTTGACGTTAACAAAACCAAATCACATATGGGAGCCCGATTTGTACTTCAGCAATGAAAATAGTGGTCACTTCCATGACATGATGGCACCAAACTTGTTTTTCCGAATTCTTCCGGATGGTTCAATTATGTACAGCAAAAGGTAATATCAGGAAAAAAAAGGTTGCTATTTAAATGTCATAATCTTCCTAGGATCTCCTTAACATTAGGATGCGAAATGGATCTAAAATTGTATCCGTTCGATGAGCAGACTTGCGCAATGCAAATGGCTAGCTGTAAGGTCATATTTCTAACAATTCTTCATATGTGATTAACAATTTTTAGATGGATACACCACGAAAGACTTAGTTTTTCTATGGAGAGACAAGGTCTCAGTTCAAATTGCCAAAAACTTGTATATAGCTAAATTCAATATCCAGAATGTTTCCCAGGAGCATTGCGATATTAAATTAACCACGGGTAACTATAGCTGTATAAAAACAGAATTCCTTTTCAAACGAAGTTCTTTTCATTATTTTATACAAATCTATTTACCAAGCATTGTAATGGTCTTACTGTCTTTTACAACATTTTGGTTTAGTCCTACAGCTATTCAGTCTAGAATGATTTTAGGTAAGCTTCTCAATTTTATTTTCCTGCCAATAATCGTCTAGTGTAGGATTATCAACGTTACTTGGACTTGTAATTCGAACTTCAGTAGTAAGTTCAGAGATACCTCAAGTGAGCTACGTCAAATCTGTTGACATTTGGACAGGAATCTGTATTACATTTGTTTTTTTGGCGTACTTAGAGTTTTGCACAGTTCAATATCTATACCGGTCCAAACGTTTTAATGCAGTCGCAGGAAAACCCGATGAGGCGGATTTGTTGCAAAATGATTTAGACGGTGATGGTGAGAATGACATTACTATGGTAAGTTTTTATATACTAAGATTTTAAGAAATAATCGTCACACTTTTAGAAGTCGTTGAATTGTTCTGGTCAACTGCTAACACCAAATAGTAAATGTACAATTCGTGAACAAATTCATAATTTAAGTTGTTTCGAAATTTGGTTTAAAAGGTTCTCGCACAGAGCAAAAACGATTGACGTTTTAGCAAGGATATTCTTTCCCACTTCTTTTTTAGTGTTTAATCTTATTTATTGGCTGTATTATACCGCTTAAGTACATGTGATTTCAGAACGTACATATACACATCAATGACTATGTTAAACTATTTATTTTTACCCTTCCACAAAAAATTTCAAACCCTGAGTTCAATTATTGCAACAAGAGACTGAGCTAGTTGGATCCTTGGTGACACATTCTGCTTAGCATTCGAGAGGTAATAGGTTCGATACCATAATTTTTAATATGTGTGTAATGACTCTGGTTCGTAAACAATAACCATTGTTTACCACACAAAGCCTAGGACGTGTCTCGTCAAAAGTGTACGCGAGTGTAGCAAACATGGGATATCTTAGCTGGGGACGATTGAGCGCTACCCGTCTTCTAATACTGCAACAGCAAACTGTGATTTAGAGACCCTAGCAGAGTGTGGCTAGAGAATGTCGTACAGGCCTAATCGCCTGCACTGTGAGAAAGGTAACATCTCCAAAATAGTCTCCCATAAGGAAGGTAGTTTGATACCTTTAGATGTTGAAAGAATTGCGTGAGGAGAAATCCTCGTTTCTAGCGTTAAAACGCATGAAGGGAAACGGGCACTACTACACGGTATCATGCCCTGCTGTACCATGCTTGCTCTGCCTGAGTTGTCATAATTTTAGTTAGGGTGGAAGAATACCAGCCGAGGTGGTACTAGCACTTTTACCATGAGATTTTCGATTTTACGAGCTCGGGAAGGACTGCCAGTCACCCTTTTCCTTATACTCAATCTAGTTTCATCCTAAATAGAACTATTTGGAAAACTGGTGTGAATACTAACTTACTTTAATAGCAAGCTTTCAGAAAATACTCTGCCCTTCGTCAGGCGTAATATGAAGGTGGCAACTGTTGACAAGGTAACAACAAAGACATCATAATTTTACCAGCAGATAAAGGACGCGCTACTGTTTTCATGGATAAAACTTACTACACAAACGAAGCTAATAGTTTACTAAACGATTTTGCTTACACTATAAACTATCAGACAATCATTATAACAAGTTAAAATTATTAACTACTGTTAAAAGGATCAAACTTGCTAGCTGAACTACTTAAGAAACTGACACCACAAGATCCTATAATACCAAGAATTTATTGATTGCCAAAAGTACATAAACCAAATGGTCCTCTTCGACAAATTGCAAGTTCCACAAATTTAACAACCTACACATTAGTTAAATATCTAAATACCTTTCATTGGTTCGAGCAATTCCTTTATAAGGAATTCACAACATCTTATTGAATTGATTGGCAAATTAACATTAACCCCAGATGATTTGTTAATTGGCTTTGACGTGGATTCCTTGTTCAAAAAAGTACCAATAAATGACACAACCATTAAAACGACATTTTATCCACAACGAGATCAGATTATTTAAACACTGTATAACTACATCACCATTCCTATTTAATGGCGAGCATTATAAACAGTTGGATGGAGTAGCTATGGGATCCCCTATTTCTCCATCGATTGCAAATTGTTTTGTGGATTATTTTGAAGAACAGGCTCTAAGTAATGCACCTAAGAAATAAAAACTTTGGCTTAGATATGCTAATGATTCCTTTGTTATCTGGCCTCTTGGGGAAGAAGAATTAGTGGTGTTCCTAAACCATTTAAGCAATCAACACACAAACATTACATTTAAAATAGAAAAAGAAAAATATGGTTGTCTTCAATTTCTTGATGTTCTACTCGTAATTGTAAGAAAATGAAATGGAAGCCTAACACATAACCTATACCGTAAGCCAACTCATACCGATCATTATATTAATGCTTCATCACACCATCATCCAGGACAAAAGTTTAGGGCGATACAAACTGTGTACAACCGTGCCACAAAGATTTATCAACCAGATAAATTACAAAATGAATTAAACCATCTTGAAAAGTCATTTCAACCGAAACAAATGACACCCACGGATGATAAATCTACAACATCAAATAAGTTTGACATTTTACCTTTCCTAGCAAACACAACGAATAAAATTGGTAAAATATTTCAAAAGCATAATATAAAAGTAGCTTACAGAAGCGGTATTAAAATTCAATATCTTATGAGCTCTGCTAATAACCAAATATCCTTACATAGATGTGGTGTTCACGAAGTACCATGCTCTTGTGGTAAAGCCTGCATTGCAGAAACTGTAAGAAGCATTAACACCCGGTTAACAAAACACAAAGGGCACTTACGTTTACTCCATCCTACTAGATCAGCAATTACTCAACGAGCCTTGAACACTCTGCACTATACAAAATTTGAAAACTCTAAGAATTCTGGCTAACGATAGGAATCGGTGTGCAAGGAAGCTATTGAAATTCTGATATTTGTCAATATTTGCCACTTTCATGTTACGCCTGACAAAGGGCAGAGTACCTGTCTGAAAGCTTGCGATTAAATAAACTAATATTCATATCATTTTCCCAAATAGTGTTATTCAGTACGTCAAATGGCGAAAGTTTCAACTCTTATTTTCCTATCCTATTGCTCCTTTCGTCCTCACTGTCTTCCTATGGGATTGAAAGTCCAAAATTAAAACCAAAAGATAGCTGCGGTTTCAAGGGTAATAAATGCCGGACGGAAAATCTTGCACCATTCGGATGTCCGGAAGGGTAGGATCCAAGCGACCTCGGCCATCGAAGGAACTCGCTTTCTGAGCCATTTTTGCATCCTCCGCGGTATCAGCTCTAATCTTAATATTGTTCACCAACATCTTGAGAAATTACAACTGAAATACAAGTCTCCTCTGCAAGCTTCTATTCACCAGACTTGCGTAAAGATATTTGTTACTTCACATGATCTTACGTATATGATCTCTGAACTCACAAGAATATCATAAAACCCTAACCACACTACATATCTAATAGATCTCTTTCTTACATCAAATCTACTTGTGTATAAAACATCAGTTCTTTAACAACTAGACCTATCTGACCATTGTCTACTAGAAATAACTACTACTGACCCTAGTTCCTCTGCTGTTCGCAACACTGATAGAACCTTGTAGTGTTTAAAATTACGTAAATGTAGTGATTTGTGAGATTTTCTTGCAACCTTTCATTGGTGTGAATATTGTTTTAAATTGTCCTCATCTTCCAACATTGCACCTTAAGTACCTGAAATCATCCTCATGGGCATGGTGTATAGTTCGCAACCCTAGTTCAATAAGGCTTTTGCTGATGCAATATAATCGAAAAATTAATTTTGTAGTAGATGAAAATTTAATGAAACGGTAGAGAGTCATACAGAGTACGTTGGTTTTAAAAATACCTGTAAAAGTGTTGTCACTAAAGCTAACAGTTGTTTAAACAAAATAAATGTAAAGAACTACCTACATCTCCTTTGGGCAATTGTAATTTTTGATCTTTAGCTAAAGCCATCAGTAAAAACCTTGGTACATCATATTTTCCCCTCATGGCATTCCTTGACAGATCTACAGTTACTAAGTCTGTAGACAAAGTCTATACCTTTGTGGATTTATTTGCGTCAAACTCGTGTCTTAATGATTCTGCAAAAGATGTTCCCCTAGTCACCTCTTCCTGTTTCGGTGTATTTAGCCTGTTTAGGTAGCTGTTACTTAGCGCATCACTCTAGAAAATTGACCGATAGAAAATTATGAGGAGCGTTAGAAGAAAAAAGCTTTCGAGAACAAACATATTTTGACAATCACAAGATACATAATATTTATATGGAAATAGAGTTCTCGTATGACTATATCTGTGGACATAAACCGAACGTCGCATATTTTTTGATAGAAATAATACCTGCAACATCCATAATTATAGCTTCCATCAAACCCTCAATCCATGCAGTTCTTCCATGGTCCTCATAATCAGGTCAGTCCTCTAGGGTGATCATCTATAAAACGGTGGTTGGATAACAATCTAAACACACGAGACCGGTAAAGTTGCCGTACCCCACAAAATGTTGCCACGGTCTTCATAGTCTTACCAGCAGTCAACATCCTCGAGTAGTCAGTTAGACAATAGTAGGACGAATAACAGGCTAAATAACAATACGCTGAGGCTACATCAAGTACTCACACTTTATAAAATGGCACTGTACTATTAAGAATAGTTCCTTACAATTCGCATCGACAAGGGACCTAATTTAGGATGAATTCCTAAGGAAGCCTTAGAGCCATTTCCTAACAATACTGGCCCTTGCTTACCGCAAACAAAGGGCCGGATTTAGCGTTGTCCTAGGGATGATCTTGTAGCTAATTGTAAGAAACAGGTCGTTGCAAACAACTTCTTGCAAAGGGCCCAGATTAGGAGGCAAGAGTCATGCGAGGATTATGGTTATCGTTTTTAACAGAAATGCTCTTTACGACCGGCGTAGATAAGGAAAAAGAGTTTAAAAAAAAATCCTAAGGAGACTGTGGCAGCCATCTTCAGCAAAGTCGCTTGCAAACATAAGGGGTCTAGTAAAGCTTTAGGGTGTTTTAACTAAGGTGGTGATCAACCGGTTGCATATTATATTATCACATGTCGAGCCAAGTGCCTTGTAGACAAACGTTGCCGCGATCTTCAAAACGTTCCACATTTACGGACAAATGACTGGTAACGGCCAAAAACAGTATAGTAACAATTCACAAAATTTTATCAGACAGGTGCCGCAGTACCTGCTCTTGATAGTTTCGGTAATTCTTAAATTTAATCAAATTTGTACTGACATTGTACAGCGCAGGCAGTCATTGTTAACAAGAGGGCCACGACCTGTTTCAATAAGCAGGCCGGGGGTCCTATCCAAGGCATTGATCAACGTTTAGCGTTCCACGCTTACAGAGCAAAAAGTGGTGACAGCACAAATGAAAGCATTTGGTCCGGACCAAAAACGTACCCAGTCATTTTTAACAGGAATACCCAGCTTAAGGAAAAGCTCTAAGGGGACCTTGGCAGTCTCTTTTAACAAGGTATCTTGCAAACTCATGGGGCACAGTTTAGTAGTAGAGCTTTAATGTGTCTTATCTAAGTGATCAACCGGTTGCATATTATTCTCCCACGCAGAATCAGGTGTCTTGTCGACAAACGTTCCCACCCTCTTCAAAATGCTCTACTCTTACGCCTCAATGAGCGGTGGCAGCACACGTCAAACAGTTTGGCCCCGGCAAATTGCTGAAAATACACGTACACGGACACGGACACGGACACGGACACGGACGCGGGCACGCATACGGACACGGACACGGACACAGACACGGATACGAACGCTACACGGACAAGGACACGAATACGGACACGTACACACAGACAGACATCATGACCGATCTTAGCGAACTTTGCAAATTTAAAATGAGCTAATACGTCGATTTAACGTTAGTGAAAAAGAAATCGATCAGATAACCTTCTGTACTTACATATGTATAGGTTGTAAGTTGAAAAGACATGAACTTGACCCTGTGCTTATCCAATTTTTTAATCAAGCTTCCTTTTAAGCGCACAAATTGAAATCACCATCAAACATCTCCATAATTTAAAAACTTTTAAGTCCCTGTGAACCTCTATGAGGGTTATAACACCGCAATTATAGAACTTCTAATGGATAACAATTTTCCGACCACCTTTCTTTACTATACGTCTGGAATGGAGAGCTGTTGACACAGTACTCGAGTGGACAGATTACAAGGCACTGCAGCGTATGCATAATCAGACGCTGCCTACAGTGGGACTAGATTAAGGTGCTTACAGTTTAAAATAACTTGTTAATTCAAAAATAACCTGTCGGAAGATGCCGGATTGAGTCGTGGGTATATACGAATACAACACACTGTTCTTTCTCCTGATATTAGTTTAACTCAATTCTTCGCATTACCTGTTATCTTGCGGGTGGGTATGTGTAGTAGTTTGTTGGTTGTGTGCGTGTGCGTGGGAGCTGTGAGAATTACGTAAAAAGGTGGCCAACACATATCTGTCATTTTGTGAACACTCATTAAGTTTTGCCTTAAACAGTGCTTATACCATACTGCTCATAAAAATATGGACTGCCTTCATAGTATAAATTGTAAAGAAGCATAACTTCTAAATATCTATGGATCAAAGGCGCGATTTTTTGCTTAGGCGTGTAATATTTGGAATGTATAATGATACATCAGGGGGTTTTTGAACCCCGAAATAAATTTTTACCGCTAAGATAGGTGCATGAACATCGAGTGGTTCATACCTATACGAGCCTACGTGAATACTTTAATAAAATATGTCCCTAAGATGATGTAATGAGAATTACAAGACAATCCTCCCACCCAACAACGATTACACAACTCCTGGTACAGCAAACTCATATTATAACACGAGATCCACAAAAAGAGGCTGAAACGGGGTGCAGTCGGGACCAGACTTATTATTATATTACCTTACTTGAATATAGCACTGATTAAATAATGACATAATTTCATCCGGTATATTTTACACTTTAAGAAGCAATTTAAATTTATTTAAAACTTATTTACATATTCAAACCTAGTCATGTATTAGTAACAACCCGAAATGAATTTAATTTTTGTGTTACTTGTATTTGGGCAAATTTTTCATTTAACAATGTGAGTATGACCGAAATTCCAGTTTTCGAAACTGAACATAATTGTTCTCAGGTGTGTAGATCTTCATGAAAAAGAAAAAGAAATACTTGATTATAATCTCTCCCCGGAAAGGTACGATATGAGAGTTCGACCGCCGGTTTTAAATGGAAGTGGTGAGTTAGCGTAGGTTATGTGCAAAATTGTTATAGAGTTTTTTAGACGGCTCTGCTATAATTGTTCGTGTTAATCTCTTTGTACGTTCTATTGCTGCAATAGATGATCAGAAAATGGTAATTTATTATTGTGCTATTGTTCAGTTTGAGAAATCTAATTTTAGGAATACAGCGTTCAGTTGACGTTTCGGCAACAATGGATAGACACGCGTTTAAAATACGACAGTCAAAACGGGCAATTGCGTTTTTTGACGCTAACCAGACCAAATCATATATGGGAGCCCGATTTATTTTTCTCAAATGAAAATAACGGACACTACCATGATATGATGGTACCTAACTTGTACTTCAGAATTTTTCCGGATGGTTCAATTGTGTACAGCAGAAGGTAATATCAAGAATCAAGTTTTTTATGATTCACTGAGATAATTTCCCCAGACTCTCTTTAACACTTGGATGTCCAATGGATCTAAAATTGTATCCGTTTGATAACCAGTCCTGTGGAATTCGAATGGCTAGTTGTAAGCTTATTTTTCTAACAACTGTATATTTCTTACTATCAATTTGTAGACGGCTACACAACCGAGGATTTAATTTTCCTGTGGAGAGAGCATGATCCTGTTCAAGTTTCGAAAAACTTATATTTAGCTAAATTTACCTTGCAGAATACTTTCCATGAGTATTGTAATAGTAAAACCAATACGGGTGAATACAGCTGCTTAAAAGCAGAGTTTCTTTTCAAACGGAATTTTTTCTTTTATTTGATACAAATTTACTTACCAAGCACTATAATGGTCTTCTTATCTTTTACAACATTTTGGTTTAACCCTACAGCTATTCAGTCCAGAATGATCTTAGGTATGCTCTTCAATTTTTTGTTTCAGCGCGTAATCAACTATTACAGGGTTATCAACATTGCTTGGACTTGGCATTCAAACATCAGTAGTCAACTCAATTGTACCTCAAGTTGCCTACACTAAGTCAGTTGACATTTGGACGGGAATGTGTCTTATGTTTGTTTTTCTGGCATATTTAGAGTTCTGCACAGTTCAATACGTCTACCGGTCCAAATATTACAACTCAGTCGAAAAAAAACCGGAAGAAGGAAATTTGTTACAGAGTGAATTAGATTGCGATGGTGATGATAAATTCACTGCGGTAAGTACTTATGTGTCAGATTTTAAAAAATAACAGTCGCCATTTTAGAAGTCATTGAATCATTCCGACCAACCGTTAACACCAGAAAATAAACGTACAATTCGAGAACAAATTCGTAATATGAATTGCTTAGAATTTTGGTTTAAAAGGTTCTCGCACAAAGCAAAAGCGATTGATGTTTTATCAAGAATACTCTTTCCGGCTTCTTTCTTACTGTTTAATCTTATTTATTGGTTGTGTTACACTGTTTAGGTGCATGAGCTACAGATAAAGCTGTATGTTCACAGAATTCGATGTCAAGAAAACTAGCGAGCGGTTTAGTTTAGAATTTTTTTCGATGAGCAAAATAGATTATTTTGCTAAATCTGCGATATAATTTTATTCAAAATGAGCTAACTAAATTTTTGTTTTATTTTCTGTTTAATTTTCAGGCTCAAAGTCAATTGTGTTCATTCGAGATTTACTTTGGGAATGCAGATGAATCGGCCTAATTTAGTTAGTGGTTAACGCAATTGGTAAACTAATCCATTTTTGTTTTCGGGGTTTAGCTATATTTTCTTTTTTTGATTTTGTAGCTCAATCAAGATAATTTTCAATTCTCCAAGTTATGTAGCCAACTTGCAGTTTTTAATTCGCGACTAAATTTTTGGTTTTTAAGGTGAATCAAACAAATTTTTACTGTTCATTTACGGTTTAATTTGCAAACTCTATAACGGTATCGTATTATATGCATGTAGTTGGACAACTTAATTTACTAAATACCGCGTGGATAAGCAGCTCGTTGGTGTTGGACGAAGAGGTCGATTATCTTTTCCAAGAATTGCCGACTTCAATCGCTATTAAAACAAAAGGGGTTTGAAGAATTGACCTAAAATTACCTTTTGTTCCATCAAGCAGCGGTTTTCTAAAATAGCACCTTGGGCGGTAAAGGAAACCTTTGGAATTTCGATACGATTGCCTCCTAATAATACTACGTAGATTAGAATTAATATGAAATGAGACCTAGATATCTCTGCCCAACACCCAGTTTCCTCACTTCCACTATGTTTAAAACTAAACCCACCTTTTCTAGCTCAAACACACACAAAAAGGTTCAGCTCATTCAAAACATCACTTCAATAACAGCTAAATGGACTAGTATTATAATGCCACTATTTCTGAGCAATTAAGTTTAAATATGTTATGGGAGCAAGAGCTCATTATTCCAATTGAAATTATGACAATACACGATAATCAACTTAACTTCATGCTAAAATGAGTTTTCAACCTAATAATGTAAACGCATTCAATTTCACGTCTTGATAAGGTTGAAAACCGTAAAACAAGACCATCCCATGCGCGACTCTTTTCCATTAAGCTTCGCCAAGGTGGACTGCTTTTGCAAAAGAACCTAGAAGTACACTTGAGCTAAGATAGTTTTTATTTCCGTTAATTAAAACAAATTATTTAGCGGTACTTTCATATATATATATATATATATATATATATATATGTAATTTAAAATGGATTCACTTATTCAAAATAGAAAACTGCGCAATATTAATGACAAAATCAAAAGAACAACAGCTCGTATGCAGGAGTTTACAACTTATGTGTGTATAAAAGCGTCAAGAAAGCTAAAACTACAACTCAGCAAGAAACAACACGCCTTCTACTAACTCAAATGGGATTAGTAAGCGTTCCATTAACTCAACTGCGAGCCACCCAGCGTTTAACCAATTAAGCTCGGACCAACCAGCGTTTCACCAGCTAAACTAATACCAGTCAGCGTTCTACCAAACAAACTAAGACTAACACGAGTTCCACTCACTACACTAACATACCAAGCAAACCGATATTGTTCCGCTAATTACTCTGCGTTCCACCAGTTTGCCGAGCTCAAACAAATAAACTTTTTAAACACCTATTACTGTGATCGTAAACTAATCAACATTAACGCTTCGGCTTATTGTTTATGTAGTTCAATTCATATTTACTCTAATTATGTAACCTAAACAATTTAATGTCTATTTAATCATTTGTATTAACGTACATTTGTACAAGTTAAAAGGGATCGTATTTATCTCAAAATAAATACAGCAAAATGCGACTTTACTCAATTAATATAACTTAGTATCCAGTATCACTTATTAATTCTACTTTTATGTTATTAGGACGTTTTAAATTTATAATTTTAGTTTTCTAATAATATAAATAAATAATTTCTGTTATTCAATTTATTTACTTTAGGTTAGCGAAGATTAGCAAATTTAAAAATGTATAATTGTACTTCTTTTTTAGTGTTTAATCTTAATATTGGCTTTCTTACAGCACTTAAGTACATGTGATTCCAGAGCACACCTATACACATTGATAACTATGTTAAATTATTTATTTTTACCCTTCAACAAAAAATTGCAAATCTTGAGTTCAAAATACTCTACTTAGGCCTCTCATTGGTTCGAGTAATTCCTTTATAACGAATTCAGAACATTATTGAATTGATTGGCAAAAAGACATTAACCCCAAATAATTTGTTAATTAACTTTGGCGTGGATTCCTTGTTCACAAAAGTACCAATAAATGACACAACCATTAAAACGACATTTTAACCACAACGAGATCAAATTGTTTAAACATTGTCTAACTACATCATTCTCCTTATTTAACGGCGAGCATTATAAACAGTTAGATGGTGTAGCTATGGGATATCTCATTTCTCTATCGATTGCAAACTAGTTTATGGAATACATCGAACAACAGGCTCTAAATAATGCACCTAAGAAACCAAAACTTTGGCTTAGATATGCTGATGATACCTTTGCTATGTGGCCTTTTGGGGAAAAAGAATTAATGGTATTCCTAAACCATTTAAACAATCAACATACAAACATTACATTTAAAATAGAAAAAAGAAATGATGGTTGTCTTCCACTTCTCGATGTTCTAATTCAAATAAAATCAAATGGAAGCAACACACATTCCGTATATCGTAAGCCAACTCATACAGATCATTATATTAATGCTTGATCACACCATCAGCCAGCACAAAAGTTTGGAACGATACGAACTTTGTGCAACAGTGCCATAAATATTTATCACACAGATAAACTACAACATGAATTAAGCCATTCTTAAAATTAATTTCAACCGACACCAAACAAGTTTGACATTTCACCTTACCTTGCAAACACAACGAATAGATTTGGTAAAATACTACAACAGCATAATATGAAAGTAGCTTATAAAAGCGGTATTAAAATTCAAAATCTTCCGAGTTCTGCTAATGACCAAATACCGTTACATACAAGTGGTGTTTACGAAGTACCATGCTTTTGTGGTGAAGTCTACATTACTGACACTGGAAGAAGCATGAAGACCACGTTAACAAAACACAAAAGGCACCTACTTTTACTTCATCCTACTAGATGAGCAATTACTCAACTTGCCTTAGACATTCTGTACAATATAAAATTTGAAAACGTAAGAATTCTGGCTTACGATAGGAATTGGTGTGCAAGGAAGATTGGGGAAGCTATTGAAATGCTGAGACAGCCTAAAAACTTGAACAGAGATAATTGATATGAACTATCCGATACCTGGATGACTATTTTTAAGAACTGATACTTTTCAAAAGTGATTTAAGCTTAATTCTATAGTAACCACGTTAATATTGTCATTTTGTCATTTGTCCCTTTCATGTTACGCCTCACAAAGGACAGAGTATCTGTCTGTAAGCTTACGACTAAATGAATTAATATTGACACCATTTTCACAAATAGTGGTATTCAATACGACAAATGGTGAAAATTTCAACTCTTACATTCTCATCTCATTCTTCCCCTCGCCCTCACTGACTTCCTATCGGATTGAGAGTCCAAAATTTAAAAAAAAGGTAGTTGTGGTTTCTACGGTAATAAATGCCGGACGGAAATTGCTGCCCCTTTCGAATGTTCGGAAGGGTAAGGCCCAAGTAACCTCAGTCATCGGAAGAACTCGTTCTCTGAGCCGTTATTGCTGCATCCACGGTATCAGCTGTAATTCTAATGCTCTTCACCACCATCTTGAACAATTGCAACCTGGCGTTTTATGTTTATCTGAAATACAAGTCTCCTCCGTAATCTCCTATTCACCCGACTTGCAATTTCCCCAATATGGTTTTCACTTTAACTTTCGCTACAGAGAAGGAGAGCGTGCCTATCTCAAGGACAGTATCGTTTGCAAGATGATTTTTTCTGTGGAGAATAAAAGTGATCTAGTTTAAACATTCTGGTTCTAAATTTGTGAAATGCTACTCTTGCATTTATAATTCTCCTAATAACTTTCAGGACTCCTTCGATTACCTTAGTTCGAAAGTTAACTATCTCAGTTTTTACCTTGTTATATATCAATTTTGGAGGTTTCCATAGGTGACATTGGCTTACAATATTGATCTACCACAAATCCTGCTGGTTACAGTGTAAAAACATTTGTTTTTTGATGTGATATCACGTATACGATTCCTGAACTCACAAGAATCTCATAAAACCCCAACCATACTACACATCTTCTAGAATTCTTTATTACTTCAAAGCTACTTGTTAATAAAACTTCAGTTCTTTCACAACTAGACCTAGCCAGCCATTGTCTAATAGAAATAACTTCTCCTGACCGTAGTTCCTCTGCTGTCCGCAACACAGATAGAACCTTGTAGTGTTTTAAGTTAGTTAAATGGAGTGATTTGTGAGATTTTATTGAAGCCATTCAGTAGTGTGAATATTGCTTTAAATCGTCCTCATCTTGGAACATTGTTCTTTGAGTACCTGAGATCACGCTCATATATTATTAAACATTCCCAAATATCTGGTATGGAACACCACACGATCTTCCAACCCAGAAAATGGAAATTAAAAGAAATGAAATAATTTTCTTCAGGATAATTATGCAACCTCTTTTATAAGAAGTTCATTACGAAAATAGTCAACATTGTAAAACAAAAAACAATAATCTATGTCAACCAGATGTTTAAACTTTTATGACAGACAGAGATTCATAGACACAAACGCATGTTAACGTAAAAAAAATTTCAAAGCCTCCCGCTTCCATAAGAATATCTAAAATAGAGCGACAGCATTTTCAACCATATTTATTTAATTTTTACATTTATTTCGCCATATATTGAAAAATTTTAGAAAAAAATTTATGTAAAATTATACTTTCTTCAAAACTTACGTCTACACTTTTTCTTATAAAATTAATCGTTATTCAGATTATGAAAAAATAACTATCACTTAAATTATCTCTTAGGAATTTTTTGCCACTAAATTACGCGTCACATCAAAAAATTGCATAGAATATAATTAATTGATACGTTTAAGGTATATCTATAAATATTTTATCTTTGAAATATGCAAATGTTTTAGAAATATTTGATAAAAACCAAAAACCTCCCCTAATAAACCCCCATGCCCTTAACGCTAGATTTCGCCCAAAATCTAGTCTGCTCTGAGCCAAATGAGAACCAGCCTAAAAATACAATTTTAAGTGAGGAGGTATTTTCGTTCTGGACGCACGCGCGCACGCAAGCACGCACCCACACACGCATACACGCACCTAAGCAAGCACACGGACATATGGATACTGACACGGAGACGGAAATGGACCCGGGAAACGGACACGGACACAGACACAGACACGGACACGGACACGGACGTGGATGCGGACACGGACACCGACACGGACACGGACCCGGACACGGACACGGACACGGACACGGAGGCAGACACGGACACGGACACCGACACCGACACCGACACCGATACCGACACGGACACGGACACGGACACCGACACCGACACCGACAAGCACACGGACACGGACACGGATAACACGGACACGGACACGGACACGGACACGGACACGGACACGTACACGGACACGGACACGAACACGGACACGGATACGGACACGGACACGGACACGGACACGGACACGGACACGGACACGGACACAGACACGGAGGCGGACACGGACACGGACAAGGACACGGACACGGACACGGACACGGACACGGACACGGACACGGACACGGACACGGACACGGACACGGACACGGACACGGACACGGACACGGACACGGACACGGACACGGACACGGACACGGAGGCAGAGACGGACACGGACACCGACACCGACACCGACACCGATACCGACACGGACACGGACACGGACACCGACACCGACACCGACAAGCACACGGACACGGACACGGATACACGCACCTAAGCAAGCACACGGACATATGGATACTGACACGGAGACGGAAATAGACCCGGGAAACGGACACGGACACAGACACAGACACGGACACGGACACGGACGTGGATGCGGACACGGACACCGACACGGACACGGACCCGGACACGGACCCGGACACGGACACGGACACGGACACGGAGGCAGACACGGACACGGACACCGACACCGACACCGACACCGATACCGACACGGACACGGACACGGACACCGACACCGACACCGACAAGCACACGGACACGGACACGGATACGGACACGGACACGGACACGGACACGGACACGGACACGTACACGGACACGGACACGAACACGGACACGGATACGGACACGGACACGGACACGGACACGGACACGGGCACGGACACGGACACAGACACGGAGGCGGACACGGACAGGACAAGGACACGGACACGGACACGGACACGGACACGGACACGGACACGGACACGGACACGGACACGGACACGGACACGGACACGGACACGGACACGGACACGGACAAGGACACCGACACCGACACCGACAAGGACACGGACACGGACACGGATACGGACACGGACACGGACACGTACACGGACACGGACACGGACACGGACACGGACACGGACACGGACACGGACACGGACACGGACACGGACACGGACACGGACACGGACACAGACACAGACACGGAGGCGGACACGGACACCGACACCGACACCGACACGGACACGGACACGGACAAGGACACGGACACGGACACGGACACGGACACGGACGCGGACGCGGGCGCGGACACGAACACGGACACCGACACCGACACCGACACCGGCACGACAGGACACGGACACGGACACGGACACGGACACGACACCGACACGGAGCGGACACGGACACCGACACGACACGACACCGACACCGACACGGACACGGACAAGGACACGGACACGGACACGGACACGGACACGGACACGGACACGGACACGGACACCGACACGAACGACACGGAGGCACACGGACACGGACACGGACACGGACACGGACACGGACACCGACACCGACACCGACAAGGACACGGACACGGATACGGACACGGACACGGACACGTACACGGACACGGACACGGACACGGATACGGACACGGACACGGACACGGACACGGACACGGACACGGACACGGACACGGACACGGACACGGACACAGACACGGAGGCGGATGTGACACCGACACCGACACCGACAAGGACACGGACACGGATACGGACACGGACACGGACACGTACACGGACACGGACACGGACACGGATACGGACACGGACACGGACACGGACACGGACACGCACACGACACGGACACGGACACGGACACGGACGCGGACGCGGACACGAACACGGACACCGACACCGACACCGACACCGGCACCGACAAGGACACGGACACGGACACGGACACGGACACCGACACCGACACGGAGGCGGACACGGACACCGACACCGACACCGACACCGACACGGACACGGACACGGACACGGACACGGACACGGACACGGACACGGACACGGACACGGACACGGACACGGACACGGACACGGACACGGACACGGACACGGACACGGACACGGACGCGGACCCGGACGCGGACGCGGACGCGGACGCGGACACGGACACGGACACCGACACCGGCACCGACAAGGACACGGACACGGACACGTACACGGACACAGCACGGACACGGTCACGGACACGGTCACGGACACGGACACGGATACGGACACGGACACGGACACGGACACGGACGCGGACGCGGACGCGGACGCGCACACGGACACGGACACCGACACCGACACCGACACCGACAAGGACACGAACACGGACACGTACACGGACACAGAGACCAACACGATCACGAACACGGATACGGACACGGACACGGACACGGACACGGACACGGACACGGACACGGACACGGACACGGACACGGACACGGACACGGACACGGACACGGACACTGACACGGACACGGACACCGACACGGACACCGACACGGACACCGACACGGACACCGACACGGACACGGGCACGGACACTGACACGGACACGGACACAGACAAGGACACGGATACGGACACGGACACGGACACGGACGCGGACGCGGACGCGCACACGGACACGGACACCGACACCGACACCGACACCGACAAGTACACGAACACGGACACGTACACGGACACAGAGACCAACACGATCACGGACACGGACACGGACACGGACACGGATACGGACACGGACACGGACACGGACTCGGACACGGACACGGACACGGACACGGACACGGCCACGGACACGGACACGGATACGGACACGGACACTGACACGGACACGGACACCGACACGGACACCGACACGGAGACGGGCACGGACACGGACACGGACACAGACAAGGACACGGACACGGACACGGACACGGACACGGACGCGGACGCGGACGCGGACGCGCACGCGCACACGGACACGGACACCGACACCGACACCGACAAGGACACGAACACGGACACGTACACGGACACAGAGACCAACACGATCACGGACACGGACACGGACACGGACACGGACACGGACACGGACACGGACACGGATACGGACACGGACACGGACACGGACACGGACACGGACACGGACACGGACACGGACACGGACACGTATACGGACACGGACACGGACACGGACACGGACACGGACACAGATAAGGACAAAGGACAGAGGACACGTACGCTGACACGTATACGGACACAGGCACGGACATGGCCCCCGGCACACATACCGACATTATGACCGCTCTTAGAGAAACCTTGTCAAATGTAAATTTAACTAATGCGTAGAGTTAGCATTAGTGAAAAAAGTCTATTATATAACCCTCTGTACTTAAATATGTTTGTGTAGGTTGCAAGGTGAGAAGATATGAAGCTTGCCACATGTCTAACCACCCCACGGCACAATACGGGATAAATGGGTGTATTCGGCTAAAACTTAATCAGTACTCGGATTGCATGGGGAGGTATCGATAAAGTAGTTAAAATTGAATCTGGTTAGCGAGAAAAGAACCGAAACAGTCGCCACAAGCTTTAAAGAAAGAAGGAAAAGGAAATAGGTTCTTATTTCTTGGAAGGGAGAAAGAGAGAGAGACCGTAAAGCTTGAAACAGGGAGGAATAGGAATAGTAATTAAGTGACAATACCCTCAACCAACGTAAATTTATTTCTTTCCCTAAATTCCCAACTAAGGAGACAATAAGCCAAACGTAATTATATAGCTATATAGATATATGAATGATAAATAAAATAAGATCTACACAGCATGTATGTTATCCCCAAAACCAAACAAAAATAGAAGTAAGAATGATCTTGACGAGGGCAAATCGTGAGCTTGTACATACGCCCACAGTAATTTATAATTTATTATTATAATTCCAAAAACAATAATACCCCTTCCGGTTGAGGCAAGATCTTACGTACCTTAGCCTGAAAAGGCCAATTTAATAAACCTATTAAATCAGTTATTTACAAGAAATAAAAATTAATTAAGTAATTCAGCTTGCCTTTCGTTTAACAACACTGAATACAAACCCCTTTTTAATTAAATTACGTAAATACAATTGGAAAAGGTTGTTCAGCCCATTTAATTTATCTCGAATAAAAAAGAATATTAGTAATTAAGCAATTTAAATTAGAAACAGAAATTGGTCCGAACAGCCTTATCCATAAAACGCTAGTGTATGTTATATATTTGAGCTACCAAATAACATTTAAACCAGCACGAAATGTCTCGCCAAACTTGAGATTATTCAATATCGCGCTACACAAAAAGTTACATTTGTTATAAGCATAAAAGTTGCTACAAAGCTACTGCGCACGACCACATAAACAATAGGACAAAATTAATTAGCCCCAAAATGGGGGTTATACGTGAACTATCTACTGGGCGTGACACATAAAACCAATTTTAACAAAAATTATTCGAAATGTTGATGGTTAAGTGTGTGTAAAATCTTAGAGAATGGTCTAATTAACATATAGCAGTTCTACATGAGAGACATTGTATTAAAATTAACAGACGTCAGGTATCAAACTGACACCGAACTTATACTACAGGTAACCTGTTTAACAAATACTCGTTGACAGAATCTATATAAATGTGTTTAATTTCGTTTTAGGCAATCTAGGTACGAGTTGTATTCGTGGGTAAAATATTTGTCAAATACTTGTTAACAGAAGTAAGGTAAATGTACCTAATTTCGTTGTAGGCGATCGTAATCTGCTGAAGGCAATTTATACATGCGATAGAATGGAAAGGGCTGACCTGTGTGTGAAGGCTTATGCGTTATTCAAGGTAGCCAGGATTTCACCAGCTTCAATACAGATGTACATAATCCTCAACGATCACGCAATCCCAAGTACGTTAGACACAGCAGGCTGCAGATTAACAGCAGCACAATCCTAATAATAAGCCAAGAGATACAGAACGGATAATCTTGTTACATCAATAAAGACAAAACCAAATGTGAACATGAACTTTGATGTAATCCTAACGGTAAAGTTATATGGGAACTTAAGATACATGTAAACTTAACATATATGGAAACTTAAGAGCTCTAAGGTCGAATGCGAGCGTTAGTGTAAATGTCTTAACCAATTGCTGATACACATTTTTTTGAAGAAATAGTAGTTGGTTTGTGTTTGAAACCGAACGTGTGTGGATGGAGTGAAATATTTCTATTACATCCGTCTTTAATAGCGATTTTTTCACTTCTATACACAAAGCGATACTATATTGTGAAAATTTTCAAAAAAAAATTATGCTTAACATCTACGAAATAGAAACAGGAAAATTTTCTAGAAATATTAAACATTCCACAGCAATGGCGGTTTTGAAAAGAAAGCCAACGCCTCAAGAAACTATTTCATAACTTGAAAATATTCCTATCAATCAAACCGTAATTTATACAGTGTATTTATTAAGAAATAGCAAAATAACGGATTCCTTTTCAGAGTTACGTATACCAATCACCAGAACTACGTACATCTCAGAGATGGTGCTATAGGCATTAACTGAAATTAATTTTTGTTTAATAAATGCTAAATAACTACAGAATGCTTTAATACGTTAAACTAGCGGAACTAAAAACGAGTACACTTTTGAAATACACAAGTGGATACGAGAGAGAAATAATTTTCGTATAATGTAGAAACGTACACGTCATAAAAGAAAATCATATGTGAAGTAGAAATTAGCTACAGGATAGGAATAATTTTGTATAACATTTAATCCATCATGCATTAGTAAATTCAGTAAATACAAAAATTTTAAATCATTATAGGAAAGAAAATAGATGGTAGTAAGCTTAAAGCATATTACTAAATGTTTAAATCACAGATACTTATTTAAGGTAATCCTGTGCTTACCCAATTTTCTAGTTAAGTTGTCTTTTAAGCGTACAAAATGGAAGCATCCCCAATCTTCTCCATAATTTAAAAATATTTATATGTCTGAAAGCCTCGATGGGGGTAACAACCTCGCAACTATATAAGTTCCAATGGATAAAAATTTTCCGACAGTCTTGCTTGACTATACGTCGATAATGAAAAGCTATTGACATAATACTGGAGTGTACGCATGCGCAGAATCAGACACCGCCAACCGGTGGGACCAGATTAAGGTGCTTACAATTTAAACTAATTTGTTAACACTCGAGCACGCGCAATATCTGTGAGATACGGGCCTCGTAACTTTTCGTTAATAATCGCGTTGTTATCGGGTGTATTGGGTCGGATGCTTAGGTACCTTCCTAAAACAGTATCACTGTCAGTGAGTGTGCTACTTTTTCATCAATTAGTTTAGCCGGCAGCCATATTTTGTATCTACTAGGTACGTTGCGCGTTCTCAAGTAAGTATTTTAATCTATTTTATAGTTTACAAAACAGAGATTTTGGGTAATTGTTGATCTATAATTATTTATTTTTAATCTTAATTTTCTTGTGAAATTAGTATAACAAGAGTTAAATTGTGATATTTTCATATAAAACGAGATAAATGTGTAAAATCTGAGGTTAGCAAATAAAAATTTGTTTTAGGGTCATGTCGCTTTCAAAGCAATCATACAACATGAACAATGCCAATGACGTAGAAGAACTTCAAAAGTACCCGTTTGATTCCGACGACCAAAATGATGAAGTAGAATCAATTGCAAGTGACGAAGATGATGTTGCTGAAGGCGTTTTTGAGACTAGGGACAGCGATTCGGAGTCGGAACAAAATATGGACAGCGACGAAGAGTCAGATAACGACGACGTTTTTTCCAGAAAAGTTATCGTCGACTTATACAAATGGAAAAAACACCATATAAAACAAGAACAGGGTTTCACAACATAATCAACAAGAATCTTGACCAAGTTAACGGTTTAGCAAGGAAAGCAAAAACTCCGATGGAAGAATGGCAATGTTTTGTAAGTGATAACATGATTTATATACTTGTGTAATACACAAATCAATTTATTGACCAAGAAAGGGTGAAATTTTCACGTGAAAGAGATGCACGTCCTACTTCTTGTGTCTGAAATAAAAGCACTCATAGTGCTTCTTTATCTTTCCGGCCGATTACGAGCCCACCGTTAGAATACTTTAGATTTATTTGATACTACTGGACACGGAGTAGAAATATTTGGAAGCACAATGAGCAGAAAAAGATTTTTATTTTTACTAAAATTTTTACGGTTTGACGATCGCGACCCGAAATTGGCCAGAAAAGAGTTGGACAGGTTGGCTCCTATAAGAGATTTTTGGGAGATCTTCGTCGAAAATTGTAAAATGCATTATTGGGCGGGTCCAAATGTGACTATTGATGAAAAGCTGGAAGGTTTTAGAGGCCGCTGTGTTTTCAAGCAGTACATACCGTCAAAACCACGAAAATATGGAATCAAAATTTACGCGATGGTTGATAGTGAAACCTATTATGTGTCAAATTTAGAAGTTTATTGTGGAACGCAACCTGAAGATTCTTCTTTTGCAGTTAGTAACAAACTTGTTGATGTAGTAAAGCGTTTAGCTGCTCCAATATACGGTTCAGGTCGTAATGTCACTGCCGATAACTGGTTTACAGACATCAGTTTGGTTGAAGAGCTGACAACGTACAGACTCAGCTACGTAGGAACCGCAAAAAAGAATAAGCCGCAAATTCCGCAAAATTTCCTAGATTCAAAACGTGCTGTTACTTCAAGCATTTTTGGTTTTAGGAAAAAGTGTACTCTTGTTTCCTATGTTCCCAAGCCAAAAAGAAGTGTAATTCTTGTATCTAGCATGCATTGTGATAAATCAATCGACCCATCAACAGGAGACCAAAAGAAACCAGAAATGATAACCTATTATAATCCCACGAAAGGAGGTGTTGACACAAACGATGAATTGTGCGAAACGTATAGTGTTTCACGCAATACCAGGCGATGGCCAATGGTCATCTTTTATTACGTTCTAAACATGGCTGAAATAAATGCTCAAATAATACTAAAAAAAAAATGGCCAAACGCTCGACAAACGAAGAGTTTTTCTCAAAAAATTGGGCGAGGAACTAATAAAAGAACATCTGCAAAACAGAAAGAACAATACCAGAGGAATTCCTGCTGTGTTTCAAGAAAAAATTTATCAAACCTCAGAACGGCTCAGCACAAATCCACCAAACAGAAACACAAATAAAGCACCTGCTTTAGAAGTTGATGATCAAAAAAGGAAAAGATGTGACACTTGCAAACACAATAAAACAACGCGTCTGACTAAATATGTTTGCAAAATATGCAAAAAGCGTTTGTGTTTAGAACATTGCCAAATGGTCTGCGATGATCACTGGCAAAATTTAAACTGACTGCATATTTATGCTTTGTATTTGTTTAAATTTTATACTCCCTTTTTTATTCTTTAATGTTACATTTAACCGTATTATGTTTTACGAGGACACATATGTAAGTTTGAATTAAAATTTGTACGTTTTCCAAGTTGCGAATAAAAAAATAAATAAAACAAATACTGTGTCATTTCCTTCCTTAAACCCCTAAAAAACAGATTCATTGCAAAAATATATATTTTTTAATATTTTGTTTATTTTTAAGCCAGTGTATCTCCCAGATACATTGCGCGCCCTCGCGTAACGATTCTATTGCGCGCGCTCGAGGGTTAATGAAAAGACAACCTGTCGAAAGATGCCGGATTGAGTCATGGGAATAAACGAATATAACACACGATTCTTTCTCCTGATATTGGTTTAACTTCACAATTATTCGCGATTAATTAAATATTTTTGGATTTAGATATTAATTTAGTTTAATTTTATATTTTAATTTTCGTTACCTGTTAAAATGATAATTTTCTTGTGGGTGGTTATGAGTAGTAGTTAGTTGGTTAAGTGCGTGAGCTAGATTTTAGAGAATTAAGTAGAAAAGTCCAACAATGATATCTCTCATTTTGTGAATACTCATTTGTGCTTATGCCATATTGTTCATAAAAATACAGGGTGCCCTTATAGAATAAATTGTAAAGAAGCATAAATGCTGAATGATGTCTATGGATCACAGGCGTGAGTTTTTGCGTTGTGAACACCGTAACGAATTTTTATGGCTTAGATAGGTGGATTAACATCTAGTGGTTCATACCGATACCAGCGTGAATACTTTAATCAAATAGGTAACCAAGATGTGATACATTAAGGCAAGACATTCTACCCACCCAACAACGATTACACAACTCCTGGTACAGTAAACTCATATTATTACATGAGATCTACAAATAGAGGCTGAAATGGGGTGCAGTCGGGACCAGACTTATTATTATATTACCTTACTTGAATATAGCACTGATTAAACAATGACATAATTTCATCCGGTATATTTAACACTTTAAGAAGCAATTTAACTCTATTTAAATCTTGTTTACATATTCAAACCTAGTCATGTATTAGTAACGACTCGAAATGAATTTAATTTTTGTGTTACTTGTACTTGGGCAAATTTTTCATTTAACAATGTGAGTATGACTGAAATTCCAGTTTTCGAAACTGACTATAATAGTCCTCAGGTGTGTAGATCTTCATGAAAAAGAAAAAGAAATACTTGATTATAATCTCTCCCCGGAAAGGTATGATATGAGAGTTCGGCCGCCGGTTTTAAATGGAAGTGGTGGGTTAGCGTAGGTTATGTGCAAAATTGTTATAGATTTTTTTTAGACGGCTCCGCTGTAATTGTTCGTGTTAATCTTTTTGTACGTTCTATTGCTGCAATAGATGATCAGAAAATGGTAATTTATTATTGTGCTATTGTTCAGTTTGAGTAATCTAATTTTAGGAATACAGCGTTCAGTTGACGTTTCGGCAACAATGGATAGACACGCGTTTAAAATACGACAGTCAAAACGGGCAATTGCCTTTTTTGACGATAACAAGACCAAATCATATATGGGAGCCCGATTTATTTTTCTCAAATGAAAATAACGGACACTATCATGATGTGATGGTACCTAACTTGTACTTCAGAATTTTTCCGGATGGTTCAATTGTGTACAGCAGAAGGTAATATCAGGAATCGAGTTTTTTATGATTCACTGAGATTATTTCCACAGACTCTCCTTAACACTTGGATGTCCAATGGATCTAAAATTGTATCCGTTTGATAACCAGGCTTGTGGAATTCGAATGGCTAGTTGTAAGTTCATTTTTCTAATAACTGTATATTGGTAACTATCAATTTGTAGACGGCTACAATACGGAGGATTTAGCTTTCCTATGGAGAGAGTTTGGTCCTGTTGAAGTTTCCAAAAACTTATATATTGCTAAATTTACCTTGCAGAATACTTTCCATGAGTATTGTAATAGTAAAACCATTACGGGTGAATACAGCTGCTTAAAAGCAGAGTTTCTTTTCAAACGGAATTTTTTCTTTTATTTGATACAAGTTTACTTACCAAGCACTATAATGGTATTCTTGTCTTTTACAACATTTTGGTTTAGCCCTACAGCCATTCAGTCCAGAATGATCTTAGGTATGCTCTTCAATTTTTTGTTTCAGCGCGTAATCAATTATTACAGGGTTATCAACATTGCTTGGACTTGCCATTCAAACATCAGTAGTCAACTCAGTTGTACCTCAAGTTTCCTACACCAAATCAGTTGACATTTGGACGGGAATGTGTCTTATGTTTGTTTTTCTGGCATATTTAGAGTTTTGTACAGTTCATTACGTATACCGGTCCAAATATTACAACTCAGTCGAAAAAACACCGGAAGAGGGAAATTTGTTGCAGAACGAGTTAGATTGCGATGGTGAGGATGAATTTACTGCCGTAAGTTTTTATGTGCAAGGTTTTAAAAATAACAGTCACCATTGTAGAAGTCATTGAATCGTTCCGATCAACCGTTAACACCAGAAAATAAACGTAAAATTCGCGAACATATTCGTAATTTGATTTGCTTAGAATTTTGGTTTAAAAGGTTCTCGCACAAAGCAAAAGCGATTGATGTTTTATCAAGAATACTCTTTCCAGTTTCTTTCTTACTGTTTAATCTTATTTATTGGTTATCTTACACTGTTTAAGTGCATGAGGTACATATGAAGTTATATATTCACAGAATTCCATGCCAAGGAAACTAGCGCGTGGTTTAGTTTAGGGTTTTTTTCGCTGAGTAAAATAGATCAATTTGCGATTAATTTGCTAATTATAAAGATGCACTACCAATTCGCGGTTTGTTTCTTGTTCGTTCTCATGTTCCAAGCTCCATCACATTAATTTTATTTCACAGTAAATTTCATTAATTCGCGATATACTCTTATCCAAAATCAACTAACTAAATTTTTATTTAGTTATTTTCTGTTTAATTTTCAGACTCAAAGTCAATTGCATTTAATCGCGGGGTTTAGTTTGGAAATGCAGTTGAATCGGTCTAATTTAGTTAGTGATTAACGCAACTGGTAAACTAATCCATTTTTTTTCGGGGTTTAGCTAAATTTTCATTTTTTGATTCTGTAGCGCAATCAAGTTAATTTTCAATTTAAAATGCAGAGTTAAGCAGCCAACTTGCGGTTGTCAGTTTTGGTCCAAATGGTTTAACCAAATTAATTCGCGATTAAGAGGTCGGTTATCTTTTTCTAAGAATTGACGACTTCAATCACTATTAGAACAAAAATAGTTTTATGAATTGACCTAAAATTACCTTTTGTTCCATCAAGCAGCGGTTTCTAAGATACCATCTTGGGCGGTAAAGGAAACCTTTGAAATTTCGATACTATTACCTTGTAATTAGAATTAATATGGACGGAAAGAAAAATATGGAAATGAGACCAAGATTTCTCTGCCCAACACCTAATTTACTCACCTCCAGTATGTTGAAAACTACCCACTTTTTCTAGCTCAAACATACACAAAAATGTTCAGCTCATTCAAAACATCACTTCAATAACAGTTAAATGCACTAGTAGTATAATGTCACTATTCCTGAGTAATTAAGTTTAAATATGTTATGGGAGCAAGTGCTCATTATTCCAATTGAAATTATGACAATACAGGATAATCAACTTAACTTCATTCTAAAATAAGTTTCAAACTGATTATGTAAATACATTCAATTTCACGTCTTGATAAGATTGAGAACCGCAAAACAAGACCATTCCATGCGCGCCTCTTTTCAATGAAGCTTCACCAAGGTGGAATGTTCCTGGAAAGAACCTAGAAATACGCTTGAGCGAAGATAGTTTTTATCTCTTTAACTAAAACAAATTATTTAGCGGTACTTTAAATTATTTAATTTAAAATAAATTCACTTAAAATATAAAATCACGCAATATTAAAGAAAAAAATCTAAAGAACAGCAGCTCGTATGCAGGAGTTGACAACTTCTGTGTGTATAAAAACGTCAAGCAAGCTAAAGCTACAACTCAGCTACAAACAGCAGACCTTCCACTAACTTAAATGGGATTAATAAGCGTTCCATTAACTTAACTGCGAGCCAAGCAGCATTTAACCAATTAAACTCGGACCAACCAGCGTTTCACCAGCTAAACTAATACCAGTCAGCGTTCTACCAAATAAAGTAAAACTAGCACACGTTCCACTCACTACACTAACATACCAAGTAAACCGCTATTGTTCCGCTAATTACACTGGGACCAACCGCGTTTCACTTGTTTGCCGAACTCAAACAAATAAACTTTTTAGACATCTATTACTGTGGTTGTAAACTAATCGACATTAACACTTCGGCTTATAATTCATGTAGTTCAATTCATATTTACTTTAATTATGTAACTTAAACAATTTAATGTCTATTTAATCATTTGTGTTAACGTACATTTGTGCAAGTTAAAGCGATCGTATTTATCTCAAAATAAACACAGCAAAATGCGACTTTACACAACTAATATAACTTAGTATGCTGTATATATACTTATTAATTTTACTTTTATGTTATTAAAGCATTTTTTAAATTTATAATTTTAGTTTCCTAATAATATAAATAAATAATTTCTGTTATTCAATTTATTTACTTGAGGTTACAGAAGATTTGTAAATTTAAAAATGTGTAGTTGTAGTTCTTTTTTAGTACTTTCTGAATAATACCACTTAATAATCTGTATTTTTTCTTCAGTGGAATGCAGGAGTGTTGTGTCGGACTTGCAAAAACACTGATTTTGAATTCTCGTTGACAGTAGTAATTAAATGTGTCATTGACACTAGCTTACTCAAAAAACGCTTGTATGGCATCAGCGCTTTTAGTTTGTTGTGTATCCTTTCTCACTTAGCACGTGATAATACCTTTCCATACCTGTATATCGATTTATTACACGAGATTGAGGGCCACTATCTTGTATTTATCGTTCAATATTTAAACATAATCATGGGCGACGTTCGATACGTACAAAAACCTGTGATTTTTTAATTATAGCGTAACCTTTACAACAATTTTAAATTATTGTGTAATCTTTTTTATTATCACAATCCATAGGGCCGAGTGGCTTCTCACTTGGACACTTCTGTTGTGGTATCCATCAACTTTTGTTAACTACTACTATTATTAAAAAATGCAAGTCACTTTGAGGGCGTCTCCTTCTCCCTCTCCAATGCATTTATGCATTTGCAAATTGCCGAGTTTCCTGAAATAAACTAAAATAACCAACCATTTCTTTATCTAGAAAAATATTAATATAACTATTTAATGTCGTATAACTTCGCGCGAAGTTTGAAGTTCTGTAAGCCACCTGTTATAACTTACGGATGATAAATCTACAACACCAAATAAGTTCGACATTTTACCTGTCCTTGCAAATACAACGAATAAACTTGGTAAAATATTACAGGAGTATAATATGAAAGCAGCTTACAATTAAAATTCAAAATCTTCAGAATTCTGCTAATGACGAAGTACCATTACACACATGTGGTGTTTACGAAGCACCATGGTCTTGTGGTAAAGTCTACATTACTGAAACTGGAAGAAGCAATAACACCAGATCAACAAAACTCAAAAGGCACCTACGTTTACTTCATCCTACTAGATCAGCAATTACTCAACTTGCCTTAAACACTATGCACAATATAAAATTTGAAAGCAGAAGAATTCTGGCTAACGATAGGAACTGGTGTGCAAGGTAGGTTCGAGAAGCTGTTGAAATTATGAGACAGCCTAACAAATTGAACAGAGATAATTGATATGATCTGTCCGATACCGGGTTGTCTATTTTAAAGAACTCAAACTTTACAAAAGTGATTTAATTTTAATTCTGTAGTAACCTTGTTAATATTGTCATTTTGCTGTTACCTTGCCAACATTAAAAAATTAAAAAAAAATAGTTGTGTTTCTAGGATAACAAATGTCGGACGGAAAATCCTGCCCATTTCGGATGTACGGAAGAGTAGGGCCCAAGCGACCTCATTCATCGAAAGAACTAGCCTTTTGAACCGTTCTAATTCCAATACTCTTCATCAACATCTTGAACAATTACAACCTGACGTTTTATCTTTATCTGAGGTGCAAGTCTCCTTTAAAAGCTCCTATTCACAATTTCTCCAATACAGTTTTCACTTTAACTTTCGATACAAACGAGGACAGCGTGCCTATCTCAAGGACAACATCGCTTACAAGATTAATTTTTCTTTGGAGAATAAAAATTCGAAGTAATCTGGTTTAAACATTCTGGTCCTAAATTTGTGAAATGCTACTCTTGCATTTATATGTCTACTAATAATTTTCAGGACTCCATAGATTACCATAGCTTGAAGGTTGACTACTCTATCTCAGTTTTCACCTTGTTATATATCAATTTTGGAAGATTTACGTAGCTCAAATTGGCTTCCACTATTCATCTACTACTAATCTCTTTGGTTATAGTGTAAAATCTTCTGTTACTTCATGTGATCTCACGTATACGATTCCTGAAGCCACAAGCATCTCATAAAACCTTAACCGAACCCCACATCTTCCAGAACTCTTCCATACTTCAAACATACATGTTTATAACACTTTTGTTCTTTCACAACTAGACTTATCTGCCATGGTCTAATAGAAATAAATTCTACTGACGCTAGTTCCTCTGGTATTCGCAACACAGATAGAACCTTGTACTGTTTTAAGTTAGTTAAATGGAGTGATCTGTGAGATATTATTGCAACCATTCAACAGTGTGAATATTATTTTAAATTGTCCCCATTTTCGGACACTGCTCTTTGAGTACCTGAAATCACGCTCATACATTATTATACATTCCCAAATATCTGGTATGGATCTCCACATGACCTTCCAACCTACAAAATAGAAATTAAAACAAATGAAATTATTTTAATAACATTCCTTTCAGGATAATTGTGCAACCTCTTTTATAAGAAGTTCATTATGAAAATAGTGGTTTAAAACTTCATGACAGGAAGATGTTAATAGACATATAGGTGCTAGCTTAAATTAAAGGAAATGAAATAATTCTAACTTCAATTCTTTTAGGATAACTATGCGACCTACTTTTTGTACGTTCAAAACGAGAACATTATAACATTATAAAAACAAAAACAATAATCTATGTCAGAATGACGTTTCATGTCAGATAGAGATTCATTGACACAAATACATGTTAACGTAAAAAAAATTCCAAAGCCGCCCTCTTCTATAAAAATATCGCAGCTTCAGCATTTTTAATTATATTCATTTAATTTTTACATTTACTTAGCATTACGTTGAAAACTTTGTAAAGAAGGCTTATCTAAAATTAAATTTTCTTTAAAAAATACGACTACAATTTCTTTTATAAAATTAATTGTTAGGTAATGAAAAAATTTGAACTAACCATTAATTTATGCTTGAGGGACTTCTTGCTGCTAATTTGCGCGTCAGATCAAAAAATTGAAATATTTTAGAAATATTTCCTAAAAATCAAAAACTGCCCCTGATAAGCCTCCTTCCTTCGCGCTGGATTTCTCTCAACATCTAATCTGTTCTAAACCAATTGAAAACAAGGTTAAATACTGAGTGTATTGAGTGTTTAGGTATTTTCCTTTCGAGTAACTAACATAACCACACTTCACACACAACACACACACACACACACGACACACACACACACACACACACACACACACACACACACACGACACACGCACGACACGCACAGCACACGCACACGCACACGCGCACACGCACCGCACGCACACGCACACGCACGCACACGCACACGCACACGCACACGCACACGCACGCACACACACACACACACACACGCACACGCACACGCACACGCACACGCACACGCACACGCACACGCACACGCACACGCACACGCACACGCACACGCACACGCACACGCACACGCACACGCACACGCACACGCACACAGCACACGCACACGCACACGCACCACGCACACGCACCACACACGCACGCACCACGCACGCCGCCACGCACGCACGCACCACGCACGCACGCACGCACGCCACGCACGCCACGCACGCACACGCACACGCACACGCACGCCCACGCACACGCAAACGCACACGCACACCGCACACGCACACGCACTCGCACACCCACACGCACACGCACACACACACCACACCAACACACACACACACACACACACACGCACGACACGCACACACACACACACAAGCACGCACACGCACCACACCCACGTAAACACACGCACACACACTACACACATCACACCACACACACCACACAACACTCACACTCACTCACACTCACACTCACACTCACACTCACACTCACACGCACACGCACACGCACACTCACACGCACACGCACACGCACACGCATACGCATACGCACACGCACACGCACACGAACACACACACGCACACACACACACACACACACACACACACACACACACGAATAACATTTAATGAGGAATATAGGTTACCATCTGTTCAACCGATTGAACTAGAAACAATGAGAAGAACTAAATTATACATGTGAAGTGTGGGATGACCCGTTCAAATGAAAAAATTGCAATAAAAGAAGATTAAACGATGACAGACGACTCATTAGTAGTGGAGCAGTGTTAGAGGACTTATAATCTCTTATACACCACAGAAAACAAATGCCGTCATTGGTCATGTAATATTATATATATATATATATATATATATATATATATATATATATATATATATATATATATATATATATATATATATATATATATATATATATACTATATATATATATATATATATATTATTCAATTAGTTATAATAAAATGGATTTAGGGTTAATCTACAGTGTTTGTTCCATGTCCAAAATTCAACAGTTGAGACTGGCTGTCGCCAACACTAAACCCACATATTATTGAATACTTCAATAACAAAATATGAAATACCTCTCTGTTAAATAATTATAAATTTACATCGATTGGGGTTGTGTCTCGACAGCTCAGTTGGTTAGAGCGCTGGGATGACCCGTTCAAATGAAAAATTGCAATAAAGAAGATTAAACGATGACAGACGACTCATTAGTAGTGGAGCAGTGTTAGAGGACTTATAATCTCTTATACACCACAGAAAACAAATGCCGTCATTGGTCATGTAATATTATGTATATATATATATATATATATATATATATATATATATATATATATATATATATATATATATATATATATATATATATATATATATATATATATATATATATATATATATATATATATATATATTATTCAATTTTAGTTATAATAAAATGGATTTAGGGGTTAATCTACAGTGTTTGTTCCATGTCCAAAATTCAACAGTTGAGACTGGCTGTCGCCAACACTAAACCCACATATTATTGAATACTTTAATAACAAAATATGAAATACCTCTCTGTTAAATAATTATAAATTTACATCGATTGGGGTTGTGTCTCGACAGCTCAGTTGGTTAGAGCGCTACCCTAGCAGAGTAGATGTCGTAAGTTTAAACCCTACACGAGGTAAATCTATTTTGTATGTAATAAAATTAATGATAATGTTTGATTACCTATCTGTTCCTACCTAAATCCTGCTATTTTTGTACAAGTGTGTGTATAGTTGGATATTATAATATTTTTAACTTTTGACTCTTTAGAAATATGCTTTAACTAATACCGCTTTCGTTTAGATTAATTAAAATAAATTATTTGGCCGTACTTTATGTTCTTGCATCTATGGAATTAGGATATATTCAATTTAAAATAGATGTATGTGTCTAACCACCACGCTACACAAAATAAGAGGAATGAGTGAGCTCGGCCAAAACTCAATCGACCGCAGACCACTCAGATTGCATGGTTGCTTTGGAAGTACCAATAATATAGTTGAAGTGACAATTTGGGCAGAGAGGAGAAAACCTAAATAGACGCCACAAGCTTTAAAGAGAAAAAAGGAAAAGAAAAAGTTTCTTATTCCTTGGAAGAGGGAGAGCCTGTAAAGCTCGAAACAGGTAGTAATTAACAGGAATAATAAGTAAGTGAACAATTCCCTCAACAAGCTAAAATTTATTTCCTTTCTGGAATTCCCAACAAAGGAGGTAATAAGCCAAATATTATTATATAGCTATATAAACATGAATAATAGACAAAATAAATTATATAGAGTACGTACGGTATTCCCACAATTCACACAAAAAAAAATCTAAATTAAAATAAGTCTACGAGGGCAAGTCGTGAGCTTCTCTTTACGCCCACAGTAATTTATAGTTTAGAACACCAAAACAAATAATACCCCTTCCACACAAGATCTTACGTAGCTTAGCCTGAAAAAGCCAATTTAATGAACTTATTAAATCAGTTACCTATAAGAAAGAAATAGTTAAATAATTCAGCTTGCCTTTCGTTTAACAAAACTAAATACAAACCCTTATATAATTAAGTTGCATAAATACAATTAGAAAAACTTGTTCAGTCCCAATTTTATTTCAAGAAACAAAGAAAATGGTAATTAAAAATTTAAAATTAGAAACAGAAATTGGTCCGAACAACCTTATCCATATTCGAGTAAAGAAAAGGATATTATATATTTGAGCTACCAGGTAGTTTAAATAGTACGAAATCTCTTACCAACAATTAACAGATTCAGTATTACATCTGGTGTACATAAAAAGTTACATCTGGTACAAACATAAAAGTTGCAGCACTGCTGTTGCGCAAGCCAAATAACTAGTAATACAAAAGTAATTATTCAAAATTGTAGGGTATACATGAGCTCGCTAAGGGCGTGATACATAGAACTAATACTAACAAAAATTATTCTGTCATAAAAATTTTATTGTAGTAAGAGATCCTAGTCTCATACGGCATTTATGGATGGCGTAAGACTTAAAATTAAAAATGGATGGATATGATTACATCGTATTACTTGAAACTTTATAGAAGCAGATGGACTTTATGTCGGTTAAAATTATTACAGGTAGCGTAAGATTAAAAATCAAATGTGAATGAAAACGATTAAATTATATTATTGATAGAAGCAGATGGACTTGGTAGTTTTTACGTTAACACGCATTTTCTGTCTATTCAAATTATCACAGGTAGTGTAAGACTAATATTAAATATGTATGAAAACGATTAAACCGTATTATTGATAGAATCAGGTGTATTTGGTGTTTTTGAAAGCTAGTGTTTATGTCTATCTAACATGAAGTTTAAATTTAATTCTACCGGGGATAAATGTTTTTGTTTTTAAAATGTGGTTCATTTTTCGTAATGGGTTTATTATAAAAGATATTGCTATTGTTATTAAAATGATTACAGGTAGCGTAAGGCTAAAACCGTATTATTGATAGAAGCAGATGTACTTGTTGTTTTTAAAAGCTAGTGTTTATGTCTATCTAACATGAGGTATAAATATCATTCTGCCAGGCATAACTGTTTTTACAATGTGGTTTTATTTTTCGTAACGCATTTATCATAAAAGAGACTGCATAATTGTTATAAAAATTATTACATTTCTTTTAAGTTCCATTTCTAGGTTGCAACCTTGTCTACATACGAATTTTTTACAACATACTTATTTTACGTCGAGAAAAAGTCACCTTCAACATTACACATATAAATGAGTAATTAATTTGCCAGTTTGCTTTACAAAACATGCTTTAAATCATTTTCATATTGAGAATGTTAAAACAAGGTTTAAACAGAAGTAAAATTCATTAAATGGTTACACACATATGTATTATAGATTTTTTGCGTTTCATTGTGTATTCCTTTTAATAGTGTTATCAATTAAAGTAAACATTGCAGGTTTAAGTGGAAAAGAAAGAAAGAGGATGTCACGTATTTCATTCTCTCCCCAAGGGGGAGTGGGCCACAATCATGGATTCCCAGCATACATACATACATTACGTGTATATGCATGGTGGGATTAAGGATGAGTGTGGTCAAGATAGGATGGGAAGGATCGGAGTTGGGGTTTTGAGGGGAAAATACTACACCAGCGTTTGCCTAAGCACCCACAGATAGTGTGCATATACGCAGGGACCAGGCCGCTACATGTGTATGAGGAAAAACTTCTGAAAAAACCTCATACAAGGCAGACGGTAACGGGGATCGAACCCACCACCTTCCGAATGCTAAGCAGAACTCGCCACAAATCCAGCTAGCTCGGTCTCTTGAAAGTGTACTCTAATTGAACTCAGGGTTCGCAATTTTTTTTGTGATGTATGCATGTACGTTCTGGAATCACATGTACTTAAACGGTGTAAGAGAGCCAATAAGTAAGATTAAACGCTAAAAAAATACAATTATACATTTTTCAATGTGCGAAACTTTGCTAACCTCAAGTAAATAAATTGAATAACAGGCATTATTCATTTATATTATTAGAAAACTAAATTATAAATTAAGAAGGTGTCCTAGCAACATAAAAGTAAATTTAATAAGTTTATATACAGAACACTAAGGTACATTAGTCAAAACTTGCGCGCGAGTATTGACCTAATCTAACCCTGCGTTTAATAAGATAACCAAATATTGTATGTGTATATACCTAACCTAACACGTGGGGCGGGTGTCATGCACAGTGTACGCTTCTTGGTTCGTAAACACGTTCAAATATCTTTCTAGGGGCATGATTATAAATCCAAGCCTCTTTTTTGGCAGAGATATTTTCTCCTAAGACTGCTGCAACGGCTGTTTCGGCGACCCCCACTCCAAACTTCCCCGAAGATAACCGATCGTATCCGAATATTGACGAGGTCGCCCGCGCACAAGACCCAAGACAGGCAACATTCTCGTTTCTCGCGCGTTTCGCTCTTATAGTGTAACCGTCATCGAGTGAGCATTATTGCAATTTATTCTGCTGTTTATGAGCCAACATCAGCGGACATTAGAGATTTTACTATTGCAACAAAACCGTTCAAGATGGTGATGGAAACGATGACGGGAATGAGATGAATGTGTCTTAAATTTAAGATGATAGTGATGATTCACAGAAGAGGAAGAAGGCCGTTTGGATAGAGGAAAAGAACGAGTCTCAGAACTATGATGATCAAAGCGACGAGTTACGGTTGAAGAAGAAGAGGAAGACCGATAAAAATGTGATTAACTAAATGATTTATTATAATATATTCTCAAAGGCTAAGCTTTCCTTCAATTTTTATTAACAAACATGTTTTCCAATCGGCGTTCGAACCTGCACTAACAATGCTGAAGTTAATGCGAAAGGACGGCTAGATGGGTAATTACAATAAGTGTGAGATATTTTATTTTGCACGCTGTAAGTTAAATCATACTGCTATTTTTTGACCTAAGTGCTGATTTTGTATGATTAAGTTAAATCAATTTGGTATTTTTGAATTGTGGTTGGTTGCTTTTAACAACGTGTAAGTTAGTCTAATCAGTATTTTTGAATTGTAAGCTAGTTTTCGCAAGATGTAAGTTATAACTTGATTGTTTGAGATTGATTTGGTTGATTGATTGATTGAGATTGTTTGATTTGATCGAACGTGATTTGTTAGTGATTGATCTGCTTAATTGATTTGATTAATTTGATTTGATTTGTTTGTTTGAGAAAGAGACGAGCGAGAGATGAACATGATCAACTTATATTACAGAAAACATTAATTAGTTTTTACACCACTAGATGGCGCCACAAACAACCCTAATTAGTCCTAGAAATATACCACTAAGCGGCGCCGCCCCTATTACAGAAACCATTCGCTAGTTTAAAAATATACCACTAGATGGTTCTACAAACAAAACCTTAATTAGTCTTATAAATACAACGCTAGTTGGTGCCACCTTTGTTACATAAAATTTTCATTAGTCCATACACAACTAGATGGCGACACATATTCAATGTCTTATAAGTTAGCGTTAGGGCTCCTTATTAGAATACTATTTATAGTTAAGCGGGCGAGGATAAGGGCGCAAACCCTAACACAAGTTTCTATACCTGTCTTATGAGATAGAATTAGGGCCCCTTATTATAATACTATTCCTACCAGGCATGGGGGCCACGGCAAGGAAGGCCCGAGAGCGAGTTCATATACCTCTCTTATTTGATTAACATTTAAACTTTCCAGGGTCGATCGTTTCTATAAATATCAAAAATATAGTCATTTCAAATACCTTGTTATGTATATATGTGCTAATATTAGTGGTTCGCCTTAATTAGTGACAGTAGAAAATATCTCAAGATAAAATAGAAAACGTACTACAGACTCGAAATTGGATTAAAATAAATTCTAGAAGATGAATACGGTGCAGCTTCTGAAAACGAGGAAGAAGGTATAATTACTACCGAATGAGTATTATTATTATCATGAATCAGAAGCAGGGATATTAGATGCTTTACGGTTTGTTGATAAACTGTTACAATATAACCGTTCCAGATGAAAACGAAGAGATGAATGAGGTAAAATGGATCTCAAATCATTATGATAGTGATGCTCTTTCCATGAAACTTAAAATAAGCTAAATTAAGTCACTCTTATTTCAGATTAGAAAATAAGGGAAGTGCAACCACCCACCCCAAAGTCTTGACTTCTGAAAATGTCTTCACACTAATATTTAACATTAAAAACACACTTACTCATGAGTGAGGTATAAAGGAGATCCCCAATAAATCATTACTAATACTAAAACAAGACAGACAGTTATTAAAATTCAGCCAATTTTTTCGCCATTAAAAGGAGCTCACAATGAAATGTAAAACAGTGTATAATACATATGTGTAGCCCTTGAATGCAAATATTTTCTGCTTAAATATAATTTTAACAGTCGACCTTCCATATTTACTTTAATTAATAATTGATAACGCTATAAAAAGAAGCACGTAGTGAAACGTAAAAACAACCTATAATGCATATGTGTATTAATCAACGTATTAATGGATTTATTTTCCGCTTAAACCTTGTACATATAATATTAACAGGCGAGTTGCAATGTTTACCTTTAATTGATAACACTATTAAAAGGAGTACACAATCTATAATACATATGTGTGTAACCACTTAATCAATTTTATATCTGCCTAAACCTTGTTTTATCATTCTTAAGCTGAAAATCATTTAAAGCATGTTTTGTAAAGCAAATTGGCAACTAAATTACTCTTTTTTTTCGGCGTAAAATAAGTATGTTGTAAAAAATTTGTATATAGACAAGGTTGCAATTTACAAATGGAACAAAAGAAATGTAATATTAATAACAACTATGCAGTCTCTTTTATAAAAAATGCGTTACGAAAAATAATACCACCAATGATATTTAAACCTCGTGTTAGATAGACATGAACACTAGCTTCTATCAGTAATACGGTTTAACAGTAGAAGAACCGGCTACAGCCAATTGACGGGTAACGTTATTCTTTTTAATGGAACACTGCGTACGCTGAAGATAATGTTTCCAAATTTTCTGACTTTTACTAATTAATTATGTAATATCACTTAAAAATAATAAGTTATTTTAATAATGCGTTTTTTTTTAAATTGAGGTTTTACCGTAAAGGACCGTTATCCGTCAATTGACGGTATGCATGTATCCTACTTTCTTGTGTTGTAACAGTGTTGCATTTCTTTTGGGTCAACTTCGAACAGAAAAACTTGGGCGTAAATGTTATTAACCTGCAAATCTGTTGTAATATTAATATTTTTGTTGATTTGTCTTCAACACTTCACGCCCAGAGACACTTGGAGAGAATCACTTTACTTCAGGAAATAACAACATTTTTAGTGTCTTATGGGGCTGACAGCATTTTATGATAACTGATTAGTGAAGGAGAAACAAAAAACAAATGGTTGGCATTTGTTTACAGAGGAGTCACTTTTCTCCGGTGCTACGCCGCAATGCGCACCGTTTTATCGAGATACGGGTCATGTCTTGTTCATTAGCCCATTACTCTCTGAATTGTAAACAAAGACGACAGTTGCATATCGCTCTCCGCTAAGACGAGACGTGATGTTGCACTTGTGACACCGGTCACTGATGCTGAAGTAATAGCAGAGCTTCAAAACCTTTCTACAACACAATCTGAAAACGAGGATAGTTCTACAGAAGACGAAATAAGTTCCATTAGTGACGATGACTGTCTACCTGAAAATGGGTCTGAGGGAGGTTCAAGTGACCAAGATGATAGTAGAGTAGATGATGATAATTCAAAAGGTAAGTGAAACCCATCTTTTTTTATATATCGTTGATGCCAAGATGTTCAAACAATCAATAACAACTTATTTTGCTACGCAAGTAGCACACGTGACGATGCTTCTTTGAATGAGGTAGGCACCACGGCACTAATACCAACGAGTAATAACGAAAATACATAACGTTCGATACAAAGACGTATTTAAAAATTATTATTAATTTTATTAAATACATAAATAAAAAGTTTACCTCGAGTAGTATTTGAATCTACATCTGCTTTGCTAGATTAGCGCTCAAACCAACTGAGCTATCGAGATACAAATCACAATCGATGTAAATTTTGTCTTATGTTTGTAAAATTGATGTAAATTCTAAATACAATGAGGTTACAAAATAAATAATAATTTTTAACTGCATGTGTACTTTTGAACTTATTCGTTCATAACAAAAAACTAATAATTCATTTTGAGGAAAAGATAGGTCATGTGTGAAAATATTATTCGTACAAATGTTGTTTTCCTTACAGGGTGTGATGCTGGTACCTCGCAACTCAACGATGTGCAAGCTGCCGACCCGATCAGCATCCGAGCGGGTCGTGGCAAAATAGGAAGGGGAAGAGGGGGTACCTGCGCCCGCGCGAGAAGCTGTTCGTCCCGTGGTACTTCTACTGGACGACACGCTTTCACCGGGTCCGTAAACAATGCTGTCCACAATGCCGGCACAGGAACCGAACACATCTGAAGCTTGTAGTGGTAGACGCAGTGATCAAAACATGCTAAGAGAGGCTAGTGGACCTACGGAATCTGGAGAAGGACTCCCCGGTGACTGCATGGAGACTGTTTGTTACTGAATCTATACTTAGACAAATCAAACGTTACACTAAAAAGAAGCGCGTCATGCAACAGGGGATGATTCGTGTTCTGTGTCACTCGGAGAGCTAGATGCATTTATTGCAATATTGTGTGCTCGCGGAGCTTATGGCACTATTTTATAATTTATATAAACGATTTGTGGAATTAGAAATGAGGACCGCCACTTTTTCGCCATACCATGGGGAGGAACAGATTTTGTGAAATGAAGGATCTGCGTTTTGATGATAATGAAACAAGGAAGAGTAGAAGGGATAATGACAAATTTTGCTTGGTCTCTGAAATATGGGAAAAGTTTATTAAAAACTGCATTGCATGTTAGCGGCCCACGAAAAATGTAACAGTGAATGATCAGATGTACGCTTGCAAGTGTAGGTGTCCTTTTATCCAGTTTGTGATAAGTAAACCTTATAAATACGGAATCAAATTTTGGCTACCCGCTGATGGCATACACAGATACACTTTGATTGCGTTTCCATATGTAGGAAAAGACGCAAGCAGGCCTGAAGGCGTTGGTTTAGGGGAGAGTGCTACAATGCGACTTCTGAAACGGTATTTGAATAAAGGCAGAAATGTGACGACTGATAACTTTTTCACCTCTACCTCCTTTGCCAAAAGTCTCAAGCGAAAGCCTACAATTATCGTTGGTACCCTGAGTAAGAGCAGGAAGGAGGTGCCTCCGTCAGTTCAGAAATCTAAAGACCCCTTGCTCCATACAGTTGTGTACAGAAACGAGGATATAACCTTCTATCAAGGAAAGACAAACAAAAATGTCATTTTAAGAAGCATGCACACAGATACTGAAATTGTTGAAAACTCTGAGAAGAAAAAGCCTGACACAGTCAAATTTTATAATCGGACAAGATGTGGGGTTGATGCTGTAGATCAAATGACGCGAAAGTACAGTGTCCAAGCATCAACCAGACCTTGGCCAATGCATGTTTATTACACCACCTTAGACATGGTCATGATAAACGCAAGAACACTGTACAATTTAAAATTCAAAACTGAAATGTCAAGACGCAAGTTCATCTTGAGATCTGTCGAGGAATTATTGTTTTATTGGTTGACATAATTATTAATTCTGCTGTAAAACTGCTTTTCCAGACACAAGAACCAAACTGTATTTTTTATATAAAAGTGCTACTTAAGATTTGATTTTATTGTGTTTGTACCATTCAGCATGCATTATAAGCAAACTAACCGATTTTAGCTTCTAAATAAATGTTTATTCATTATTAACCCTTCCCGAATATAATAACGAATTGCATTACAAACACCTAATAATTGGTTCTAGGGAAGATACAAGATAAAAACCTCGTATAAGTGAGTTTCGCGAATCTTCAAGCACCAATTGACAGGCTTCGGTCCTTCTCGGGGAGCAGGTTGATCCGATCTTTCTAGTGTCAATCATTTTAATCATACTTAATTTTTAGCCTTGTTACCTATAACAATTTTAATGACAATTATGCAATCTTTTTTATAATAAACCCATTACGACAAATACACCACATTGTGAAAACAAAAACATTTGTCCCCGGCAGAATGATATTTAAACTTCATGTTAGATAGACGTAAACACTAGCTTTCAAAAACACCAAGTGCATCTGCTTCTATCAATAGTACGGTTTAATCGTTTTCATTCATATTTAATTTTAGTCTTACAGTATCTGTACTAATAGACATAAAATGCATGTTAACCTAAAAAATACCAAGTCAATCTGCTTCTATAAAATATCAATAATACGATTTAATCATTTTTATCAATATTTAATTTTTAGTCTTACGCTACCCACACATGCCTTACCAGACCAGGGTCTCTTATTACAATACAACTTTTATAACAGGGGGAGAAGCACAAGAACACGTCCCTGCCTTACAAGACTAGGACCCTTTATTACAACACAAATTCCCAGCGCAAGGCCAACTCCGAGGTCAACCCCTAGACTAACTCGAAAGCCAAACCCGAAGTCGATCTCAAGGCCAAAATACGACCCACACTTGGGCGACATTGGGATTTCCCAAGGTTAAAACATGAAAGTTAAGATGTCCGTGTACTACTTTTGTACCTTGTATTGCTCTTGCATTAATTAGCGGTATTGACACAAAGCAAAACGTAGTAGACGTTAAACATAAATTTGAATTGAACGTTTGAATTTAGTCAATAATTCTACTTGATACGTTATTTGCTTAACTAGTCGGTAAATTACAAATACTAAACGAATAATATATGCATTAATTCATTTCATTCAGTGTTCGCAGTACAGAATTACCGCGAATTTATTTAATTAACATTAAACCGCTACTCAACGTGCGAGTAAGCTTTAATCAGCTAAAAATCTGCGAATATACAGGGTGTCCAAAAACTATACGGACAAACTTTGCGTAGTGATTCTAGACCCAAAAATAAGGAAAAAAGTTCATATAAACCCAGGTGTGGGTGTGAAAAAATTTTATTTTCCTCGGTTTTATGTTAATTTGAAATTTGGGACGCTGTATCAACAATAGTAACAACAAATGTCATAAATACATTTGTGTATCTAAGCAACAACTTGTCATTTTGTTTTAGTCAAAACGTGCTAAAATGGCAAGAGATTCAATAGCTGGTTAAATAAATTAAACTGTTCATCAACCAATATCTCGAAAACGGTTGATTTGAGAGGCATCGACCTTTTTTCCTTAGAACTGAAAAGGGAACAAGCTAATTCAAACGGAACGTCAATATACCGGGTGGTAAAGAAGTAAAGGCCAATTAACTTTTAGCATATCACTGTAGAAGGCTACGATACCTTTAGAAATAATGTGGGAATATGTTCAGGGAATCGCCGCTTATTATCAAAACGAGTGAGATTATGTATCGAAACAAATGGTCACCATGTGGAACACCTTTTGTAACATTTATTTTTTTAGTTTTATTATTTACTTCTTCATTTTCGTTCATACATTCAAAGTTAAAATAAAAATGTAAACATACGTTACTTTGATTTTTAATTCCAATTAGCTAAGGATTATAGGGAATTAAATTGAACTGTTCATCAACAAATATCTCGAAAACGGTTGATCTGAGAGGCATCGACCAAGTATACCTTTTTTGCTTAGAACTGAAAAAGGAACAAGATAATTCAAACTGAACTTCAATATACCGGGTAGTAAAAAAGTTAAGGCCAGTTAACTTGTAGCATGCCACTGTAGATGGCGCTCTCTGCAGGCAGCATCAAAATCAATAAAATATTTAAGTTTCTAGACCACAAAAATCCCCGTGCTCCAAATTTCAGGACCATATTCAAATTTGTTCGCAAAATATCGCCATAAAACTAAGGAAAATAAAATTTTTTCACACCCTGTAGGTCCTAAACGAAGCGTTTCCGGACCTGGGTTTATATAAACTTTTTTTCTTATTTTTGGGTCTAGAATCACTACGCAAAGTTTGTCCGTAGAGTTTCTGGACACCCCGTATAAGAAAATAACCCACGAATTAATCTAATTGAACTTGGAATACGCCAGTAAGACTCACAATGCTGTAATAAAGAAAGGAAGTTACTGATGAATGCACAACAGCACAAATGCATAATCACAAACCTCTTACATGTGCCGCCGCCTTTCCCGTTTGGCAGATAAGTGGTGTCAGGTGTGAAGTTGTGATGGCAACATACATATTAAATTTATTCGTAACTGAGGTGATTGCTAACTAATTTTCACCAGCACACAAGAGCGGCGCAAATCTCTTGTAATAAAATTATTATTTATGTTCTTAGTGGGTTGTCATCTTTACGGACATATGTGAAACTAACCTTTTGAGATGTTTACCCAAAATAGAACCATATATCTGAACGGAGTTTTTTACTTACACCAATAATAACTGACTGGGCCAGCGCGAAGGGAAAGCTATTGTGAGTCTCCTGAACGCTCTGCACAAAATGTGGAGGAAACATTTCTAACCACTTTGTGTTTTGCATCTCTTCATTTTTTCAACAGAACAAAAACATTGCTTAGTAACAGTTAAGCGGATGAGATCAGCAACGCTCAATTTTATTATAGAACTTACGACACAAATAGAAATCTTAAGAAATCGTGCCCAAATTATGACATTACATATATTTCCTCGAAGTTTGCACTGATTAAATAATTACATAATTTCATCCGGTTTAGACCAAACACTTTAAACAACAATCTTACTTTATTTAAACCTTTGTTTACATATTCAAAGCTTGAGAAGTATCAGTGACAATCTGAAATGAGTTTAATTCTTGCTTTGCTTATTTTTGGGTTTATTAACCATTTAACAGTGTAAGTATAACGAAACTTAATTTTTTTTAATTAACCTTTACCTACAGTTGTATAGATTTACATGAAAAAGAAAAGGAAATACTTGATTATAATATTTCACCAGAAAGGTACGATATGAGGATTAGACCCACTGGCACTAACGCAAGTGGTAAGTTATTATAACTCTCTTTAAAAAGATTACTAAAAATTGTTTTAGATAGATCTCCTGTAACAGTCCATATTAATTTTTTCGTGCGTTCCATAACCGCACTGGATGACCAAAAAATGGTAAACTCTGTGATGTTATTCTTTAATAAAAAGTACCCTTGTTTTAGGAATACAACCTTCAGTTAACGTTTCGGCAACTGTGGACAGATACTCGTTTAAAATACGACAATCAAAATGGAAAGTTGCCCTATCTGACATTAAAAAAGCCAAGACAAATATGGGAGCCAGACCTGTTTTTTGAAAATGAAAATAATGGTCACTTTCATGACATGATGGTACCTAACTTATACTTTAGAATTTTTCCGGATGGTTATATTCTTTACAGTAGAAGGTGTTATTTCGCCACAACCAATTTTGCATTAATCAGAATTTTTATAGGCTTTCCCTTAGTTTAGGATGTCCAATGGATTTACGTTTCTTTCCGTTTGATCAACAAACTTGTACAATACGAATTTCTAGTTGTAAGGTAATCTGTAAAATCAGAATTCATCTGTAGTTGGGAATTTTTAGATGGACATACAACGCAGGATTTAATTCTTCTTTGGAAAGCTTACGATCCCATTCAAGTTGTTAGAACACTGTTTATAGCAAAATTTACAATGGAGAAATTTTCCACAGATTACTGCAACAGTAAAACTAGCTTTGGAGAATACAGTTGTGTAAAAGCCGAATTCATTTTCAAACGTAATTTTTATTTCTACTTCATTCAAATTTACCTACCAAGCATTATGCTGGTCTTCCTTTCCTTTACAACATTTTGGTTTAGCCCTACAGCGATTCAACCTAGAATGATTTTAGGTAAGTCTCTATCTTCAACGTTCTTCCCGTAATCACCCAATATTACAGGATTATCAACATTGCTCGGTCTTGCAATCCAAACGTCAATTGTGGATTCATCCATACCTCAAGTTTCCTATACTAAACCAGTTGATATTTGGGCAGGTGTTTGTATTACATTTGTTTTTCTGGCATACTTAGAATTTTGTACCGTTCACTACGTATACCGGTCGAAATTGTATAATCCAATCGGGAAAAAACCTGAGGAAGGTGATTTTTTGCAGAATGATTTGGATTGTGATAGTGATAACGCATTTACCTTGGTAAGTCCTGATACGTAATAGTAAAGAGATAATAATTATCCTTCCAGAAGTCGTTAAGTCGGTCTGATCAACCTTTAACACCAAAGTGCACAATTCGTGAACAAATTCGTAATTTGAATTGTTTTAAGAATTGGTTTAAAAGATTTTCGCACAGAGCTAAAGCGATTGATGTTTTATCAAGAATACTATTTCCTTCTTCCTTTTTAATATTTATATTTACTTATTTTTTGTATTATGCCATTTAACAACATACAGTTTTACTGAAACCTACATTATGTGTTAATAAATATTTTTCTCTTTTTTGATTTATTTATCTGTTTCTAGTTCTGTTGAAAATCGTGCCATATTGCTCATTTTTCTACTAAAACACCGCCAATAAACAATCAATGTTTAGTGGAGTTTATCGGCCTATTTCCACAGTTTATGCTTCTTGAGCGCAACGTTTCGGAAGCCGACTCTGCTTCCGTCATCAGGCTTAGTCCTGAGAAGGACTGTTTTCGCACTTGAGTCCGAATTCACATGTTATATAATTTTTTCCCAAGCACTTGACTACTTTCAGATTCGAACTTGGTACCTTTCACTTACTAGCCTGACACCTTTACCGCTGAGCCACTGAGTAATCCAATATATATGTATCTTATATAGAACTTATATATATATATATATATATATATATATATATATTAAACTTTTCGTGGTTGCGTTATTGCGCATGTTGCGCCGTAACTTCTTGCGCAGGTGTATTGCGCTTAAGCTCTTCGCGCATTATTGGAATCCATATGTGTTTCATTTCTACACTAGCTTGGCTTATTGGATTTTCTGCTAGTGTGACGTATGTGGCTTCTTTGAGTTTCCCACGAATTGTGTTCTCGTCCCTTGCCATCTTCTCCGACTACCAGAGAACTAGGCTTACCCCACACTACAGCAAACCTCCGCATCTGTACGGCCTACCAAATATTGAATGAAACCATCAGAAGCTTCCCACCAGACTCCAAAGAAATACTGGTAAGCTTCGACATTGTGAGTCTATTCACAAATGTGCTTACCGATAAGGCACTAATTATCATGAGAGACAAGCTGGAAAAAGATGAAACGTTAGACGAACGCACGCAACTCTCGGTAAACACAATAATGTAACTTCTGACAATATGCATTAGAACTACATACTTCCAGGTAGAAGACAAATTCTACCAACAAGAGTTTGGGATGGCGATGGGTTCCCCACTATCACCCATAGTGAGCAATATATATATATGGAAGACTTTGAAGACCAAGCGATATCCGGAATCACAGAAAAACCAAGGATGTGGCTTAGATACGTGGACGATACCTTAGTAGTTTGGCAACACGGCAAGCATATGCTGGATGAATTCCTAGATCATCTAAATAACCGCCCACCCTCCGTCAAATTCACAATGGAATTGGAGTCGGAACAAAAACTGCCATTCCTGGATGTACTTGTACGCATGAATGGAACACTTTCACGACAAGTGTATACAGGAAACCTGCCCACACGGGGAGGTACCTACACTACAACTCCAATCACCACAAAAACGTGAAGTTAGGCGTGGCAAAATGCTTGTACGGTACAGCAAAAACAATATGCTCAAAACAAGAGGACTTGAACAAAGAAAAAGAAAATATCGGTAGAACACTCAAAGAAAATGGCTACCCCGATATAACACCTAACCTAAACAAGGAAAGGGAACCAAAAAAGAAGAACCCAAGTATACAGCGATAATACCAGATATACAAGGTAATTCAGACAAAATACGAAGGATAGGCAGCAAATACAAGATACGCACTGCCTTCAAATCGACCAGAACGCTCAGGTGAATACTAACCAAAACCAAACCATACAATGAAGATCGGAATTCCAAGAATTGTGTATACAACCTACCATGCGAATGCGGCAGAGCATACATAGGTGAGAACAGTAGACCACTCAAAGTGAGAACTTAGGAACACAAAAACAGCGTCCGTAAGGGCGAAACAGAAAGATCAAGAATCGTCGAACATGTCTGAAGCGAAGACCACCGCATCCAATGGGATAACATACAGATAGTGGCAAAGGACGAGAACACAATTCGTCGGAAACTCAAAGAAGTCACATACATCGCACTAGCAGAAAATCCAATAAGCCAAGCTAGTGTAGAAATGAAACCCATATGGATTCCAACAATGCGCGAAGAGCTTAAGCCCAATACACCTGCGCAAGAAGTTACGGCGCAACATGCGCAATAACGCAACCACGTATATATATATATATTATATATATATATATATATATATATATATATATATATATATATATATATATATATGTATATACATAAGTTCTAAAAAATATATATTGGATTACTCTGTGGCTCAGCGATAAAGGTGTCAGACTAGTAAGTGAAAGGTACCAAGTTCGAATCTGAAAGTAGTCAAGTGCTTGGGAAAAAATTATATATAACATATGAATTCGACTCAAGTGCGAAAACAGTCCTCTCAGGACTAAGCCTGATGGCGTAAGCAGAGTCCGCTTCCGAAACGTCGCGCTCAAAAAGCATAAACTGTGGAAATAGGCCGATGAACTCCACTAATGGGAAACCACAGTTACAAAACGCTTATAATACAGAATCAATATTTGTTTTACCAAAATAGCACTAAACTTTCAATTTTAATTGGTTAATGTTGTAATGATCCTAATAAATCCTTACAAAATTTTCCTGTCCTAAAAATAATTTATATCAATCCTTATTTCCAAATTGTTTCCTCAACTGTGTTATCATTGTCAATAAATGATATTCTGATCTGCTTACCAGACCAAACACTTTTATTTTATGATACTTTGTAACAACTCTTTTTTGTGTTGTGTAAAATATACCTCAATTTAGGATCTTTCCTTTATTTAGTTCTAAATACAAGAGAATTTTAATTATTGAAATTTAGGTATGAGGTAGGCAACTTAATTTGCATATCTTCTAAGTTCGTAAAGATTTATAATCCTGCTTTCAATTTGTATTCATTTCTTATCTGATACATAACGCGTCTGCGTTAAGTTATTCTGCTGATATCTTGTACGCATGACCTCTTCATCTACTTCGAAATCCTCAATTTTCACTTCCGTTTTAATGTCGAAGCATGAAGCTGCTTCTTTTTGATTTTACCTAAATTTATGTGAAAGCGCCATCAATTTGGTGGTAAGAGATATTTTTAATACATTTACCTAAGATTAAAGCATTTTGTTCTTTTTAGGCGTTTTTCTTTACGTTTTCTTGAGGTATTTTTTTATACCATTTTTTTCTTTAATTACACGTTTATCATTACTTCAATTTACAACGTAATTGAATCTTAAGTACGCATTTGAATTTATTGTTACGTACATGTTTCGTTTTATGAGTGCAAATTTTTTGAATGGATACTTCCAATTAATGCAACAAGAAGTGGATTTAAAAATTTTAAGAAGAAATTATACGGATTTTTTTAAAAATTAATTTAGTTTGGGGTGTGGCTGATAATATTATGTCAAGATTGCACCATGATGACGTAAGAATCACTTCATCCTGTTAACCTCCCCGTAATCATGTTTAGATACCAATGGTTGTCAAAAAGAAAAGTTTGTGTACACAATTTCTAAGGTATTTATGTAGTGTTTTATTTAGCGTTTTAAGCATAATTTGAGACCTTCATTATTTTATCATTACATTTAATTCAATAAACATAGTCCGTATATAGTTATTTTTTACATTTTTGTCAAGTCGGTTTAATTGTCGCGATAATTTAAAAAAAGACAATTTGGCGCCCGAGATAACTTCATTTTTTACATTCTTTATTATTGATGGTAAGTGGTAATTAAGGAAATCATTTTATTTGAACCGGCCCAATTTAATCAACTGATGAGCCAAAGGCACAATTATAAATGGTGTAAGGTTAGTATTTTTTGGAGACTTCATTGTTTTGGATAACTTACTTAGTATTATTTTAAAATTGTACAACGTTACACATTTTTTATTACAACTTGACCTGATACCTTTTATCAGAAACGTGTAACATTTCCTGTATTTAAACGCTTAAAAACGACTTCACCAAACAGTTCAAAACCAGACATTCACCCTTTCTCCTGGCCGATTTCTATCATTTACTCAACCAGACTCATTACTCGACACCCACTTCCAATAAAACTCTAATCGACTAGACACCAATACCCAAAACCCATTCATCCCCCTTGTTTCACCCTCACCCTCCGAGCTACCACCAGCCCTGAACAACCAGCAGCCCCTAGACCCACTCAATCCACTTTCATACTTCACATTACCCTTATCGTAGACCCTTTGTTGTATCGATCCAACTTGGATGTTACTGCACCCAGTTGGGGGTGTAAAGGTGTCCAGGGACGCTTTAGTAGAATTACCGGAGGTATTCACCCCGTATTTTCAACTAACTCGTATTTGGTTATTTGCCCTGTCAATATTTGATTTCACCACATAGCCATATCTACACAGAAATACCAACCCTCAAGTCACTACCCATATCTATAAGTAGTATTTGGCGGCTTGGGCCCCGACTACACAATCTTACATCCAAACAATCCCTAGTTACGCTCTATCATCCGCCAAATCATACTCACATCGCTCGGGTACGTTATTACACATCCACTCCCTTAAGTTTTAATTTATAAAGATATAAAACCACATGGTCAGTGGTGATCCTAAATACGGAAAATACTAATTTACTGACGAAACTTACCTGGATTAACTTCTCACTTAGACGTATTATACCCCGATAACACTTAATTATCCTGAACACCTCCCGATACGAATAAATAATCCTTTTAGATGTTTCACTTATAACGATTATATCGAATTCGTAATAACTATAGTTTACAGTCTCATCCACATAACTGGATACGCTTAAAGCGACCAGTTCCGTCCTAATAAAGAAGGGGCGCGCCAGAATCGTATAGTAATTTATTTATTTTTTTATTGATTTAGAACATTTTGTATTTATTTTCTGTCTTATTTAGTATTCCGCTTTACTTATTTTTTATTTATTTGAATAATGGGTTACAATTTGAATATATTTCCATTTATTAATTACCTGCACGAAATAGAAAAGAGCAGGTGTACGAAAGAGAAAAGCGGTTTGAATCCTTATATGTAATATTCTACGGAAAATTGGTAGTTAAATAAATGATTTTAAAAATATTATAGGTTATGGGAAATTGTTAATTTATTTTCTGTAAGTAGAGCTGGACGATCTTATTTTTAGTAATTGTGGCCCTAAGTTTAGCCTAATGTGCTAAAGCTTTCAGAAGAAGGGAATATTGCCAATAAATTTGTAATGATCCTGCTTAAATCCTTACAAATTTTCCATTTCTAGAAATAATTCATATCACTCCTTATTTCCAAATTCTTTCCACAACTGTATTATCATAGTGATAATGATATCCAGTTGTCATACTATTTTGTAACAAACCTTTGTATGTATGTTTAAAATTTACGTTCATATTGGCAACTTAAGTGCATTTCGTGTAGCGTTAGTTGCACAAATAAACTAATTTCAAGTATTATAAGTCTACACATCTCTTTCCGCGCTTCGAGTCATTTTCGGTCATTGCTCAGTGTTACTTTGAGCGTCCTTCATTCATTGCTTGAACTACTCGATTTTCGCTTTGCTTAAACTTTTTACTAAGATTGCCACATTTATATGGCAATTTTACTTATACCCTTACCACTTATTTTGCTTTGGGTTTAATTTTATTTTAACGTTAACGTTGCAAGATGATGTTGCGAGGTGGGATTTCAATTGCCATATTTTACTTTGAACCATACAAAATCAATTTAGTTTGGAGGTTTATAAAGAAATTTCTATATATCTGGAATTACCAGCATATCAATCTAATGTTTACTTCAACTTCCATTAAAATTGCGCAATAAATTTAAAATGATGTACCGACATTTTCTTATCTGCTAAAGTTGCAGTGGTATCCAAAATGTAAAAGAAACTACTTCGGGTATTTCATATTGTTAATTAATTCACATTTTAGTTTAAGGCAGTTCGTTAATAATCACTAATATTAGTTTTTAAGAGATCATCCTTATCAAATTAAGTATTGTAATAAAACTCATTGTTGTCATTATTTTTTTACTTGTTATTTTCGTGAGCTTTTTGGTGCCTTTTCTATTTTTTAAGTTTTATTTGTTCCTTAAAAACAAATTGGCGTCCGAGATTACATTATTTATTTTCAGGTTTAAAGCAACACCTTTTTTGCAAAGCGAAAATATCTAAGAAATTCTAGTTTTGTTAGTAAGCAAATCAAATGTTATTGGGCCTGGGCCTATTAATCTACCGATGAGCAAAGTGGCATACAATCTTCTAGTTATCCATTATTTTCCGTAGCTAATTATAGCTCTGGGATAGAAGTACTAATCATTAAGTAGGTGAATTATATATACGACACCCGTTAAAGATTACAATTTCGCACTCTCCAACTTCCCCTATATATACACCAGATCAGTATTTACTAACATTATACCTGACCTTTAGACATTCCCTACAATTATGATTGCCACTCTCACCACCCAAGTTACTACCAGTCCTGATCGAAAACCAGTCGTAGGCACATTGATATCCAACGTACTTGGCTGCTACCGTACCTAGCTCGGGATAGCGAATTGCCTAAAGCACGTAGTAGCTAAATTGCTGGAGGTACTACGCCATACTTTCACATAGTGCATCCTTTGCTACCTGATATATAATTATATCCTTTCACCACAAAGCGTAAACTGCGCCACAAGAGCGAAAAGCGATTTAACCAATTTTATGATATGAACTGACATTATTGGCTGTTTTCCACGGACATGGAGTGAACAGAAGTGCCTTTTTCGCCGGAGGTTCAGGCCCCGGATAAATAGTCACACCTGAGTCAATCAATCAAACCTAAACTAGCTCAACATCCCTGCAACGAGTAAACGGAGGTCTCGACCCCGAGTATACAATTTCATATCCATCCGGTCCCCAAAATCATTTTCTACGCTCTATTATCAACCCCCTAACTTTTCCTAATTGTGTATTACCTCCTCTCACACATCCCCGAGTTCTAAAAATTTTAGAAACACGTGGTGGGTGACCACACACATTTATTACCAAAATTTAAATCATTGAATATACTCACATAATATTATAGACCATGTATCCCAACAACATTTCACTCTTAATCCCAGACGGATCATTGTAGAATAATTCTTACACACTTTCACTGATAACATCATTGATACTAATCGCTATTTATAGACATCCTTAAACTGATACCGATTAATTGCATGATGCTCTTCTCGAGGGTCCACCAGAATTGTTATTTTATTTTTTTCTTAATTATTCATTTACTTAAATACCTGAGATTTTTTTAGTTTATTTTTATTAGTATAGAGAATTCATTTTGTTTTAATATTCACAGCATTGAATAAAACTTATGTAATCCGATTGTGTTCGAATAAGGTTATATCCACAAAACAGGAAAGTGGTTTGAGCCGATCCTAAAGGTCTCATTGCTTACTCACGGGCTACCAGAAATTTGCTTTGTTGACGAACGTCACAAACTCTTGTGAATGGCTGCCTTAAATTTTTTCACATCATAAGTGAGAAGAAAGCACTAACTTGAAAGATCACACTAAAGTTTAGAAGCCGCGTAGGATAACATCAACTACGCCCATTTGGTGCGATAAGTTGAGATATGTACCGTAAATTGATTGTGAGAATACACAAACGTAGTGTTCTTAGCAACAGAAGTGCGAGATTGAATCAAATAATGTAATTCATCATCTCTCTAGCCATTATAATACCTATAGTACAGAAACAGAATTGAAACGATCCTTCTACGCTCAAGGGACTACATGTCAGAAGTTAAGGACGGGTCATTATAAACCTAATCGCTCTTCTTTGAATACAATCAACGATATTGAAAGCGTATAGGGAGTAGGGAGAGTCCTGAACATTGGGACACTTTTTAAAACATTCTTGTCACTGTTGTTTTTTCAAAAATCTCACTCATATACAGACTCATCTGTTCCTTATAGATTCTTGTACACAACTATAATAATTTGACTGTCTATAACTGTGAAAACCTGAAACAAGTTTTTTTAAAAAACGTTGGTTGTGTCCCAAGGTACAGTACCTTGGGATACATAGATATGCACCTTGGGACAAGCATGATAACAAAATAGAATTATATGTGCGGAACACAATTTTTTTAGTCGGTAGGAACCAGGTAAGTGTAAGAACAAGTTTTTCCTATTCTACATTATAATTATGACAGTCCACCGTAAACAGCATGAAAGTTGCCTGTCTCGGGGCGGACCCAACAGAAACTGGCGCAGGAACTTTTTTTATTACATCGTCAACAGAAAGTTCAAAAGTTTCAGCCGAACTGTAAACAAATTTATTTCCTGAAAAACTTTTTGCTTTTTTAAGATATCATACTTCAAAGGTTACGCCGCTTACTTTCAGGATTTGGACAACATAAAAATGTTCCGTCTTTTTGCCTGCAACCCGAACTAACGCAAAGTCGCCATCCTTTATATTTACTTGTTCTAGATCATTTTCGCCTTCTCTATATACCACCCCAAATTCAACATCACCAAGTAACTACTTATGGCGTCATCTTTGAGAAACACTTTAGGTTTGATTCCTTGTATCTTTTTCTTAATGTCTGCTTTGCTTTTAATCTTCTTATCTGCTTCATTTTTCTGGTGTCAGTGAGCACACCACACCTGCCAAGTTTGGGTCCCCACGGCTCGTCTTTGGGAAACGGTCTGATCTGCTCTGGACTAATAAAATTGTTTTGTACGGAAGCTCCAGACTGAGGTAATTTCACAGAAGACCCAAAATTTGAGGTAACATCGCCAGAAGCTGGATCTGGAGTTTGTTCAGGACGATCAGTTACAGAAGGGCTTAAGGATTATGTAACTATTGTGGTTGTCTAGTACTAACAGTACCTTTTGCTCTATTGTGGGCCTAGTGTGGTTAATGAAATGTTTAAGAAAACTTTAAAAAATGTCTGAATTTGACCAGCCTGAAGGGTGAGCGAAGCCAATACTTCCTGGAGGTGTCCCCTTTAACATATGCTCTTTGAAAAAGACTCGGGGGAACACAAAAGTCGGGGGAATGGAATTTCCTATTGCATTTACTGCCGCAATCAATGTCGCATTAATGCCTCTTTCTCCTGACGTCATCTGACCTACTGCTTTGCTCCTTTTATGGCTATGACGTTGTTCGGATTATGGACTGTTGACATTCCTACTTCATCGATGTTATACATCCTTTCAGGAGGAAAGTGCTCTCTTTCCAGCACACCCGTTAGTTTGGTTAAAAAGGGGGAAACGTTGTGCCTGTTGAAACTGGTAGAATGCGATAAACTTGTTGTCTGTGACGTTGTATAAATTCGTAATACCAATTTTTACCTGCAAGACCATTTGCTATCCAGATAATTTTTTAGTTTATCTTCTTCTTGAGACGAAAAAATTAGGTTAACATCACATTTATTGGTATATATGAATTTATTTACTTCTGTTTTTTTTTGTGTATTTTTGTGGATTTGGTAACTTTACATTCCAAAGGAGTTTGTTAGATTGACCAACCATGTTTCAAAACTAAAATTGCTACTATTTCGACATTAGTAGCCTCAACTTTATTTCTCTTCACACCAACTTTACTTTTAGGCATCTAAAAATAATTACAGCATTAGTACTATATCTTGGGACAGTCTCAAGGTACGGTACATGACAATATTCCAAGATACAAGACACAACATCGTTCCGAAAACACCTATAAAATATAGGTGTTGTCAGGTAAAACAAAACTTTATAAAATATTTTACTTTGTCAACAACAAAGCAACGTTTTACTAATAACCGCCATAGTTCATTCACGTTTGCGGAGATGTTGGTAACAGGTAAGCCATAGACTGCAAGCGTTATAGAGAGGTTACTGTAAGTTTGATGTGAGCACCGACATGTCATTTGATTACTGTCCCAAGGTACATGCCGACTCAACGTTTAGTACTCTGCCCAATCCACAACTAAGAATTTTATTATAATGAGGTCTAATTTGGGCCTTATGTAAAAAAAAAGAATTGTTGGGAGGTAAAGTACTGCTAAGGTCTGTACAAAAAAAACCGGTTTTACGAGAAGTTGCTTTGGCAGTTGACAGAAAATGGTCAACTGATGACAAATTCGGAGATATGGACATTCCTAGGATAGTAATAGGGTCGTAAAACTTAAGATTTGAACCATTCGTACCTACAAGAAGTTAATGACCTTTTTTGGCACACAAAAGAGAGCACGGAGTTTGTTAGAATTAAATTTAACTAGATTATTGCTTCCCAATTTAATGATACGTTGAACGTCTCTGTCGATTGAAAGAGCTATTCCAGCTTTAATGTCTTGATTTGAGATGGGAGGTGCATTACTATTATGGGTATACTGCTATGAACTAATAAAGAGTACTGTCGTCAGTAAGGCAATGGATCGGGTTAGTTGTTGAACAGATAAGATTGTTACGGTCCGAAACAGGTGACTTATTTTTGTCATAAACACATTAAAACGGTTAGTGTCCACATTATTTCATAATTAGATTCCATTTCTGTTAATCAGTTTATCTATTTTTATTAACCGCCACTGAGCGTCTACTTTTTTTACGTCAATGGTTTTCTATACTTTTGACATCTATGGTGAGAGAGTTTTTGCTGTTTGCCGCTAGTTGGGGGAACTGATTTTGCTAAAATGGCATGATACACGAGTGAAGGAAATAATTACGTTTCTGCGAAACCATCCAACCTGATACAGGATTGAAAGTGCTTTAGATTTATAATATTCACACCCGGTTTACTAGGGATACATTATTTTATTGCTTGATTAACAAGCTGTCTTTCCTGAGAGTTCTAATTCTCTTCTTTTAAATATAAAAAGCCGTAGCTCACGTTAAGGCTATCTTTTTTCTGCTTATTTTAAAAATTGGAAAAACTTGCAAAATCGATGGATGTGAGTGTCGATTAATTGATAAGTATTCAAACAGGTTCGTTTCGGAAATAATTTCTTACACCTTATTTATACTGTAGTAGGTCGTTTTTTTAGTTTTTTATTTGAATCTTCTTTGGCACATTAATTGGTTACTTGGGAACATCTGTTGTTACTTTGTTTACATGAGTAGATTGGCTGGGAATCCTGTAAAAGAACCACAGTTAACCAGACTGGAGACCACCACTTGCTGTCTAGTTTTGTATTGCTTTATATATCTTTAAATTTGCATGTATACATCTTGATCGTTGTGTATTTTAATCCTTCGGATGGACTAGATTACTGTTTGTGCTTAATATTTTGTGCTCACTAGTAGACCTAAATTTAATTTTATGCTTTTATTCATGACTCTTAGTCAATCTAATTAACAGCAAGTTAATATCGAGTAACCGGTTCTAAGGTTACATTCTGCCTCATTACTTGGAAGCCAATGGCATTGAATTTATGCTTCATCATTAAAGCTTTACTTATCTAATTGTTGCATGTTTAATTTTTCTTTTCAGAGTTACTGAAAAGTATAGTTTTTATTAAGTTCCACAGTAAACACTCGAATTGTAAATTCTTTGATGGCCGACGGCTGTAATGTACTGTAATGTAACTTTTTTACCTTTTTGTAAGATGTAAATGCTTATGAAACACATTCAAGGAGCACCTGATTATGTAAATTTATTCATATCTACGACATGCGCCAAAATACACAGTACTGATTTCCCGCAACCCTCATGCGCATGCCTGTGCGTTTGCGTGTTGCATCACCATTTTGTATTGCTAGTTGTGTAGAAAACGTTGTGATCTGTGGTTGGAAGTGACAATTGGTCTCGCGACGGAGGAAAAAGTATTCATAGTGGTATATTATCTTCGCTCGTACGGAAATGGTTATCAAGGCAGGCCGAGTTTAAAGTTAGTGGCGGAACAATATCGTGAATAATTTAATAAGCCGCCACCAAGCAACACAGTTATGCTATCTATCGGCTAGTGTATTGTGTCAACGGAAGGGGAGGTCTGGTAGGCCAGTAATAGTGTCCAAATGAAAATCAAGGACGTGTCCTCGATTAGGTGTTGCACTCACCAAAGCGAAGTCTTGTACGAACATCCCTAAACATCTCCAATATGTCACTTCGACGATTGTTCTAATGGCTTAGGTGGATTTCCGTACCGAATACAGGTTGGATAATGATTGACGGAGCAAGATAGGGATGTCAGGATTGAATATTGTGCACGAGTTTTGGCCTTTCCAGAACGAATCATTTCCCGTGGGGCTGAGTTTACTATGATTCACATTCCCCCGATATGATATCCCTTCATGCTTAAGCGTGAGGAATGTTAAAAGAGAAAATTTTCAACCGGCCAGATCCATCCTAAACTCTGCCTGCATTACGTCAGAAGAAGAGCGTCTTTGAAGCAACGTATGTTCCAGAATATGTTTCAAGATCTGCGTGATCGTTATGAACACTGTGTACAGCGCAATGCAGTACATTTATAGTATCATCCCGATTACTTAATAATAACGATAACGGTAACATAGCTTTTCAGTACTGTATATTTTGGCACATACAGCATATAATGATTATTTTCAGTTTGAAGTCTTTATTAAGGTAGCATTTTCCATAGCAATTAGAGCATATGCTTTTTAAAGTGCAATTAATTTGTAATTAACGGATATAATTAGCATGTAATTATATTTTCTCTTTGTCTACCAAATAAGGTGGACATATTAGGTTAATCAAATATTTGGGTTGTGACTCCGGGATAAAGCAAGCGCGTGTTCAGTTTAGTTTAGTTGTTTATTTAACCAAATTATTTTTAGCGAAACCCTTATTGATGCGACCACCATCATTAGTTCTATTCTTGTTAGTATACCAACGATTGAAAGAAATAAAGCGAAACCATTATTGATTTTAATTTGATGCCAATAAGAAAAATTTATTTTGCAGTCTTAGAGACTGTTGGCGTGCTCTGCTTTGTTTTTTTTTGTTTATTTCTGTTAAATCCTTTCTAGCGCCTCCGCCTCAGTGCTGAAGAGCTAGCCGGAGAGCATTGCGTCCTAAAGGCAAGTTACAAGAATATTTATGTGCAGCGCAGAATGTGTAGGAAATGTAACTGATTCTTGTGGTACTTTAGACATTATGGAAATAATGGCAACTGGTCAATAATTTGAGGGACCGGTATTCTGAATTTTTTTGTTGATAGGTTGGCTTTCCACAATGAAGGAAATTCCCCAAAAGAACTAAATAAAGTTTAGATAGAATTAGTGCTACTAGATCTCCATTTGGTATAAGGTTTATTTTCCAAAGATATCTCCGTGCCCATAAGGCTGACTTCTGATACTGAAAGAGCAGTGTTCGTAGATGAGGACGATTATATTACCACCATGTAAATGCTGCAAAGAAATCTGGTAAATAATTCCATTTAACTGACTTAAGAAACCACAAAGCTTTACTGGTGTTGTGAACAACAGAGGAATTAAAGACCCTAGAAGTTACTTACATTAGAAAATGTTTAAGATAGACCTAGTGGGGAAAGAACTGAAATTTTGTAAACAAGTGGGTTTGATGTAAGAAAAGGATCTAGGAGTGGGGTATGGTTAGGATTATCAAGGATACTTGTGAGTTCCGAAACCATTTGTGTGAGAGATATGAAATAGCACATGTTTCTGCACTATGACCATCAGGATTATTACAAGCTAATTAGGGTCATGAACATTGATATCTCTCAGAAATGAGATATCGCTGAATCAGAAGATAGTCAAGGTTCGCACTAAAGTAATCGAAGGTTACAGTTATTGGGATAAATGCAACAGTGGAATTTCGCAAAATTAAAACCAGAATGTTTGAACCAAATCACATCGAATTATGCATTCTCCTAAAAAGAAATTCTCTCATCAAGTGATGTTCTTGGGAAGGCACAGACCCTCCTTTTGTATCGAAAGTTAGAATGTAAAGAAATTCTTCCCAAACCGAGCGCTACCGACTGAAGAGTCTTTATTCTAATCCCTTCTCGAATTCTCTTGTTCAATCTAGCCGACTGTCACTCTAATTTGCCTTCACCTGCACGTAGATTTTTTGTTCAAACACCTACGCAAACACTCGTAGAGAACGCAACGGCGGAAGATTAATTTCCTGGGCCATTCTCTACGAACACTGTCGTACAGAAAGGTTGTTTTCTTAAATTATGCCGGCCCTACGGTGTCCACCAGCCAACACAACGCAGCTGATTCACCAGATCTACTGGTGGAAGCTAACTACAAATTTACGCACATAATGTACTTACCCCCTCCCCCCTCCCGCGTATCTTACTACGTTCAAAATGTGAGCGGTTGAAAAGCGATCAACTAGACCAGGGTGTACGCAATTATTTTCTGTCATCAAGTACCAGTCCGTGTAAATTAGGTAAATAAAAGTGGGTATTAAAGTTCTCACACAGCGTAATTTCCAGTTTCGTAATTTTTGTTTATTTGCTAAAGTCCTGAATCCGAGCCCTACTTGTATCGCACTACGCGATAAAGACCAGACTAAAGAAGTATTCCTGAGGTAAGCATTTTTAATACTAGACTGCATAAAACGTTTTGTTTGTCTAGCCCGCTTGTATAAAGATATTGGTATTCCGCTAGGCAATCATTCTCGAAGGTGAAAACACGTTATAAATTCGGCTCGAGGTAAGAAATTCACCCAGTTTACTAACCAAGGCAGTCCTGAACGATACATACCCTTAGTAAAGAATAAATCGTTCCCCATTAAAGCATTCAATAACAGAACACCAAAAAACATCGATTCCTCTGTGAAATTTCCCCTTTGAAAAAAACAGTAAGTTCGACCATCACGTCTATCTATCCCAATTATGGATAGAAAGTTATGTCCCATTCCAAGTAAAGACCGATTTATCTACATAATCTTATTCCTCTGGAAATATTTTAACAAATAACAAAACTTTATCACGCATTTATTAACAGTAAAAACTGTATACTTCTATTCAAGCTACCAGCCAGGGACGTATTCAAAATATTGTCTGATTTTCTTTATTTACTTTAACGTATATTAGGTTAGGTTATCTTTGTGTGAATGCAGTAGTTTTACCTGCACCGTTAATATTATTTTTTCAGCCACCGTAAGGAGAGAACGGTCGAGTGCGCAACTTGGTTAGAAGCCGCCCGGGTTAGTCATTGTAATTTGTTTTTTGTTTTGTTTGATATTTACATTTTGTTTTGGTGTTGCTACTACTTTAGATTGTAATGTAAGTATGCAGAAATATTTACAAGTATTTAGAATTATAAAGTTATAGGCCAATATATGTATAAAACCTTTTTCGGTTTATTTTTCAGTGTGAAACCCCAGGTGGCAATCAATCAGTGGTATCTGAAAGAACTCACACCCAACCTTCGATTTCTAGCAATAGCCGAGGTAAAACATATTAATAATAAGCGTAGTCCATTAGGGCCTTACCAGAGTGAAGATTGTATTGGGGAAATTGAAAATCAGTTTAAAAAAGATTTGTGTTTCAAATAGACACAACACGTCAGATTGTAATTGTTCAGGGTGTTGGTGAACAGCGTTAAGGTTAGACAGGATATCGCATATATTACAATAATGGAAAGTGAGTACTTTCGAGGACCGAATTCGTTTAGGCCCTGCGCTCCCAGACATCCTAAAGTGACAAAATTTTACGTATAGTATTTTTTATCCTAGAAACCGCAGCGCTGTTTTTACTGTTTGATCTTATTTTGTAGCTATTAACCATGATTAGAGAGCTATGGAGTACATATTTGTATTCTCCTCGAAAAATGCGCTTAAGCGCCTACCATTTTGCTATACGGTGGCTATATCACGTATACTACAGTAACGCCAGCTTCTTCCATCGTACCTCGTGATTGCTGTCAACGTGACTAACTAACGAGGCATACTTTTTCATATAGATCGACCCTTGTCTTTTACACGCTACACTCATTTATTATCTACCGTTTCCTCACTACTCACTATTGTTCGTCGCATACATATCGCATGATATTCATGCACACAGCATATATGTTAGTTTGTTGCATTCGCTGTCATGGCCAAATCTAACTTCGATACATTAATGATTGGACCAACACGCTAATGTGCATAACTAGTGTCTCAGCATGCGCATACTAACATGTACTATTCAGGTCCATATAATGCCAACCAAGCTTATTCTTGTATTGACACTCCGTTTACTTTCAACATCCATTCCACTATCTGCGTTGGTCATTACACAAACTCGTGAAGGGTAAACACACTACCATTTTTTTTCATCATACGCTTACGGACTTTACCAACCTTTCTCAGAATTGTTTACAACTTTCTCGCATTGTCGCTTATTAGAACAATCATACAACCAACTATTACACTAATTGCATCTGCACATGCCTAACATATTTACCCATACTAATTGCTTGGTCTATTTAAAAGCGTTCACCCAAACCATCCCCCCTTAACACATGCCCCACTATCGTTATGTATTGCGTTTTACTAGATTACATATTCACTTAGAATATCTCAGAACTTCCGCTTATTTACTACACCCATGCCTGAAAACGCAGATGCAGTTACTTTTTCGCATTTAAGCACTTTCAATTCACTTCTGCAGAGTATACATTTGATCCACCATATCCTTACAAATAGCTTACCATGTACGTTCAGGCAACTTATTTCTCTGTAATTTTTATAATCACCTTTACTATCTTTACTCTTACAGAACGTTATAGTACAAAGTTCTAGAAAAGTTTAATTTGAAATTGATGATGCCTTCACAAATAGACTCGATATTCCATAAATTTATTTTGACAATTTAATTAATTCTTACAGTTATTACTATTTACTGAAGACGATAACTGTAATCGAAACATTTTAATTTATATAAAATATAAATAAAAAGATACATGATTTACATCCCAAAATACAAGTATCTAGTCATGTATAATAATCGTGACAGTTCATATTTTCATATTTCTGTCCTTTATGGCGAGATATGGCTTTCTTAGACCATTTGGAAAATTAGTGAAACTCAAACCGCGATTACCATTATTTTCTTACCTTTTAGAGATCTTGTTCATTTGCATTCCAACATTTAATCTATGTTAAATAAAGACGATTGGGATAAAATTGATTCACTAACTTCTAAATGTATTGCAGTGACGTTTAACGTTTCATCTAAACGTCAAAAAGCAAAGTTTGATAAATTGAACAAGCCACAATATAATAGCATGGTAATAAAAAAAGTAGCTATAATCATTTCTGATCATGCTATTGAAGCCCTTTCTGAAATTGGAATCGTCATAGTAACACCAAGAATAATACCGTTTAAAGATAAAGTTTCCAGTGTTGAGAATTTTAGTAAATATTTATCTTTTGATGCTGCGAATGAAGTTAGTTGTTCAGTCGACAGCCGAATACACACTCCTCGTCTCTTTAGCATGTTCAATCACAGTAAATTTCAACCTCAGCTTGAACAGGGCCATCATTATTAGTAATTATCTTAGATGGCAACTTTCGTAATTATAAATTATTGTAAGGAAATTGTAACGTAAACGTTTGTCATCAGTGCCACAATAATAAGTAAATCAAGAGCACCACGTTAAACTGCAAGAATTGCTTATTTTTGTAAAGGAAAAGTAGGATAAGTTACTACGAGTAATTGTGATACTAGTTCAATTACTCACGGGTGCAAGGGCCAGTCTACAATCGGTACAAGGGACGTTGTACCCCTTGTATCCCCAACACACTAATGAGATTAAACATGGTCTTTGGAGCCACGCCGAAGACTGGACAACTATGGTATTCAGTGGCTCCATCACAATCTTTTCTCCATTGTAGACCGTTTTTTCCTTCGTATTCGTACCCATCTTTGCAGATTGCCAGAATCGTTCCCAGTACTAGTTTTGAGCTTGACAGATTGATTGCGATGTCATTTTTCTCCAGAGAGTGGTGTTTAAGGCATATTGCTTTTTCCTTCTCTTTCAGCTCGTTGAATTGATTTATCGCCTTCAATATTACTCCTTTCTGAATGCTGTTTACTTGAGATTGATCTTTAACTACTATGGTCATGTTGATATAGACTGGTTTGTGATAACTCGAAATCACAGACACCATATCTTGTCGTGTTAGATTGTCTTGTTTTCACCAGGCGTTCCTGCGTTACTTGGAGAATCCCTGTTTGATTTAACGTTGCCTTCCCTAATTCCATTGCACATTAGTGCCGCCTTGGTTATATACATTTTGATAAACACCTACGTGTCGGGCGTATACAATTGTTTCTAGATTGTTCCATGCAAGTGTTGCTTTACTACCTTGCATGGGCTTTCCTTTGTTCGTTGGTACATTTGGTCTATTACGCAGTTTGACTGTTTACTACTGTTTGTGTGAAAATTTCCGTGTCACCATGCTAACTACCGCCACGTATTGTTTTCCGGGATTATAGACCTGACCTGACACAATCCACCTCAGTTCTGTATTTTGACTTACACGCTCGCCCGTGTTCCTCACGCTGTCCTACACTAGCTTTACATAATCCTATTGGTACATTAGTCCCGGTATGTTGAACGTGGGATCCGCTAAAATTTGCTTTGCCCATTGGTTGGTATTGAACTCAAAATTAAATAGGATTCATGGAGAGATTTTTCGTGATCCTCTTCAGGATTATTACCTCCGTAGTCAAACGAAAAAGTATTTGCATGTCGCGGTCTTAGCTGAATGGTTATTTTTGAAGTGGCTTTGATTGTTACTGTTTCTCCAAGACCGCTGATTTACGCTTATATCTTTTGTCTGCTAATTCTAATAATTGCGCTGAAGTTTGCGTTATAAATGCCTGTAATCCTGGGTTGATCAATACCCGTAGTGTCTAAAGGACGTGTTTAATTTTAACCATCGCTGTGGATAGGAAGACTTCTTTTTATGCGGAGTTGCATGCATCCATAACTTCTTTAGCCACTCCCTGCGCTGATGGCCTTGTTGGTTTTACTGAATTTTTGTAGTCCTAGTGTGTATGTTGGGAATTTGTGCAGCGTCGAAATAAATGGCATTTGACGTTGAAATTGTGCAGTTTCTTGCAGTAAGAGCAAACCTGTTGACGGCAGTTCTGCCATCTGGGATTTGTTTGCGTGGGATCATATTTTGCTTTCCTGGATTGATACATGACTGGAAACGATTGGAATCTAATTTTGAGGAATTCCATTAATTCTTCAATTGACGGTATTTCATCAGGCGTTTTTAGAAACTGTTCAAAGAGTTTGTTGGATTCTGAATCCCATTTCGGTGTCAATATCCAAACGATTACATGACCCCAAGGTTCCGTTTCTATTATCAGGTTTGCGATCGCCTCCAAACACTCGTAAATAGTGTCATGTAGTCCCTTCATTGAATCTGCGGATCCCTGCTGATCGCAGGAAAGTTTAAAATTTTATCCACAAGTTTTGATACCACTAATCCTCTACTCATTGTAATAGAGACTCTAATTGCTGAATATGGTTGTCTTGTGGTTTCAATCGTAGTGACTGTTCCTTCATTTCTTTTCGTGGTAGTCAAGATCTGCTATTTGCAACTTCAATAGCTCGTCATGTGTAAATAATGCTCCAATGCCTCCAACGACGATCATTCTTCCGTGATGCAGCCTTCCCAATTTCATTTTGATCGCTGACCAATTTTTTGGACTTCTCCATTTTCGTTGTATGGTTTTTCTTACAACGCTTCGTATTTCTTATCTATTGCCTCTATTTTCTGCCGGTATGTAATTGTTGTAAAAGCTGGCGCTTTTCCTGGAAGGGGTTGAGTTTCGTTTGAACCTTCCTTTTCTATCTGCTACCTCAATGGAGATTGCATTCTGCGTTGTAAGGATCTTCTCCTCTCACATTTTTTACGTTAAGAACTATTACTTTATTAGATCTTTAAGTGTGATGTCATTTCTATTTCTGAATGCCGTTATCAATTTCAAATTATTTTTTTTTAAACTTTACGCTTACATCATTACTTGATTAAATTTTGCTACAGTTGTTCCTTCTGTAGGACATTTTTCACTCTTAGCCTTCATCCATTAGAGAGTGTTCTGATTGGTTATCTAATTTATTAAAGATCTGGCTAAGGTTTACTAAAATAGAATTAGATTTCATAGCTGACGTTGTACGTGTATGAAATTGTTATATTAATAATAGGCTTATATTTGAGTTTCCAACTTTTATATTATTTTGACGTCTTAATTAATACTTAAAGCTATCTATTAACGTCTACTGAGGACGCTAACTGTAATCGTTAACGAAACGTACAAATTTATATAAAATACACCTAAAAGATAAGTACTTTTATTATGTCTTACTCAATATTACGTATTTTATATAAAATTTCAGATAAAGTATCTTTAAGTAAACATGCAAGCACCTTTAGCTCCTTCTTTAATCCATTTTTTTGAGCATTCTTAATTATCTTCGCAGTTATCGAATTTTTAGTTCTGGAAAACAGGATAACGTAAGTTGGTATCACTCTTTCCTGGAAGCATTCTTGGTTAAACCGTACATTTTGGCTTGCAATTCTATGTTTAATCATACGTTTCTTAAATTATTCGTTTTATACTTTTAACGAAGCCTTTTTACTGCTAAGTACCTTTTACCCTTTTCTAATGTGTGAGCTACTTTCTTTAATACTTCTCAAAAACATGAAATTAATATGTATTTAAATTTTGTCGGTTTTCCGTCGACAACAAGAAGTTCAATGTAGCTTTTAAGACTAATTACAATGTTCATAAATGTTTATGTAATGCCAAACATTCAATTACAAATATAAACAAAAGACAAGTTAAATTATGCCACTGTAATGGTAAATAATCACCATATGGTTTCACAAAACAATATTAATTTTTGAATTGTTTTAATAAACACGACACCACACGACATTCCAACCTACAAAATGGAAATTAAAAGGAATGGAATAATTTTAATAACATTTTGTTAAGGATAATTATGCAGCCCCCTTTATAATAAGTTCATTACCAAAACAGTAAACATCGTAAAAGCAAAAACTTCAAACAGACGCTTAAAACTTCATGATAGAAAGAGGTGAATAGACATCTAGATGATTCATTAAAAAAATTAAATAAATATAATACGTTCATCAAGAAAACAGGCAACACTGTGAAAACAAAAACCATAATCTTTGTCAGAATGACGTTTAAAACTAGGTGTCAGATTTTCATTCACACTTAATTATTTTTTTGACTTACCTGTAAAATCTAATTTTACTTAAAAAGGTATGTCTACAGTTTTTCTTTTAATTAATCCACATTCAGCTATTGAAAAAATTTTAACCAAAACTTAAATTCTGCCTCACTAATTCTGTTGCCGGTAAATTACGCGCCGTATCAAAAAATTGCATAGAATATAATTAATCGATATGAATATGGTCTCTAACTAGGTATTTTTATATCTTTGAAATATGCAGCTGTTTTAGAAGTATTTGATAAACACCTCACACTAACACTAACAACTCCCCTGGCCACGACTGGATTTCTCTCAAAATATAATCAGCTCCAAGCCAAATGAAAACAAACTTAACGCACGCACGCACGCATACACGCACACGCACGCATCCGCACACGCCCACACGTGCACACCTGCACGCGAGCACACGCGCATACAAGCAAACGAGCACATGCGCACACACGCACACGCACACGCACACGCACACGCATATGCACACGCACACGCTCACACGCACACGCACACACACGCTCACGCTCATACGCACACGCACACGCACACGCACACGCACATGCACACGCACACGCACACGCACATACACGCAAGTTTATGATGATGAAGAGATGCTAGAAACTTCCGCAGCGGAGGATTTGAATATGATAACAGTATGTCTTTTAATTACTTTCACACCCAACGGATGGGAAGTACTGTATCGCTAAAAAAATGTTGAAAAATTTTTATTTGCTCAATCGCTCTAAATGTTCGAAAACGTCTAAAATCAAAATTCTAGTAAAAAATCTTGTGTGTGTGTGTGTGTGTGTGTGCGTGTGCGCGTGGGTGTGTGCGTGTGCGTGTGCGCGTGCGCGTACGCGTGCGCGTGCGTGTGCGTGTGCGCGTGCGTGTACGTATGCGTGTGCGTGTGCGTGTGAGTGTGCGTATGTGCGCGCGCGTGTGTGTGTGTTTGTGTGTGTGTGTGTGTGCGTGCGTGCGTGGGTGGGTGGATGCGTGCGTGCGTGCGTGTGTGCGTGTTCATGCGTTTGAGTGTTTGTGTCCGTGCGCGTGCGTGTGCGTGTGCATGTGCGTGCGCGTGTGCGTCAGTGTTGGGTAAGATCCATTTATTTAGGATCTAGATACAGATCCAAACACATTTTTAAAAACTGATCTAGATAAAGATCCAAGATCCGTACGTAAAAATGGATCTAGATAAAGATCAAAGATCCTTGAAATGGGATCTAGATCTTTTATAAAGATCCGACATTCCTAAAATTGTTTCGAGATTTTTCTAATTATTAATATTATCTTTAATTGCTAGTATTGCTACTGATGAGTAGTACTCCCATTCCCATGATCATTTTTCATGTAATACAAATATTAGTCCGTAAGGTTAAATTATTAAGAAAAATAATATACAAATATAATTTTTATAGGTTTTATTGAAAACTGACATTAATTATTTAACGCACTACAAATTACAAAATTAGTATTAGGTACACATTTACACTTGCAAGTTGCAATGTTAATTGTTAATTTAACTTAACACATAGTTGTTATACAATTATAAGGATAAGGACATTTATCTAAATTATTATAAGTATATATTACATAATTACATTTTATTATCTAATTTTATTTTATTTTGTTTTAAAATTAATAGCATCTCAAATATATCATCACCTAATCTATTCCTACGAGGAGTTAAAATTAGTCCACCCATACTAAATATCCTTTCAACGGGGGCAGATGAAGGAAGTATAGAATTATATTTTAAAAAGATTTCTTTTATAGCAGGGTACATATTTAATTGCTCATAGTTAGTGCTTGTGTCTTTAAAATAATTTGTGCATTCTGAATCAAATGTTGTTTGCGATTGAGTATTTATTTTTAAAAAATCAAAGAATTCGTCCGTGGCAGAGAATTTTTTTTCAGTAAGTGTGAACTGAATTTCTGATTCTGAATTATTAAGATTTTCTTGAAATCCGGAATTGTTAAGTTCACACAATAATTGCGTTTGACAGAATGCTGTTTCATTTTTAAAGGGGTAATTTTAACCACCATAATTTAAATTTTGGGTTAGAAATTGTGGATAACAGGTATGGTCGACTACTAGAATTTTTAATATCCATTATATTAGAGAAACGTCTTGTAAAGCCGTTCAATAAACATTCTCTTAATTTAGAACAAAATGTCAGTTTTGTCATTGCTTCTAAGCTAGCTTTAATTTTGAAAAGTGTTGGCAAAACAGTACCTAACTGACAAGTTTTTTCATCTTGTAAAATATCTATTGCAACGGCTATAGGTTTTGTAACAGAAATATATTCGTTTAAAAACACAAAATCTGACAGTTGGAACACGTCTAATTTTAATAACTTACAAACATCACTTAATTTTGCTTCAATATTAATTAGTTTAACACATGCGTCATACATGGAATTCCAACGAGTAGGACAAGGAACTTTCAGTTTGACACCGCAAACATTTTCTAACTGATCCGACGCCTTAGTGACCTACTCACTAAATTCCATAAAGAATAAGCTTTCCCAAAAACAGCACCGTACATTTTTTTATACCTTATGTTTTCAAATGCTTTAGCTGCATCTATCGTAATTACAAGGCTGAGTGTATGCGAACAACACTTAAAATGATCGGGCAAAAGCACGTAAGTACTGTCAGTATCAAAAGCAGGTAATGATTCAACATCTACATCATTTTGATTTTGCAACTCTGTTAATTCGCTATCGCTGCTCTTATTACATATAGAAGCAGTAAATACGTTAAAAGCTTTATTAAAGTTGCTTGCGTTATCTGTTACCGTTCCTGAAATGTTACCGAGATTTAATTTGTATTCGTTATGAATTTCACTTATTAATTCCGCAATTCTGTCAAATGTGTGTGCAAATTTAAATCGCCTACAGCTTAATACAAAAGATTTACGTTGGAAGCTATTACTATCGATAAAGTGCGCAGTCATACCAAGATAACTTTTGTTATTGGTGCTCCAAACATCTGCAGTTGTACAGACGTATTTGGTTTTATTTAATTCTTCTATTACAGCACCAATAACTGCTGATTTCTCTTCTTCTAATTTACTCTTGAGCGTTTTTCGGTCACAAGGTTTTTTGCCAGAAAGTCCTTCTACTAACCTAATAAATGCGGGTTTTTCGACTGTACAAATAGGCCTCATCTCTTCAATTATGTAATCTAAGACGAGTTTGTTAACCGAGTTCTTTGTGGTAGAACTGGTAGATCGTTGACAAATGTTAGTCTTGTTGAAATTCTTCATTGATAAAATTTCGGGTTTACTTTTTTTTGTTGTCTTTTCTGCATCGAATTTGCTAAATGTTACTGGATGCTTTCTCTAAAAAAAAGGAGGAAGTGTATGTTAATTTATAAAATTCAGATTGAAGTCACTTCAAGTTTCAGTCAAAATTTAGATAACACCAATTTTGAAAGCGACTCAATCCCATCTTTTTATGAATACAGGTATCATAAACATTTAAAAAGGTTTTTTGATGCATTAGGGACTTTAAGAAATAAATCTCAACCTTTTGTAAACGTTCTTTTACACACGAGAAACTAAGTATTTTGCAACAAAAAATACTTTACGTAATTCATATAGAATTTAATAAGAAAAATTAAGTCTACAAATCACGTTTTGATATATCAGATGTTGTATTTCGTAAGAATCCAATAAATGATACTAAAATTCTGCCAAAAACTATATTAATACATACCTTCATATGCCGAATAAAATTTCCTGTTGAAGTCACATGACCTAGTATTTGTGCGGGTCACTATCTTGTTGTCACATTTTGATAAAATTTTATGAAATTTACCGCTTAAGATTGGCGGAACTTCCATTAATTCAGCTTCGTCACTCATTGTTGGTCTAACTAACAATTAACAAATGTGCTTTATTTAAAGTCGTATTCTTAAGAACTGAAGACAAGATTGTTGTTTTTCTACACCTCCTTTTGTTCGATTAAATTAGCAACAGGGAATTCCAGTTCCACTTAACTTAAGTACCTACTTTAATGGATGGATGACCCCATTGTCATTACTCATTAAGTCATTAGATTAGCACTTAGCTGTCATTACCTGCCTTTGTAGCTTTGGGAAACAAAAACAACCGACGGAAATATTAACAAAGGAAATGAATAGTTCTATTATTGGTTATTACGGAATTTAACATGCCTCAGGCAGTAGGTAATTGTGTAAGTGTGTATGTATCTCTGTGGGGTACGGATGTAACGGTCGTAACGGAGCATAATGTATTTTTTAAATATAAAGCTCTGTTGCCTCAAGCCAGATAAAAATTTCACAAAATACCCTTAAAATACATTTTAAAATATTCTAATGGATCTTTGGATTCAAGTACTAAAGATCTGTTAAAATGTGATCTAGATCCAGATACTAGATCCTAGCAGAGCAAAGTATCTAGATCCAGATCATAGATCCGTTCAGTGGATCTAGATCCTGGATCTAGATCACTTTGATCTAGATCCTACCCAACACTGGTGTGCGTGTGCATGTGCGTGTGCGTGTGCGTGTGCGTGTGCTTGTGCGTGTGCGTGTGCGTGTGTGTGTACTGCATCTTTCGAAGGACTTAAACATAACAACCTGAAATTTGACGCACATATAGACGTCAACTACCCAAAGCGACTGATTGTTTGTCGAGTCAATGGGGTATGAGGCAAGGGGTAAAATTGGGGGATAAGTACCCCATTTGGAAATTTGTTATATTTTTGAATAATTAGTGGGGTAGACTTTAGTCAGGGCGGTAGTTACGAGCTTATTAAATCATTTCAAAACTTCATATACTATAATAGTTTATAATTCGCGAATAGGTGATTCCGTTTACTTTGAGGTTCCTAGTGAACCGAGTATAGAAGTTTTCAGTATAATACTTGAGGTCGAGCACTATAATGTCATTACCAGCTTAACTTCAGCATTTATCTGCGGTTATTACTGCGAACAGTGTACAAAATTTTATAATAACAAAAAAGAGAATATGAAATATTTGTATCAATATCCTGGCTGCCATCAAAAGTCGCCATGTCCCATTCTAAATTCGAAAATTGTTTGCAATGATTTCAGGAGAGATTTTTACGGACAGGAATGTTTTAGAAACCAAAAGGACTCTGAGCTACGTGAAAAATTACCTCAAAACCACTGAAGTAAAGGATAAGCATAGATTCGGTTACAGCTATTGCTCCACGTGCAGGAACTAAAAACCTATTGGGCATATTTGCTATATGTCCATTAACACTACTCGAGGTGACACCGGTGATGGTAAAGCATCTATGTTTATCTTTTACGATTTGGAATGCATGCAGGAGAAGGTGTGTGAGGGGGCGAATGATTGATTTCTGCATGAGCCCAATCCATGTGTGGCCTCGAATGTTTACTCTGTTTGTGTCCAATCTATCGACAATTTGGATGCATGCTGGAAAAGCTCGCGAGTTCAGAACACCTGAAGGTGTTAAGGTTGACGGTTATTGCACAGAATCAACTACCGTTTACGAGTTTCTTGGATGCTATTGGCACGGTTGCGAGGAATGTTTCCACAACCAGGCCAATATTGACCCAAAGCTGTATGTAAATACATCCTTGTTTGTCCAAAACAGGGTCACGGCGGCGCGATCTCAGTTTCTACGCGACCGCAGGTTTAATCTAGTGGAAATACGTGAATGCGATTTTAAGAAAGGTTGCAAACGATGAGTTGAAAGCATCTGTACAGAATCCAGGCGGTTAAGATGACGACGAACGTTAAAATCCACAAGACGTATTTTACAGTGGTCGTAGTGCCATCAAACTCTACCATGCGTGTCACGGTATTAGCGAGAAAAACATCCACTATGACCTGTGCTCATTATACCCTCAAGTAAATAAATACTGTAAATACCCTGTATGTCATACCGAAATTCACGTAAGTTTAGATTGTAAGAATATTTCATTGTACACGGTGGAGGGTTTAGTTAAATGTAGAGTATTACCGCCGTCTGACCTCTATCATCCTGTTTTCCCCCTAAAAATGCATTGGAAATAGATACTTTTGTTATGTAGGACTTTCGGCACTGAGCTAAATGAAGGAGAATGTGGGCATAGCGAACCCGAGCGTTGTTTCAAAGGAATGTTTATAGCGGGCGAGTTGCGTAAGGCAACTAAAAACTATAAAGTTTTGTGTATTTTTGAGATTCGGGAGAATGAGGTAACCTCATATGATAAAACTGCAAAACAGGATGGACTATTTAGTGGTTACATCGATAATTTCCTAAATCTCAATCAAGAATGTTACGGGTAGCCTAGTCATTGTACGTCAGAAGTTGAACTACATAACTGAATATTACCATAAAGAGGGGATTCAACTAGACGAGAAGAACATTAAGATACTTGATCAAGCTAATATTCAATTCTTTTTGGGGTAAGTTTGGCCAACATGAAAATTTAATCCGGAGCAGTATCGTATCTGAGTCCAGTGACTTTTGAAATTATATACGAATCCTTCGGTGCAGGTACAATCCATTATACCTATTAATGACAATGTAGCAGTTGTAAATTGGGATAGAATGGTGGATGAAGGTAAACCTCTAAAAACTATTAGTGTCCATAGCTGCGTACACTGCAGTTCATACATGTTTAGAACTATATAGTTATCTGAAAAAACTGGACCTTCGCGTTCTGTATTATGACACAGACAGTATTGTATTTGACGCGAAACGTTACGACTGGAATCCAACTTTCGAGATTTCCTAGGCCAGATGACCGACAAGCTGAAGGCGTACGGTTAAGGATGTTTGTATAGCTGAGTTTGTTAGTACTGAGTCGAAAAAATGCAGCTATAATGTATTTTCAAACAGTGAAAAGCCAATTTAGTCAGTGTATACAGTGAAGGGTATTACCCTGAATTATAAGAACTCGCGTGCTATAAACTTTGAATCGCTGAAGGATATGGTAATTAGCAATACTAAAGACTCTCTTTTTGTATATAACGATAGGAAAATAGCTGAAGATAGGTGTATTAAATAGACCTGAATCCAAACGGTATAGAATATGTTACTCTAAACGACGAAGGAGATAAAACCGTAATTAAAATCTAGAGGGGACGAGGATGGTGCTCGGAGGAGCTCCTCTAGTATAGTATATGGTCATCGTTCCTTGATGCTTCAGCCAAATAGTCACGGCAAGAGGACGAAGGCCCGAAAGCAGGTTCCCATATCTGCCTCATTGGATTAACATTTAAAAATTCCGTGACGATGATGCTCTTCAAATAGAACTAAAATTAACTAAAATTCAAATGCATGTACTTATAGTATGTCTCCAGGCAAAATCGTTTTATAAAAAATTTTCAAAGCTAAATTACATTTAAAGCATGTTGTAAAACAAATTAGTTAGGTAACTTAATTATATTATATATATATATATATATATATATATATATATATATATATATATATATATATTGAAGGTGATGTTTCCTCAAGGTGAAATCGTTTTAAAGCGTGTGTGCATGCGTGCGTGTGTATGTGCGTGCGTGCGTGGCTGCGTGCGTTCGTGCGTGCGTGCGTTCGTACGTGCGTGAGTAAGTGAGTGCGTGCGTGCGTGCGTGCCTGCGTGCGTGATGTGTGTGTGTGTGCGTGCGTGAGTGCGTGTGTGTGTAAGTGAGAGAGTGAGTGAGTGAGTGAGTGAGTGAGTGAGTGAGTGAGAGAGAGACAGAGAGAGAGAGAGAGAGAGAGAGAGAGAGAGTGAGTGAGTGAGAGAGGGAGGAGTAAGTGAGTGGTGAGTGAGAGAAAGCGAGAGAGTGAGTGAGTGAGTGGTGAGTGTGTGAGTGAGTGAGTGAGTGAGGGAGGGAGGAGGAGGAGGGAGGTAAGAGGAGGAGATAGGGAGTGGGTGAGTGTAGGAGTGAGTGAGTGAGTGAGTGAGTGAGTGAGTGAGTGAGTGAGTGAGTGAGTAAGTGAGAGAGAGTGAGTGGTGAGTGAGTGGTGAGATGAGTGAGTGAGTGAGTGAGTGGTGTGTGGTGTAGTGCGTGACTGAGTGGGTGAGTGAGTGAGTGAGTGTGAGTGAGTAGAGTGAGTGAGTGAGTGTGTGAGTGAGTGAGCACGTGCGTGCGTACGTGCGTGTGTGCGTGCGCACGCGCGTGCGTGCGTGCGTACATGCGTGTGTGTGAGTAAATAAAAATTCATATCAGCGAAGTCGTGCTAACGAAATCTATGGCTAACGCGAAGGTAAATGGAGCATTACAATAATTGTGTATGTTAGAGATAATCAAGGGATCACGACAACAGGGCGCAGACCCTGACATAAATTCTTATACGTCTTAGCATTGGAAAAATGCAAATGTCCTGCACAGTGCTAGGTTCAAGGTCATCTTCAAGGTCTGGTCCGAGGTCAAACTAAGGGTCAACTCCGAGGTAAACTTTGAGGTCAATCACAAGGTTATATTACGTCCTCCACGTGGGCGACCTTGGGAATAGTGAAAGTAATGTCGGTCTTCTACTATTATATCAGCAATTACGATTTGCATTTGTCAATGAACGAGTTCCATAGCTTATCGTGCTACTAAAACGGTCGTATACCTTCAGTTCTTCAAAATAACTACGTTACGTATTATATCATTCGAAAAGTCAGAAAAATCCCTTTTTAAAAAGTCAGAGTCAAGTATTGTTTCCATTTAAAAAAATGCATGTATACAGGGTGAATCACGACCGACGCCACGGAGTTCTACGGCGAAGCGGCATATAATCGTTAATTTCTGATAACGTGATATTAGGTAAGGCAATACGAGAAAAATTTTAAAATATTTATGAAAATACAGGGTGCTCCAAAATAAGTGGCATATCAAAGTTGTTTTTTTTTAATGACATGCCGTATATTATTGAATTTTTGATTGCGTTTTCAAATTTTACATAAAAAATAAGTAGCACTTTCATAAGGGTTCTGTATACCTACATACAGAGTGTTTCAAGTTATATCAATTTTTCTAAAAATGTAGGGTTTTAGGAAAAATTAAATATCTCGTAATAAAATTAACTCCAACAAATTTACTCTTACTCTTAGGTTTAAGTAAAATAGTCTATTTATTGACTGAATAGTAAACACCTCTTCACAGGGTGTTCATTTTTTTCAGTTAAATTAGTAGAACATTCATACTGAAATATTCGGTTTATTTTGAATGGAACACCCTGTATTTTATACGCTTATGGTTGAGCTTACTTAATTACCTTTCAACTTCTCTGAGGGTTTCCTATACCTAAACCTTCAAATTTTCAACTTATTTAATAATCTTTGTAAATTGTCTGCCCACGCATCATTTTCAGATTGAAATATCCTCCAAAAATGCCTACTCTTAACGATTTTTGGATGTAAACTAAATTGTATAGCCCCAAAAGAAGAAATCTATGGATGTTAGTTCCGGAGATCTAGGTGACCAGGCAATTGGTCCACCTCTCTCAACCCACTTATCATGAAAGTTCCTATTGAAGTATTCTCGAACAGTACGTGAGAAATGCACAGGTGTTCCATCTAATTGTAACCACATATTTTCCCTAATATTTAAATGAATACTTTCTAAAGGTTCCGAAAAGTCTGTCTTTAAAAATATAAGGAACTATGGACCTTTTAAATTGTCAGAATAAATACGGGCCAATAACAGGATTTCCAACAAACCCACCATGCACATTAACACTCCACCGATTTTGACGATCAAGAGTGTTAAATAAATGTTTATTTTCGGTGTAGTAATAATGAAAGTTGTGCCGATTCACTAATCCATTATGGAATGCTGTCACTAACTTGATCAAGGAATAAGGAATAATCAATGCGTTAAAGTTGTGCCATACAACCTTTGATGTATTTATATATGAAAAAGGTGGTATTTATGTTTTTTTAAGATTCTCGACACACTAAGCTGACTAATTCCTGTTTCTCTTGCAATAACTCTTGTACTAGTATTTTGGTTGTCAGAAACGGAACCTAATATCAAAAACTCATTATCATCATTTGTAACAGGCTTCACTTTTAGTTGCCGTTCAAATAAAAATTTGCTTCGTCGCTCATTAGGAAAAAAATTCTTGACAAAATGCTAACCTTGCTTCTTTATCTTGATTGCTAAGGTGCTGTGCCATTTGGTATTTATAGGGATGAAATTTTAAATCCCTTTGAAGAATTCGATCTAAGCTTCCCTTTGATATTCCTAGGATAAGGGTTTGTCGATTAGCAGACCTTTTAGGACTTCTCGTAAACGCAATTCTAACTCTTTCAATATTTTCTGGTGTACAAACTGTTCTTCGACGTCCAGGCTTCTTTAAATTTTGTACAGAACCATTTTCACGCCAATGACGAACCCATAACTTAACAGTTTTACGATTTGGCGGGTGACCCCTATTGTTGTTATTAAACTGACGCCGGAACGCACGCCTAACTTCTTCTATCGAATTGCTTCTTATGTAAGTTTCTACACAAAACACACGTATTTGGACTGAGCAATCCATGAAAGTTCAAACGGATGTTGAAATAATGTCTCAAAGCAAAAAAATTAAATAATTATTGATGAAAACTAACAAACTTCTCGTAGTAAAATGACGTTACACGAAATTATTAATTTATAACTTATTTGTGACAGGCGCCTACCTGTTTAATAATTAACTTAAATCCCAAAGACTACAGAAGATAGTCCCACAGAGAACAACTTATTTAGTTATCTCGTAGGGAATTTATTAATAAAATAAAATGGGTGGTCGATTATGGGGAACACAGTATAATAATTGGTACAATGCATAAAAACTCTGCGAACTATAAAAAGGGTTATAGTGCGAAGACGTTATGTTGGTAGATCATAGACTAAGTGTTTAAAAAGTGCATAAGAAGTTAAAGTGCCTTAGAAACATATCTAACAAAATGAACAACACATGTACAATGTGACATTAACAATATAAATACAATAAAATATTACACAATTACTCTACACTTATTTCTTCGTTATCATAATCTGATATAAAATCGGATTCATCCGACGAGTCTCCACTCCTACGTGTAATCAATTCCTCACAAACGACATCCATAATATGCTCCATATCGTTGTGATAATCACCTGTTTTTGAGCCCGATTTAAAAACTAAGAGGGCATTATTGATAAATCCCATTTCACCACCATCATGTACTATTATAAAACGTTGACCTTTACCGATTGGACATTTTAAACCTTAGTTGGAATCATCCACCCAGGAATGTGGCGTTGTATGCAATGCATGTATATATGTTTCATCTGTATACACAATGGGTCGCCTGCTTTTCGATACTTTGTTATTGTTCGTATATAAACACAACGTAAAGATCGTATATCGTATCATTCCATTAAAAATTTACGGTTGTCAACACATTTTGTGGACGGAACATAGTATCTACTTCTCACTCATATCATTATTCCATTTCTTTTTAATGCAATATTCGGTTTCTGCGCAGGTGTCTTCGTATTTGGCGTTTGCTCTAGCAAAAAGAGATTAAGTAGGCATTTTGGGAGGATATTTAAACCTACAAATGATATAGGAACAGGTAAAATCCAAAAATTATTAAAATAGTTGAAAATTTGGAGGTGTAAGTATACGAAACCCTCATAGAAGTTGAAAGGTAATCAAGTAAGCTAAAGGATAAGCGGATAAAATGAAGGTTGTTACATTTAAAATAAGCCGAATATTTCAGTATGAATGTTATACTAATTTAACTTAAAAAAAGGATAAACATAACTTTGATACGACACTCTTTTCGAGTGTAATCTTAAGCGGGGTGTCGTATAAATAATTCACCCACTTAAAGATTTATATTTCTAGCCCAGACCTACAATTAGCTATAGAAAATAATGGATAACTAGAAGATTTTGTGCCACCTTGCTCATCCGTAGATTAATAGGTTCAGGTTCAATGACATTAGATTTACTTATTAACAAAAATAGAATTGCTTAGATATTTTCGCTTTACAAAAAAAAAGGTATCGCTTCAAACCTGACAATAAATAATGTAATGTCGGGTGCCAATTTGTTTTTAAGCAACAAATAAACCTGTAAAAATACAAAAGTCACCAAAAAGTAACAAGTAAAAAAAATAATGGCAACAATGAGTTTTATTGCGATACTTAATTTGATTATAAGGATAATCTCTTCAAAACTAATGTTAGTGATTCTTAATTATCTGCCTTAAACTATAATGTGAATTAATTAACAATACAAAATACCTGATGTAATTTCGTTTACATTTTGGATGTCACTGAAACTTCAGCAGATAAGGAAATGCTGTCGGTTCATCACTTTAAATTTATTGCGAAATTTTGATGGAAGTTGAAGTAAACAACAGATTGATATACTGGTAATTCCAAATATATAGAAATTTCTTTATAAACCTCCAAACTGAATTAATTTTGTATGGTTCAAAGTAAAATTTGGCAATTGAAATCCCACCTCGCAGCAGCAAAGGCTATTGCATCATCTTGCAAAGTCAACGTTAAAATAAAATTAAATCCAAAGTAAAAATAAGTGGTAAGAGTATAAGTAAACTTGCCTGAAATGTGTCTCAAATTTTAGTATAATAATATTAATAACTCTCCATATAAATGTGGCACTCTTAATAAAAAAATTAAACAAAGCGAAAATGTCTTCTACTTAAACACGTAGTTCAGGCAATGAATGAATGACGCTGAAAGTAACCCTGCGCAATGATCGAAAATGGCTCGAAGCGCGGAAAGAGATGTGCAGACGTATAATACTTGAAATAATTTATTTATGCGACTAACGCTACACAAAATGCACTTAAGTTGCCAATATGAACGTAAATTTCAAATATACAGAAAAAGGTTTGTTACAGGAGCACCCAGTATATTTAAAAATATTTTTGAAATATTGCTCATGTTGAGTTACATAATATCACTGTATTAGAAATTAACGATTATATGCCGCTTCGCGGTAGAACTCCGTGGCTTCGGTCGTGATTCACCCTGTATCTCGTAACTCAAAAACAAACGCTTATATCGGAAAAGCGATTTAACTTCCTCTTAAAGAACATAATTATCCACAAGTGTTTTCCTTTGAGCTTTGATTCTTAAAAGAGAAGTAACTGAACTCTGCGCATTTAAAGAATCACAAAAAAATAGTTTTTTTAAAGTATCTAGTTGGCCTTGCACGTTTTGAACAAAACAAAAGACGCACTGATTTTGGCCTCAGAAAACTGCAAATCTGTCCCTATTTAACCATCTTTCTATCTGCTCTAGTTTCCGAGATATCCATAGTAGACGTAAAAAATCACCCTATAAATATTAAAACGAGTTAAGAATTAAATATTTATATAAAATAAATTGTAGAATTACATTGTATTTAAAACTTTAGTGCTATTAAAAATGGAATTCCACGAAGTAAGAGTATAAATTTAAAAAGTTATTTTTATTTGTAATTTAAAACTCATAGAAGATTAAAATTCCTACAAATGATGAATTTAAATCCAAGAAATTACAGTGTTTTTGTAAATTAGGAGCCAAAAAGAGTGCATTAACTTAACAATTAATATAATCATGGACAGTACGCACTGGTGAGATGAACTACGTTCCTAAGTGTATTTCAATTAAAGTAAGTTTTCTTTTCATTTCGGAAAAATGGATAAATATTAAGCAACCAAATTGCAAAATCTTTAAATTATGTGATCTTGAATCTAAATGTTGTGTTTAAATTACATTTGAGTATGTATTATATTAGACATGCTTGCCATTTTTACATATTCTAAGTTTATGTATTTTTCATAATAGTATTGACTTTTCTTTGGTAATATATTTTGTGAATTAATTATTATAGTGGAACTCGTAAAAATTGAAGACATGCTCGAAAATTTTTAGTAAATACTGGTTTGATCAATAGTGAACAGTGGTCTGTTCTTTAATTCAAGAAAAATGTTAGAAAATTTGAACTACTACCGTAAGGTGTCCATTCAATCGTCGTAGGTTTAAAAATCATGCGCTAAAATTCAGCATCGATCGCTCTATAAATGTGCATTTTTCCGAAACATTCACAATTGAGAGTGAGGTTAAAAAACGTGTAAAAATAAAAATAGAGCAGTCATTCTACATTTTATAATTGTGAGTATACATTTTCTAAGTAAACTAATTGCACTGTTGCGCTTTTGGCTTAAAACTGTTTACTTGTAAAAATGTTCTAGCAATTTGTTTATAAATTATACAACGTAATGTAAGTTACTGTTATACATTTGGGAGGTAACTGTATTTTAATTTATTAATAGAGCAACGCAGTGTACGAGAATGATATAGTGTTTAAGCTATAAATAGAAAGGTCGGTCTTAAATTATTAAGAGTATATTATGAAGGGTGCCTAATTGTTCGCTTGAAACAACAAAGTATAATCTACCATAAATAGAGTATTTTTCTATTCAATATTTACGTTAATGGTCTATTAATAAAAAATCAAAATTCGTAATGGTTAATAATTGAAAATTTAAGTACTTATAGTAGCGCGCAATTTATCTATATTTGTTTATTTTTTAACAAAATATCTATTATGTTTATAAAGGATGGCGCAAGTTTTATGGAAGTTGTGGAAACCAAGCAGTGACCGAAATGTGACGCTTCAATTAAAGTTGCCTTATGAGAACATTTTACGATAAAAAAGCATTGACACATTAACATAATGTTTATTTGCCTGATTTTTCTCTTGACGCTTACATGGACGACAATAATTGTAGAAGAACCTTGATTTTAATACGTGTGAGTGAATTGATACTTCGACATGATTTTATTTACATCTGTATATCCTGTTGCGGAAATCAAGAAATCATATAAAGATAATGCAGATATCTAAATTCAATACCATTTCTACAAAACCCAACAAATTATTTTCCTCCAAACGTATATTTAAACAATCTCCAAACACATCCAAACAGTCAACATAACCTTATGATAAATTCCCAACAAAACAACCCACATCTATCATTCATACCATCACAGACTACTAGCGAAGAATCCTCCATGGAAGAAAGTGACAACGAAGGAACAATAACTCACGACTGGCAAACAGTTAAACCAGTAATTAAAACTAATAAAAAACCAAAAAAGAATCCTAAAACCCCAACTAATATTACTAATACACAACCGATCAGCACCCAAAACAAATTTAGCGCTCTACAAAATCTACCTGAAAAAGAAGACAAGAGTAATAATTCCACAGATGACAACAAAACTCTAAAAATCCAATCCTCCGCCTATTTTCGTATATGGTGTTACTAACATTAACAAAATGATTGAAAATATAACAGATGTAACAGAACGAGAAACTTATCAATGCACAGCCTTACAAAACGATAAAATAAAAATAAATACTCAAAACCCTGATACATACAGGAAACTTGTAAAACACATGAACAACAATAAAATAATTCACCACACCTATCAAATGAAAGAGAACAGGGCATACAGAGTCGTGATTCGCAATATCCACTACTCAATCCCTACCAAGGACATTATCGATGAACTAAAACAACACGGCCATATAGTACGCAACATAATTAATATAAGACACAGAGTAACTAAACAGCAATTAATGATGTTCTACGTAGACCTTGAACCAAAAGAAAACAATAAACAAATTTACGAACTTCAGTATTTAAGCAATATGAAAATAATAATAGAACCACCTCATAAAAAAAGAAACATAATCCAATGTACCAGATGTCAGCTATACGGCCATTCAAAGACTTATTGCACCAGACCTTATCAGTGCGTTAAATGTGGAGGTACCCACATGTCATCTGATTGCAAAAAATCTAAAATTACACCTGCTAAATGTGCACTTTGCGATGGAGATCACACCGCAAACTATAAGGGTTGCACGGTTTATAGAGACCTAATTAATACAAAGAGGAAAACATCTGGACAAGCCCCACAAACTCCAAAATACCAACAACCAATCCAAAACCAAAATTTTACAAGGACAAACACTTTTAATGAAACCATCAACCGTCCATCTTATGCACAAATAACAAGCAACACCAAAAACGGAAACACAAATAACCAAAATATAGACTTAGGAAATCAAATGAATACCTTCCTAATGGAATTTAAAACAATGTTCTCACAGCTTATAAATCAAAACAGCATGATATTAAACATGCTTACCACAGTAATAAATAAATTCAATAATGGACGTTAAATCAATTCGCATTGCCGAGTGGAACTCAAATGGTCTAACCAACCATAAAACAGAAGTAATAAATTTCATTCAACACAACAAAATCGACATCTTACTTGTATCAGAAACACATTTCACCGACAGAACAATGTTCAAAATACCGCATTATTATATATATCATACCAACCATCCTGATGGCACAGCGCATGGTGGCGCTGCGATTATAATACGTAATACTATAACTCATCATGAGGAAACTAAATACCAAACGCCTCACATACAGGCAACAGTGATTCATGTCAACGCCCAGCCCTGGTCTTTCGACATTGCTGCAATGTACAGTCCACCAAGACACGGAATTAGTGTAGTAGAATATGAAAACTTATTTAGACAACTAGCAAATAAGTTTATCATCGGAGGAGACTGGAATGCAAAACATACAGACTGGGGGTCGAGACTCTGCACGCCAAAAGGAAGAAACTTGAGAAAAGCTATCACTAACTCAAATTGTTCTTATTTATCCACTGGCCAATCCACTTATTGGCCAACAGACCCAAACAAAATCCCAGACCTCCTCGATTTCTTTGTCTTGAAAAATATATCACCAAATTACGTTAGCATCGAAGCTTCCTGGGATCTCTCCACATATCACTGTCCCATTATCATCACACTCAGCACTCACATCATAAATCGACCAATAGTTCCTAGAATTACATCAGTAAAAACAAACTGGTCTGTATTTAAAACATATATAGATGAAAACCTACGTCTAAACATTCCTTTAAAACAACAACAAGAAATCGATAGTGAGTACACTATCTCACTCAAATTATACACACGGCAGCAAAACTGGCTACTCCTCAAATAAACTTAGAAAAGGAACCTATAGTCAACATCCTGTACACATAAAACATCTAGTTGCTCAAAAAAGAAGAGCTAGGCGAACATGGCAAAGAAGTCGTAATCTTTTTGACAAAATTGAATATAATAGACTAACCAGACAATTAAAAGCAGAACTACAGGACATCCGAAATACAACTTTTGAATACTATATCACCAGTCTATCTAAAGAAGACCATAGCATATGGAAGGCCACTAAAACATTTAAACAACCGACGCAACACATTCCACCGTTAAGAAAAGAGGATGGAAGTTGGGCAAAAACCGAACAAGATAAAGCCACTACTTTCGCGAAACACTTATCACAAGTTTACAGCGCACACGAGGCAAAAAACAATAATGATGAACAAATTAAAAACTTCTTAGACGTCTCCTGTCCGATGATGCTACCGATCAAGCATTTTTCTCTAAAGGAAGTAAAACAAGAGATTTCAAAATGTAACAATCATAAAGCTCCCGGCTTTGATCTAATCACTGGATCCGTTTTGAAACAACTACCCAGGAAAGCTTTAGTATTGTTAACTTCAATCTACAACAGTGTTTTAAGATTAACATACTATCCAATCACGTGGAAGTTTTCACAAATAATAATGATCAGCAAACCAAATAAACCCCAAAATACTGTCACTTCGTATAGACCAATAAGTTTATTACCGATTATGTCAAAAATCCTAGAAAGACTATTACTCAAAAGGATTTATGAAGACACTGACATAAACACAATTATACCAACCCATCAATTTGGTTTTAGAGAACCACTCTACTATACAACAATGCCACAGGATAATTAAAATATTCACATAAGCCTCGAAGAAAAAAAATTATGTACAGCTGCCTTCCTGGACGTACAACAAGCCTTCGATCGTGTATGGCACGAAGGTCTCCTCTATAAACTCAAATTGATCCTTCCTACACCTCACTATCTTATTACCAAATCATACCTCTTGGAACGATACTTCCAAGTCAGATTTAATACTGAAACCTCTAATTATTACCCCATAAACTCTGGTGTCCCTCAAGGAAGTGTACTAGGTCCCCTTTTATACTTAATCTTCACGGCTGACATCCCAACCACAAATTCAACTACAATTTCCACATTCGCAGACGATGCGGCAATAATATCCATAAGTGATAACCCACAAATAGCATCAGCAAACTTACAATCACACCTCAACCTTTTAGAAAACTGGCTTGACAAATGGAAGGTCACAATCAACTCTACAAAATCCACACAAATCACCTTCACCAATCGAAACATCAGGTGCCCTACAGTCACATTAAATAACATACAATTACCAATTAACAACCAAGTAAAGTACCTTGGACTAACAATAGATCAAAAACTCACCTGGAAACCCCACATCACAGCAAAGAAAATCCAAATTAACCTAAAACTACAAAAAATGGGATGGCTAATAGGAAGAAGATCAAAACTCTCCACCGAAAATAAAATACTATTATACAAATGCATAATAAAACCTATATGGACCTATGGAGTTCAACTATGGGATGCGCAAAACCATCTAACATGCAAATAATACAGAGAATTCAATCAAAAACATTAAGAATGATCTTTAATGCACCATGGTACATAAGTAACAAAACCCTGCACGAAGATGCTACCATACCATTTATTAATGAAGAAATCATCAGACTAACTAAAAACTACCTAAAAAAACTTCCAGAGCATCCTAATGATGAAGCAAACCAACTCCCTATTCAACCATTAGTCAGAAGAAGATTAAAGAAACAGTGGCCAACAGATGTTTTAAATCAATAAACAAGTAATGTTAATTGAAGTCAATAATCTCTTATAACACTAACTAAGAAAATTATCACTGGATAACTTTTCCCTCTAATATATTCATTCATTAAATTTACTTATAGCTTTAAACAGCAGTTGTAAATTTGCAAATAAATAAATAAAAAAAAAAAAATATATATCTAAATTCATTACTCGAAATTTTTTTCATAACTTTCCTGTTTATGGCGAGCTCAAACAGCATTAGAACATTGCACAAGCAAATAACCGAAAGAGCAAACTAGCTAGTCGTTAGGCAAGGCTGGCTTACCCATGGAAAATATGTACACCTACTTCGACTTTCTCGAATTACTTTAATGTACTTCGGCTATACCTTCTGTACATGGTGGCCAACTAAGAATCCATCGTAGAGGCTTGCGCAAAAAAAAGTTTTACTAAAACGACCAATACAAAAACCTGGAAAATATTTTCAAGTTTCTCAAATGGCCGCTAGGGGGCGTAACTGCAATCTTGATTCTAGAAAAGTGATATTTTTGTGAATTCTGCAATATTAATCTAATAAAAAAATAACGGACCTTTAAAGTCTAGGATAATATGAACTTTTTTTGTTTGACACTTTTTGACGTATGTCTAAAAATAAAGTGGTGGGGGGCATTCTAAGGTTTCCTTAAATAACCCCCTGTATCTTCGAAACGGTTAAGCCGATTTTAACAAACTTGGGCGCGTTGAAATGAGCTATTCTTGTGCTACAAATGTTATAATATTTAAAGTTTTGTTAGTTTCACATGTCGTCGCTAGAGGGTTTTGTTCGACATTCCGACAGAAACGGTTAATTTTCGTAAAAAAATTAAATGCATTGGTATGACTTTTTTTCATGATCTAGTACCTAAATGATGCCTAAACAAGTTCGCGAAAATCGCATCTCGATATCTTGTTCGTAACCTAAAATATCGGCCAAAGAAGACCCCATAAATGCTCGAAATGCTGACCATCCCTCTGTGCATTGGTGAGGCCGCTTATGGGTTGACAAAACTGCAGCTTCAATTTCGGCTCTGATAGGTTACCTAGAAATTGCGATTTTAAATGTTTGTAAATTTATTCACTAGAATAAAATCACTCTTTTTGAGATTACTACGGGCAAGCAATGCTAAAAGTTATACGAAAGGTCTATTTTTTGTTTACTTAAATGCATATTCACTATGGATATACAGTGTGTCCGAGATTCAGCATGCATGTATTGCTATATTCGTTAATATTGAAGATAGAAAGTCGGTTAAATGGGGAAAGTTTTAGAGAATTTTATGGCTATCATCATGGTAAAGTCAGATTTGAAGTAACTTTTTTTGTTTTTGAAATAATTGAAGAAAACAAAAATTGTGCATTTTCTACTACCCCCTGTAGCTCTTTTATTTGAAGTTTGACAACATTTTGATTTGTACATTATTATGACACTTTTAAAAGAAAATTCTAAAAAGGTACCAAAATTTATCTACAGTCATTTGTTTTTGAAATACATACACTAACTATTGTTTTTCATATGGACGCCATCTTGGATTTTCACATTATCGAATAGTATTTTTTATCACCTTTTCAGCGATGTATTACATGATACGAGAATTTACTTCCAACTATCAAAAATTTAAACCCTTGCTAATGTATCTGTTTTTACTTACAAAATTTAATACATTTCTAACTTTTGTTTTTGGACGCTATTTGGATTTTTACATTATCGAATAGTGTATTTTAACACCTTTTCAACAGTGTATTACATGATATGAAAATTTACTTTCAGCAACCAAACATTTAAACAAAATAAAATATGAGGCCATGGATAATAATTGCAATGACTGACAAAAAGATGACATAATTTATTTATTCGCGTAAATTATTCGCAATCTGTGTTAAGTACTTGGAAAAATAATTGTTCTTGTTGTCATTGTTAGTGTTTATTATTGTTGTTATTCTGTAATTCGTTTGTGTTGTTTTTATTGTTTGTTCCTGTTGTTATTATTGTTAATACTTATTCCTGTTTTGTATCTTGGTGCAAGATTTTTTGAAGTATGGCGTTAAGATATTCCAATGAAGAGAAGCTAGGTATGCTTGAAATCTATTTCAAAGCAAATAGAAATGCAGATAATGCAATAAGAAATTATGAAGAAATATTTCCCGATCAGGTTCAACCGAATAAAAGACATTTCAGGACTTTAGTGATGAATTTATTATCATATGGCAGTTTTGAGAAGGAAAGACCTAACAAGTATGTTAAAGATAATGAAGGTAATAATAATGCTGTTCTAAATTTTGTTGGTGAAAACGAAGCATCTTCGGTTAGAAAAATGGCCGATGTATATTACACATTCCGAAATCCTCCGTCCATGACATTTAAAAAAAAAATAAATTTCATCCATTCAAACCAACTATTACACAAGCGTTACGAGAAGGTGATTTTGAGAGACGAATGGCATTTTCACGGTGGTACATTCAAAAATCTGGGGAATATCCTCAATTCTCGTACAACGTTTTATGGACGGATGAAACCAGATTTACAAATTGCGGAATTTTTAATAGGCACTTCTGGAATGTGGAAAATCCCTATAAAGTTTGTGAAAGGAGATTTCAAACCAGATTTGGTTTCAATGTATGGTGCGGAATTATAGGTATAAATAAAATTTTCTTAAAAAGTTTATTTTAAATGTAACATTTTAGGAAATAACTTGATTGGACCATTTATTTTCAATTATAATTTAAACGGAGTCCGATACTTAGAGATGTTGCAAGAACAAATCATACCCGCTCTGAGAAACATCAATCCAAATTTAGAAAATATTTGGTTTATGCAAGACGGCTGACCAGCACACAATTCAGCAGACGTTAAACAATATTTGCAAAGAGTATTTAATAATAAATTAATTTCCAATAATGGGGACATTTTATGGCCTGCCAGGTCCCCTGACTTGAACTCACTAGATTTTTATTTATGGGGTCATACAAAAAACGAGGTGTACTACTTCGACACTCCAGAAAATCTTGACATTTTAGAAAATAGAGTAAGACATGTACTAAGTTCTGTAAATAGAAATACGTTAGTTAGGGTTACACATTCAGTGTTAAATCGTTGTAGAAAATGTGTGGAGTGTAGAGGGGGACATATCGAGCATGTTTTATGATAGTTACTATTATCGGTTTTGTTTTTATTTTAGTTATTAGAAATAACAATAATTAGGAATCTAATTGTATAAATTTTTCATTTATTAATCCATGCCTTCTCAAGGCCTACTATTTCAATTTTTTAAATTTTTGATAGTTGGAAGTAAATTCTCGTATCATGTGATACATCGCTGAAAAAATGATAAAAAATACTATTAGATAATGTAAAAATCCAAGATGGCGTCCATATGAAAAACAATAGTTAGTGTATGTATTTCAAAAACAAATGACTGTAGATAAATTTTGGTACTTTTTTTTAAATTGTCTTTTAAAAGTGTCATAATAATGTACAAATCAAAATGTTGTCAGACATCAAATAAAAGAGCTACAGGGAGTAGTAGAAAATGCACAATTTTTGTTTTCTTCAATTATTTCAAAAAAAAAAAAGTTACTTCAAATCTGACTTTACCATGATGATAGCCATAAAATTCTCTAAAACTTTCCCCATTTAACCGACATTCTATCTTCAATATTAACGGTTTATTTTGAATGTCTTCAGAATGCCGCAGTAGCTATAGGAGTTTACGCGGCTCGATATCCAAATCGACGTCCTTGCGATGTAAGAGTTTTTCCCCGGTTAGTGGCGAAACTACGAGCCAATGGTAGTTTTCGGCCTACATTTCAACGGCAAAGAATTGGAAGAACACAAGAAAATATTAACCGTGTAGTGGGCCATATTGAAGGAAATCCTCATGTTAGCACAAGAGCATTATCCACTGAGTGGGGATATCACGGACAACGGTTCAAAATATGTTGAAGAATCATAGGTAAGTTCTAATGGCCATCAAAATATATAGGTATTCGTTTAAACTTTTTTTAATTACTTTCATGTCGTTTTGTATCAGGCCTTGAAAGAGGAAGATTTTGATCGAAGGTTAGACTATTGCCATTGGATGTTAGGCATGATACGCGAAAATAGAGAATTTTTATTTCAATTTCTTTGGACCGATAAAGCCACCTTCAGTAGTGACGGTAGAGTCAACCTGCACAATATGAATTATTGGTCTGCAGAAAATCCCTATTGGTTGCGTGAAATTCAGCGCCAAGGACGTTGGAGTTTAAATGTATGGTGTAGCATACTGGGAGGCAGAATTATTGGGCCATATTTTTTCAAGCAACCCCTAAATGGCAATGTATTTCTTGACTTTTTGGCCAATCAATTACCGCTCTTGTTGGAAGATGTGCCTCTGGAAACTACACAAAAATTGTTTTTGCAGTTGGATGGTTGCCCAGCACGTTTTGCTATTAGTGTGTAAGAGCATATTAATGCAGTATTTCAACAGCAGTGAATTGGAAGGGGAAGTCTGTTTCCATGGCCTCCGCGAATTATTGGGCCATATTTTTTCAAGCAACCCCTAAATGGCAATGTATTTTTTGACTTTTTGGCCAATCACCAGACCTCGATTTTTATTTATGGGGGCGCTTAATGACATCGTGTTTCGGACTCAACCTACTACTAGAAAAGATATTAAAAACCGGATTCGTAACGCAATACGCATTTCGAGCATTTACGGGGGCATTAATAACCTTCCTCGTTTAAATCGATCCTTTTTAGGACCACAACTTACATAATAGGAACAATTCCAGAAAAATATAGTTAAAAAGAATAAAAACGTAAGGGATTTTCGTATAAAGTCTTCTTCGGCCGATATTTTAGGTTAGGAACAAGATATCGAGATGCGGTTTTCGCGAGCTTGTTTATGAATCATTTAGCTACTAAATCATAAAAAAAAGTCGAACAAAGCCCTTTGGTGACGACATGTAAAACTAACAAAACTTCAAATATTATAACATTTGTAACCCAAGAACAGCTCATTTCAACGCGCCCAAGTTTGTTAAAATCGGCTTAGCCGTTTCGAATATACAGGGGGTTATTTAAGAAAACCTTAAATACCCCCACCACTTTATTTTTGGACATACGTCAAAAAGTGTCAAACAAAAAAAGTTCAGATTATCCTCGACTTTAAAGATCAGTCATTTTTTTATTAGGTTAATATAGCAGAATTCACAGAAATATCACCTTTTTAGATTCAATATTGCAGTTACGCCCCGTAGCGGCCATTTCAGAAACTTGAAAATATTTTCCAGGTTTTTGTATTGGCCGTCTTAGTATAACTTATTTTTGCGCAAGCCTCTACGATGGATAGTTTCCCAGATACAGTACCTCGCACTCTTAGTTGGCCACCCTGTACAATACTTCCAGCACTTCAAGTATTTCGAATGTACTTCGACTACTTCGAATTGTACTTCAAGTGAGGTGTCATCGATAAGGAAAAATTCGATAATCCTTTTTATTGCCTTCTAACTTACATATACACATTAAATTATATTTAGAATTGACATCAGTTCTTCATACATAAAGACAAAATTTACATCGATTGGGGCTTGAATCTTGATGGAGCAGTTGGTTTGCGCGATACTCTAGAAAAGTACAGGTCGTAGGTTCAAATCCTACTCGAGGTAAACCTTCTATTTATGTATTTAATAAAATTAATAATAATTTTTAATTACATATACATATGTAAGTATAGAAGGTTATACAATCGATATTTTTTCACTAACGCTAAATCGACCTAATAGCTCAATTTTAGCCTAGATCGGCCAAGATGTCGGCGGGTCTGGATGTATGTTATAATACATACTAACTTCAGACTAAAATTTTGATCATAAGTAATGTCGGCATACGTTTAGGCAACCAAAATCCCACTTCGCCGATATCATCTGAAAATGTTTAGCTTGGAATTCTCATTGTTATGCCTACATTTTATCTAATTAGGTATTTAAAGTTCAGTTTGATTTCACCTGAACCATAATTTATGTTTTGTATTCTTTACAATGTTTCAATGCTTATTTGTATTTTCCAACCTGTGCATGCAAATCTTGAAATTACATTAGTGAATACAATCATTAACGCATTAATTCATTAATATCTCGATTAATTTTCTGAAAAGTTAATATGCTAATGGACTTATTATGTTACATGAAATGAATAGACTAATTACTATGGGATGTCTCTATTACTTTATGGTCACGTGTTTATACAAATATCATTGCATAAACAAACATGGTTTACTCTACTTAAGTAAATTCGACAAGTTGTACACAGATTCTGTATTGTTGCACATAAGTGTACTACTTTCATTAGATATTAAAAATATGTTACTGTGATAATAACGATATTACTTGTTTCATTCTGCAACTAATTATAAATATATAAGTATTATATAAGATTGGCTGCATTCACTCTCCATGCGTGTGGCATCGGCGAAAAGTGATGTTGTTTGCCTACACGTACGCGGGTAATTATTTATGACCAAAACAGTACGTGTTTAAAATTTTATACTTAGGCTTGTTTTCAGTTATCCTGGAGCTCACTAGATTTTGGGAGAAATTCAGAGGTGGAGAGAAGGGGGTTTAGCAGGAGATGCTCTTACTTTTTATTAAATATTTCTGAAACGGCATATTTCAAAGAAATAAAAATACCAACATATAGACCTAAAACATATCGTTTAATTAAGTTCTGTGCAATTTTTGATACGACGCGTCATTTAGCGGCAAGGTAAAGTTTAAGTGTTAGTTCAAACATGTTTTATAATATACTTAAAACGTATATATTGATATATATATATATATATATATATATATATATATATATATATATATTGTAATGGCTAAATTTTATTAAATTGTATTTAACATTGATTGTTGGCAATATAAATGAAATCTGTGATTATTCATGTAAATGATCAAATTGTATTTTATAATAAACAGTTACAATTCGAAACCAACTTTGTTGAAATCTGCACAAAATACGCATGCGTTGCGTACTTAATACTGAAATAAGTGTAGCCTGTCAAAAATTTCTGCAATTGATCTAAATTATTGAGCACAATTTTAATTTTGTTTGAGATAAATACAGGACATCAAAAAGATGAATCAATGCAAAAGGGTTATGAAAGCGAAATACAACTCACATGTGTTGCTGCAAATTCCAAATAATGTTTATTTCGGGTTCGTCCACATTAAACATTGGACGTAGACTTCCTTCCATAAATCGATGATACTGCCTTGCCGTCCCAAATATGCTGCTTAACATTCTATAATTGCATCCAATCAAATAACTGTTGGCTGTTCTTCATGTGGTAAATACGATGTACTTAATGCTCAAATACCTATAAACAAGCACTTTGTTTTATTTGTGTTAATTTTAAAACGTCGTATTATTTATTTAATAATTTCTCGGGTTTAATTTTGTACTTTAAATTAATATAGATTTTGTATTCACTTGCACCTTTATTTTAGATTCCGTTATTGAAGTGAAGTGAAATATCGAATCCAAGATAATAGAAGAATTTATTAACATACAAAAAAAATTGCATATCAACCGATGTTTACACACGATCTTGCAAAACGAAACAATTACAATTTTATCGAACAATTGTGATCGGTAACCTTATTTTTAATTTTAGTTATAGATTAAAACAATTGTTTCTGATATCCCAACTCTACGTCGATCGAGTTTCAATTCCGATAACGTTTACGAGGATTGTTACTTATATTTTAACACAAATAATACTAACACTATGACTTGTTAGTCACTAAAATTTCAAAAAGCAAGAATGGTAAGAGAGCGAGAAATCAGGAGCAATTCCTTTAATACATTTCTCTCAGATACCAAATTTTCAATTTTTTCTCTACATTGCACACAAAAGATTCTAGCTTCTGATTGGTCTAAACAAAATTGTAAACTTAACTAAAACATAAATTATGCTATATCATTTTTAATAAAATTCGGATTTGATTTTTAATTACAGATTTGGAATCAGGACAAAATTCCGCATAAAAAGATATCTCACAGGCCCTATTTTGCTTCGATAAATTTCATTCTGACAACTTACATCCTACAACTAAACTAATTACATATTCAAATTCCACATAAAAAACTGTATCAAAATACATTTATTTCAACTCATTTTATTTAAACTTTACAAAGCTTCTACCCTAACACTTAAAATTTAGGTAGTTAACCTAACTTTTCTAATTTTATGTTTATATTACATATTTATAGTTAAATTCCTTGTTGAAATGAGGGAAACTTACTATTAAATGTTTTTATAATTTATTTTAAACCTATCTTACCCTATAAAAACTCTAATTTTGTGAAATTCTTACAAATAATACTTAACCTAACTTACTATAAATTTACTTTTAATTTGTATAATAACTGTATACAACGCTTGAAATGTTCATAAAATGTGTTCTTATACCTGTCTCTAACACCAATACTGTTCACTTGTACTCCATAGTTCTTAACTTTGTCATTTCACATTTTCACATTGTTTAACTATTCTGTCAATTTTTGTATAGAATTTGCAATTTTATATTAAATATAACACTGGACAATTGTTGTTCATGTACTTAAATATGTTTTTAAATCACTATCACTTCTTATGCATGCTTTGTTCGAATCATACCCTTTCTTTTATATTTTAAATAGTTTATGCATTGTATCTAATACTATACATTCTACCTATTATAATTATCATATTCCATGTGATCAATATCTGATATGTGTTCAAAATGCTACAATTCAATGAGTAAAATGCGAAATTACAGAAAATACGTTACACGAAACAAATCGTACCCATTAATATTAATCATGTTGAACTTTCTCACATGCTACTGGTATAGCTCAATGCTTTTATGAAAATAACAAACATGTGCAGACCCCACAAAGCCTGGTTTGTCACATCAAAACCATAATTTTGCACTCGTAACTATATCTTCATTGAAAATGAACTGTATACTTCCACAAACTTATCTAACTTGCCTACTATAGAGAAATTCAAACTCAATGAACTCTAGCCCCTTTATTATGCCTAACTTTAAATCAAATATCTCTCTCTCTCTCTCTCTCTATATATATATATATATATATATATATATATATATATATATATATATATATATATATATATTTACAGCTAAAATCTTAAACTATATTATTGATATTACCATGCAACTTACATATACATATGTGTGTGAGTGGGCACGGGTGGTCGGGCGCACATGCGTGTGTACGTGTGGGTGAGTATGTGTACGCGTGTGTGCGTGGGCATGTATGTGTTTGCCTGTGCCTGTGCGCGTGTGCGTGCCTGTGCATGAGCGTGGACGTACTTAAAATTTTGTATTTAAGCTTGTTTTCATTTGGCTTAGAGCTCGTTAAAGAATGGGAGAAATCGAGTGGGTGGGGTTACTAGGTTCAGTTTTTGGTTTTTATCAATTATTACTAAAACAGCTGCACACTTCAAAGATATACAAATATGTAGATATAGACCTTCAACATATCGAATAATTATGTGCTACGCTACGAATCAAATTAAGAAATCGACGTGTCGCGATATTTTATTTTGATTCCGGACTGTATGCTGTCGCACGTCTAGATGGCGCTTTTTTTTCCGGATATGACGTCAAAGTTTATATTTTTAAATGGCAACCCTGCATGTTCTTCGCGAAAATCGGTGTAACTCTTTTTCCTGAGTTCAAAATGCCCTATTTATTGGGATTATTTGAAACAGTATGCGTAATATTAATTATTAAATGGGCATAATTCGAAAAGTGATGCGGTGTTAGTGTTGTCAATGTTTGCGTTAAATTAACAATCTGGGCACTAAACAGCGCACAACATTTATTAAAATAAATATAAACTGAACGAAAACAAGCATAAAATAAGACTTGAAAGGGTTTTTGTCTTACGGTGACAAAATATGTACTTCAAGTCTAGATATAACGATACATAAATATGCGGTTTTCAGTCGCTTGAAAAAAAAAAATAAACTGCATATCGAGTTACCTAGTTACTTGTTGTTTTGACAAAAGCCTACATTTTAATCACACCAGGTTCGTTCTTGACTAACACCGCACCACTTTTCGAATTATGCCACATTTAATAATTAATATGGCGCATATTGCTTCAAATAATTCCAATAAATAAGACATTTTTGAACTCAGGAGACAGAGTTGCATCGATTTTCGCGAAAACATACAGGGTTGCCATTTAAAAAAATAAACTTTGACGTCATATCCGTAAAGTCCGCAGTACCATCTACATGTGCGACACAGTATAAAGTCCGGAATCAGAATAAAAGATGGACGTGTAGCAGGATTTTGACCACAAATTAACGATTTCGAAAATAATGAATTTATTCGTTTATGTGTGTGTATGTGTGTGTGTGTGCGTGTGCGTGTGAGTGTGCGTGTGAGTGTGCGTGTGCGTGTGTGTGTTCGTGTTTGTGTTCGTGTGCGTGTGCGTGTGCGTGTGCGTGTGCGTGTGCGTGTGCGTGTGCGTGTGAGTGTGCGTGTTTGTGTGCGTGTGCGTGTAGGTGTGCGTGTGCGCGTGCGTGTGCGCGTGCGTATACGTGTACGTGTGTGTGTGCGTGTGCGTGTGTGTGTTCGTGTGCATATGCGTGTATGCGTGCGTGGGTGTGTGCGTGCGTGTGTGCACGCGTGCGTGCATTCGTTCGTGCGTAGTTGCTTGTGTTCGTGCGTGCGTGCGTGCGTGTGTGTATGGATGTATGTTAGTATCCACGATAATTCCAGAACGAAAGTACCTACGTCCTTAAAGTTTTGTATTGAAGCTTGTTTTCATTTGGCTTAGAGCTGATTAGATTTTGGGAGAAATCCATTGGCGGAGAGAGAGGGTTTATTACGGTGAGTTTTTGCTTTTTATGAAATATTACTGAAACATATTTCAAAGATATAAAAATACCTAAACAAGGACCTTAAACATAAGTATTAATTATGTTCTATGAAATTTTTTAATACGACGGGTAATTTAACGGTAAAAAATTTCCTAAGGTACAATTTAAGTGTTAGTTCAAATTTTCTCAATATCTTAATAACGAATCAGTTTATTAGAAAAGGTGCAGACATATTTTTTACAGAAAGTTTAATTTTACATAACTTCTCTTTATAAAGTTTCTTAATATAATGCAACGTAAGTTTAAAAAATCATTAAATATGAATGAAAATGGTTAAAATGTATCATTGATATTTTATAGAAGCGTGTGGCTTTGGAATTTTTTTTAAGTTACGTTTTATACGTGTCTATCTGGAATGAAGTTTTAAACGTCATTCTGGCATAGATTACTGTTTTGTTTATAATTAAAATTATTTTATTTCTTTAATTTTTAAGTTAGCATCTAGATGTCTACTAATGTATGACATAGATTATTGTTTTTGCTTTTAAAATGTTGCATATTTACGTGATGAGCTTATTATAAAAGTATATAAAGATATAATTATTTTATAAAAATGTCATTGAAATTATTTCATTTCTTTTAATTTCCATTTGGTAGGTTGGAAGGGCGTGTGGTGTTCCACGACAGATATGTTATAGAAGTGGACGACTTGGAAATTTCATTTCAAGTTAGCATCTAGATATCTATAAAGCTGTATCTGACAGAAATGTATGAATGTTTAACGGTGTTGCCTATTTTGTTTATGAACGTTATAATGTTGTGGTGTATTACGAAAGAGGTAAACCATACATTATGAGATTTTAAACGATTGACACGATTTCCGACATGTAGTTTTATAGGATGTTTGAAATTGAAGCAAAAAGTGGTAGAAAATTCTAGTTGATGCCATGGTGTTAAAATACATAGTTTTACCTTTGGTTTTAGACAATTGGATATCAGAAAAACTATATTAATTTGATAATTGTTTCTTTTTTACCTTCCAACCTACATATACATAATAGGTGTAGAAGGTTATGCAATAGATTTTTTTCACTATCGCTAAATCGCCTTATTGGCGTTTGACCAAATTTGGCCAAGACCGGACATGATGTCTGAGTTTGTGGATGCGTGGATGTATGCTAATATACACGATAACTCCAGAAACACATACGTACTTTTTTTGTATTTAAGCTTTTCATTTCTCCTGGAGCTGACCAGATTTTGGAGAGAATTCAGATGTGGTGAGAGGGGGTTTAGTAGGAGATGTTTTTGAGTCTTGTCAAATATTTCCGGAACAGCTGTATATTTCAAAGAAACAACAATAACAAGATGTATGTAGACCCTAATTATATAGGTTAATTACAGCGTGATCAATCTCAAGTGTACTGTAGTGGTGTGACAAAAATCCCTAGTTGTTAATATTGTTGTGTTTTGCAGTTGGCTGCTTTGGATTTTTAGTGTGGTTTTAGTCGTTTTAGTTTATGTCAGTTTATGTCATATTATACCTTCGTTTTTCACTTTTGTATTTTCTTGAGTTATTTACAAACTGTCTATATCAAGACAAATTATACATTCTGAATTTCAAACTGTGATATCGAATTTAATTGTCATGCCGTTTTCAATCGAACACGACACATTCATTGTTGTGGCTCATTTTCGTAGCGGCTTCCAAGATGGTAATGGGCAATGGCATTATTCATTGCAATCATGCATCGATCAATTTACCTTCGAGTACCCAAATGAAAATATTAGTTACGAAACATTTAATCAACATCCTAATCGATTGATAGCTCGATTCATGGAAACTGGTAGTGTTTTACAACGCAAACGTGAAGCTTCGGCTACTGACTTAATAGAGGACACCTTAGCAGATATCCAAGCAAGGATGAATGCAAGCCCCGATAAAACTTTGCGAAAACTATCTGCACAAACACGTATGAAAAATTTTACCATACAAACATAATTTTACATAAATAATTTTTAGATGTAAAAAATTTGTAAAAGACATTGTCATTCCATAAACATATACTGTAAATTTTATTTAATTATAATGAAATTATAACATTTAAATACTTAAGATTCATTATTTTGTAATGATTTAATCCAATCATTAAATCATATTTTATTTATTTTGTTGTATTTTATAGGGATGCAGTCTAATCAAATACAAAATAGTCATTATTTAAATTAAGATAATATTTTATAATATGTATAAGTTAATGACCTTCATACAGATTTGAAACTGATCGTAGTTTTTACTCGAACCATGCTCTAGAGTAGCTAGAGCGATACAGCTTCTTACCAACCTATCAGTGGTACCAACTTAAATATTTTGATCACGTGTATACACTTGAGATTGATCACTCGTTATATGCTATGCAATTTCTTAATACGAAGTGTAATTTAGCTGCACAAAATTGCTAAGGTAGAATTTGGGATTTTCAATACCTGAATAATGATTAAAATATGTAGATATAGTTTTTAAAGAAAATTTAATTTTACATAACTTTTCGTTATAAAGTTTTATAATATAAAGCGAAATAAGTGTAAAAATTAAATAAATATGATTGAAAATTTTTTAATTGTATTATCGATACTTATATAGAAGCGGGCGGCTTTGGCAGTTTTTTAAGTTAGCATCCAGATAATTTTTTGTTTTTACTATGTTGCCTATTTTCGTAATGAACTTATTGTAAAAGATGCATAATTATAATATATAATACCACAAGAGGTTTTACCTGGGCTATTTATCTTTGAGAACTTCTTTTTTGATAATTGAGAATTGAGAGAGAATTGAGAACTCAACTCAATCATTGAGTCGAATTATCTAAGAAAAAGGAAGGGCGAAAAGAAAAAGACAAAATTATCGACTGGAGGTAAAACCTCGCGTGGTATTTACTAAGATAATTCAAAAGAAATTAAACTCAAAGAAATTAAAATAAATATTGAACATTTATTTATTTATTTGTCTCTCTTTATTTGCCATAGTCTTGAAAGTATGTCATGACTTTCAGTAGTTTAACAACTGTCAGACATTCTGTCGTTTCAATTTCAGAGGTAACTAGTATGTGCTTTATTTTTATTCGTTTGCTTCTGTTTCGCGATCTTCTTTTTTTCCTGGGTTCCATAAAGGTCTTCGTTCTTCGGGCAGTTTAGGGATCTTTTCCCTCTTCAGCCCTGGGTATTATGTGTTTGTGTTGTGTTATATTTGTGTATTGAATGTGGTTACAATATTGATATTTTGATTTTGTGGTAAAATTAGTATATTGGATGGATAGAATTGTCTGTTTTCGTTGCGGCGGTCGTCATCGTTCACTCACGAGGATTTGTTTTGGTTTTATCTAAGGATGTAGGGAGTATTGTAGAGGAGCTCTTCGAACTCCTCTGGTAGGTAGTCTGTTCGTTAAAGTAAAAGTGCTGGGAGGTGTTTGAATTTGGTTTTGGGTTTTCGTGGTAGTATAGGTTTGTTGGAAAATGGGATTTGTAGAATTTGTTTGGTTGGGATCGTGTCGCTGTTTGTCCTGCGGTTTGTGTATTTGGTCTGAAGTTTTATTAGTCTGTCGGTTATTGATTGAATTTTGGCATGTTGTATGGTTAGTTCGTTTGGATGTCTGAAGTGTACTTTGTGTATGGAGCGTAGTATTGTCCTTTCACAGTAGGCGATGAATTGGAGTTGGTTAGTTTTTAGGCTTGCGTACAATGGAACGCGGTAGTCGAGTATCGGTCGAATGTAAGTTTTGTACGTGTGTTGTAGGGTTTTGGGGTGACAACCTGTGACGTTTCCTCGCAGCATTTTCAATAGTTATGCGCGGTTTCGTATCTTACTAAGAGCGCCGCTAGCGTCGGGTTTCCAGTGTAGGGTTCGGGAGAACGTGATACCTAGGTATACGATTGTGTCTTGTAGTGGTAGTCTTCGTCCGCGTAGGGTCAAGTTGATGTTGTTGGAGGTTTGTATGGCGAAGTTGGATAAGTTGGGATGTCTAAACAGTATTGTTTATGTTTTGTTTGGGTTGATTGTTAGTCTCCACCGGTTGGTCCAGTTGGAGAAGTGGGTAAGTTGCTGGGTTATTAGTTTGTTTCCTTGTCACTGCCCCTACTGGTCGTCCAGAGAGCAGTGTCGTCGGCAAATTGTGATACTGTTATGTTTGGGTTGGTGCTTTGGGGAATGTCGTATGCATAAATGGTATATAGGATAGGTGCCAGGGCCGATCCTTGCGGAACTCCGGCAGTGGGATGAAAGGTTTGGGGAAGTGGAGGAGCCTACTTGTACCTTTACACATCTGCCTGTCAGATATGAGAGAAGTAGTCGGACGAATGCGGTTGGAAAGCCTAACTGTCGTAGTTTATGTATTAGTCCTGTGTGCCATACCTTGTCAATGGCTTGTTGGAGGTCGAGAAAGACTGCAAAGCAACAGTCACCGCGGTTCAATGCTTTGGAGGATTCCGTGTAGAGTTTTACTAGAGGGTCGTGGCAAGATCGGTTCGGTCTAAAGCCGAATTGGCTGTTTGGTAGGATGTCGTTGACTTCAAGATGTTCTCTTAGCCTTCGGGACAGGATGGTGTTTAGACGTTTTCCCATACAACTTAAAAGGGAAATTGGTCTATAGCATGAGGGTTGGGAAGGATCGGATCTAGGTTTGGGTATCATGATGGTGGAAGCGGATTTTCATTCCGTCGGGAAATAGGATAGGACAAGGCATCTGTTGTATGTTTGGGCTAACAGTCTAACGGTATTGGGTGGTAGGTTTTTGAGTATTAATCGTTTAAGTCCGTCTTGTCCTGGAGCGGAATTTCTCCCTTGTTTAAGAGTTTGTAGTATTTGATCGGGTGAAATGGGGCTAAGGAAGGGGTAGTATATGACACACATCAATCAAAAGGTAAACAAAAAAAATTATCGAAAAGAAATTATCGCTGTAGTTTCTCTCTTCCTTCCTCGCGTGGAATTATCGCATATAATACCACTAGTTTGTCCAAAATTATCGATAATCCGGAAAAAAGAGGTGTTGCTTGGAAACTGCGTGGGTTGGTTTTCTTTACTGGTTAAAAGTTAAAAGAGTTCGACAGTTAAAAATTTAAAACTAATGTACAACAAATATTTTTAATTACCCAAGTATTTTACAAAATTTAAAAAAGGAACAAAGCTTTTCGTGGACTAGCATTAGAATTCCTTGGTTATTAATGCCAAAATCGTTAATAATTTGTCACTTTATGGCATGCGTGCAGTAATGTTGAGCCATAAAGTCGTCTTGATGACGAAATACAAACAAGGAAATTTAACAAATTATTTATTTAAACTAATACTGCAGCTTTCAGAATTTCCTCTAATTGAAATTGCCCCAGATGTTTCAAGAAGGCATTCGCTTGGACTGCGTGAAGATTGGATATATATTTCTCGGTTACTCATTTGTTGTACGCCACTAGATCCTAAGGTTTTGGCAATTTTCTTCTTGTTTTCGATGGAGTCTGCCACGTACCCTTCAGCAACAGCATCGTTTTTCCAATCCCCATGCCGTTTTAATGTTTTAATTTCACCTCTATTGTCTACCAAGGTTGTGGCAGAAGTTTTACAAAATGAATCTCCTGTGTATTGAGCGGTATTGGGAATATTTAAATACTTGGCAATCTGTCGAGGAATCTGACCGAACGTGTAAATGCCAGTAGGATTACAAGTACATTTAAACCGATTGTAGAATAAAAAACAATCTTTTCAATCTTCACTTGCTTCGGTCTTAAACTCATTTATTTCTTAATGAGGTCAATATAATGTACTCTACTGTCATCGTTTAGTATGGCCAAAACCATGGGTCTATGTGTTTTGGTACCTCTAATATAAACCACAAAGACAGAACCTCCTTCTTTAATATCCCCAACAGACAGATTGTACAATTCTATGCGTCTGCAACCGCCAATCACACCAAATATTGAAACTACCTAAAGTGGAATCATATTTATTAAGAATAACCTTAAAAGCAAAAATTTACCTTCATAAGTAAGTATTTGCCGTCGGGAGCTTCAAGAAAAAAATTAAGTTAGTGATCTTTTGAAAACACTAATGACTTCACTAGTATGTACCCAAAGGAACAGTTTTTCAAGAATACCGAAAATTTTTAAACCTTGCTGATGTCCACATCTTTTTTGAGACGTAACATACATTTTATTTAGGAGTACATGCACAGAGGGATGGTCACTATTTCGAGCATTTACGGGGGCGTTGAAAACCTTACTCCTTTAAATCGGTCCTATTTAGGGCCACAACTTACATAATAGAAACAATTCCAGGAAAATACAGGGTGAATCTTATCTAATCCGCCAAAATTAAAGGGGTACTAGAACTCATCATTCTAAGCAAAAAAGTTCATATTTACATGGGTCCGGAAATGCTTCGTTTCCGAGATACAGGGTGTCAAAGTTGAAAAAAGAAATCGCGATTTCTTCAACATTTTTCGACTGTTTCGAAATAATTTCATAAAATTTCGTGTACGGGGTTTTTTTTTGGGACAGTTGTTTGAACATTTATCAAAAGAACATGTTTACTTTTAATATTAATTTCTTTTCTTTTTCTTTTTTAATGTTGGATATTTTAGTGCTCCTTACAAAAGATTTAAATAAATAAATATTGTGAGCTTTAAATGCGTTTTTCTCAGAAAAGGTTGCTCCTAGCGACATCACTAAAATATACCTTTTTTTAGGAGAAAAGATAGGAGAATCGATTTTTCTCGTCCAAAATGGCATACAGTGTAGCACAAAAAAATTGCAACGATTTAAAGGGGTCGAAATGGTTGCCGCTGGCGCCCTTTAGAAGCCACAACTAAATTGACCACAAATTTGAATTTGTCATCTCAAAAAACCACCGTATACGAAATTTCATGAAATTATTTCGAAACAGTCGAAAGATATTGAAGAAAACGCGATTTCTTTTTTCAAGTTTGACACCCTGTATCTCGGAAACGAAGCATTTCCGGACCCATGTACACATGAACTTTTTTGCTTAGAATAATGAGTTCTAGTACTTGATTAATTTTGGCGGATTAGATAAGATTCACCCTGTATAGTTAAAAAAAAAATAAAAATTTGAGGGATTTTCGTATAAAGTCTTCTTTGGCCGATATTTTAGGTTAGGAACAAGATATTGAAATGCGGTTTTCGCGAGCTTGTTTAGGCATCATTTAGCTACTTGTTCATAAAAAAAGTCATACCAATGCATTTAATTTTTTTGCGAAAATGAACCGTTTCTGTTGGAATGTCGAACAAAGGCCTCTAGCGACGACATGTGAAACTAACAAAACTTCAAATATTATAGCATTTGTAGCCCAAGAATAGCAAATTTCAACGCTCCCAAGTTTGCTAAAATCGGCTTAGCCGTTTCGAAGATACAGGGGGTTATTTAAGGAAACCTTTGAATACCCCACCACTTTATTTTTAGACACATCAAAAACTGTCAAACAAAAAAAGTTTAGATTATCAATGACTTTAAAGATCAGTTATTTTTTTTTTAATACAGCAGAATTCACAGAAACGTCGCTTTTTTAGATTCAAGATTGCAGTTACGCCCCCTAGCGGCCATTTAAGAAACTTGAATATATTTTCCAGGTTTTTGTATTGGCCATTTTAGTAATAACTTTTTTTTTGCGCAAGCCTCTACAATGGATAGTTTCCCAGATACAGTACCTCGCATTCTGTACAATTGTTATAATTATTTTATTAGTTTCTGACGACAAAGAACTGGGAATGAGAGAACTGGACGACGAAGAATGAATGTTGTTTTCTGCTGGTTCACACTCCTTGCTTTCTCTCATTTTCTCAGTCCCTGTGGTGCTCGTAATCTATGTGTAGGTACATTTTCAGTGAGTGAGAACTTGCAAGTCCAGTTATTTTAATCACATTTTGCTCCACCCGACTTCATTAATTTAGAAACAGATATTGCTCTCAAGGAATGATTTCTTGTCTTCTTTCCACTTGTATTCAAACCAGCTTTTTTGGTTTCTGCATTTGTCTACTTTGAAATCTCATTTCTTCCAACGAGGCAATTTTTACACCATTGACCTCCAAATGTCCAATATGGATTGACTGTCATAAAGAGTCGATCATTCTGGATTTGTTCCCGTTTATTCATAAATTTATAATATAAACGTATAGGACACAAACCTTCGTTGCCTTTGTTGACAACCATCTAAATGACGCACAATACTTGCAACTCCGGGTGTACTTTCTTGACAGTTCTTGAGCAAGATTTCAGCTTCTGGTAGGTCAAAAAGCTTGAATACTCTTTTTTTTACTTGCTTGCTCTTGTAAAAGCCACCGTTTTGCATTCTTGGCGTCTTGCGCTGTATTAAACTCCATACCCTCACAGAGATCTATTTTCTTACCATATTCGGTAAAATATTCTAATAAATTAATTTTTCGGCTACATTTCAAATAGTCGTAACAGTATGTTCTTTATAAACTTCTCCGTCTTGCTTAAGCATTTTGAACGCCAGTCTTTCAATATATCTCCTATATCAACTGTTTGCGTATTTTCATCGAGCGAATAGTCCTTTTCGAACAAAAAAATTGTGAATTGCCTCCAAATAAATGCCTAATTTTTCACTGTATCCTTCTGAACACTCTTTTCAATATTGCTGTCAATGGTTTCTAACGAAATTTTATCAAATCATTTCATTTTTACAATAAACTTGACTAACAATTTTTTTAACGTGGTTGTCAGTGTTTAAGATGTGCGTCTTGTTGATTACAAGAATAGCCCTGTTACTGTGGTAGTTGAGTATCACGTATTTGCACCTGAATTACCGCTGTAATTCTTAACATTTAGTAGGATTATTGCTGTAATCCTAACGAAGTTGCATTGCTGTGTAGAAAATGTTCCCAAACAAATTGTTATTAAAATTATTTCATTTCTTATAATTTCTATTCTGTAGGTTTGAAGGTAGTGTGTTATTCCAGGCCAGATATTATTTGTGCACACAATTTCCCGGTATATCAGATAAATGCTTCGTCTTCATTTTCCTTATTTTCAGTATAATAGATAGCTTGATATCTTTCTACATTGATTTCAATCGTTTCATTTTCGAATTCATACCAGTCATAGATGAACTTCATCACTCATTTCACCGTCCAAAGATGAACTAGTATACGATTTCCTCTTTCCAGCATTTCTCATCTTCATTACTTTGACAGGTGCAATGGAGGTATCTTTCTTGCTTCCTTTCGGGCTGATACAGGAGCTACTCGCATCATCAGATTCATCATGCGGATGCGTAACCCCATGGTTCACAAACACCAGTAGTTTTCAGTGCATTTTCCTCTTTTATAGATATGTGAAACACCTTCATTTTCCACCGTTCACTATTTTGAAACTGTCAATCTTTTCTATCATACCTTGCAAATATTCTCTTACAAATTGTTCTATTTCGTCTATCATGGATTCAGACAATCTTTCTAACGAAGGTCGACAATCGTTTTCAGAACATTTCAAAATACTAATTATACACCGAGGAAGCGGTACTTTTGTAATTTTCTATACTTAGCAATGCTAAAATTATCATCTGTAGAAGAGACATTAGGGACAATTGTGCTCTCTCCTTGGTTCCTTGTGCATCCATCTTTTATAGTCCCGCATCCAGTTAATTAATCCGAGGAAACTGTGCAGCTGTTTCTGTATTCGTAGCACCTCCGCAGCTTGTAGGGCGTCGATGTGGTCGGCTATGGGTTCGTTTTCGTCCGCGGTAATGATGTGTTCTAGGTAAACCTACGTTTGAGCAAGGACACTCGTAGGTTATGCTGTTGAATGCGTTCCATAACCAGTCGTAGGTGTTGCAGGTGATCGGTCCAGTTGTTTGAGTATATGATAACGTTTACTAGGTGTACCGGTACGAACCGATGGAGGTTCCTGGAAGAACATCATGCGTCATTAGCTTGTGGAAGATTTCAGGTACGTTTTAGAGAACAAATGGTATACACTTGAAGGGGTATGTTGATCCGTCTGTCGTCGAAAAGGCAATCAACGATTTTGTTTGAATCCTCCGCCTGGGACACTTGCCATTATGGAAAGTCGAGCACTGCAAATCCCTGAGAGTATCGTGGATAATAGGGAGGATGGTGCTTTAGTCTCTGGTGAGTGTGTTTAGATGGAGGTAATCAATGGAGAACCACTGTTTGCCGTTTTTTCTCAAATGTGATTCGGAGGGCAATACTCCGACATGTTTCTATGGATTATGCCTTCGGTGAACATGGTTTCCACTTCGCTGGCGAGGACCTGCTTCTTGGCGGGCGAATATCAGTAAGGTGGTGGCCTTAACGGTGTATCCTACAGTAGCCCCATTGTGAGACGAGTCTAGGCGGTGGTCAAGAGTTTCAGCTTTTGGCTTACCTTCCCAGAAAAATCTTGTGGAAACTGAATGAGGGCTGGTTGGAATTCTGCTGGTAGGCAGTGATGGATGTCTGCTTGGTCGATGGGTTCAAGCTGGTGAGGTGCTTTTTACCAGTAGTACGTTTGACGCTGCTCTGTGCCTATGTGAACACACCCTCTCCCACATTCTAGGAGTGCATTGTGTTGTGTTAACTACGGCTGACCGAGGATGATAGGTGCGACGACCAGTTAGCTAGTGCACCAATCATACCGCCTTATTCTAAGTTGCTCAACTTATACCGTTGCCGAATCATGAACTGATAATCGCGATTGTCGCGCTTGTTCTGTCCTTCGAATCTAGAAGTTCCGCTGGACTTGCGGCAACCTGCTAGTTTTGCGTGGTTGCTCTGCATTCCGGACAGTCCAGGTGGAAATGTCGACCTGGAAAGTAGTGGCATCGTCCCAGGTTTGGCGGTTGTGCTCTTACCAGTACCGGTTTTGACTCTGGGCCACCAGTACCCGCAGGTCCCACTTGTTGATTGAGTTCATCTGAATCAAGAATTGTTTCGCGTTTAGCTAATATTTATTTGGTGACGACATGAGATCAATGTCTTTCGTTTTAGGAATTCCACTCTTGATTCGGACTTTCGTTCTCGGCCGAAGGATCATAACCAGGGTGTCGCCATAGCGCGTGGATCATTGAATTTCTTTAGTAAGACCGTCTTTATATTATAGAACGTCGGTTAAAAGACAAAGTAATTGATCCACTGCTTGCTATTTGTTCGCGGATATCTTCAGGGATCTTGTCCTTAGTTAAATATTACTCAGTATTCCAAAAAAGTTTTCAGATCTTCAAAGACGTCCCGGCTGAATTTCGGCATCTTGCTAGCGGTTGTGTTGTTTTAGGTTGAGCGCCACTATAAATATCCGGATACAGACCGCTGTTACTCCGACTAGCAATGGGCATGGTGTCTAGCGGATGGGTAGCTGCAGTCGGTAGGGTGATCGCCACTGCAAAATTCGTTCATACACCACGCTCAGAGTGCCACTTGTTACAAGACTCAGTTCCCGAATAGCGATTCAGTCTCACTTAGCACTGTCTATGGCACACAGTAGACAACAATGTAATAAAATACAAGTAGGAATGCTGAATGATTACCTCCCGTAATAGTCAAGACCTGGAGTATATACACAAGTAATCCTGTCCGTATAAAAAAATTAAATACTAATATAAAGCAGTCTTGTCTGTTACACCGATAAATACTAATGCAGCGCAGGATCTATCTGATACACAACTAAATACCAATATAACGCAGTGTCTGTTTGAACAGATAAGCACACAACACACTACAGAATAGTAGACCACTCAAAGTGAGAAATCAAAAACAGAAGAACAACATTCGTAAAGAGGATCAAGGATCGCTGATCGTATCTGGAACGAAGGCCACCGAATCCCATAGGATAACATGCAGATAGCGGCAAAGGACGAGAATACAAATCGCCGGAAACTCAAAGAAGTCACTTACATCGCACTATCAGGAAATCCTACAGGACGCATATATATATATATATATATATATATATATATATATATATATATATATATATATATATATATATATATACAGGGCTTTTCACGATGAGATAATAATTAGACGTTTCTGGCAAACCAGACAACGGATCAACCCGAAAATTTGACAGTATGCATAAATGAATATAATCTACACGCCTAAAATATTTTAGATGTTGCGGCTTTGCCGCTTCTACTATAAAGTTACGACTACTTTAATTTTTCAAATGGAACACACCGTATATAATATCATATTATGATTTCCTGTTACTTTGTCAACAACTTCATGTACTATTTTCCTATACCTATCTATTACCGTTTAAGAGATATAAATTAATTTCGATTTTTTTTACAAAACATGTACTTTTATAAACGCTGATAATCTTGAAGTCTGTGGTACTGAGACTATCAAATTCGAAATGGAGTGGTGTCATACCATGAGGATTTTCACTTCGAGTCATATTTTTATTTGCCTTTGTCTTTAAAAAATTCAGATACCTTGCTCACATGAAAAAAGGAGTGATATTCAATTTTTTCAAATGGAACACCCTGTATATTTACACATTTTTGAGCTCTACATCCAATTTTAGATTGACTTTAATCAGATAATGCTATTTCGATTTCGAACCGTTTTCGAGATAAACTGTTTCAATCAGAAAGTGACGTGGTTTCCTTGTATACATCACTTATTTTTGAAATTTAACAGATTCCGTTCGATGTTCCTTCATCAGTCACAGATAATACAATGAATAAATAATTATTAAAATACTCTTCAAGTCTTCAAGCATCAAATGAAACTTCTCTTCAAACAATAGTTTTATTAACGCTGACACGAACTGAAAATAATTTCATGAATTAGTAAGTTAATTCAATTATCAGTGTATTTCAGAATATGTTCGAACACATCTCCACCTCTAGTTAAACAAACATGTAATCTCTTCAAAAGATTTTCATGTGTAGCGCTTCTGATTAAGTCTGGAGTTAAACTATTGAAAGCAGCTTCAACTCTCGATTTCATATCTTCCATTGTTGTTACTAGGTTGGAGTAAACCATATTTTTAATGAAACCCCACACAAAATAATCTATTGGATTGCCATCTGGTATTCTAGGAGGCCAACGAAAAGGTCAATTATTACCAATCCATCTGTCTTCGAAGATTTCAGTTAAAGCTTCGCCTACTGAACGAGAATTATGGGGTGGAGCACCATCCATTTGGTACCATTCACGTTCTCTTCCTGGCCTATTATTTAAAATCATTTGAATTCCATTTCTCAGTAAATCTTCATATTTTGTTGCGTTCAAAGTATCATCATAAAACTCGATGTAAAAAATTGATTCATTCTTTATGGCACAAAATACATTAAATTGCCATCTTTCTTGAAAACCCCTTTGGCGAACGACATGAGGATTTTATGGCACCCAATAATGAATGTTGTGTCTGTTGAAAATTCCATTTTTTTATAAACTTGGCCTCATCTGTCGATATGATATTGTCAACGAAATGTTCATCCTCTTGAGTCTTGACAAGTAACCATTTAAAGAGTTCACTCTGCGAGGCAAATCCGTCTCTTTCAAATGTTGGACACAGTAGAATTTATAGGGATGCCATTTGTGCTTATTAAGAATGCGATAAATTGTCACGTAGGGTATACCTATCTCCCTTTCAGCCTCGTGTAGAGAAGCATTTGGAAATGCATTAAAAAATCCCAAAACTGTTATGCCATTGTCATCATCATCCACTTCAGGCTTTCTACGAATGATTTTTGGACGAAAGGTTCCATTCAACCTACAGTTTTGTAGTAGTCGATTTATCACATTATTATTCGGCTTCGGAAGTTGTGGATATCTTTCATGAAATACTCGGCATGTTCTATTTGCAATTCTATTGCACTCACCATGAATAATTAATAAATTCAAGAAATCTTCATTACTGTAACCTAATCTTGACACATATTATAATTAGTACCACAATCAGTCAAAACCACCAACGAAAGTTTGACGTTTCAAAATTGGATCATTTATTTTCCAAAGCACACTATTAAAAATATTAATTTGCAATGTTGTACGGTAGAGACTCAATACCTCAATGCATACAAATTGTAACTTTTTCTAAGGTACATATCAATTTCAATTGACTGATTTGAGACTGTTGAAAAACTAAATCGAAAAGAATTATTACTAGTATAAAATAGATGTTAAATCTCAAAATAAGTGATGAATACAAGGAAACCACGTCAGTTTCTGTTTGAAACAGTTTTCGAAAAGTTCGAAACGAAATGCATTATCTGATTAAAGTCAATCTAAAATTTATGTAGAGCTCAAAATGTGTAAATATACAGGGTGTTCCATTTGAAAAATTGACTTCCACTCCTTTTTCATGTGAACAAAGTATCTGCATTTTTAAAGACCCTGTATGAGGCAAATAAAAATATGACTCGAAGTGAAGATCCTCATGGTATCACTCCACTCATTTCGAATTTGATCGTTTAGTACCAGAGAGTTCAAGATTATCAGCGTTTATAAAAGTACAGTTTTGTAAAAAAATCGAAATTAATTTATCTCTTAAACGGTAATAGATAGGTATAGGGAAATAGTACATGAAGTTGTTGACAAAGTAATAGGAAATCATAAATATATTATATACAGGTGTTCCATTTGAAGTCAAAGTAGGTTTGCAGAACGCATACAATATTTTAGGCTGTAATCATTAATTTCATACTGTCAAATTTTCAGGTCTGATCCGTTGTCTGGTTTTAGAAACGTCTATTAACGCTCATATAAAAGCCCTATATATATATATATATATATATATATATATATATATATATATATATATATATATATAAAAAGACATTTTTCTTTAAACTTTGTATACAAATTAATTCAACGTTTCGGGAACGCTTTGTTCCCTTTGTCAAAATTATTGACAATTACAGAAATTAAAAAGTAACTATTTTAACAAGTACAAAATGAAACAAGGTAACTAATTTAAATTTAATCTGGACATGTTTGACTTGGGTAGTGGGTCTAGTACATGATAGGTGCAAGTGGGGACGTAGAAAGTTGCAGCATAAGTGTTTGAAATTTCTGAACAGATTTGGAAGTTGGTTGACAATTCAAATAACTTGTTTAATGAATATTCTTTACCAAATTTGTGGCATTCTAGAAGTGTCATCTCGTTTATTGAGTGGCGTTATGGTCTTCTTTCAATTTCAACTTGCTTTCTAATAATCTTTCATTGTAAGGTATAATAGAGGTAATTAAACGGATATATGTTGTGTTAATTTGGTGTCCTGTATCTAAATGATGTGCTAAAGACGATGATGGATTGCTGCTTAATTACTATTGGTGTTCATCGGCTCTATATAATATTCTGTTAGTTTGTCCGATATAAGTTCTTCGACAGTTGTTGCACGGTATCTCATCATCCTTGGTTTCATTAGAAATTTTGTCATTTGGGGTTTCTTAAAAGTTGGGACAAAGTTAATTGGTTTGAATACCGGTCTGAAGTCGTTTTGGGAAATTTCTTCGATTCTGTCTGTAATTCCTTTATATAAGAGAATAACAGGAATCTTTTCATTTGACAAGTTATTATTTCTTGGTTTTACGTTGGTAAATTTTCAATATTTCTTGATCTTTGTATCCATTTTGAATAATTTTATTAATAGTCTTCATCTCTTCCGTTTTAGAATTTTGGTAAAAGGGTAAGAGCGGTATATCAAAGGTTTCATACCTAAGAAATTGAAACTCAAGATGGTGATCGAGAGAATGTTCAAGTATCTATTCGTATGAGTTGTTTTCGATAAACTTTGTGAAATTTACCATTAGAAGTCTTGTTATTAGGAGTTCCAAAAAGGTAATATTTTTTCAACTTCATAGTAAATTTCAGATGTTGTCGTGAATGTTGTTAATATGTCCTAGAAATGGTCAAGTTTCCTTTTCCATGGGGCAAACTACAAATGTGTTTCTAACATAACGAAACAACATTTAGGTTTTAAATCTGAAGAATTATAAAACAGATGAGTTTCAAAATTTCCATGATATACATTCAAAAGCTGGAAATGGCAGCCCATAGGTGTCCTTGAATTCTTGTAGAATTGTCCTTATGAAAATAGGTTGAGTGCATGCATGGTTTATCAATTTGAGTATATCTTGGTTTATTGAGTGTTTCTTAGGAATTTTCATCGTGTCTTCAATAGGTATTTTGGTAGAAAAGTGACGTTATGTCGAAGTAATAAAATTCTTTGGAGAGACAATTTAAGTTATTGTAGAAAATCAATAAGAGTTTTTGATGTAGGATAACAGCATTTTCACAAATCGGTTGAATTGAATTTTGCTAGATAACGACAAGGTCATGAGTCGGAGAATTGAATGCACTGACGATAGGGCGTAATGGCATTTTCCTTATGTATTTTTGGGAGTCCGTATATTTTGGGGATTCTTGAACTTTTCTTGGAATTAGTTTCTGTTTTGTTTCTTTGTCTAATTTTGTAGAATTAATACTAGATTTTGTTATTTCATAATGTAGGTGGTACAGGATATGACTGATTTTCTTATATTCTGAAGAAGTTAACAGTTCAGACATCTTGTGGTGATAGTTTTAGAGTTGACAATGACAGTAGCGTTTTGTCAGCGTAGTATCAATATTTGGTCGTCATTTTGATTTGGTGAAACAATTGTAGGTCTTGTTTGGAATGATGTTTTGTTTGGGAAGTTTGCAGTTCTGAAAATTAGACAGAAAAAACAGAAACTAATTCAAGAGAAGAGTTCAAGAATCCCAAAATATGGACTCCCAAAAATACATAGGAAAACCTTGCAAGGCTCGTCAGTGCATTCAATTCGACTCATGACCTTTCTATCTAGAAATTTTAACCGACTTGTGAAAATGCTGTATACTCAAAGCCTTAGAATTTCTACAAACTTAATTTGTAATTCTTTTTACTTCGACATAACGTCATTTTCACCAAAATCCTATTGAAGATAATTTAAAAACACTCAATAAACAATATCTCAAATTTGATGAAACCACTGCTGCACTCAATCTATTTTACAGTTACAAAGACTAAATTTAATGTTAATAATAAGTCGCCATTAACCAATATCGATATATGGTAAGTTTTTTGGAACCACTCTTTAAATCTGCAGATTTAAACACCTAATGGAATCCTGTTATGTTGACGAAATGTTTGCCCCATGAAAGAAATTAACGTTTTTGACATTTAACAAATTACAACATCATTAATTTTACATGATAATTAAAAAATAAATCGACCCTTTTGCAACAATAAGATCTATGGTAAATTTAAACAAGTTTGATGAAACCAACATATTTACTTGAACTTTCCATCACCACACTGTCATTACGATAGCGTATGAAATCTAATGTATAATATTAACGCTTTTACCACTTTTACAAAATTTAAAACGAAGGATAAGATATTATAAATCTAGTTCGAAAAGTGATAATAAGAATTTCAACATTACCACAATTAATTGCCAAAAATTAAAATCTTGTCAAATTGCGAGATTGAAACCAAGCGATTTACGTTAATGTCAATACCTTATTAACAGGAACTTACAAAACCAAAGAATTATCTCAAACACATTCAACCGTTTAAAGACATTTAACTTGTCCAATGTATAAATTAACCAAAGACAAAATTCTAATTAAAACTCTACAGGGCTTAATACTGCACAACTTGAAAATAATGGACAATTGAAGAATTTAAAATGCAAGCGTTGAAACCAATTGAATAGTCTGACTTAATCCATATCCGTGCATTTAGCTGCATATCATTTATAAGGACCATTCAATTTAACAAAATCGTGAAATTGGACCTCAATACTTAAATTGAAGATTATTGAAGAACATTGAAACTTTAAAGGTAGAGTACCAAACGTAATAAACAGATGAATTTAATAATTTTATTTGAAGAATGATCTTAAACAACTTGTTCAAATTTACAATCAAACTGTAGAAGATATAAACAATATAATTCTGAATTCCACACTTCTACTTCTATTGTATGACGACTACCGAAGTCAAGACATTCGTCCAGATTAAATTTACTATAAACAGTACCTTAGTTTCTATATTGTACTTGTTAAATAGTACCTTATTCAATTTCTGTAATTGTATATTCTACAATATATAGGACGTTTCGAACAACGTGAATTTCCGTATTTAATTACACATTTAATACAAATCATTTTTACATTATATTATAAATCTAAACTAAGATAATAATATAGATATATTTATTCTGATCACTAAAGATCTTAAAATGTTCAAAAATCTTATACTTGAAAACATATAAATGAATTGGACATCAAATGAATTTTACATAAGCGAATACGAAAGAACGTTTTAAAGTGCGTAGAAGGACTTGGAAATTAACAGATAACCAGATTGTAATCTAATATAACATAGTATAAAAATTCACTTATGATTACAATAATTCTATAAGCTTAATTACATTGAACAATATTATGGATGACTTAGAAAGTTTTCTATAAAAAACATGAATCAATTCAAATGCTATGATTAATAAGGTCCAAGAAATATAACTTAATTGGAATTTGATTTACCATGCTTTATATATTTTACAAAATTAGTGAATGATTTGTTAGAAATTTGACACTTTGATCAAAATCCAAATGAGTTGCTTCTTAAACTTTATAATCGAAGATAAAATAAATAATTTGTAATTTATAAGGAGCAAATTACGTATTCTAATAGGAACAATTAAACTTAAAATTTTATATGAATGGTACAAAGTCCAAAAGTATTCTCATAAATAAAGATAAACCATCAATATACGATATAAATTTTAAACTTATTCATTAGGAATTTGATCTTACAAACATTAGATGTATGAATTCTGAAAATTAAATTTCACATTGAAATTTGTAATGAATTAATTAACAATACAAACTTATTCTTTGCATTTGATACTGGAAAATTTAAGTATACATTAACTGAATGATAACAAAATTAAGAATATTAAGATAAAAATTGCTGATCTTCATTACTATACAGCTTAGTTAATTATAATGAAATTCAAATTTAAAATGGTATTTTAATGAGGTTAGTAACAGTTAGGATTTGATTTACTAGTAATAAACGATTCAAAAGTATGATGAAATTTATATGCCAATTTATTCAATTAGAACTTCAAAACGATATTAGATTGTGAAAATGCTTTCAAGATTTGAAAATTTGGAATTGATCTTTAAAATTAATAAGCTCAAAATTACATTGATATCTTTAGCTAAACGTTAAACTATTAATAGACGTATCACAACTGATTAAGAATTACTAAGAATTTATAAAACTTACATGGCCTAATGCTAATTCTAAAATGTAAATTGTCTCAAATTATCATGAAATGACTGAAATTTTAAATACCACTGGATTTCATATCATTAGGTGAAACGACTCTTCGTTAACAACTAGACTTCCATAACGAACAAAATAATAAACCTAGAAAATAAAATTGTGTTCATAAAACGCATGGAACCTTTGAAGGTGCTTTTAAGACTAACCTACATTTGAACGAACTTAGTAGAAATTAGATCCTTCAAGAAATTTAAAAGTTAATTAATTTGCATTACTACAATAAGTTTACAAATTTTGGTATTTACAATTTGACTGCAAACGAACATTTTCAATTTTAACGGAAATTCCTGTTGCTACTTTTAAAGGTTTAGAAAATCTAAATATGTTAATGTTAAATAATAATGATTAAGATACAATCGAAAGGTAGTTTTCTTGTTACCAAACCTGACTCTTTAACACTCACGAAAATTGATATAAAATTGACTGAAATTCATTCAAACTATAACCATAATGTTCATCGAAAAATTAAATTCAATAACCGGACCTTTTAAAATAGAGAGCTTGAGGAACTCAGTTTGATGAACAACGATTTTATACTTCCACATTAAATTTATAGAAATGAGAGAAATTAGTAAAATTAATTTTATTTTAAAACTTCAGTAAACTGAAAGTAGATAGTTTTTATGAAATGACTAATGAATTTCACATTATTTTATTAGTCTTGTCAATTGAGATTAACTAGAGTCGTTTACGTTAATCACGTCCAATAACTCTATGTATTTGTCAGTAACATATCCAAATTATTAACAATCATTTAAAGTTTGACAACTGTATAATTAGATTACATCAAACAATATATTAGACTCTTACAATGCAATAAACACTGAACAGTAATTGTTAGAAACTTAGAATCCTTTAAAAATGCAATGTTGACCATTAATAGCGACTATAAACCAAATATATCTGCAATTACTTTAAGGACCATTATTAAAAAGATGAAACTTGGACAGTTATTAAAAATTAAATTTAAATTAATTAGCTTTTGCGTGAGTACAAAGTAATAGAAATATAATTTTAATTTTATTAAAGTGACAAATCACCTTATATATTAGATATGGTATAAAAATAAGGTGAATTAACACTTCTGTTTAGTTAACAATGCAATTTTAATAAATTTACTATATCGAACCATTAGTTTAAATAAATTTAATTAATCCCAAATTCCATTATAATTAGTTCCCATTATATGTTAACAATGGTTTCCGTATTATTTAATTTATCCTCATTTTTTCATTTTTAATCTTGTGGTACTTGTCTTTCTAACTACAAGGATTCAAAGTTAGAATTTTACTATACAAATTGGAACTAAATTAGGCAAAGAGTTTTATGACTGTGGTTGGTAATTAACAGATTAACCAATTGTAATCTTTAAAGGTCGTTAAATAATTCACCATTATGATTAAATACTTTAGCCCAAGTAAATTACTATTGAAAAAAGGATAACTAAAGATTTAGCACAATCTACGATTAATAGTCCAGGTTCAAAATATTGGATTGCTTATTAACAAAAATAAATTGCTAATATTTTCCTTTACAAAAAATGTTCTTCAAACTGAAAATAAATAATGTAATATGACGCCAATTTGTTTTAAAAACAATAAACCTTCAAAATAGAAAAGTCAAAAACTTCTGAAATTAAAGATAACAATGAGTTTATTACAATAATTTAATAAAGTGTCTTTAAAACTAGTTAGTGATCTAATTAATTCCTTAAATGTAATGACGAATTAAAATTGAAATACCTGAAGACTTTTTTACATTTTGGTTCACTGAATTTAGCAATAAAATGCTTAATTCATACTTTAAATTGCTAATTTTATCAATTTAATAAGCATTGATTATTACTGGTTATTCAAATATAAGAAATTTATTATAACATTAAACTGAATTGATTTTGCATCTTCAAGAAAATTAATTTGAATCCCACTTCGTATTGGCAAGCATCATATTGCAAAGTTAACGTTAAAATAAAATTAAACCTAAAGTAAAATAAGTGTGTTCATAAACAGTTGCCTAAAATGTAAATGTCTCACATTTCAGTATGATACATTTAAAAACTCACCATATAAATGTGGCACTCTAAATAAAAAAAGAACAATGCAAAAATGGCTTCTACTAAAAGACGTAGTTTACGCAATGAATGAAGGATGCTTAAAGTAACCCTGCGAAATGATATAAAATGACTCAAGCGGGGAAAGGGATGTGCAGTGAATAATGATTAAAATAGTTTATCTATGCAACTAACGCTGCACGAGATGCACTTAGGTTGCCAATACGAACGTAATTTTTAAGTACATATAAAGGTTTGTTACACAATGACCAAGCTGCACTCACCCAAAAATTATAAAAAAAATGGAATCGCAAATCTCAAGCTATGAACATAATGCACAAGAAATTATTATAACCTTTAATGTGCGTAATTTGATTTACCGTGTTATACTCCACATTCATAATTTTATAGTAAAGATTGTGTAAATATACATAATAACTTCACACTAAATAAATCCATAGCGTTACGCCACTGACCTTTATCTATCATTCATATTAGGCATTAATTAATTAACATATATCTTATTTTGAGGAGATAAATTATTATTTAGTATCAACATATAAATTATACAATATCATTGGACAAACTGTCAGTTACATCAAACATAAGAGATACACCATACAATGAAATAAAATTCTGAAACTTATCCAAAGCAACACCATCAACATAGAACAAACATAAATCAGGATAATTCCTGCAATTTTGGCACAAGATTCGTAAACTTGTTACATGATCAATTTAATAAAAAAGAATTATAATTCCTTAACAAAAGTTTTAAGTATTGCCCTTTTCTAATTAACAAAATTAAAAAGATTTTGGCAGTAAAATTGCGAAACGCATGATCATTATTATGATCATGATCACAATAATTATGCTAAATTCCGAATTGATAATTTATTTAAAATTTTTTTTAGAAAAGGACAAGACTTACAACAAATCTTACAATTATTTACTAGAATCAGTTAAAAGTAAAAGTAGTAATTATTCCGAAAGATAGCTATATACAAGATGATTTTAATTATTAACGAAAATTTAGAAATTCTAATTATCGTTAAAAGTATTTCATTTGCTTAAATTCTCTTTGTAGGTTGGAAGGGCGTATGTTCCGCATCAGATATACAGGGTGATTTTTGAAAACTTTTAATTGACCGTATTTTCTTTTAACTAAGAGATATCAAAAAATGCTCATAACTGTTTCGGTAGTAGGGAGGGGGAATCCAAGTGCCCCCCAACCACCTCACCTTTTAAATCTTAAATGGCACCCCTCTCCTTTGCGATGCATCATTGGAAAGCTCTTGAAAAGTTCTTTCAGCGATACCACACGAAGTCACATTAGGATAAGAAAATCAAACTTTGTTTAACAGTAAACTGATCGGATATGTAGTCGTAATACCGACCCAGAAACTAAAATATAAAAAAAACGCTACACTTACGCACTACAAAATTATTTCTTCATTAAGTGTTCATAGTGTCTACCATATTCTACTAAGCAGTAAAATAAACCGTTTTTAAATTCACGCCTCACCTTCGATATCACGTTCCTGGAAATTGAACGGCATTCTCGTATTGTGCGATCACAGAGATCCTTTACTGAACTATGCTGTGTTTTGAACTGACTTTAATTAACCCCAAAGAAAAAAACTATCGTTATAAGATCCGGAGATCGAAGTTGTTATTCTGTATGACCTCTTCACTGTTCCGGAATTGTTTCATTTAAAAATGGCCAAACATCAACAGCATAATGATCAGAATCGTTCAGAAATATGCGGATTTTCATCCGACCAATACTGGCAGTTTGTTTATTCACTGTCCCATTAAAAAAAGAAACTAAAACAGATGTTCTCACTAACTCTGGATTTTTCTGAATTCTCTTCACAAAATTGAATTCTTCGATCTCAGTCGTCTTTGGCCAGTTATTGAAGTGTTTTTACATTGTAAGGGTGGAATTTATTTAGCTTAAGTGGTCGTCGTACTGTTTCCGCCGTAAGTTCTGTGGCAACCGCTGCTTTTTGATGTGAACATGTTGGAGTTGCATCAAAATGTCCAAATCCTCTATCTGGACAAGCTCATCCACTACTCTTCATCCAACTTGTTTTTTCCTTTAGCATTGACCACGTTTTTTCAAATTTTGCGGCATAGATATGACTGCAACTTTTTTTTTGCATGAATGGCACTAAAAGCAGTAGCTGCTGATCGGCCCTTGGAACCGCAAACGAAAATAATTTCTACCCTTTCAGCTGACGTGTAGAACATTTTGGTTAGTAACAACAAACATTAAGCTTCTGATTCGAACGGCCTACTATTTGAAACTACTTGTTCTTGATGATTTTAAATCCCAAAAAGGCAGTTTTCGTGATAAGAAGGAATTTTAATTATCGTCCAGCAATTAACAAACTGCATACTTACCTTCTCTTTCACCTAATAAGGCAATAACCAACAAAATATTTACATTTTTGGTATTACACATTGGATGTCTTGAAACAATAAATGGAATTTTTGTCATTTACCTACTAGATCTAGCTATTTATCACCTTAGTTACGAGTATATATCTGATCAGTTTATTGTCAAACGTAGCTAGACTTTTTATCCTAATGTGCTTTGTATGGTATCAATAAAAGCATTCCTCATGAGCGTTTCAATATTTACGTTTTTGTTACAAATTTAAGCTACTTTCCGCTTATGATGTCATAATTATACCGTATGATTTAATTTTTCTGAATAAAATCAAAATACTGGTATTATTACAAATTGCGCCCTCTAACAATTTTATTATGAGCTATCGCGTACCAATGGATGCGACAGTTAAAAGTACTTACGTTTTTTTCTAAACAAGCCTAGGTTTACTACAATCGGATAAGTCGTTTAAAAATAACAGCGATTTAAATGATTACACATTCAATAGCTTCCCCACTCTTATTAAGGTCGGTACGCCAATGAGCCTTAGACCAAAATGATGCAGAATTGTCTAAGCTTTCTAACCATGTTACCAAAGGTATGCCTTAATGTGGGAATTTTCGGAGAAATTTATAATTTTATTTTTAATTTTCAATTGCTCCCTTGCGATGAATTACGGAACTTAAAAATAATTTCCAGGATTTTCTCGTGGCGACTTTTATAATGAATTTTTTCTCCACTTTTTATGTCCACTAGTTTCTGAAATATGGCCGGTGGCCAGCCTTAATGAAACACCCTGTATATATATATACGGGTGTGTACATGTGCGTGTGCGCGTGTGCGTGAGCGTGTGCGCACGTGTGCGTGTGCGTGTGTGTCTGTGTGCGTGTGTACTGTGTGATGTGTGCGTGTGCGTGTGTGCTGTGTGTGTGCGTGTTTGCGTGTGGTATGTGTGCGTGTGTGGGTTTGTGCGTGTGCGTGTGTGCGTGTGTGCGTGTGTGCGTGTGTGCGTGTGTGCGTGTGCGTGTGTGCGTGTGTACGTGTGTACTGTGTACGTGTGTGCGTGTGTGCCTGTGTGCGTGTGTGTGCGCGCGTGTGTTTTGTGTGCGTGTGTGCATGTATGTGTGTGTCGTGTGTGCATGTGCGCGTGGGCGCGCGTGTGTGTGTGACTCCAGAACGTCAACACGTAGGTACCTAAAATTTCTTAAGCTTGTTTTTACTTCTGGAGATGAGTAGATTTTAAAATAAATTGAGAGTCAGTGATAGATATGAATAGTGATCGAATTTCGTCACAAATTGTTCTTATTTTATTTAGAACTGGACATAGAGGATCTGGCCATGTTTTACTCCGACAGAAGCTATTCTATTACAAACAGCATTTTATTAAGCTTTAACTCTAGCTTGAACATTGCTTGCATTTAATTTTTATATTCTTTGTATGGAATAAAGCAAAACACCGTATCATATTTTTTCTTTAATAAAAAAATATTTTCTATACTGAAGGCAGTGAAATTTACAAGATATCTTTCAGGAAAAATCACATAAATAAAAAATTTTATGGCAACTGTGGTTCTAAACGTAAATTAAGCAAATATCAGTTGTCTTCATTGCCCAAGAATTATTTTTGTGATAAACTGCCGGTTATTTTTGGAGTAGCGATATCGGAAGCATATATAACTGTTTCGATTCCCAGTCTATCAGAATTAGTTTATCGCAATGTACCATGTAATTTTGCCAATGGTTTTTACTAACTTTTTCAAGTATCTCATTCCAAGTACGAATTACATCATTAGTTTTAATAATTTCTTGATCGTAGATTCTATTACAAACCATTTCAATGCCGGTGTACTGGAAATTATATGGAGGTAAACGTAAGCCTTTGTGACCCATTGTTTCTGCAGAGCAGTCCAAACAATACTCTCTTCTTGGCAGGTGTCGACGGTGTCGTGTGATGCGTCTTTTTTAATTTCAATAAAGATGGGTTTCAAATGTTGAATACCCGGCTGTGCCAATACAAGTAGCTCTAAGAAGATGCATTGTTTACCCAAAGATTCTGAGGTAAGATTTTTTTATTTAATATTACTTAATGTGAAATTATCCGCTAATTTTTATGGTTTTTATTCGCTTCCTAATTTATAACTGAAATTGAGAAATAGTAATACACTAGTAGTAATATTCTGCTGTTCAGGATTTGCTTTATTCACATAACATGCAAATGCGAAAACGTTTAAATATCTTATTTTGTAATAATGAAGACAAGATGGTAAAATATTATGTACCTTTTAGGATTCCCTAATTTCTAATTACTTGAAAATTCGCCAAAAGTGGTGCCAAGCCATTCAAGAAAATGATACACTGAGTGATTTAAGAGTATGTGATATGCATTTTCCTGAAGATGCAACATTGATTGCACCACGAAAGAGGTCAAATTTGTTCCAACTTTATACCTGGGAGGTAGGTTCCAGGATGTTATAAAGGATCTTTCAATGTGAGGGATATAATTTTCAATAGAGATTTCTCGGTTTCTAAAATAATTTTTTTTTGTTCTAGGTGTCAAGATATTCAGTGTAATATACAGCTTCATGATGCAGCGTTTAACGCCTTTTGAGCGGTTGGAGTTAATAAAAAAATATTACCGAAGTAATAGCTCAGTTGTGGGTACTCAACGTTTATTCACTCGGGAACTGGGTCGCAGTCACTGGTGCTCTGCGCAGGTCGTACGCCGCACTGTGCAAAAGTTTGAACATGACTTTATAAGGCAATAAGCCATCAAGAAGACAACGAAGAGCGCGAAGTAATGAGAATAGCATAGCAGCAGCGGCTAGTATTGCCAAAGAACCAAATTTGACAATTTCATGGCAATCACAACAACTGGAGATTTCTCAGACGTCAACTTGGAAAATTTTGCGTAAGGACTTAGGCTTACATCCTCATAAACTCGTATTGACTCAAGAACTTCAGCCAAACCATCACAGATTACGTCGGAGTTTGTTGACTGGCCCCTTAATAACTTGGAACATTATCCTCATTTTGACCAAAAAATCATCTTCTCAGAGGAAGCTTTGTTAATAAGCAAAATTGCCGATATTGGTACGAGAACAGCCCACAAGTGTTGCATGAAATACCGTTGCATTCTCCATTTGATGAGGGAAAGGTTTGGCTATTGGATCATCTCACGGCGAGGATTTGTGAATGGGCCGCCAGGGTCATGTGGTTTGACTCCTATGGATTATTTTCTTTGGGGCTACCTCAAAGCACGAGTGTATGCCAGCAAGCCACAGACTTTGAAACATTTTAAAGCTAACATTTATCAAGTTATTGCCGAAATACAGCCGCAATTATAGGACTCGTTCATCAGAAATTGGAGCAATCGAATGCGTCAGTGCCAACAAAACCGTGGTGGACATTTGAACGATATCTTGCTCCTAACATAACTGCATTGTCTATGCTTCAAAATATAACTTAAACCAAATTGATATGGCAAACCGTTCTTGTTTTATTTAAAATTAAAATCCTATCGCTCTTATTGAAAGACCCTTATACATTTAAAGCCATTGTTTATAAAATCGTTTCTTTTTATTTACTTTGTGTTGTTTGTAGATATTCCATCTGAAGCACTGCTACTAGCATAATTCCATTGCCTTCTACAAGTGCTGCAATTGATTTGCCTGTTGAGCCTGTACCATCTACAAGCAATACACCATGTACACCAACCCACGGTAATATTTTGCTTTTGTTAAGTTTTAATGTTTGATAATCCTTCAATTTTCTCTTGTTTTTAAGGGATTACTTTTAAAACAAATCCTTTGCGGACTGCTGGTATCACTAGGGTGGATAATCTAATCCCAACAACCCGAAAACTGTACGGAGCTGCAAAAGATCTTAAGAAGATCGCCTGCCACTTGGATTTTCAAAATGAGCGTCTTACTGAAGCCATGTGTTATGAAGTACAAGATGTTTGAATTTCATCAACTGTCAGCTTAGAATGGTCCATAAAAATGCTAGGGGTAGACGTTATAGCTTGACGACAAGGTTTCCGCTCTATCCTTACTTAAACAAGGTCCAAGAGCCTACAAAACATTAAGGCTATACTTGTATTACCATCAATAAAGTGCTTCATGAGCATTTCAAATAAAATTTATTTTAATGTTGGGATTTTCCCAAAATTATGAAAAACCCCATTGAACAATTAAGTTTTTTTAGATAAACATTGCTTACTGATGTTTGATGAAATCGCATTGAACCATCACTCACCTATGATAGTCATTGGGGTAGCGTTGTTGGATTTCAAAACATTGATGGAGAAATGGAGTTCAAATTTGCCGAACGCGCCCTAGTTTTTATGCTTCGGGGGCTTCATAAAAAATGGAAGCAAACGGTTTCGTTCCATTTTAGCGAAAGTGAATTGAATTCTGCATAATTGAAAGTTGCTATAGAAAAAACAATGCTGGCATTGCAAAAAATTGGAGTTATAATCTGCACGTTTGATGACCAATATGTAGCTAATGTCAACGACATTAAAAAACTACAAGTGCAATCTCCAAGAAATTTACTTAGTGGTGGAACGTTTTTCATCTTTCATATATGATCCTCCACATTCGTTAAAAGGAATGAGGAATAACCTTCTCATACATGATTAATTATAATTTATGAAAGGCAAACCAATGAAGGCAAGTTTGGAGGATATTATGTCCCTGTGCAAACTGGATTTGTGCGATTTCAACACAAGAATGCGCTTTAAGCTCACCGATGCCCACATCTACAAGGAGAAGCTGAAGAAGATGAAGGTAAGACATGCAGCACAAGTTTTCTCTCACCGGGTTTCAACTACTATGCTTTAGACTGTTAAACGAGTTATTTTAAATTTTTTGAAAATTACTTTATAATGTTATAAATATTTTCAATAGGCATGATAAGCCTACTAAAATATAGGCTATGAATTATTTATGATGATACTTTTCCTTTTAAATAACAGTGGCTTAATAAGAACCTAAACATTTATCTTTCTTTCCAGGTTGTGAAGGGACAGTACCAAAATCAGCCAGAGAAACTTCCACTTTGATTTCCTTCATGGACCAGGCTTTTGACAGTGTAAACGGTTCAAATTACACCGCAGACTATGGGAAAATATTGAGATGTGCTGTTAAGGCAGGTTATGAACGTTTATCCTTTTATGATAAACCAATTAAAATATTTGAATCCATGAAATTCGTGACTGAAAAAGGCGATACTGTACCACCAACTATAGAAAATTGGATAAAAACGCTTCGTGGTATCATATACATCTGGTGAAAATTAAATAATAGTGAATTTCAATATCTGTGTCCATGAAACATTAATCAGGATCCGTTGTAAATTTTTGCTGTTGATAAATAATTTTGCATCCCCGCTTTCCCCCGTTCCTAATTGTGAGGAAAATGGTAATGATTTGCTGGAATCCTTAAAGTCATTGTTATCAATGGAGGAGGCTGGAATTGACGAGCAAGTTTTTTATGAAGATGACGACAATGCAGATTTTCAAAATGCGGAAAATATTGCAATAATTTCAATAAATGCGTATATATCAGGATATAATGCAAAAAAAAATTAAAAAGAAAATAGGCAATTGCACTTCTTGCATTAATCAATCCATTTCTGTGCAAAGTGCACAAAGTGTTTGATTTTTACATAGATTCCTTTTTAGCGTTTTTTTGCCCTCCACCTACATAATGTAGGTATAGAAGGTTATGCAATCGACTTTTTTTCACTATCGCTAAATAGACTTATTCATTTTCATACTCATTTTACAACTTTTGGCCAAGTGTGCGCGTGCCTGCCTGCGTAAATGGGCGCGTGTGTGTGCATATGTGTGTTGTGTGTGTGTGTGTGTGTGTGTGTGTGTGTGTGTGTGTGTGTGTGTGTGTGTGTGTGTGTGTGTGTGTGTGTGTGTGCGTGTGCGTGTGCGTGTGCGTGTGCGTGTGCGTGTGCGTGTGCGTGTGCGTGTGCGTGTGCGTGTGCGTGTGCGTGTGCGTGTGCGTGTGCGTGTGCGTGTGCGTGTGCGTGGTGCGTGTGCGTGTGCGTGTGCGTGTGCGTGTGCGTGTGCGTGTGCGTGTGCGTGTGCGTGGTGCTGTGTGCGTGTGTCGTGTGCGTGTGCGTGTGCGTGTGCGTGTGCGTGTGCGTGTGTGCTGTGCGTGTGCGTGTGCGTGTGCGTTGCTGTGTGCGTGTGCGTGTGTGTGCTGTGGTGCGTGTGCGTGTGCGTGTGCGTGTGCGTGTGCTGTGTGCGTGTGCGTGTGCTGTGCGTGTGCTGTGTGGTGTGCGTCGTGTGCGTGTGGTGTGCGTGTGCGTGTGTCGTTGTTGCTGTGTGTGTGTCGTGTGTCGATGTGCGTGTGGTGTGCGTGTGCTGTTGTGTGTCGTGCGTGTGTGTGTCGTGCGTGTGTGTGTGTGTGTGTGGTGCGTGCTGTGATCGTGGTGTGTGTGTGTGTGTGTAGTGTAGTGTGTGCGATGTGTGTGTACGTGGTGCGTGTGTAGTATGTGATTGTGTGATTGTGTGTGTGTTGGTGTTTATGCTGTGTCGCGTATTCAGGAAAATACGTCGTCTTGTGTATTTAATGTGGTTGCGTGTGTGCTTGTAAGTGATCGATTTGCAGTGTGTGTATGATTGTATGTTGGTTGTATAAGTTTTACTACATAATTTCAAGAACGAAAAAATAGATACGTAAATATTTTGTATTTAAGCTTGCAATGTTTCAGTGTTAATGATCGTTATTAACAGCAAAATTCCAGTTGACTTTAAGTATTACGGTTCAAAATTTGGTTTTATACATAATTTTAAAACAGTGTCATATTTCAAGAATAAAAATGTTACTTACATAACTATCTGATTAATCAGTTTTTAATAAGCTAATGATTTATTGATTGACAGCGTACTTAACAGCCAATAAAATTCAAGGTAGATTTAAGTGTTAACTTAACAATTATTACTAATAACGATTAATTTTATAATGAAAATGATGTACAAGTATTACTTGATACGAAAATGTTAATTCTAACATTTGTCATGCATATAAGTTTTGATATGAAAGCGAAATAACTCTAACATTGCATTGAATATGATTCCTTCAAGCGCTGAGTGCTTAACCACCCAATAAAATGTATAGCTTTAAATGACTATAACACTAACAATTATTATAATACAGAAAACTTTCAAAAATGAAAATAATGTTAACAAATGTAGAAACTAGTCAATTATCGAAAATGTTCAAATTGTTGACCATTGTGGTCCATGCACAGCTGATAACGCTGATTGATTGAATCCAAAACGTTCCTAATCATTTCTATTGGTATTTCGGCACATTCTCTTTCAATAGCTGCTCTCAACTCATCGATTGAAGCTGGTTTTGTGGTGTTTAACTTGAACATAGCCTTATCACTCAAAACAAATTTGTATGGGAATTGATTGTCCTCGGCACATTTTCCTTGGTACCACTCACAAAATTGGATTCTGCGGTCATAATCATCTTCATTGAGAGCGTGCACTAATCTAGGAATAAAACTTCTCCATTTGGCACGCTTCAAAATGCGATGGACGCTCGATTTTGAAACTCCTGTCTCACGAGCCGCTTGCCGGACATATTTTCTAGGTGATTGCTGAAATCTCTGAATGACTTCTCCTTTTCTTGTGGGGCTGGTGGATGATCGTGGTCTTCCGGAATGGTTCTTATGGACATCCTTAACAGCTCCTTCTTCCTCAAACTTATCTCGCAAACTAGTAATTGTGAGTCTCGTTGGTGCATCTCGTTGAAACTCCATCCTAAACCGTCTTTGCACTTCACTTACATTCTCAGTCTTCCAGTAGCACTTTAGAATGAATTTTCTTTTCTCAAAGTTTAGTCCGACTCCAGCCATTATTTGAAGCAGTCACAACTGAAAAAAAAGTGTGGTTGTTATGAACTGTTAAAGAGTGTATACATTTTATTGGGACACTCGGTATTATTGATATTGTTGTATAAGCACGCGGCTTTGGAATTTTTTTTCTGTTAAATATTTATGTCTATTAATGTATCTGACATCAAGTTTTAAACGTCATTATGTCATAGATTATTGTTGTTCTTTTTACAATGTTGAAACTATTTTTTTTAATTTAAGTTAGCACCTAGATGTCTATTAACCTCTGTCTGTCATGAAGTTTTAGGAAATTTAGGAACTATAATGCTGTATTTAGTGTATTTCATTATTCACAATATTAACACATCCATATTTAAAAATCCGTTTTACAAATTTATTTTTAACGGTCTGGAATATTCAACTAGGAGTGTAGACATGTTTTAAACTGTTATAGATAAATAACTTACGTTGTAACGCTATAGTATGGAAGCGGTATATCCTGAAACTAGTCCAAGAAATCTATTAAGTACTTAATTCAAAATCGTGTACCGCTTACATGTAAAATAAATGAACTATTTTAATTTATTCCTTTGCTTCGTTTCTGGACAGACTTTAGTTGTATTAAATTAATTGTCAAAAATAAAGTTTTAAATAATACATGCGTTGGTTAAAATTGTAAGTAAAACTGTGTAAAAGAGACTATTATTTAAATAAGGCGCCATAATGAATGCAGTACGAGGTATGCGGCAAAAGCGGCGCTAGTGACACGCATTCTTGTCAAAATGAATGAGTTGGCCATCTATACACCCTTCCTTATCTATGCTGAGAACCAAAAATTGGGTGTACTTACTACAAATGCAGCTTATCGATGCATTTAGATGCATTTAATTTTGAATGTTTGTCATGATGATTGTGCAAAAATAGTACTTTACGTACCTTATGCGGAAACAGACTTTTTCGGAAATGAATGACAAATTGAAAAGCATAGTACGCGATTGCGCACGTGTGGTTGCAACCAGACACGAATTCCCGAATGCTGTTTACGCATAAGGAACGTAATCTATTTTTTGCACGAAATTTGTTCGCCAAAATAATTATTTCACACCATTTCATTACTTGTCAAATATTGCATGACCCGATAAGGCTATGAAAAATTATTGTAATCTGTCATTTTTCACCATCTGTTTATCGTGTTGGTGCAAAAATGAGTGATATGAGTGATGTTGAAGATTCTCTCACACCTCCCGAAGTTCGGGAGGTCGAAACTATTGTAATTGATCATTTATTGCTTGTAAAATCTAGGTTTATGTATGAAATTGAATATAATATGTTTATCACATGGTGTGCATCCTAAAACGTTACCAATTATTCAGAAAATTGTTTATTGACATACTCACAAACATAAAGTCATAGAAAATCGTTATGGTCCCTATAAAGCATGCTAAAGTCTTGCTTAAATATTAAACACAATTTAGAGATATCAAAATATTAAAAATTATTAGCTTCGTTAAAAAGAAAGGCAGAACATAACCAGCCAAAAAGATCAGCAGACTTCGAAGAAGATCACATTGTCAAATTTATGGATACTCCTGACAGCGAGTACTTGCTTCTGAACGTGTTAATTATTTATTTTACAATCTACATTTTTGATTAATACACTACAATGTCTTCAATTTAGGGCGCGTTAATAATGGGCATGTCAGGAGCTTGCAGAAGAGAGGAGTTTTATAAAATGTTGGTAAATCATTTCACTCTGAAAGATGATACTATACTGGTCGAAGTACCTGAAACTAAAACATACAAGATTAGAAAATCTGTGATAACAAAGCCTGAATTATTAATAAGTATCTACAAGTACGATCAAAATCCAATATTTCTGGCAAAATCACATGCCTAATTGCTCAATTCCTTAAGTTGAAAATCAGAAAATGTACACTGAGCACTACTTTCGTAGAACCAGTGCAACATTACTGGACAATAAAGGAAGCGATTTATTAACAATCAAGCGTCACGCGGGATAGAAGTCTTCAGCTATGGCGGAAACTTATGTATTCATATTATGTAATTCTTACCTGCTTTGTATTGTTTTTGCAATGTTATTAAAATTGTTTTGATCTGCTCAATTTCAGGAATTTAACATTTATTGGAAACTTTATTACTTAATCACGAATAACGAATATATTTATATGAAATATGCCATTTGTATTGAACTTTCAACCGCGCCTGGTTTAAATTTCCAAATTGAGAGTTTATATTGCTTTCTCTACATTTTTGAAATGGAAAATAGTGGTAAAATGCAATTTACTTAAACAATATAATTACAACAATAATAATTTTTACTCCGGGTTGTCAAATATGTCAGTGTTTTTTGATGCTTTTTCAGGCACTGTGTGAAAGTGTTGAGAAAGTGAATGTCAGTGTGTAACACGAAGTTTCCATTCGTTAGTGCTGTGCGGTGTTTGTTGTTTTTCATGTATAGAGTGCAAAAATAGTACACAAATCACAAGCGTTAAGGGCTTTGTCGGTCTCACATCAAACATGGTCTTCGACTAATAAACTGCCCTTACCGCTCAATAATTAATATAGTAGGGCGAGTCCGGTAGATTTGGACCATGTTTCGTTGTAACATTAATAATACCTATTTTTGTGCGAGGTCGACAATTTTTGTAGCGTTAGCCAGAATTAAAAAATTTTAATATTTGCAGACCAAAATGTGGCACAAACGTTTATTGTTTGTAACAAACATTTTTTTTAATCGTTTAAAAAATTAGAAAAAATTTTTTACAGTATTTGAAATGACAAATGTCAAATTACTACATAAACAAAAAGTTATATGTTTAAAGTTATATACCACTTTTTGTAATTATGTAATAAATAGTTACCTGATTACAAAAAATTCATTTTCCGACGACCAACCATTGTGAAACATAAAACAAAAAATCACACTTAGATTAAACTACTTAAAGTCACAAATTATCTTACTCTAGAATTGAAAAGTAAAATATTCCACTCTAGTGTATTTAATGTTATAAAGTCAATATATGTTGACCTTGATCTCAGAGTATTCCATTTCTTTATACCTGGCACTTTAACCATGTGTGCATATTCATAAAACTCAAAAAATCCACCTTTCAAAACTTAAATACACTTAAAAGAAATGATTTATGTGTTTTATCAAAATTAAATAAAATATTCCAATATATCATTCATTTTAATGTTTACTTAAATATTCATTATTTTAATTTCTAGTTAATAGTTGTCCTTTTCTTTAATCATGAACAATAAATTTAAAGTGTAGGTACTTTGAAAGCCTTCATTACTTTCTCATTTTGAAACTGAATATCGAGGCTAACGGAAAATTATGTACTTACTGTATGAAAGTCATTTCAACTGAATAATTTTAAAAAAAAAGTTTTGCATTAAATTTTGGCTCAAGTCTCCCTATCTGTCGAGAAACCTGATCCATCATGTAAAAAAAGTTTATAGGAGATTTGACCATGCCACTAAAACTTTATGAACCAATGAGAAAGGTACTTTTTCAGAAGATTTTTATTGTAAAGTGGATACTTTTTAAATAGAATTAATCAACTACACATTCAGGACAAAGAAATGTTTCGCTATCACTCTTCGTTAAGCCCACCATATTTCTTGAACGTATCTTCGACGTGAAATACAAAGGACTCAAACAATTCCGGGTTTCATCAATATCTTTTCCTCCAAAAGACCGTCAGAGCTATCAGCGTAAGAAACATTATCACATTCTTCCTCGCTGTCACTTGACTGAAAGACTTCCCTTTTGACTGAGTTTTTCTGCGATTTGTTTGCCTTTCTCTTTTCTATTTTTGTTTTACATTCTGTATTTTTCTATTTAATTCCAGATTTTGTTCATTTTTGTCTGGAATCTTAGTTAAGATTTTGTTTTCCTGGTTGACGACTCTTCGTGTAGTTTTTCTCGGTGCGGCTTTCGGATATGGTTTAACCATTTCTGGCATGACGATCGTAGAAATTATCTGCTGCTTGTAGGTTGTAGGTGTAGATGGGATTGGCGAAGAATTGGATACATTTGTTATCTCCGCAGTTGCAATAATTTTTAATTGTGGCTGTGTAGGCAAATCTTTCATTGCCGTCGACGAAGCTCCTGAAGGATCTGGATTAGGTGAGAGAGCATTAGCACGGGACTGGGGTGGAAGTGTGAGTGAAATTGATTTGACGTATGAAGTTGAAGATAGGTTATCAGGTACATTTTGATCATCAGGAAATTCTCTGTCTGTAACTGCAGAACTTAAAAAGTCGTCATCAAATATATCCGGATTATAGGGATGAATTTTAGATTTACAAAACCCATTCGTGATATTACCTTGACTAAACGCTTGCGCCATTACTTCTTTTACAAAACCAGGAATGTTATAAATTGTTACTGTTTTTGCGGGATTGGACAACATCCAATTGATCAGGGCAGCATTGTATCTTGTTTTAAAGGAAAAGTAAACTGCAATGTCTAGAAGCTGCAACCTGCTGCTGCAGTGAGATGGAAGAGTTAACAAGGTTATACCATTTTTCCTTGCGAAATTAATTCCTTCAATGCTTACATGGCTCTCATGATTGTCTAAATTTAAAAGTGAAGGATTTTATTTAGAAGAATGGGAGTATTTTACAAAATGTTGCATGAACTTTAAGAAACTTCAGACTGTCATCCAATCACTGGGATAGGAATCCCCATCAGCACCTGCCGGACCACTTGATACAAATGATTCATTCTATTTTACTCTGCGGAATATAAAAAAATGGTGGTAAGGTATTGCCAATCGCATTTACTGCGAAACATATGGGTACAAAGGTACATCTATCATCTGAAGTAACTTGCCCAACCTGACGAGATTTTTTGCTATCTAACACCTTTGGGTAATCTTGCACGAATTTCAAATTATTAAAAAAGTCACCTACATTTTTCTTATTGAAGCTGGTAGCTCTAGAGAGACTCGTTGCTTCTGGAGTTCTTACATTTAACAAGGAATTTCGCTTAAGAAATCCGCAAAACCAGTATTTTTCTGCTGTTTCGTTTTCTGACCAGCTCGTAGGCGTGTGTTTGGAATTAGGATGAGCGAATTCATATGCAAACTTCATACCTGCTTTTCTCATCAAACCGTAGTTCATATTACTGCAAGTCGGTAAATAATCGACAAAATGATTTTCTTCTTCCACCGTAAAAACCATGTTTGTATTGGCTTCTTTAACTTCAATTTTAGTTACCTTATATCTATCGTTTTTATATCTACGTAAAGTGGTTCTATCCATACAATATTTGATATCTGTTTTTCTAATGAAAATGTCATTACCCATTTCTTCAACAGCATTTGTTAACGTTAGCTTCTTTACTAAACGTTTCCCTGCGCGTCGAACTCTCTTTTGGTTTATAGCGGAACGGCATCTTATACTGCAAAAGGAGAAAACTAAGTAACTAAAACAAATAAAAAAAGAGTATAGGGAGATTTGACCAACTGATCATGTCTCTCTCCACAAGCTGGTGCAAATCTCCCATCCCGTACCTTTTCGAATTAAAGATTTTTTCTTAAGAACAGTTCCAATCATACACCAGAAGCACTTAAACCATATAAACTACAGTAATGTCCGAAAGTCCTGTCACCCCCCTTTTTTGGGTTATGATGCATATTTATATGTAATTTTTCTTTTCAGGAGATGGACACAAGTACGTATAGTGTAGAAGAATGTGTTTTGGCAAGTGCATGGGCTCATGAATGTGCACACTCCGGGAAAACCATGAGAGATGTGCAAGGGGATTTTACGGCACGATTCAATAAAGAAGCGCCACCCAAGAAAACGATACTGCGTTGGCAATAGAAACTGTTCACAACTGGATCCGTTCTGGATGGAAAGAGGACAGGTCGACCATCAACACGACAAGAAACTTGTGCAGCAGTGGCGGATTCTGTGACCAGATCTCCCAAGAAATCATTGCGAAAAAGATCTTCTGAACTTGGAATTCCAAAAACAACTATGCTGACACACATGAAAAAAGATCTGGAATTAAAATGTTTTAAGCCAACATTCGTAAACAAGTTGAGTGATGAGGACATTCGGCGAAGACATGAAGCTTGCTCAAGATTACTCGATGTGTTTGTGACAATTCCGCAGCGAGGCAAAGTTTTCTTCTCAGACGAATGTGCAATTTACCGATCTTCTCGGAATAGGAGTATTTTCTTCTGGAGCAAAGAAAATCCATATTATTATGAAGAGTTAGAGAATAATGCACCACATGTTATGATCTGGGCAGCAAAGTCCAGTAGGCAGCTGATAGGGCCGTATTTTTTTGACGGTACTGTCAATCAACATTCTTACTTGGAAATGTTGCAGGAATGGTTCATTTCACAGCTTCAAAGACTGAACATTCTTGATGACAGTTGACTTCAACAAGATGAAGCTCCTGCTCACTACGCTTTCCGTGTCCGAGAATTCTTGGATGAAGTGCTACCCCAGAGGTGGATAGGGAGAAGATCGCAGCATATGCTAGCGCCTATCGAGTGGCCTCTCAAGAGTCCAGATCTGACATCACGCGACAATTCTCTGTGGGGAATAATTAAGCAGAAGGTCTTCAAACAACGATATCGGTCTATTGAAGAATTGAAGGAAGCTGTTAGGGAGGCATCAGAGATATCACCCTGCCTATTCTTCGGAAAATCTCACACAGGACCTGGCGCCGCATCATTTTGTGCCGTGACAATGACGGTGTCCATACTGATATTCTGGACCACTAAACAACCTAAAACTATAACTATCAACATATGCTGTGGCATGTTCGCAAATGCACATACAACACATACAATCATTACAAAAATAGGGGGTGGTGACAGGACTTTCGGACCTTACTGTACAATAATACCACATGTAATTAATATACAAAACATTGACATACCTTCAAGTTTTACAAGAATGTTAACAAAATAACCAAACTTATTCCCGTTAACTCAAGCCACCCAAAAACACGTGTTTCTTGATCACAACTCAGACTGACGATCGTCACTTAGCTTCAGGGGGTACTAAGGATGGAAGGCTGGAGTGCAGTGATTTGTCAATTTGGCGCTTAGCGGTAAATCTGAATAGGATATTTGAACCAGTTCAACACTACCGTATGGTCAAATCTCCTGAACTCCCCCTTTAATCGTATGTATGACATTCAAACAGATCTAATTTTAATACTGTCTGAGGACGCCGATGTTGTCAGATTGTGAAAAAAAGAACAGTTTAACAACTGTCAAACATCAGCTTCAGGTTATGCTTATATGTTTATTTTACACACCAACAAAATATCAGAAAATATGTGTTGTGTCAAATGTCAGAAATGCTTCACAACACCGGACAGAATTGCCAACCTAAATCAGTTCTATCTGCATTCTATCGTGCACGCTAGGCGGGTTCCGAAGGTGGTAATAAAACAAAGTTAGTTATGACGCAACTACTCTGACTCTTGAAACTCGGTATAACAACATTAACAAACTGTCATTTTTATTGTAGTTTGTAAACTGTAATTTATAAATGAGTTCTTTAATAAAATTAGTAAAAGTAAGACTTTCGAAAAAAATTAAGTCAACCAAGGAATATAACATTTGGGTAAGCACTTAATGTGCAGAAAATTTATAACCGTAGTGAAAAAAGGTTATATTACATTCTTGTTTTAGTTCTAGAATGACACCAAAAGAATGGACTTTAGAAGACTGCCATTCTCTAAATGAAATCAATCAAAACATAGACGCATGCGCCGAAAAAGGTGAAGTAGTAGTAATGTATATCACTTCATGTGTATTTGAATTACCAGCATCAGGAAACAGTACAATTTTTGAAAATAAATTTCCACAATTGGAAGGTTTGTATATAAAAAACAACAGCATAAAAAAACTGACCTCTGGTACATTTTCCTATTTGGAAAACTTAAGATACTTAGAATGGATAAATAATAAAACTGAGGAAATTGAAGAAAATACGTTTAGCGGTCTGCCTTCATTGTACAGTTTAGTTATATGTGACAATGAGATTCAAGATTTAAAGAATGGTATATTTAATGGGTTAGATCAGTTAGGAACTTTGATTTTACATAGTAATGGAACAAAAACGATTGGTAAGGAAGTATTTAAAAATATGAACAACTTGTTCAATTTAGAACTGCATGATAATGATATTGAAGAGTTAAATGAAGACATTTTTAAAGATTTAGAAAATCTTGGACATTTAATTTTAAGAAATAATAACTTAAAGAGCTTGCATAGTAATATTTTTAAACCATTAAAACAACTGAACTATATAGACGCGTCCCATAACGTAATAAGCGAGTTACCCAACAATTTACTAAAAGATGTCTCCATAGGTGGCCATAACGCTAACTTCCGTTACAACGAAATAGTACAAATTAATGAAACCGCACTGGAAGGTTTTAGTATACCCTCTGGTGTGCTTCATTTAGGTGAAAACGATATCGTTACATTAGGAACTAGGAACTTCTATAAAGTAACAGCAAAAAACAATTAACCTAAGAGAAAATAAAATTGACTGCATACAACCTGGAGCCTTCGAACGTTGCCGCTGTGATGAACTAATACTAGAGCATAACGACCTTGGCGAAATTAACCCAGAGTCTTTTAGAAATTTCAAAGTTAATCTCAAATTGACTTTAGCTCATAATCATGTTTCAAGTATTTTTGGATTATTTTACAATTTTGACACTCTGCAAGAGCTAGAATTATCATTTAATATTATTAGTGAAATTCCTGCTTCTTCCTTTAAAGGTTTAGACAATCTCAATATATTACTGTTACATAATAACCGAATTAAACAAATTGAAGCGGGTAGCTTTTCTTGCTTACCAAACCTAACCTTTTTAACATTGCATGAGAACCTAATTGAAGATCTTCCTGAAAACTGTTTTTCAGTCTTGCCAAACTTAACATCATTAATTTTATCATCTAATAAATTAAGAACAATACAACACAACCTTCTGGCCTACACTCCAGAACTTACCGAATTAAATTTGATGAACAACGAATTTACTGAACTTCCACCATACGAAATATATAGGAATGTAGAGAAATTAAAGAATATCAATTTTAGTTTTAACAAAATCAGGAAACTAAGGGTAGATAGTTTTGCCAGTGAAGGTGACAGTAAGGAATTTCATACAGTTTTATTACGATCTTGTCAAATTGTGGAGATTGAGTCTGGAGCATTTAATGGGATTAATCACGTTGAACACCTAGTTCTGTCTGGAAATTTTATTTCTAAAATAATGAACGCTCCATTTAAAGGCTTAAAGTCAATATACAAATTAGAATTAAAAAATAATTGTATTAAGTCTTTTGAATATTTAAGAACATTACCTCCAACAGTAATTGTCAGTCTCACTGAGAATCCTTTAAGACATATAGAGCTTCATGATTTGAATAGCCTGGACTTAAACCAAATTCGTGTAATTACTTTTAAAGATCATTCATTTAAGAGAGATGGAGATACATGGACATCAACTAATTACGAAATTGAAGATATTCAAGACTAATTACCACTGCAGTAGCATAAAAAATATTAAGTTCTAGCTTAGGTATATTATGAGTAACTAAGGGTAGACATAGTACTTACAATAAAAAATAAACATATGTAATGCGTGATTTTCATACATCATGCAGCTTTTACTTCTATTTAATAATATCTAATTGTTCAGTTTCCCATTATATGGGTCTTCACATTTCTGGTATTATGTATCATTCCCATAACAAAGCATGTTTATTTTTCTTTCCCCTTTTTTGGCTTTCACGGAAATATCCGTATTTAGGCCCTCTGGGTTTAAAAAAGTAGTATTTGAAAAATGTCAATAATGTCTGCATGTGTGTTTGTGTGTTTGGCATGAATCTTATGGAACCAATACTTCGTAATCTTGAAAAGCCGTTATATTCGTTACATACGTTGCAACATGTTTTTTTCTAATTGCTGTTAAAAGTCATTTCCCGTTTATTGCTGTTTCTTTAACGTCTCTATTAGATATTTTTTTAAATATATTATTTCTTCTGAATTAAATAAATTTCTGTTACTGAGATGCTTGATGATCTTTCATTCCTAGCATACATGTTCAAAGTTTAGGGTCACAGGTATCACTGTTGGTAATAACGGGTACACAAACAATTTTGTCCTTCCTCTGCATCTAGTTTCGGAGATGTTGACGTTTTCATTTTTCGCGAGTTTTAGATTTTTTAGGATGGTGTTTAATGCATCCATAGGTGTCAGTTATGTATTTATCCCTCAATAGATGAAGTAATTATTTGTACTTAAAAGCGGTTATGTCACGGATAAAGCGTTCTTTTATAAAACGTAAATTTTTAGCAATCAACATAACTTAATAAAACCGCTATCAAATTAACTGCCATATAGGTAAACAAAGATCTCGATTTATAAATAACATAATCCGCTATTTTCGGTTCGCCATTTTAAATTTTCCAATTTTGAGAAAAAAAAATTATTCATCGACTTCACAAACCCGCAATTTTCGAATATGGAGCATCTAGAAAAATACGCCATTTTTGATCCATTTTTGTTTTTTAATTTCGACAAATGATTTACACTTAGCGATCTTAATAAAACCCCCGATACACGACTTTCAAAAAGACAGGTTTATACCTTAAAAATGCACAACTTTGCACCCTAAAAACAGTGCGCCACTGGTTATTTTTTTTCAAATTATATAAAAAAGGATTAGTTTGATTTTTTAACTTTGAAACGTTTTAAAACTTGAAACAAAGAATTTTTTTACCTTCTAAGTCCCTAAAAATGCCAGACCACGGAATGGATTTTGATTATTAACGAACTAGATTATAAGGCAAAGAATTTTTGTACCAAGTTTCATATCGATAACTCTAATGGTCCCCATACGATTCACACACACGAACACGCAGACGCAGACACAAACGCAGACGAAGACGCAGACGCAAATGCGGACGCGGACGCGGACAAGGACACGGACAAGGACACGAACACGGACACGGACACGGAAACGGACACGGAAACGGACACGGACACGGAACACGGACACGGACACGGACACGGACACGGACACGGACACGGACACGGACACGGTCACGGACACGGACACGGACACGGTGTTACACGTCCAAACCGCACTAGGCGTCGTGTATGCTTACTAATGTAAGCGGGTTGCGAATCCAGCTAACAGGGAGATGGGCGTGGTCGAAATAATAAGTAAAATGAATGATTACTACGCTCAAACACCTTACGCCGATATTCAAACCGCTCAGTCCGGGAAAATATGTCTCTAGGCGCCACCACAATCGAAACTTTGCTAAAATAATTGTCTTAAGCTGGGTGTTAATTAATCCTACTTGATTGTGGAAAGTAGGATTGTGCTTACTCAGTAAACTCTCACACGAGGGTTCTACAACAAACACTCGTCCAAAACAATTCAACTCAAACTCAAATATATTTAGTGCTACCCAGGTTATTAAAAACTTTTTGAATACACCTCGTATACCAAAACTTCCAAAATAAAATTTATCACTCAAATTCAACTTCATTCACGTAACCAACAGTTATATTTTCTACGTATCCCTCGTATACATGTAAAGTTAAATTTCTACTTATTAATGAATAAATAGTTCTTCATTCAATGATCGATAATTAATTTTTAAAATTCTTAACCAAAAGAAAGGCAACGTCATCGGCTTAATAATTGTTTCTTCAATATAATAGTGATAAAGTGCTGCAAAACAGTAAAACGAGAATAATCCTTGAAGGTTTAATATTCCTAACATGAACGATATCTTTTAAATTTAGTTTAATTTTTATAATACTTCTGAATCGTATTGGACATTCGTAAATATATATATATATATATATATATATATATATATATATATATATATATATATAAGTTCTCAAAACTCATCTCTCTTAGTTATACTTAATGAAATTTTAATTAACAGCTGATCCGTCATAAGTGTATTGCGTTAATGAAACTGACATGAAAATTTTTGCAATCAACCTGGCAAATATAACCTTTCAGGTTGTTCATTAATCTTAAAAACCCAAAATATGCAAAGTTTACATTTAACTTGTCAAAAAAAAAAAAAGTAGGTCACCAATTAAGTAAACGTCACAAATGTATCTCATAACTGGCGAAATAAACAACAGAATAAAAATTTAACGATAAATATGTATATATATATATATATATATATATATATATATATATATATATATATATTGTCCTGCACCAAAATAATAAACAAATGTTACATACACAAAACAGCGTGGTTGAAAAACCACTGTCAATACAAATTTGTGTTTTTGCAAAAATTCTTAATACTAAAACAACCAATACAACATAACTCGAGACCGATTATCTTTTTCCTTCAACACTAATTAATTAACTAAACATTACGCAAATTACAACTAAACAAAGAAAAGATAATCGTGCTTTACTAAATTTTCAAGGTTCTTAAATCTAATTCTTACTTAAAATTTGTCCATTAATTAATCCTACGCTTTTCTTTCTTCTTTCTTCCCGTAAATCAACTATTTGTAGTCCATTTGTATTCCTTAAATTGCCTGACGGCACAAAACAAAAACCTCACAATTCCACAGACACTTATTCCTTTCTGTAATCGCAAATAGTCTAACTATACGGGGTTATTACTCCAATAAACCGTAATAAACTATACACATTTGGTTTCCTCTTAAAACATTTCTCGCAACCTTTCGGACAATTTAGTCCTTCCTTAACACAAATAAACTTTTAATGTCACATAAAATTACCTTAACATTGGCTTAATTTATTACGAAAATTTCGTTTACTTAAAGGTGGTCCCATAAATAATTTTAACTAAACATCGGTACAAGAACACGCGCCGCACATCAACACTTTAACGTAACAACTGTTATGTTTTTCTATAAATCTGCTTATGCACTTTTTACTTTCTTGAAAATAAACAAACTAATTTTATCTTCAATCTCAATTTTTAATTAATTGTTTTATTTATGAATGTCTTATACGCTTCATCCCCTTTCGGGTTACGCAGTTGTTTAAACAATGACTGCCTTTAATATTATTCACAAATATAACTCCAACTTAACCCATTCTAATTCCACATATCACCTAGCGCGTCTCTCACCGACAACCAAAACTTAAGCAAACTCACCCACGTCAATCTCTGACTTTCCTATTTATACCTTCAGCCATCCATCTTTAACACTCCGGTAGGCGCACCTGATCTGTGAGATACATTGCACGTTGTCTTGCCTACCACACAAACATGTCATGATGGACGGAGATGGCGCTGCATTTATTCCTAACCAAACATCACCTCTGTCGGTTAGTCAAGGTGTGGCGTTCGCGCGTCTCTGTTGTGACTATAAAGAACCTCTTTGTATCTAAGAGATACTAAGCGATCAAACCCGTAAGTACCGTGAATATTGCAAATTATAGTATTTATTGAGCTTGAAGTGATCATTATTATTTATCTATTCTCAATTATTTTACAAATTTGAAAACAAATAATAAACAAACCATTTTGAGCCCTTGTATCTACTGGATACACTGCGACTCTCGCAAATATTCGATATTTTAGGTAGATGCTTTTACTTATCCTTATCCAATATTTGTATTGCAAGTTGATAAAAACCTTATAAGAAGCCGTTTTAAAAAATGTATTTTCTAGATGATGGAGACAATAGAATATACAATTTTAATAATCCTAGAGATGTCAAGGAAATTGAGAGACTTCTATTAGCTGATTCTGACCATGAGAGCGAAGAAAGTTTTGGAGAGGAAGTGGAAAGTGAAGACGATGCTATAAGTGAGAGAAGGCGATTCAAACTCAGAAGAAGATGGCGAATCCGGTGACGATGAGACAGAAAATGATCGTTTTATTGGAAAAGATAAAGTTACATACTGGAAGAAAAACAAACCGACTCCTAGAAAGATAGGTAAAGAAACTATACTGTGGATTTTTCAACGAAAATAAAAAGTTTAGTAGTGTAAAACTAAACTGTTGAAAATGTTGTTTTTGTTGAACTAGTGAATAAAGCGTTGTATATGATAAATAGATACAATTTTCAGGAAAGAAAATATTGTGACACATCTACCTGGAGTAAGAAGGAAGGCAATTGGAGTTAGGTGCTCTCAATACGTGGAAATGCTTTTTGACGAAACTATGCTTGCTATTATAGTAATGTACACTAATCAATACGTGAAGAATATCAAAGATAATTACACAAGGGATAGAGATGCAGAACTAACCGACATTGTAGAAATGAAAGCATACATTGGATTGCTGTATTTAGCTGGTGTCTACAGAAGTAACAGACTGAATTTAGAAGAGTTGTGGGCATCTGGTGGAGAAGGAATAGAAAAATTTCGACTTACAATGTCTTTGAAGAGATTCAGATTTTTAACGCGATGTGTTGGCTTTGACGATGCATCTACAGAGAGGAGAGAAAAAAATTGACAATTTAGCACCGGTGCGCAACATATTTGAAAAGTTTACCAGCAATTGCTTGAATGCTACTCCCAAGTGAATATGTCACGCTCGATGAAAAATTAGAAGCATTCAGAGGGAGATGTAAGTTTCGCCAATACATACCTTCGAAACCTGCTAAATACGGGCTAAAAATATTTGCATTGGTGGATGCCAAACTTTTCTATTGCTACAATCTTGAAATATACGCTGGGAAGCAGCAGAATGGTCCTTACCAACAAAGTAATAAACCTGTTGATGTCGTCAAGCGCTTAGTTGCACCTATTCAAAAAACGGGTCGCAATGTTACAGCAGATAACTGGTTTTCCGATATAAATCTCATCGGCGAATTGAAACGGTATAAACTAAGTTATGTGGGCACGATAAAAAAAAAATAAACCTCAAATACCTCCTCAGTTCGTCAATACTAGTAAACGTGCACCAACATCTAGTCTCTTCGCATATGGGGACAACTGTACACTACTCTCCTACGTTCCAAAACAATATAAAATGTATTACTTGTTTCCAGTCTGCACAAGGACGATGCAATTGACTTGTCGACAGGAGAAAAAAAGAAACCTGAATTGTTAACATTCTATAACGAGACAAAGTGCGGTGTTCGATATAGTCGACAAGATGTGTGGCACATATAATATTGCGCGAAACACCAAACGATGGCCAATGGTGATATTTTTTTCAATGCTGAATATGGCCGCCATAAATGCGAGGATTATTCATATGGGTAATAATAATCCACACATTATAAGACGGAAGTTTCTGCGGCAACTTGCCAATGAGCTAACTCTGGAACATGTACAACGAAGATCAACAAGAACGAGCGGAATGCCATTAGAACTATAAAGAAGCTTGGAGAGATTCAAACCTATTCTACATGAGGAGAACGAAAATATAGACGCGGGTCCTTCACAAAAAAGGAAACGTTGCAGTACTTGTTATGCGAATAAAAAAACGAGATTGAGCAAATATACGTGCAGTAATTGCAATCAAGTCTTGTGGCTTCAACACTGTGTAACATTTTGCGAAAAATGTGCTAAACTTGTAAAAGATAACTGATCGTTGTTTTCTGTATATGACATGTTTATTACGAAAACGTAATCTGAAAGAAATAAAGTTTAAGGACAACTAGCTGTTTTTTAAAACTACGTATCATACATATCTTTGAATGAATTTTTCATTCAACGTACATATGAAATAAATGATGTATCTCTCAGATACATTGCGACTATTAACGTTCAAAGAACAGTTGCGACTACTGGAGTGTTAAACGTGTCTTCCTTCCGCGCTATATTCTCCAATAGTATTCATTCAAAATTTCTTAGTCCCAACTGCTGCTACCATCTGCACAACCACGCTCATAACTACAATACATCACCATATTTGTTCTTACTTACAAATTTTACAATTACTTTATGGAGAAACCAGTTCTCGCCATCACATTCATTCAGTAGCCACTCTGGACCATTACACAACTTTCAACGTTTATTTCTCGCATGCGCTCGATCTCCTTCCGCAACATTTGCAAAAATAAGTACCGTCTAAGGTCTCAAATTCCATATACTTACACGTATTCTTAAAACAAATTGCACAACATTACGAAAACTTTCTGAAATTAACACTTAAACATACCCAATCTTTCTCTACATATTTTCTAAAACATTCTACACTTATACACTCACATCTTCCGGTCAAGATTACTCCTCTATCTTCCAACATTCCATTTCTTATCAAGTAGCCAACAGTAGCAAACATTATCGTCCCATCGACAAATTTCTTTTCACATTTACATTCATCAGAATCTATTTATTCCAACACCAATGTCTCTATAATATTCAAATACACGTATCTACATACAGAATTATATTTCTCCTAAATTTCCAGTGGCGTATCATACACCCACATACATTATGCATATACACAAAATTTTTTTTTCCGTTCAAACTCAATACACTCGCACTCAAAACACGTAATACACGTCATTACAACATCCTACATACAGGGTGCGTCAACGCAACCTGCCAACGGACACGGACACGGACACGGACACGGACACGGACACGGGCACGGACACGGGCACGGACACGGACACGGACACGGACACGTACACGGACACGGACACGGACACGGACACGGACACAAACACAGACACAGAAACACACACAGATACAGACACACAAACATAATTTTGTTTCTAAAGGTGCTTTTCTCGTATTATTTAGGACATAAAATGTTGAGAAATGCAAAAAATGTAAACAGATTTATACGTGAGTATATGAGAAAGCAATTATTCTCTATACAGGGTGTTACGAAACAGTAGGCCAATCCGTTAACCACATATTCTTTGGGACGAAATAAGGGGACTTTTCTTATGCCACTGTTCATTTGAACGCTTCCTTTTCGATATACAGGGTGTCAAACTTTCACTTTTTAGAAGTGTATTTTTTTATTATCTCTGGTGTGTTTTAAAATATTGTTTTCAGATTTGGTACAAATCTTACTCTTTTCTAAGTGCACCTTCTGTATGATTTTAAGTAAAAAATTCAAAGAACTAATAGAAAAATAAGAGGGGTGTGGTAACCTTTAAACCCCCATTTTTTTCTGGCGAACGCCTATGAACGTCGCATCCATTTTTTGTAGTAGTTGTAGATTTATCTAACTTTTTTGGCTCCTGTCAACTTTTGATTTGATGCTTCCATTATGACATACTTTTAGTTATTCGACTAGGTGTTAATAATAACTTAAAACAATCAATTGTGCTAATAATTATAATACGAAGTTGGACGCAAATAATTAAATTAAATGTTCGATGTGTCCACCGCCTTCGCGAATGCACCTTCTGGCTCTTTTTATAACTGAAAACCGAATATTTTGGAAAATATTCGGTTTCAATCTAAATACCTTTGCACCTTCTGCGATGCGATCCCTCAATTGATTTTGATTTATTATTATTTATTATGCAAAATAAATTTAAAGACAGGCTTATCTTAAAGTTCGTAACAATATCTGTCAATTACTTCTCTTGTGTTTTAGCTTTACTTGCAACGGTTTCAAAGTTATTTGAGTTTCAAAATTCGTCTCATTTTTAGTTTTTTCTAAATAACTACGAAAGTTGGCAATACTGACCAAAACTCAAAACGTCATTTGATTGGTCTTGAAATTCTTCCCAATATTGCTAATTTAACCGACTCTGTCACTGTTATAATAACAAAGTTACCCATAGAAGCTTAGTTAAAAATAAATCCATAATAATGGCTTTAAACAATCAGTTGAGTTAATAATTCAATACTACGTCGCATACAACAAAAATTTAATGTTCGATGCGTCCACAGCCTTCGCGATTGCACCTTTTTATTTTTTAAAATAATTGAAAACCTAATATTTTTTATACGTTTTGTCTAATGGTTGTTAAATTAATCGCTGTAAAAATTTCGAACGACTATTGAGTTCAAACCCTAACTGAATAATAAGGTATGGCCAATAGAGAGAACATTTTGGAATTTTCTGAAATGACTGATATGATTTTAATTATGGGTAAGATTTCAAATAAAATCTCTAGATTGTACATTTTGAACAATCATTCTCACTTTAGGAAAATGTGATTCTAATGCTAGTTTAGCTTCAAGGCGTTATGCAGAAATGTATCCAAATCGATACACCCAAAAATGAAATTTTTCTTAAGTTTAGTACGCCGCCTAAGAGGCACTAGAAAATTCAAACAACAACGAATAGGAACATGTGTACGACCACAAAAAATTACACCAAATCAAGAGGAATAAATTTTGCAAATAGTTGAACAAAATCCGGGACTAGTACTAGAATTATTGCTCGACAGATGATATAAATTCGATAGACGTGCATAGAATTTCAAAAGTCACTCATTACATCCATATCATGTGCAAAGAGTACAGAATTTATTTCCCAAAGATTTTCAGGCAAGAAACATCTTTTGCAACTGGCTCTGTAATGAAAATAACCGTAACCGTCGGTTTGTCAGATCCATTTTATTTTCGGATGAAGCTTCCTTTACGCGAAATGGTATAACGAATATCCACAACACCCATGTTTGCGCAGATAAAAATCCAAGAGCTCTTGTAGAAACCAGTCATCAGGTAAATTTTAAAGTAAACGTGTGGGCAGGAATTTTAGACAATTTTATTTTAGGTCCGGTATTTTTGCCACCAAACTTAAATGCCGAACACTTTTTATTTTTTTTTACAAAATTAGTTTACAAATTTACTTGACTACGTACCTATTCGTCAAAATATGTGGTTTCAACTTGACGGAGCTCCGCCACATTATGGCAATAATATTCTGAACCACTTGAACCAATATTTCCCTAATCACTGGATTGGTCGGGGACAGGATGCGCCTATTCATTGGCCACCTCGTTCCCCCGACTTAAATCCACTGGACTCCAGTTTTTGGGGATTCATGAAAGATTTTGTTTATACGGTTCCAATAATAAATCCAAATCAATTGAGGGATGGCATCGCAGAAGGTGCCGAAGTATTTAGATTGAAACCGAATATTTTCCAAAATATTCGGTTTTCAGTTATAAAAAGAGCCAGAAGGCGCATTCGCGAAGGCGATGGACACATCGAACATTTAATTTAAGTATTTCCATCCAACATCGTATTATAATTATTAGCACAATTGATTGTTTTAAGTTATTATTATGAATTTATTCTGATTAATAAAATAAAAAAATTGTTAAAACAATCGCAACACCTAGTCGAATATCTAAAAGTATGTCATAAAGGAAGCATCAAATCAAAAGTTTACAAGATCCAAAAAAGTTAGATAAGTCAACAAATTACTACAAAAATAGATGCGACGTTCATAGGCGTTCGTCAGAAAAAAAATGGGGGGTTAAATGTTACCACACCCCTCTTATTTTTCTATTAGCTCTTTGAATTTTTTACTTAAAATCATACAGAAGATGCACTTAGAAAAGAGTAAGATACACACACACGGAAATAATAAAAATACACTTTTAAAAGGTGAAGTTTGACACCCTGTATATCGAAACGGAAGCGTTCAAATGAAAAGTGACATAAGAAAAGTCCTCTTATTTTATCCCAAATAACATGTGGTTAACGGATTGGCCTACTTTTTTGTAACACCCGGTATAATAATTATAAATATTTTCAGAAAACATACCTTCCGGATGGTGAAAGTTGCAATTAGTATTTTGTCTAAGTGACTGTAACTATGACAGAGTAAGGGTATTACACATGATTTTGAATTGTTCTTATGTAAACATTCCAGGGTTTTTAATCTAACTTTGGGTTTCGAAGCAGAACAGACAATATTCGTTATTGTACATTTATTTAACCTTTTATTAATATAATTTTACCTCAATAAAGCAAGATTTGCGTTAAGCCTAACTCTTGTTATAATTAAATATTTGTAGGTATAGTTATAGTTGCGTCGATAATTGTAAACATATTTTTATATGCAACGGTTATCTGTATAACTGTACCCACTTCTACAATTATTTTAGTTTGTGCTTTCGGACAATGTCGATTTTGCATGTGTAAGAGCTTCATTACATTAATTACATTTGTTAGGAGGGTTTGTCGAGCTAGTGTAACACTGACCTTAGTAGTTCAACTTGCTTTTTGAATTTAGTGTTATCATGCACATTAGCTTTGTATATGGCCTTTGCAATAGGATATAGTTTACTAATGTTGGCACTATTTACCTTAGGGCAGATAGTAAGCTTTGGAATATTCACATACCAAATTATAATTTATTTAAATGTTACCTTTGCAACAATTTGCATGGTTGTAACGATCCCTACAACAGTCATCCTACATAAAATATTCATATCCTTTCAAACAAAGGCAACAACCTAAATTAACAAAACCCCAAACTTAATTTCATTCAATATAACATCATTACTACTTTCTATTATAAAAATTTACGGGACTATTCAACTCAACCTCTCCATGTCAACTATCAACCAATTACAATTTAGTATTTTTTATATTTGGACCAATTAGATCACAATTGTGCGACAATTCCGTTAGCGGAATATTCCCGACAATTTTCTTCTCTTCGTATGAAACTTAATTACCTTCCGGTAAGATGTCAAGTTGACATAAACTGTAACGTTTATTTGGTTCGTCAAAGCAACGCAGACTCCGACTGCCATCGAAACCACTATATAACCTACAACTTGTTCTAAATTAAAAACTACTCGTAATTCATGATTTGTCAATTGACCGTCAATTTTGTTCGTAGTCTTTTAAATACCACTCGTGGCCTACGAATTGCTTAATCGTGTTTATTGCTTAAAAATTTATATCGAAGCAATAAGCAGTCATACACCTTGGCAAAAATTTTCGTCAGTTCATAGACCACTGGAGGTACTGTATATGAGAACTTTAAAGACTGCTACAACAAATATGTCTGTGTGTGTGTGAATGTTTGTGTGTGTGTGTGTGTGTGTGTGTGTGTGTGTGCGTGCTGTGCGTGTGCTGTGCGTGTGCGTGGGTGCGTGCTTGCGTGTGCGTGTGCTTGTGTGCGTGTGCGTGTGCGTGTGCGTGTGCGTGTGCGTGTGCGTGTGCGTGTGCGTGTGCGTGTGCGTGTGTTGCGTGTGCGTGTCGTGTGAGTGTGCGTGTGCGTGTGCGTGCGTGCGGTGGCTGTGCGTGTGTGTGTGCGTGTGCGCGTGCGTGTGCGTGTGCGTGTGCGTGTGCGTGTGCGTGTGCGTGTGCGTGTGCGTGTGCGTGTGCGTGTGCGTGTGTGCGTGTGCGTGTGCGTGTGCGTGTGCGTGTGCGTGTGCGGTGCGTGTGCGTCGTGCGTGTGCGTGTGCTGTGCGCCGCCTAAGAGGCACTAGAAAATTCAAACAACAACGAATAGGAACATGTGTACGACCACAAAAATTACACCAAATCAAGAGGAATAAATTTTGCAAATAGTTGAACAAAATCCGGGACTAGTACTAGAATTATTGCTCGACAGATGATATAAATTCGATAGACGTGCATAGAATTTCAAAAGTCACTCATTACATCCATATCATGTGCAAGAGTACAGAATTTATTTCCCAAAGATTTTCAGGCAAGAAACATCTTTTGCAACTGGCTCTGTAATGAAAATAACCGTAACCGTCGGTTTGTCAGATCCATTTTATTTTCGGATGAAGCTTCCTTTACGCGAAATGGTATAACGAATATCCACAACACCCATGTTTGCGCAGATAAAAATCCAAGAGCTCTTGTAGAAACCAGTCATCAGGTAAATTTTAAAGTAAACGTGTGGGCAGGAATTTTAGACAATTTTATTTTAGGTCCGGTATTTTTGCCACCAAACTTAAATGCCGAACACTTTTTATTTTTTTTTACAAAATTAGTTTACAAATTTACTTGACTACGTACCTATTCGTCAAAATATGTGGTTTCAACTTGACGGAGCTCCGCCACATTATGGCAATAATATTCTGAACCACTTGAACCAATATTTCCCTAATCACTGGATTGGTCGGGGACAGGATGCGCCTATTCATTGGCCACCTCGTTCCCCCGACTTAAATCCACTGGACTCCAGTTCATGAAAGATTTTGTTTATACGGTTCCAATAATAAATCCAAATCAATTGAGGGATGGCATCGCAGAAGGTGCCGAAGTATTTAGATTGAAACCGAATATTTTCCAAAATATTCGGTTTTCAGTTATAAAAAGAGCCAGAAGGCGCATTCGCGAAGGCGATGGACACATCGAACATTTAATTTAAGTATTTCCATCCAACATCGTATTATAATTATTAGCACAATTGATTGTTTTAAGTTATTATTATGAATTTATTCTGATTAATAAAATAAAAAAATTGTTAAAACAATCGCAACACCTAGTCGAATATCTAAAAGTATGTCATAAAGGAAGCATCAAATCAAAAGTTTACAAGATCCAAAAAAGTTAGATAAGTCAACAAATTACTACAAAAATAGATGCGACGTTCATAGGCGTTCGTCAGAAAAAAAATGGGGGGTTAAATGTTACCACACCCCTCTTATTTTTCTATTAGCTCTTTGAATTTTTTACTTAAAATCATACAGAAGATGCACTTAGAAAAGAGTAAGATACACACCACACCGGAAATAATAAAAAAATACACTTTTAAAAGGTGAAGTTTGACACCCTGTATATCGAAACGGAAGCGTTCAAATGAAAAGTGACATAAGAAAAGTCCTCTTATTTTATCCCAAATAACATGTGGTTAACGGATTGGCCTACTTTTTTGTAACACCCGGTATAATAATTATAAATATTTTCAGAAAACATACCTTCCGGATGGTGAAAGTTGCAATTAGTATTTTGTCTAAGTGACTGTAACTATGACAGAGTAAGGGTATTACACATGATTTTGAATTGTTCTTATGTAAACATTCCAGGGTTTTTAATCTAACTTTGGGTTTCGAAGCAGAACAGACAATATTCGTTATTGTACATTTATTTAACCTTTTATTAATATAATTTTACCTCAATAAAGCAAGATTTGCGTTAAGCCTAACTCTTGTTATAATTAAATATTTGTAGGTATAGTTATAGTTGCGTCGATAATTGTAAACATATTTTTATATGCAACGGTTATCTGTATAACTGTACCCACTTCTACAATTATTTTAGTTTGTGCTTTCGGACAATGTCGATTTTGCATGTGAAGAGCTTCATTACATTAATTACATTTGTTAGGAGGGTTTGTCGAGCTAGTGTAACACTGACCTTAGTAGTTCAACTTGCTTTTTGAATTTAGTGTTATCATGCACATTAGCTTTGTATATGGCCTTTGCAATAGGATATAGTTTACTAATGTTGGCACTATTTACCTTAGGGCAGATAGTAAGCTTTGGAATATTCACATACCAAATTATAATTTATTTAAATGTTACCTTTGCAACAATTTGCATGGTTGTAACGATCCCTACAACAGTCATCCTACATAAAATATTCATATCCTTTCAAACAAAGGCAACAACCTAAATTAACAAAACCCCAAACTTAATTTCATTCAATATAACATCATTACTACTTTCTATTATAAAAATTTACGGGACTATTCAACTCAACCTCTCCATGTCAACTATCAACCAATTACAATTTAGTATTTTTTATATTTGGACCAATTAGATCACAATTGTGCGACAATTCCGTTAGCGGAATATTCCCGACAATTTTCTTCCTTGTATGAAACTTAATTACCTTCCGGTAAGATGTCAAGTTGACATAAACTGTAACGTTTATTTGGTTCGTCAAAGCAACGCAGACTGACTGCCATCGAAACCACTATATAACCTACAACTTGTTCTAAATTAAAACACTCGTAATTCATGATTTGTCAATTGACCGTCAATTTTGTTCGTAGTCTTTTAAATACCACTCGTGGCCTACAATTGCTTAATCGTGTTTATTGCTTAAAATTTATATAAGCAATAAGCAGTCATAACCTGGCAAAAATTTTCGTCAGTTCATAGACCACTGGGTACTGTATATGAGAACTTTAAAGACTGCTACAACAAATATGTCTGTGTGTGTGTGAATGTTTGTGTGTGTGTGTGTGTGTGTGTGTGTGTGTGTGTGTGTGTGGCGTGCGTGCGTGCGTGCGTTTGTGTGTGCGTGTGCGCGTGCGTGTGCGTGTGCGGTGCTGTGCGTGTGCGTGGCGTGTGCGTGTGCGTGTGCGTGTGCGTGTGCGTGTGCTGTGGTTGCGTGTGCGTGTGCGTGGTGCGTGTGGTGTGCGTGTGCGTGTGCGTGTGCCTGTGCGTGTGCGTGTGCGGTGCGGTGTGTGCGTGTGCGTGTGCGTGTGCGTGTGCGTTTGGTGCGTGTGCGTGTGTTGCGTGTGCGTGTGCGTGTGCGTGTGCGGTGCGGTGCGTGCGCGTGCGCGTGGCGTGCGGTGCGTGTGCGTGGTGCGTGTGCGTGTGCGTGTGCGTGTGCGTGTGCGTGTGCGTGTGCGTGTGCGTGTGCGTGTGCGTGTGCGTGTGCGTGTGGGTGCGTGTGCGTGTGCGTGCGTGTGCGTGGCGTGTGCGTGTGCGTGTGCGTGGCGTGTGCGTGTGCGTGTGCGTGCGTGTGCGTGCGTGCGTGCGTGTGCGTGTGCGTGTGCGTGTGCGTGTGCGTGTGCGTGTGGCGTGCGTGTGCGTGTGCGGTGCGTGTGGGCGTGGTGCTGTGCGTGTGCGTGTGCGTGTGCGTGTGCGTGTGCGTGTGCGTGTGCGTGTGCGTGCGTGTGCGTGTGCGTGGCGTGTGCGTGTGTGCGTGGCGTGTGCGTGTGCGTGTGCGTGTGCGTGTGCCATGTGCGGTGCGTGTGCGTGTGCGTGTGCGTGTGCGTGTGCGTGTGCGTGCGTGGGTTGTGTGCGTGAGCTGTGCGTGTGCGTGTGCGTGGCGTGTGTGTGGCGTGTGCGTGTGCGTGTGCGTGTGCGTGTGCATGTGCGTGTGCGTGTCCGTGTGCGTGTGCGTGTGCGTGTGCGTGTGCGTGTGCGTTTGCGTGTGCGTGTGCGTTGGTTGGCGTGTGCGTGTATGTGCTTGTGCGTGTGCGTGTGCGTGTGCGTGTGCGTGTGCGTGTGCGTGCGTGTGCGCGTGGCTCAAATCATAACTGTTAATACCGACATAATTTCTATTGTTGTTGTTTTTACCATGTTGCCTCTTCTTACTATGAACATATCACAACAAACCTTGCAGATATGTCCTTATAGGATTATTTCATTTTCTTTAATTTTTACTTTGTAGTTTCAAAGTTCGTGTGTTGCTCCATACCAGAAATTTGGTTTAAATGACAACCAATCGGATACGGACTTTATATCTATGTTCCAAACCCTAATCTTGACCTATTGCTAGTTCATACAAATATTTGATCTTGAATCAATTTAGCGAAGCAAAAACCATTGAATCATGACCTACTCTTAGCATAGACATCGACCTATCCTTCAGTGATGCTTCCAAAGTCATCAACTGAATAAAAAACGGCCCTATGTGACTGCCATAAATCTTAATGACGGAGTGTTTTTATTTATTATCAAAATACATTCCTTCGTTAACATAAACGACCCCTTTTGGTTAACCTACCACTAGCCCACCATCACTTGTCTTACTGTGAAGGCTTATCGTTTGAAAGCTCTAACACCATTACAAAAGATTGAAACCACAACGTAAAAGTGTGTTTAACGATTTAAAAACGTTTAAATGCCGAAATATATTATAAGCTGTCACATTTACAGTAAGAGGACCAGAAATAGTTGTATCAGAGCACAAGCACATTATTTTTATACATTTTAGAGCAAATCTTCTCTACGGTTGCATGAGTTGCAGTAGAAATCAAAGTTCATAAATTCTTGTCCAAATTGATGCTGTTTTTTTTTCTATGAATTATGTAAAATTGTGATATTTTAATAACTTTGTAACAGAATCTCAGATTTTTTAAGCACCTATTTAATACCATACTAAACAGTTTGATAAACAAACTTTGTAACATTTCCTATGATGTGTCATATTTGATTAGTGCATTTGTCAACTTCAAATGACACGTTAAAAATGAGTTCTCTCTTAAAATTGGTAAAAGTTAGAAAACCTACAAAATATCAGAACCAGGAAAAGAACGATATTATTAGGTAAGCACTTGAAGTGCTCAAAATGTAAAGCCATATAAACGAAAAATAATTTCAATTTTTGTTGTAGGACTAGAATGGTTCCGATGAAATGGACATTAACGAGTTGTCATTCTCTGGAAGAAATTCGTGAAAACATAGATGAATACGTAGGTAAAGAGTGGTTGGTGACAATCCATATAGTTTCATGCGAATTTGAATTACCTCCATCAGGAAGCGGTCCAATTTTTGAAAATAAATTTCCACATTTGGAGTGTCTGCATATCACCGACAATAATATACCAAAACTGAGCTCCCGTACATTCTATTATCTGGAAAATTTAAGGTACTTAGAATTGAAGAAAAACAACATTCATGAAATTGAGGAAAATGCGTTTGACGATCTTCCTTCGCTGTACAGTTTAATTATATGTAACAATCAAATTCAGCAACTAAAAAATGGAGTGTTTGATGGATTAGATCAGTTAGGAAGTTTGGTTCTAAATAATAATGGAATAAAAACAATTCAAAGTGAAGTATTTCGGAATATGCGTAGTTTGTTCAATTTAGAACTGCACGATAATTATATTGAGGAATTGCCTGAAAATATATTTAGAGATCTAGAAAATCTAGGAAATTTAATTTTAAGAAATAATAAGTTGCAATGGTTACCTAGTAAAATTTTTACTCCATTAAAACGGCTTAACTATTTAGACGTATCCCATAACGTAATACGCGAATTACCCAAAAATTTACTAAGGAATTTTACCATGGCCGGCCATTACGCCAATTTCCGTTATAATGAAATAGCACAAATTAATGAGTCTGCACTGGAAGATTTTGGCATACCCTCTGGTGTGCTTCATTTAGGTGAAAACGGTATCACTACATTAAAAACTGGGAGTTTCCATAAAGTAACTGCAAAAACAATTAATCTAAGGGAAAATAAAATTGACTGTATACAACCTGGGGCCTTTGAAGGTTGCTGCTGTGAGGAACTAATACTAAACTATAACGAACTTAGCAAAATTCACTCTGACTCTTTTAGAGGTTTGAAAATTAATTGCAATTTATCGTTATCTCATAATTATATTACACATATTTCTGGATTATTTCATAACTTCGGCAGACTGCAAAAGCTAGAATTACCTTTCAATATTATTAGTAAAATTCCTAGTGATGCCTTTAAGGGTTTAGCAAATCTAAATGTATTAATTCTAAATAATAATCGAATTAAAAGAATAGAAGAAGATTGCTTTTCTGGCTTACCAAACCTTACATACCTAACACTACACGAAAACTTCATTGAAGATCTTCACGAAAACTGCTTTGCAGCTCTTCCAAACTTAGCCTCATTAATTTTATCGTCAAATAGATTAAAACAATGCAACCTAATATTTTGGCTCACAACTTCGAACTTTATGAACTCAATGTGATGAATAACGATTTTACCGAACTTCCTCCATCCACAATGTATAGAAATGCAGAGAAATTACGCAACATAGATTTTAGTTTTAACAGAATCAACAAACTAAAGGTTGATAGTTTTGCGAGTGAAGGCGATAATAAAGAATTCCACATTATTTTATTGCGCTCTAGTCAAATTATGGAAATTGAAACTGGAGCATTTAATGGAATTGAACATGTAAAATATCTTGTACTTTCTAGTAATTTAATCGCAGACTTGCCTAACTATCCTTTTAAAGGGTTAAAGTCAGTGTACAGATTAGAATTCGAAAATAATAAATTTACGCCTTATGAATACTTATCAGCACTCCCTCCAACAATAATAGTCACTCTAACTGAGAATCCTTTAAAGAATATAGAGCTAGATGATTTGAATAGCCTAGACTTAAACCATATTCGTGCAATTTCTTTTAGGGATCATTCATTTAAAAGAGATGGAAATACATGGAGCTTGGTGAATTACGAAATAGAAGATATTGAAGAAGAATTAACTGTGCAGCAAGATTGAAAATATCAGGTTTTAACTGTACCTTTATTTATATTGTAAGTTATTAAATCTGGAATAAACTAAGTAAGCTTAGAGTGAGTAACAAACAAAGTAATATAATGCAGATTTTGGTTTTACTTTTGGATAACCTCGTGGTACTATTTGAACTATCTCAGAGAATGCAGATATACAAATTCTAGAATTGGGGTATCCAACTGTCTTAATGTTATTAGTATATAGTAACTGACGAACGATCGACTGAGAAGTAATTTATTCATAAAGATTACCAGGAAGCTGGTGCACCCTATGACAGCCGGGAAAGTACCACCACCCATATTATGGTTGCTTAGTATTTGTTCTCCGATTTTGTGAGTTCGTTAAGGGCTGCGGGTCCCCCATTATTTATCCTTAACCCATTCTCATCCTATTTTTATTTCCGCTCCCACGGTTTTCCCATCGGATTGAAAATCCGAAATTTCAGAAGAAAGATGGATGTGGGTACTAGGGTAAAAAATACCGGACGTAAAATTCTGCCCGCTTCGGATGTCCCAGAGAGCAGGGTCGAAGCGACTTCGGTCATCAAAAGTACTACTTTCTGATCCATTATTGTAACATCTGCGGTATCAGGTCTAAGCTTAATGCTGTTCACCAACATCTTAAACAATTACAACCTGACATGCTGTTTAAATATGGCACAAAAGTTTCCTATGAAAAGCCCTATTCACTCGATACAATCTTCACACCAACTTTCGGTGCAAAGGAGGTGTGTACCTATCTCAAGGACAACACTCGTTGCAGCAGGATTTGTTTTTTGGAGAATAAAAACTGACCCAGTTTCGATTCTGGGATATTTGAATGTTCATAACACTAACTAGTTTCAATATTCCTCTATTACTAATCCTGATGGTCATATTTACATGTGATCTCACACAAATAATTACTCAACCCTCAATCCATGATAACCGTAACCATATAACAAATTTTCGAGGCCCCTTTCTTACATCAAACCCAATTGTTTCTAAAATTTCCACTCATTTCCAAATGGGACTATCTGACCACTGTCTAATAGGAGTAACTTCTACTGTCCCTAATTCCTATGTTGTTAACGACGCTGATAGAAGCTTGTGGCGTTATAAGTCAGCTAAATAAATTAATGTGTGGGACATCTTTGCAACGTTTCTATCTCGTGAATATTGTTTTAAGTCGTCCTCGTCTGTGGACATCGTTCTTTCAGTATCTGATATCTTCCTAATGGGCATGGAGTTATACATCCCCAAAAAACGAAATCGTGTAGTTTAACAAATAAAAAATTAGAGGATGTGTGATTGGGATATTAAAAGTTGCACCATGGTCTAGCTCAGCACGGTACATTACTTACGAAATTACTGTAGGTTCAGAACTCATTTATTTTCAGGTGTGAGGGAGGCAGAGTGTCCATAGATATAATCACTAAAGCATTTGTTTGTCTTTTCTTGTTGGGCGCTACTCAATTTTGTAGGTTTATTTATGTGTATATTTAAGAATCACAAATGTCTGATTAATTTCAGCATAAAATGACTAAAACGGTATTTCTCGTAAAATTTTACCATATTAACTAATTACTAACTTCCACACAACTATACCAGCTTATAATCTATTTTTACTTAAAATTCATGAGTAATACTGTATTTAATAATAAAACGTATACCTGATGTATGTCAACAGATATTACAGCTCTATAGGTTATGAACTCGAATGTTTTTATCTTAGAAACAGAGATCAGCTGTTTCATTATAACCGTATCAAAACAACACTGTACTGATTTGTTATTTCCTTAAACGTATATGGCAATAAAAGGATACGTACTTACATATACCCAAAATAACTATATTAACTTCGTTTTAAAACGAACTGTAGTTTAAGAATTTCATTTTCCATTCACAAGATAAGCATACGATAAAGGTAATTGGTAATCTCCATTTGCCTTCAACGTATAAATAAAGAAAATGTAGACCATATGTGGAGGTAAAGTAATTTTCATAAAATCTTACACATGCACTTATGGAAATGTAGGTCAACTACAAAAGCTGGTTATAAAAAAACAACGAAAGCTGGCATTAAACGACGAAAGCATGCGTTGTTTAGGCAAAACAAAGGAGTCTCCATTTATATTTATTGATGACGAAGTTGCACCATCATGCACACCATTTTACACATTTCTTCGTGACGTCATCCAGCACGCTTTTGCACGATACGAAATTAATTTACATAAGAGATTTATGCTAACACAACCGCTTTTCCTTAATGCAAAGGCGCACCCTTGTTCCCAATTAAATATAATATATACAAAAATGTAATTAAAAGCCTTACATACCTCATACAAGGTAAGCAAAACTTAAGAAAGATAACGTACTAAACGGAGCGGTAGAAGAAGCGGAAATACATTAAGTGGGTTCCGTTCGAACTTGCGCACAAAACATAGACGATAACATATGTACAAGGACGTTCGTAATTATGTACACTAAAGAGAAAAGATCGAAATATACCAAATTTTAATTATTGAAAGAAAAAGATACCAACGTAATGTAAATATATTTAGCAATAATAATACAAATTCAAACGATAGCCAAGAATTGGTACGTTACAATAAGTCATTCTCGTTCTCAACCTTAGTTCAGTAGGAATTGCGCTAATACAATATCTTATAATAAATCTTATACAAAATGGAAATCTAACAAATAATCGGGAGTCATACAGACTATGTTGATGGTAGAAATATCTGTTGAAGTGTTAACACTAAAGCTAAAAGGTTGTTTAAACAACGAGCATGCAATGAACCAGCTACATCTCCTTTAGGCGTAACTTTTGGCCTTTATCTAAAGACTCCCCCTTCACTCCCCCCCCCCCAATAACGTCTTTTGACGGACCTGTAGTTGCTGATCCTGTAAAGCCAATTTCTTTCAGATTTCGTTTCATCAAGCTCGTGTCTGAATGATTCTGGAAAGGAACCAGGTGACTGGTTGACGGTATCCTAGCTGTTGTCTTAAAAAAATGTTCCCCCGAACTAGTACCATTACTATATAAGCTCTATTCGGTCTCTATGTCTTCTGGGAAATTTTCTTCACCATGGATATTAGCAAATGTTCAACTTATTGCCCAAAAAAGGCGACAATACTGATCCCTGTATCTACCAACCAATAACCATCACTTCGATTTTGTCTAAAGTCATGCAAAAAGTCATCAATCAGCATATTTTCTCTTTCCTTAAACCTAATAAACTCCTTGGTGACAACCAATACGGTTTTGTGAATCAAGTTTGAAACAATACATCAGTACAATCCAGTGAAACAATTTTATTCGCTTTAGAACATCAAAGGCATGTGACCAGATTTGGCATAGCTTTTTACTTACCAAATTTATCTCGTTTGGGTTAACTACTACGCCCGTCAACTGAGTTTCTAGTTTCGCTGGTAAAAGACAAATACGTGTGATGGATTCTTCTCAAAAGAAGTTAGCATTAACGCGGGCGTACCACAGGAATCCGTTATAGCTTTACATTTTTCTGCTGTATATAAATGACTTTACTTCTTCAACGACTAACCCGATCCATTCCATTGCTGACGACAACACTCTTCATTGTAGTTATTCTCAGTCTACTCATAAAAGTACTCCACCTTTTATCCCAAATTAAAGCATTAAACCTCAAATGGCCATATCAGTCAACAAAGACATTCAACGTATATTTGAATAGGCAAGTAATGATGTAGTTCAGTTCAATGCTAACAAAATTCTTTGTGTCCGCCAAGAAAAATAATTTCCTATTGTAAGCATAGATGGCTCAGACTTTAAGCTTTTAGACTCTATTACTGTGTCGGGAATTTCTGTAGCTTCAACTCTTACATAGGTTAACTATCTTATGTCACCTACTAACGCAGCTACTCGTAAAATAGCCTTTTTGTACAACTCTATGTAGTACTTTACTTCCCGACAACTCTTTATGCTATATAAGGCCCAAATTGGATTACGCCTAGAACATAATTCGCACCTTTGGGTTGGTGATACCAAATATGTTCTCGATAAGGGTTTATAAATGACACTTCTGAAATAGAACCCCTTGAGCATGGAAGAATAGTTCCAGTTCTTTCTTAGTATTATTGATATTACGTTGCTGAATTACATTCTTTTATACCATCGCGGGCCACCCTTACTATGAACACTCCGCTGGCTCAATCACATCATCAATGTTCAGTACAAATCTCCACTTGTATGGAACGGGCGCAATCTACATTATTTTGCATGACTTCTAAACACTGATGCCGATGATATGTTCACTTTTATAAGTGAATACGGTAGGAATATGGTTGCATAATACATTCATACGGGCTTTTCTGCGCCTGTTATGAAAACCAACTCAACCTTCCATCTCCTGCGGTTTTACAAATGATAAGGAAAATCTCATCTTTTGGATATTCTTTGTAAAAGATGATACATTTCCATTTCAAGGGCTAGAAAAGGCGTTGAGTGTTCATTTGGAATGTTTGTTTCAAAATTTAGGGTTTTTGAGACAAAAATAGATTGTGGCCCAGATAAAGTTTTCCATATTGTCAATGGTGTTTGTATCTTACACAACTTTACTCAGATACATGATAATTCGTTTTCAAATCCCAATGATCAAAATGATTCTGCCTACAAAGACTTCATAGACGTCAACTAAGAATATCAAACGATTGACGACATAGGCTATGTTCCTACTTCGTGAAGGCGGAAAACTTATTATATGGAATATTTGTACATACATTTTACATCTTCATTTTATTTTTCGTAATGCCAGTATTTTCGGTTTACAATAATTTTTTTAAAATAATGTATAGGTGAAAATGTTAAGAAATCACAATTTTCTTCTTCTTCATAACCCCCTTTATGGAGAAGAGGATTTCTAATTGGTGGAACATAGTAGTGGGGAAAAATAGTATATTTCTCCTAAAATTTACACAGAAAATGGAAAAAATCACAGGCGGCATGGCAGTAGGAATTGAAAAAAATGCTATCCGTTGGCATCATAATGCAACTAATTTATTGTACAATCCTGTTACATTTGGTGACATCTGCTATATACTATGTTCTTAAATAAAGAATATTTTTAATAATTATGAAATATACAATTCAATAATCAATTCAAATGGTTTATATTCCTGAATAATTGTCAAACAATATTTTTCTGGCATCCAGTGTGTACGTAGAGATACCTCCTGAAAGAGGGTATACAGGTGCAAGGTGATTTCGAAGAGTGATGAACATATTTTGCTGGACTAGGACAGTTAAGTACGAGAATCGTTGAAGCATGAAGCTAGAGCAAATGAAGAGATGTCACATCTGTTGTTGACGACCCACACAGGTATAAGTACGGCAGACATAAGTGAACTGTTGACCTTTGGTCAAACCTTTGTGGAAATAATGTTGAGTAAGAATAGGTTTCATCCAGAGGCGAAACTAAAAAATTTTTCTGGGGGGGGGCAGGCCCCAAGGGCTCTTTTTGGGGAGGGGTGCGTATAAAAATTTTGTTGGGGCGTACACACCACTTTTTTATAGATGCATGCGCATGAAAACTACGTCAATCTTGTTTTCACTCTCAATTTTAAACAGTTTTGGTTTTCATCATCATGGTTTGTCATATATCTACTTTAAGTAAAAGACTTTCTTGTTTTCACATTTTATTTAGGAAATATAACATATAAGTATGAATAAAAAAAACTTCAAACTAATTTTAGTTTTCTATCTGTTTTTATAAAAACAGAGAGAACTTGTTCAGCCGACAATTTCTGCTTAACTAAGCATTTTCGATACAGAGAAGTGATAAATTTGAAAATCTATCTTGTACCATTGTGGTTCTCAGCCATGTTTTTATCCGCCTTATAGCGGAGAAACTTCTTTCGCAACCAGCTGAACTGATTAGAAGGCCTACAGCAATTTGTAGTAATTTGTAAAGATTTGGAGTCAGATCCCCCTTCACTTGAACTTTTAGATTTTCCAACGTGATTTCAAGATTTTTATTTTTGAATAAATTTCGTATCACTAAAACTTCAGCTTGAAGTGTTGAGATTTCGATATTGAAGGCCCTCTGATAATTGGCGACGAACTCAAATGCTTGATCCAAATCTAGCTTCATAAAAAAATCAAACGATCTTGCAAGGGGATGATTTTCAAATCGTTTTTTCATATTGCCAATCACGTTGTCCATGACTTGGTAGTAAATGTTGACTTTCCAGTATTCGGGAGCTGTAGTTCCTGCAGGTATGTCGATCAGAGATGATTTACCCAGGGTTGAATCAGATAGATATTCATTAAGCCTTTGTGGTTGCTTCCTTTTTTTTGAAATCCTTAAAGGCTCCAAACAAATGTCTTGTTCTCCTGAGAATTTTTCTATTTCACTCCACAGGTCCTCAAATTTGTTCCTCTTCTCTTCAAAGCTACTTATAGTGCTATCTATGATATCACTAGCTTGACCTAGTGTGGCATCTTTTCTCTGAAAATATTTACTCAGTACATTTGCGACCATTAACACTGAATGGAAGACGAACAAACAAACGATAAATTGTGGCTTTATCATTGATGCATGTATTCCAAGTGCTTCTACAGAATTTTTGTCTCGCCCTTGTTCAATTTCCTCATCCAGAGCATTTCGAATTGCTTGGAAATTTTTCAAAAGGGATTTGCAATTTTCATATCGACAACTCCACCTGGTACTGCTAAGACTTCCCATTCCGCCCCCCGACTTTATACCTAGAGCATCACGGGCGTTTATGAGATGAGAGTGATGACTGGGTTGAGAAAAGTGGACGTATATTGCACCCAGAGTGTTGAAAAATGCAGCTGCAGTAGACACCTTGGCACAACTATCGACAATTACCAAGTTCATCCTGTGTGCCAAGCAATGAAAGTAAATGGCTTGTGGATGATCCTCCCTTATTTTGGCTTGCAGTCCTTGGTGTTTCCCAGACATAACACTGGCTCCATCATAAGATTGGCCAATTAATATGGCGTTATTCAACAAACTGCATTTACTTAGATACTTTTTAATAAGTATTTTTAAACTCTCGGCATCTCTAGAAGAAGAACAATCTACGAAACCAAGAAAACGTTCCTCAACTTCCAAGCCTACGGTATATCTGATTGCCACGGACAATTGTTCTTGTTTGTAGCATCTAGCTTCATCAACCACTATCGAAAAAAAAACATATTGCCGCACTTCTTGTACAATCTGTTCAATAGCAAGTTTAGATGCGATGCTTATTATTTCATTTTGTATTTTGGAACTGCAATAACTGATATGTCTGTCTAGATGCATCGAAAAATTCGTGTCATGTTTTGCCATAAGTTCACCCAACTCCAGAAAATTTCCTCGGTTAGCAGATGTTGCGCCATCTCGGTGTCCTCGGAGTGGCAGCCCTTGACGTGATTTTATCATATAATCTCGGTTCTGTATTATCATTTCTTCATGTTGTATGGTTAGCTTCTTATGAACATATCCGGCCTTCAAAGAATGCTTGTAGCCTACAAACCTTTGCATACAGTCACTGTGAGCCAAAGAGGTGTCATGTTTTTTCAGCGACTCACTTAGTTTCCTCCAATTACTGAACCCATTAATCGAAAACTTTTCATTTTGAACTCGAATATTTGCAGAATGCCGAAAATGTGCAGAACGCTTTATCTAACTTCACACTATATTCAAGCCACTGATAAGTATCAAAGAATTGAGACGAAAACGATCTCCGTCTATCTCCAAATGAACTTCTTGGAAAAACAACCTTTGGGCCCCTTGGCTGCGAAGGACCACTATCAAGAGTTCCCAGATCTTGATCTTCTGGATCATTTCGTCCTCTTTGATTTGTTTCTGCAGATGTAAAAACATCGGATGTTTTGCTACCTTGCCCTTCTCCAGCGGCTTTATTTACATCTTCTCGTATGCCTCCACCAACATTTTCTATATTTGAAGTTGAAGATTGTGTTGAATCACAAGCTATCTCAATATTTGTTGTTGAGTCACATACTGGAGTAGACGTTTGCCTTGTCTCAGTCTCATCTTTGTCGGGTTGATTTGTGGCAGATTTGAAAAACGATCGTATGTCTTTGAATTTCTTCATGTTCAAACCGCCCACAATCTGCAATCTGCAACGCAAATAAAAACAAATTTATAAACACCGAAGCTATCTGCTCGGACACTGATGGGGAAACAAGTAAAAGGCGTGAAAGAAAGTACAAATCAAAATCCCTTTGCAGTTTTAACTTTAAACTATTATTATTATTATTAGCTGAAACTTGTGATGCAATCTTTCCTTTTTTTCACCCATCAAAATTTTAACATCTTATAATACTCTAAAACAAACATACAAATAAGTAAAATTACCTTAGTCCTTAGTTGTTTGTGGCAGTTGGCCTTGGCAGTGGCTATTTGTTTACTTTGATGTTTTATTTCACACATCACTGTGCTGTCACCACAGAAGACTCGGAACATGGAACACCGAATACAGGTTATATTGGCACTTGGCTCATAATAATAATAATAATAATATTACATAAAACATTAAACATAACTATAACAAGTACTAACCCCATGAATTCATCGTGCGTTGCAGCGTTGCTTATATAGGTACCGATGACGCAAGCAACCCTTCTCGAACCTTCTAGAAGTTCGATAACTAATAATTTACGTAAGCTGCTGTCTGCGTCTGCCGAGGCATCGTAATTATGATTCATACATCTAGATTGTTCGGAATAATGAGTCACCATTTCCGGTATGTTACACTATTTTTAAGTTTCAAGTCTCGCTTCCTTTATAAAAAGTTATCTTTTAGAATGTTAATGTAAACTGTATGTAAACTAATCTAATCTACTAATCTTTGCGGCGTCTTTATGCTTGCTGGGTTTACTACATCGTGAAAGAGGAACTATACATGCTATTGTTTATGCATCAACAGTATCAACACTCAACGCATATCAGTATCATGAACCAAAACAATTCCAAGAGCAGCACAGTCACAGTCAGCAGTCAACCGCCGCCGCGCCGCTTAGCTAAACAAATATTATTTCACCGATACAACTTATGTTCGAATGACGAATATTCTAATGTCCTTACGTAATAAATAATAATTAATAATTGTACTTATCACTATGTCACTATTACTACTCGTTTGTTTATCGCAATGGTTTAAGATTTAACGAATTAAGTTGTTAGATGGAATTTAAGATAAGAATGAAAATGGGGAAGTGCTCCGTTTTTCTGGGGTGTGTCACGGCTTGCCTGGGGTGTGCCTGGCACACCTTGCACCCTAGTTTCGCCACTGGTTTCATCCATAGTGTTCAACTAAGACTTCGAAAATAAGATACATTTCTGTAATTGGGACATTGTTCAAGTTGGACAAACTGAACGATTTTGGATTGTTGTATTGTTCACCGATTAGGTATCATTACACAACAACGGTCATGTAAACAAGCATAATTTACACTTCAGCGCCTATGCCAATCCAAATTTCGTGAGAACTGTTGACCAGGAACATAAAGACGAGTGTAAATGAATGGGAAGGAATAATTCAATTATATATATATATATATATATATATATATATATATATATATATATATATATATATATATATATATATATATATATATACACACATATAGATATCTTCGAAACTGTAACAGGTAAGTAAAATTTTCTAGAAAACGTTTCTAGAACATTGAGGGGAAACCAACGTGACTCGGCAACTCAGCCCTCGAGCTCCAGCCACCCCACCCCTATTTTTTTAAATTGCACTGCCTCATGTGTAATATATCATTGGGGAGCTCTTTAAAAATGCTATTCAGCAGTACCAAAGGAACATTAATTAATTGATGATTTTTTAAATAATATGAAAAACAGTATTTAAATAATTTTATTCAAATTTATTATTTTAAATGTCAAGGTATGTACTATTTTCCAAAAATAGCGTATCTTTACAAATAGGTAGTCAAAATGAACAAAAAACCTCAAAAATAACCCATAGAGAATTGTACATTAATGTTAAAAGTCACAGAATATAATCTAGGTTATATGCTCAAAATGGCTTTCATTATTCTCAAGACAATAACAAAATCTATTCTTAAATTCATGTCGTACATTTTCAAAGGTTTGTCGCGTAATGGCGCGGCACTCTTAAATTATTCGTTGCCGCAGATCTGCAACAGACTGGGACTGATTATCTGCATAATTGTGCGCTAACCAGTTTCTAACATGTAATGTGTAATATGGAGAGGCCCCGTCTTGTTGAAAATGTAACAAAGTGCCATTTAAAACTAGTTCATGCTCTACATCTCTTTGATTTTCCAATTCTTAAATTATAAGGGGATGTATTGTTTCATTTAATATTTCGCCATTTAAATTTTGATTAATTAACAACGGTCCAATATTATAATCTCCAAGAATACCTGCCAAGTCAATAATTTTTTAGTATGCTGTGTCTTGTTTTCCCTAATAAGATGAGGATTCTCATCACTCCAATAACGATAGTTCTGTTTTTTAACATGACCGTTAAGCTAAAAGGCACATTCGTCGCTAAAACAAATATTTTTCACTAACACAGGCTCCTCTATAATCTTATTGATCATCATATCGCAAAACCCAATACTCCTATCTGGAGCATCATCGCCAAATTCTTGAGTAATATGGATCTTACAGGGATGATATTTGTGCATTCATGGCAAAACCCCGTTAATTTAGATATCCGACAAAGTGATGAAGTGGAATCCATTGCAGTTTGACCAAGAACTTCGTGTAGGAGTGAGGTTGATTTCTTTGTTTATTGATAACCGATCCGGTTTGTTCAAATTCTAAAACTACGTCTAAAACATACTGATGACATGTTTTTTCCAGAATCTAATGCGTTAAATGCTATAGCAGTTTATCGAGCACAACGGTTTTTAGAACGATGAATAAAAATAATTTCAACACGTTTGGGGGTTGTGCAAACCATCATTGAAAAATTAATAAGAGGTTTAAAGTGTTACATAATCACAACGAAAGTAATGACAGATGTCAAATTTTTTAAAAAGGCGCCTACTTGATATCAAGCATTTGCAAAAAGAATTATTATCGAGAATTCTACTAGCAAAGGTCCAAACACCAGTCACCTGAAAGCTCCGTTAATAAGAAATCCTTTGATACATAAAAACATTTTGTGAATTTTGTACGATCATTTTGAAGTAGTGACTTTATTTGATATTAGTAGCGATAAATACGAAAACACAACTAAAGTTACTGAAGCTTTTTTGCCTTTTTCAGCAGAATAAACGATTAATTAACATTTTGAACATACTGATGAACAAAATTGTGGGCCCTGACGAAGCCAACATATTTAGCTACAGCTGTAACAACTCTTTTTTAGTGTTGTATAAAATATACCTCAATTTAGGATCTTTCCGTCATTTAGTTCTAAATACAAGAAAATTTTAATTATTTTACAATATTGGTATGAGGTAGGCAACTTAATTTGCATATCTACATAGTGCATACTTTCGTAAAGATTTATAATCCTGCTCTCAATTTTTACTCATTTCTTATCTGATACCTAACGCGTCTGCGTAAAGTATTCTAATCATATCTTGTGCGCAGAACAGCATCATCTACTTCGAAATCCTCCATTTTTCACTTCCTGTTTTAATGCCTAAGCATGAAGCTGCTTCTTTTTGATTTTATTTAAATTTATGTGAAAAATTTTTAATACATTTACATAAAATTTATAGCATTTTGTTCTTTGGGTATTTTCTTTACGTTTTAATAACGTTTTTACTTTAATTACACGAATATCATTAATTCAATTTACAACGTAATTGAATCCTAAGTACTCATTTGATTTTGTTGTTGCGTGCATTTTTCGTTGTATGATTGCAATTTTTTGAATGGATACTTCCAATTAATGCAATAAGAAGTGGATTTAACAAGTTTAAGAAGAAATTTATACGGATTTTTTTAAAGATAAATTCAATTTGGGGTGTGGCTGATAACATTATGTCAAGATTGCACCAGGATGACGTAAGATTAACTTCATTCAGGTTAACCTCTCCGTAATCATATTTAGATACCAGTTGTTGTCAAAAAGAAAAGTTTGTGTACAAAAATTTATAAGGTATTTATGAAGTGTTTTATTTAGTACTTTAAGAATAATTTTAAGACCTTCATTATTTCATCATTACATTTAATTCAATAAACATAGTCTGTATATTGTTATTTTTTACATTTTTGTCAAGTCGGTTTAATTGTCCCGATAATTTAAAAAAAGACAATTTGGCGCCCGAGTTAACTTCATTTTTTTACATTCTTTATTATTAATGGTAAGTGGTAATTAAGCAAATCATTTTAGTGAACCAACCCTATTAATCTACCGATGAGCCAAAGGCACAATTATAAGTGGTGTAAGGTTAGTATTTTTTGGATAACTTACTTTATTATTATTTCAAAATTTTGTATACTACTCGACTAAAAAAATTGATTATCCGAAAAACTTATATAATGTAGTAAATAGTAATATAACTTTCACAGTCGATACTAAAATAGTTGTGCAAATCGTCAAGCGACGGAACACTGTGGCTTCGCTGTTGATGTTTCATTAAAATTATTTATTCAAAAGTTACATGGTTCCAATACGTGCATAACCTAAAAATATTTTAGCACCTAAAGGGTGATTCGTAAAAGTAGGGGGGTATCTAGTTTTTTATTTTAAATGGAACACCCTCTATATCATTATATTTTTCGATAGCCTAATGAATAAGCTTTTCAACGATGTATTTGTACATATAAAGTGCAGCGTTGCCAAGTTATTGAACAAAAATGTATTTTTTTACTGAACGTAAGGTTAGCAATAAAAATTAATTCTTGGTTTATTATCTAAGTTGAGACAAATTAGTTCAGGTATATAATTAAGCTAAGTATAGGCTTTGAAAAGATGTAAACGTTTTATTGATATATTGAATAGGGGAAAGAAGGCTCGGCGTGCAACTTTAGCATGTCCAACGTACATCAATTCTCTGATTTCTAATGGAACACCCTGTATAGCTTGACATCGGCGAATAGTGCTCTTAAAAACCTAACTTTTATTTAAATATATTGGTACCACTAAAAGTTATAGTTTTTAAAATATTTCCATTTTTTTAGTTTTTCTGCAATTATTGTATAACGTAACTATTTAATAGAGTGCCATGATTTAAAAACAATAAAACAAAATTTTAATATGTCAATTAGGTGTATCTTAAATTGATTTCTTCCAAAACTACTTTTGCATTACATTTGTATTTAGAAGAAATCTTGAATTAGGAGAAGTTAACTCTAAATTTTAAAATGAAATATACGAAGAACCGATTAATTCAAATGATTTACGTAATAGGGAAGCCCAAGGTAATTGTTTACTTGCTACTAGAATTTATAAACAAGAATTTCCCGATGCCCGTTATCCAGATATACGAGTTCTTGAAAATTTAAAAGGTAGGTTTGAGGAAACAGGTTCGATTGCATATTAAAAGGACAATTGTCTAAAACCTGTAAACAACAAGGAAACTCAATGAATGGTGCTTCAAGCTGTACAAGAAATCCTCAAATAGGTATTAAAAAAATTTAAGTGGAACATGATTTACAGAAATCAACAATATACAATATAATTAATGAATATACATACCATCCGTACAAGATCCAACTCCACCAGGCATTGGATGAACATGATTTTGAAAATAGATAAAATTACTGTCGTTGGGGATTGCAGCAACCACATAATTTTTTTAATACAGTTATGATAACAGACGAATCTACTTTTCATAACAATTATTTTGTAAATATACATAATTGTCATTATTACGCCATGGAAAATCCACATATAATTAGATACAGAAACAATCAGCATCGATGGAGTCTCAATGTTTGGGCTGGTATTATTGGCAACAGATTATTCGGGCCCTAATTTTTGGAAAACAATTTAAATGTAGTAAATTATTTAAATTTATTGCGAACCAACGTGCTACCATGGATTGAAAAAAAATCAATTCCCTACTGAGGAAATATGGTTCCAATAAGATGGAGCTCCTGCACATTCGGCTGGTGAAGTGACGGAGTTTTTTGATCAGCAATTTCCTGATCGTTGGATAGCTGGCCTATCATGTGGCCAGCTAGATCACCCGATCTGACTTTTATGGACTATTTTTTATGGGGCTACATTAAAAATGAAGTTTATACAACATCGCCGACTACTGCAGAAAACGTGAGGGAAAGAATTCAACAAGTGTTTCGTAACATAACCCAACAAATGTTGCATAATTTACAACGTTCCTACAGACAACGATTGAATCAGTGCATTGAGAAAAGAGGAGGCTTGTTTGAACCTTATTTATAATTTTTTTAAGTGCACATTTGCATATGTTTGACTTACCTACTTCTTATTCTTGTTAATTGTTTGCTTATTATTTCAACATTACCTTATTTAGTTTATTGGTAAAAATATTTAATAAAATTAATTATTACTATTACTAATCTGTTATTGTGACTTGAAATCATGACACTCTATTAAATCGTAACGTTATACAATAATTATAGAACAATTAAAAAAATTGAAATATTTTAAAAACTATAAATTTTAGAGGTATCAATGTATTTAGATCAAAGTTAGGTCTTTAAGAGTACTATTCGCCCATATCAAAATATATAGGGTGTTCCATTTGAAATAAGAGAACTGATGTACGTTGAACATGTTAAAGTTTCACACCGGACCTTCACTCTCCTATTCAATATATCAATAAAACCTTTACATCTTTTCAAAGCCTATACCTAGCTTAATTATATCCCTCAACTAATTGTGCATAGAGTACAGAACTTATTGCCGCAAGATTTTCAGGCAAGAATCATCTTTTGCAACTGGCTCTGTAATGAAAATAACCCTAACCGCCGGTTTGTTAGGTCCATTCTATTTTCGGATGAAGCTACCTTTACGCGAAATGGTATAACGAATATCCACCCATGTTTGGGCAGATGAAAATTCAAGAGCTCTTGTAGACACCAGTCATCAAGTAAATTTTTAAGTAAACGCGTGGACAGGAATTTTAGACAATTTTCTTTTAGGTCCGGTATTGTTGCCACCAAACTTAAATGCCGAACATTTTTTATTTTTTTTACAAAATGAGTTTACAAATTTACTTGATGACGTACCTATAGCTATTCGTCAAAATATGTGGTTTCAACTTGATGGAGCTTCGCCACATTATGGAACCACTTGAACCAATATTTCCCTAATCACTGGATTGGTCGGGGACAGGATGGCCTAATCATTGGCCACCTCGTTCCCACGACTTAAATCTACTGGACTTCAGTTTTTGGGGATTCATGAAAGATTTTGTTTATACGGTTCCAATAATAAATCAAAATCAATTGAGGGATCGCATCGCAGAAGGTACAGATGTATTTAGACTGAAACCGAATATTTTCCACAATATTTAGTTTTCAGTTATAAAAAGAGCCAGAAGGTGCATTCTCGAAGGCGGTGGACACATCGAACATTTAATTTAATTATTTGCATCGAACTTCGTATTATAATTATTAGCACAATTGATTGTTTTAAGTTAATATTATGAATTTATTCTGATTAATAAAATAAAAAAATTGTTAAAAAAACCGCAGCACCTAGTCGAATAACTAAAAGTATGTCATAAAAGAAGCATCAAATCAAAAGTTTACAAGAGCCAAAAAAGTTAGACAAATCATCAAACTACTATAAAAAATGGATGTGACGTTCATAGGCTTTCCTCAGAAAAAAATGGGGGGTTAAAGGTAACCACACCCCTCTTATTTTTCTATTAGCTTTTTGAATTTTTTACTTAAAATCATACAGAAGGTGCATTTAGAAAAGAGTAAGATTTGTGCTAAATTTGAAAATGATATCTTAAAACACACCAGAGATAATAAAAAAATACACTTTTAAAAAGTGAAGTTTGACACCCAGTATATCGAAAAGGAAGCGTTCAAATGAAAAGTGACATAAGAAAAGTCCCCTTATTTTGTCCCAACAAATATGTGGTTAACGGATTGGCCTACCTTTTTGTAACACCCTGTATACATATACATACATAATATATATATATATATATATATATATATATATATATATATATATATATATATATATATATATATATTTTTAATTTTTATTTGAAGTAACTTTAGTAGGCGGATTTCATTGAAAAACACCACTGACAAAAATTGTCAAATGTGATAATTCTGTTGAACTGCAAATTAATTCATGCTAATTTGAATTGTATGCTATAATGTTGACTTTACAACAAATAATTTATCTAATTCAATGATACGGAACTGGGGAAGAGTGCTACCGAGTTGTGTTAATGTGTGGTGTGCGGTTTCGTACCATGGAATTATTGGCCCATATTTTATTGATCAAAATTTAAACCGTTATTCATATTTGGAAATGTTGCAACATTTTTTAACTGATAAACTGGATGAATTACCATTGAACTACCAAATTGAAATGTTCTTCCAGCACGATGGGTGCCCTGCTCATTATGCTGGTACTGTTCGCCTAGTGGCTCAATACAGAGTTCCATGATAACTGGATAGGGAGAGATGTTCCCATTTTATGGTCGCCGAGAAGTCCTGATCTCACAATAATGGACGTTTATCTGTGGGGTCTTTTAAAACAAATTGTGTACAGTGAGCCATTACACAATGATGAAGAGCAATTGAAAAATAGGATACGGAATGCTGTCCAGTCCCTTTCAATCGAAGAAATAAGGCACAGTTTCAATGAATTCAGAGCTCGCATTGAAATCTGTGCGGAAAAAGGAGGAGCATTATTCGAATAGAAAATTAATAGTTCAGTTTTTTGAGAATTTCATTTCATTTTACCATCAATTGTTAAATTTATTAATTAAAACTTGTGTGACCAATTTGATTTTTCCTTTGAAACAAATCCATTTACTTCAAAAAATTACGAAAAGCTCGAATTTTTCAAGAAAAATGATATTATCTCGAGAACCGTTTGAGTTAAATTGCAAGTAATTTGTGTTTCGGGGGTTTGAAAACAAGCAGGTCAAATCAGCAAGAATAAAATTTTTTGAGAAAATAAGAGAATTTTCCCTCTTTTAAAGTCGATCCGGGGACATACTGTATATATGTTGAGATGATTCAAATTACGTGCAAGTAGCTATGTAATTTGCATAGTGAGGTATTTCTTTAGTTGGTACGAAATGGTACATTTCATTAAATAATTATAGATAAGAATGATTAATAAACATTGAGATGTTTGTAAAAATTAAATATTTCTTAATATAATTTTAATAATGTTAGTTTAAGTAATCGACAGCACAGTACATTGAAGTATATGATATGTTTGTTATCGTTATGAGTTAATTCAAGTTTTCATTTAGTTTTGTAAGTTTATTAAAAACAATATTCCCCGACGACATGTAATACAGGTTGTGGTTGACAGAAATAATGTTAAAACTAGATTTAGGCTGGTATCAATGTCGCAATTCACATGTACGCAGCCAAGATTCTTGAAAACATTCGTATTAGTGCGTTAAACACATATTAGTGCAAAAATTATGAGAAAACAGAACAATCACATTAGTGAGTAACTATAAAACATGAATCAGCAGCAGCTCTGGGATTATTGTGTTTAATCAACAGTTTATGACATTAAACTAGTGAGTGACAACATTCCGACACTAGTCGTAGAAGAACTTATGAACCTACGAAAGTGGTAAAATAAATTAATTTGTGACTTGAACATTAAGTTTAAACACTTACATTAACAGTTATTGTGTTTAAAAGTGAGAAATTTAACATTAAAATTATATAAACAATATGAGGTTATGTTATATCCTCGCATAAAAATTTTTGTAAAAAGTATTTTAAATTGAGACAATTTGTATAAAATAAATTAGTAGACGCAAAAATAGTAAGGTAGCCTCAATTTTATGTTATAATTCCTTATATTTATGTCCATTTTTGATAATTTTAGTTTTTAAGAGTATTGGTAGAATTTAAATAATTTTCCTCTCAAATTGGCCGTAAGCATGTCTAAGATGAATATTTGGGTGTAGTAGCATCTCCTATTCATGTAGAGGTAATTTCTAGGCTTGTAAAATTCATAGAATTAGTGTAAATTCAATAAATAAGTGTAAAATTTAACGTAGTTATTAAGTGTAGGAATTAGCTCGTGTTTGGTTTCAAATTATAGATAAAATTATGTAGATTATGGAAATGTTTTTAGATTTAAGAAGTGTTAAAGTGGGCGAAAGTTATAGGGCTTTAAAGAAATATCGTAATGTAAAAATTACAGTAGCCAATCAGAATTCAGGAAATATTCTTCGTAACTATAGAAAACATTCGATGATTTGGTTGTCGACCAAAATCATATAAATACAAGTGCTTTAGGTTCACAAACTCTCTTAATTTTTATCTTTTTCAACAACTTGCCAAAGTAAGCTGTTGCCAAATTTTTTTTGAAAATAAATTTTAAACAAATCAACGTCACTTCGGTAAATTAACAAAGTGCGATTTAGTATCGGAAGTGTTAACGAAACAAGTGATAGTCTTTTGTCGGGAAATAATTAAATTAAGGTTAGTTTACCTTTTAAATTTCAAATCGGAAGTTTTCGATAAGTTATAAAAATATTTCCGCAGTTTCGACTTTGTTTGTTTTTAAATTTATATTGTTTATGTTGGTATGGATATTTAATTGTGTTGTCTTCATGTTTTTATCATTATACACCTTGTTTATCAAAAGTGTGTTTAATTTATAATAACCTGCTACGATCCATGCTTTTCAAAATTTATTTTGAAGTTAATTAAAAAGAAGTGATGAGCCTAAAAATAAAGATTCGTCAATATTCTAATAACAATAGTGAAACTTACCTAAGTGAATAAGCTGTTCATTTAAAAGAAAATTTGGATGTTCGAGGAGCAGAGTTGCAGTTCGCAGGAGCTGTTGTCTTCAATCAACTTCAATAGCAGTAACCCACAAAAGGAAGACATTTTATGTGAGTACTTTATTGTTGACATTGATACTTTATTGTTATGTTCATAATTTCAATTCTTTGTAATAACCATGATGTGCAACAACAGGTATACATGTCCAAAGGGAATGTTATTTGTCCTAAAAATTTAAATGGTTTATATTAATTGAGTGTTCTTTTTTATTCAAACGTAGTTATACTTGCTTGTATGTCGAATTTCACCTTTTGTTGTAGTCGAATCACATGTTTGCGTATTCAGAGCGCATGCCCACGTATACTTTTAAAAGAATTTTGTTATGTACAGGGTGTAACACAGGTATTAATGCGAATTAAAAATTATAATTCAGTTTACTTGATCAATTTAGATAATATAAAAATAAATAGGACATTAACTCAATGTGCTTTAATCATATTAACTATGATTATTGTATTCAAACCATCAATATAATTCAAATTTATAATCATTTATTTCATAATAATTAAAAGTAGAGTTTCTTCTAAATTTTGATCCCTATCCCCTTTTGATGAGTCTCATGTTCTAACAATCATGTTCTACCGATTATGTTTTATTTTTTTATATTAAGAGTTTTAGCCAATGTTAAAAATTATAATAACAATAAAATAATAATTAATAATTATATAATATTAATTAAAATATAATTAAAGTACAAAAGATATTTATAATTACTGGTGGGGTTTTAAATTAGTACAATATATATATATATATATATATATATATATATATATATATATATATATATATATATATATATATATATATAGTGTATAATCCATTTTACTACGTATTGTGTTAGAGGTGTGAGGAACTGAGAGTTTCCATTTTTAGATCACTGGGGTTACTCCCTCTTTTACATTTTATAGTAGTATGTTTGGAGGCAGGATGGTAACAAACTACGGAAATATCCAGTAGGAAGTCACCTTACTTTCAGCTAATGCAACAAAAGTTTCTCAGACTATTTTGTGAAATTTCAAAGCTGCTTTTTAAACCCTTTCGATGGTTTAACCAGGGCTGAAACTACTTTATCTAATTAAATACACGTAATTATGTCATAAAACCCAACATAACTGCTAGTCTTTTACTTCTACATACAGGGTGTCTCAGTGAGATCGTTCATTAAGGGTTTATGGGGTTGTGGCCAAAATAAAACATAAAAATTTAGAATCAGGTATAATTGATTGCATTCTCTTCAACTAAAATGTATTCAGACTTTTAGCGCTTCCGCTACTTTTTTATTCTCAATGGAATATCCTATGTATTTTTGCATTTTTGTATGGGAACCATAATTTTAAATCTTATTTATTGAAGATATACCATGTCCATCTATTACGATTTTTGAGATAAAAATTGTTCTCCGAAATCTTAACAGCTGGATGACGTTTACAAAATGCACTGCAACTCCTATTTCCATTTTTTAAAATAGAAATATTTGCCTGAGAATAAAGCCTAAAGTTGTACTTTTCCGCCAGAGTTAAAAATGTAAAAAAATCAATTTTTTTAAATATAATGCACTATTTTTTGTTACGTAAGCGAATTGGCGTCATGATTTGCTACAAAATGATACAACATGCAGTTATACCTAAATGAAACTTATTTAAAGTTATTTCCAAAAAACATAAAATTTCAAGCCACTATTTCGGGAATGGTTCTATGGATACGAGGAATAATTTTTCGAATGCCAAGTTTTTCGTGTTTCTGATTTAGTACTTATCCCTTAGAGCCTTAATATTACTGCTAAAAAGTGTGAAAATGGATAATAACGAAAATAATGTTTATACAAATCAAGAAATTCTTAACTAATGTTTATTCATGGAAAATGCGATAAGATTCTTAATAGAACTTGCACAATGATTAACGAAAACTGTCCATATGACAAAAGATAAATTTACTGCAATCCCTTTTATCTTACTATAATCTTCATTCTCACGTAAAAGAGAATACTCGCGTCAGGAACGCCTCCTCTACCTTTATTGATGATATTTTCTCCAACGTTACAACGTGGGATGAATCTGTAAACTGTAAGGTAATTCAGCATTATTTGTCAGATCTCTAGTCGCAGGTATTGTTATTTAAATATAATATTGCTAATAATGAAATCAAGACCCAATATAAACGAAGGATTCACCTTCCTATTGTGTTCGGGTCAAAATGACCCAATCATGTTCTTCTAATGTGCATAATTCGTTAATTTATTTAAATATTTCGTTGCCACTGCATAACTTTTATTTCATTACTCTAATAACGGTTTACCTAGATAGATATTAGAAAATTAGTTTTCTTTAAATGCACTTACTGTGTTTAGGTCTATATGACCCGGTGATTTGTGTGGTTCAAATTAGAAGAACAAGAAGCAGATTATTATCATAGAATGTATTTTATTAGTTTTGTTTTATTTTCGTAAATAACACATAATGTTGCCCCATTATTGCGCATATTGCATGTGTTAATTGCGTACCGGTAAACAAGTTTATTTCTGTCGAGACTTTCCTGTGGCTCCGCATGTAAATGCAGCCAGTGAGCATATGCGTGTTAGTTTCGTAGTAAACATCAAACTTGGTACTATACTATAATAAGAAATACCTAATAATTGAAATTTATCATTAAAAAGTGTAGTGAGAGAGTGCTTACGGATAACGAGCTTGAGAAACATTTGTGTGTTTCTGATTGTGATTCTAATACTTCTGAAGAAAAAGATCAAAAGATGGCAATATAGTATGGAATGAAAAGACACATCAATCGGGAAGGTAATCAGCAGCAAATATTATTTTGTTGGGACAACCAGGTATGCGTCATCGCCAATAATTGACGTATAAGACACCCAAAATTGTAAACTTAATTTTGAAAATGTCAAATTTAGAAGGCAAAAGACTTTGTGGCGAAAAGTTTTAAGAACTAGCATTAGTTGAACTAGAAGCATATTTGGCCTTCTGTTTGTAGCTGCAGTGCATAAATCTCATGGGGAGGCAACAGCCAGTTTGTGGGATTGAAATGTAGGTCATCCAATATTTAGAGCAACGATTTCAAGTAATTGCACGAATAATTCGCTTTGACGATAAAAAAAACTCGAGCGCAACGACGCCAAACTGATAAATTAGCTTCCATACGGGACTTGTGGGATGAATGGGTTGCAATTCTACCTAAGCTTCATAATGTTCACGAAAATATAGCAGTAGATGAGCAACTGATATACCTTTTAGAGGCCGTTGTCCTTTTAGACAGTACATCGCGAATAAACCTGCTAAATACGGAGTCAAGGTTTGGACTTTATGCGACTCTGTGAACTACTTATCCATATAACATGCAAGTTTACCTCGGGAGAAAAGGGGAACCTCCAGAGAGAGGTCAAGGCAAAAGAGTTGTGCTGGATCTTACTTATGGTCTAGAAGGAACGTGTGATAATTTTTTGACGTCGTAGGGTCTGGGGCAGATGCTACTGAAATGAAAAATAACCATGCTTAGCACTATTCGCAAAAATAAACTTGAATTGCCAGCCCCATTGGTCTGCAACAGGAAAGAAGTTCTTTCTTCCAAATGTTACTTTACCAAGGACACGTCGGTAGTTTCCTATATTGCGAAACGGAATAAAAACGTTACGCTCGTGAGCACCATGCACCACGATAACGGAGTTTGTAACCAAGATCATAATTAAGCAAACTTGTGCTATGAAATTTTAGAACAATATACTAAAGTTTGCCTGTTTAGGCACGTTAGACAAATTAATAATAGAACACATTGGATGCAGACGGCACAACTTAAAAGATTAGATGACAATGACTCCTTTTACAATAAAATCATGGACGTTTCAGCTTACAATCTTATGTTTTGTGGGTGAAGGTAATTCCAACCTGGAATGCTGAAAACTTACAAAACGGAACTATTTCATGAAGAACTGGTAATCCTTAGATCACTCCATTATTAAAGTCACGTTCTATCAACCAGTAGAATCGAAGTAAGTTGGAACATATCAACCACAACTATAGCGTAAAAATGTAATTTTGTCCCTCTAAATGATAAAACTAATATACTGTCAAGACTGTAATAAATAATGTGATACTTAACTAGCTAAACGTTTTTCTGATATTCTTTACTAACTATTATGGGAATGTATGAAATAAAATAACGTAATAAATGAAATAAATAATACACATTGCACGAAATTATTTCTTCAATTTATTTACATGGTGTATATCATATTCGAAACGAATAAAACGTACTAGAGCACCATGCACCCGATAAGGATTTGTAACACAGATCATAATAAGCCGTTATGATTTAGAACAACAACAAGGAGGGTTAGATAAATTAATCAATGAAACATATGCAGATCGGCAAACTAAAGATGGACAATGATGCCTTTTACAATATCATGGACGTTTAGCTACATCTTATTTTGTATGCAAGTAATTTCAACCTAATGCTGAAAACTTACAAATCGGCACTATTTCTGAAATGAACTGGATCATCCTTGAAATTACATCCATTATTATAAGTCACGTCTTCAACCAGTATCAAGTAACGAACAATCAACCACAACCAAGCGTAAATGTAATTTTGTCTCTAATATAAATAGTATATGTAAGAAATGTTATAAAGCTTATGTAGTTAATTATAAGAAATCTATAAATGATAATCTTATATTAAATTCTTACAATAAAAGTAAAGGTATTTGGACTTTAGTAAATAATACGCTAAAAAGTAAAAAAGATAATTCATTACCTAGAATAATTCAACAAAATTCAGCAATTACTGATACCAGTAAAATTGCAGAAGCTCTTAGCAATCACTTTAAACTAAATGAAATCAAGAGCAATAAACAGATTAAAGACACAATCGATATTGGCACAAATGGCCAAACTTTGAGTTTTTTTTTCCAGTAATTCCATCTGAAATTGAGAGTATAATAAGCAGGATACTCAATAAGTTCTTGACAGGGCTGGATTGCATTCCTCCGGCAATAGTTAAACCCATTGCTCGATCTGTCTCTATCCCTCTAGCACACATAATCAATTAACGTTGCTTACCTGTTCTAAAAAAGGGTAATTCCGACAAAATTTGTGACAGGGTAGCGTCCTATTTTTTTAAATATAACTTGCTATCCAAAAGTCAGTATGGAATTATAACATGATCCGTTAATGTCTTAGTAATCTTTTACAAAATCAACAATTTAAATAAGAATTCTGAGTATTTATTTTGTTATCAAGGCTTTTGACATTAAATCATAACCATTATTCAAACCAGAAATATATACGTGATAATAATTAACCTTTATTTACTTATAAAGGAAGCAAAATTTAAAAAGATAACGAAATTTATTAAGAGTCTCTACATGATAAGCAAATAATTTGCCTTCTTTTGATTTCTTAATTGACTTTCTGCTATTTGGTACAAAATTGAATAGCTAAAATACAGTTTACGTTAGTAAATTTAATGTAGACATGAAGAGACAAATAAATTGAGATATAAAATTATAATTGTTGAATTCAGAAAGATATATTTAAAAATAATAAGTATTGTGAAATTAATAACAAGATATATCAATAATATAAATTTTAAATCATTAGACTCATTTATCAGTGGTAACGACCAGACAGAATTGATTACAGAAATTAAATTCATGTACAGCAATCAGATATATAAGAGAAAAGTTAAATCTACTTTCCTTAAAACTATATTATTTTGCATGTATACAAGGTATTATTATCATTGGTATATCATTCAGTCAGAATATTTAAAGCACAAAAAGATTATTCGAGTAATATTAAGTTGCCATAACGCTTCTTGTCCATTGTACTGTCTCTCTCTCTCTCTCTTCTACTTTTTTATATATATATATATATATATATATATATATATATATATATATATATATATATATATATATACAGGGTGTCCCCGGATGGTTGCATCTTGTAAACTTTTTATTTTGGAGTTTTGCAAAATTTATTCTTCATAAAAGTTTTTTGGCCTGAAAATTATTTTTAGCCTACCTTAAATTTTTTAAAATCAAGTAGGCCTTTACAGTTGAGCAAAAACTATTTTCATTTTAGGCAAAGTACCTTTTCTGTTCATAGTATGCCAAAATCTTGTTAAGAAAAGTTGTTCGGAATGAGAAGTTATGGTCATATGCAAATTCAGGATGATAGTCCTACTTTGATAAAATTCGAAAAGTTATTGAGTTATGTAAATTTTCGTCGCAAAATTAATAATAAAGATCTTTCTGCTATTGTCGACGCCATGTTGATTATTATCAAAGTACGGTAGGTAAATTACTGCTATTTGAACGATATTATAAAATTGCGTAAACTTCGTATGATTTAATCGAAAAATAGAACGAACTGTAGTAAACAATTGCAGTAACTGCATACATCATGCGTCTTTTGAGTAGTCTAGTATCAATGACACATTTAATTGCTACTGTCAACGAGAATTGAAAATCAGTATTTTTGCAAGTCACAATATTCGTGTATTACACTGAAGAAAAAAATTCAGATTATTAAGTGGTATCATTCAGGAAGCCCTGCATAAGAAATAACGGACAGGTTTGCTTTTTCCTTTGAAAACAGGGCAATTCCATCAGAAAGCACGATTATGCGTACTGTTTGTAAATTTGAAAGATGTGGATGTTTAAATAATTATAGAAAGTGCGGTAGCATATATGGTAATGATGGTGAGCATCCTGGTCGTAAATTAAACGAAGAGCGCGAACTCCACGAAATTGCAGTTTAGCAGAAACTAATTTCCCGTGCAATAGTACAAAAATTGCTGAAAAAATGAATATTGAACCAAGATGTTCGCAATATCTTGAAAAGGAATAAATATCGTTGCTTACCGACGAATGTTCTTCTAGTTTACATGGCAATCACGATCCTTTGTCGCTGTTGGTTACTCTCGGGAAAACAAACATATTAGTATTTCTCAATATAGCATTAATATATGACGGTGACTTAATTACAAACCCGGTTGATACTTCTAACAAATTTGACAAACACTTTACAATATCTTCTTACAAAATCGCACCCATTAAGTATGATCTGAAAACTAATAATACATTTAAGTAATTTTTCTTGGCACCTACGACACCAACAATGTAATTAAAGAAATTAAAAGGAATCATAGTTCTGGTTTTGATGAAATTCCTGTATTGGCGGTCAAGAAAGTGGCGTACGTTATATCCGTTCCTCTTAGTACACTGATTAACGAGTCTCTTTCTACAGGTGTAGTACCATCATGTTTAAAATTATCCAAAGTGGTTTCTATACACAAAAATGGTAGTGAGATAATATTGTGAATTACAGGCCAATTTCAATATCCAGAGTATTTTTAAAAATTATTGAAATAGTTGTGCATAAACGTTTAAAATTATGTATTCAAGATATAAACTTGTTAAGCAATAACCAATATGGGTTTTGTAGCAGTAAATCAACAAAGACGGCAATGTACAACTTTCTAAGTTTCATTTGTAATTGTATTAACTTCAAACAATTCTATGCAGCGCTCTTTTGCGACCTATCAAAGGCATTTGACCTTGTTGACAACAGTCATCTTATACACAGGCTGGAGCAGTATGGAATAAGGGGAGTTCCACTCGCAAGGTTTTCTTCCTTTTTAAGTTGTTGCAAGTAGTATGTATGTATATCCCACAAGACAAGTAAAGTAAAAACGTTTTCAAACTCCTTTTCAGAAGATATGCGTATAGGAGTACCCCAGCGATCAGTACTTGGTCCTCTATTATTTAATATTTTTATTAATGACCTATCTCGTTTAATAACTGACCATAGAACAATATACGCATACGATACCAGCTTTGCCTTTTCCTTTAGTGGTGAAGAGGAATTTAACTGCAAGTCACGGAACTTATTGCATAAGTTAGAAACATGGTTTAGAGACAATGGGTTAAAAGTTAATGTTAGCAAAACAAATTTTATTATGTTTAACAATTGGTTAGCTACCTTTCGGAGTAATTCAGTACTCAATTGCACTGCGCAGCGATCAGTCAACACCACTTCTTTCTTAAGTTTACATGTCGATCACTCTATAAGTTTCCGTCCCCATATCGACATATTAATCGTAAGTTAAACGCTGTGTGCTACACACTGCGATGTTTGAAAGAAATTGTGGCTCAACATGTATTAAAGATGGTTTATCACGTGTACTTTGAGTCTCTCCTAAGACACCCTGTTCAGTTTTACGGAACTTCCTTCCCCCGTCTATTCGATGACGACCTAGCAAGATACCGGCCAACGAGTAAGGATTAACCACACCAAGCACGCTACACCTCACTTAAACAACACGCACACTTAAACCAATTTACACATATTCATATTCAAAACTCAAATAACCTAAATTTGTCTTTTTTTTTTCTTTAACACCAAAAATAACCACACCTCACGATTGCACACTATACAATACCACTAAATCATGGCAACACCAACAACAAGGAATGACCAGTGCTGAAGAGCAGAAAGACTCCTGAACAGTCCACAAACAAGATATATAAGCAAATAATAAGTAACTACTAACAAAAAAAAAACTTCCACACATTGCCATATTTTGTTTAAAACTCAGAAAAGAGCTATACGTATATTACATAATCTAAAATACAGAGACTCATGTCGATCATCATTTTTACAGTTAGGCATTTTAATATTTAGCATACCCGTTAAGTAGTTAATTGGGTTATTGAAAAAAAATTTTCCATTGTTTTTTTATGTATTTTAAAGCTTTACCATAAATTACATTAATAGTCGATGCAAAAAAACTCTTAAAAATTTTTTTGTCTAAAATTGATAAAATTTTAAAAAGAATCACGCGACTACAAACTTGTTACGATTGGTCGGCATGTTTGTGACGTCATAACGTTAAATTAATTCTCAATAGTACAGTGTCAACGGCTTCTAGATGTAAATAGACTAAAAATATTCGAAATGTAGTGCAAAAGAATAATTTATAATAGCTTGTTTAGTCATGTGTGTTAAAGTTTACGGTTAGGTTGACAACCAAACTTATGCGGTACTACATCAACTTTAATTTTTGCTCTAATTCCCATTGTAGTATAGTAAATATAATTCTCCATGTCTTCTTTCAGCTAAAAAAACATTAAATCATGAGAATGATTTAAATGACATTATAATAACGGAAGAACTACCTTTATATACACTTTTAAAATTTTAATTCGGTATAGTACATAACCTACCGCGTAATTAAAATATAAAATACCAAATTAAATCGAAACCACTCAATAACCGTGTACAAATTTATTATTTAATCGTTTTAAATTATTCATAGAAATGTTTTTGATGCTATGATTTTTAAAAGTTATGATTCTAGTGTTTAGTTAAACAATTTTATTATCGAATTCTATTTATTCAAATTATACGTTTTCATAAATAATTATTAATTACTATATTATTATAAAAGCATGATAAGTTTCAAGGCTTGACATTTTTGATATATTTAAAAATATATTTACGATAATAACAAGATTTAATCGATTAAAAGTCAACACTGTATGCTACGATGAGTAAAAGTAAACATTGTGACGTCACACGCGATTTGGTTTGTTCGGGAGCCTTCGGCGTGTTTCTGGTACTGAGTTCAAAAATGTATTGTTAATATAATATACCGTTTGAATTAGAGAGAAAAAAAAACTAAGAATAGTTTTGTTAAAACGTATATATGACGTTTCCATGTATTACAAAAAAAATTTATTTTCAAAAACCCAATTGTAAGTTTCATTTTTACATTGCACATATTTTTGATATCTGATCAACCCATTGTTCTTATACTAGTACATCTATTTTTTTCTAAAAATATACCTTTTATTTGTTAAATAACAACTTAATTAGTATTTAAACACATTTTCAAATAAGAATTGCGAATAAAACTGTAAAAAAAAAGTTTGTGGGATTAAATGGGTTAACCCCATTATTAACCGACATTGTGATCGTAAGAAAGTTTTCTATAGTTGTTATACTTGTGATCACACATTTTCATTTGTGTGCACTACAATTGGCGGGTAATAGTTAATAAAAAACAATGTTATATGTCTAGACTAAAATTTAATTAAACGCTATTTTTGTTAATGGTACACAAAGCTGAAACCACATTTTTGTGAAAGTCTCAATGTCGCTTTCATGTATCTTGTGTACATAGCGACATAACGTACCTCCTCTATCTATTTGTACAATCCCATTATGAGCAACAGATTTTCAAGATATTTCTGTATTGCATGCTGTTCCTATTTACACAGGACTGATGATAGTTAAGTTATTTTGAACTAAGTTGTTTTCACCCTAAAAGCAGAATAAACCCTTTTATCGGAAACTGTGAAGCCGTATTTTACAAGAAATGCGTACCTGTTAGTGATCAAACAACCTTTATTGTTGTGTAAACATAGACAAGTTTCTTCATAATGTCCGATGACATCGAACATGATTATTTTAACACTAAATGTCTTAATGCGACAAATTTATAGGAAGCCGGTACATAAAACACATTCAAACTAGTTCCATTTTTTTATTGCTTTAAGTTAGCAGAAATTTCTAAATGAAACATTCTGAGTGACGGAGTAATTTAGTGACGTACGCAATTTCTCATTAATTGTAATAATGTCAATAATTTCTCGTTATGATGTCTTGCCTTTTGTTTAGTTTATGTTTATTATCATTTGCTTTAATTATTGCTTGTTTCATTTTGAATTCTGCCATTTCTGCGAATCTTATAATATATTCATTAACAAAGCCTACTTTCGCTCTTGAATGTGAAGAATCTCTTTAACAAAACATTCCTACATATTAAAGGACAACTGCTGAATCCAGAATATACTTGACAAATCTTTGTTAAACATATTGGCATATTCAAACACTCTGATACACATAACCATATAACACGATATGCTAATTATTTAAAACCACGTCAACTAACCTATTCAACATTTCTCAGTAGCCAATTTTATGAACTCATTATACTTTATAATCACCTGCCGCTTAATGTAAGAGGTTCTAAATATATATTCGTTTTCAAAAAGAAATTACGAAGCATTTCGTTTATAAAACCGTTATATACATTAGACGAATTTAACGAAGTATTATAAAGCCTTAAAGTTTCTTGAAAAGTATTATATTAGATAATATTTAAAAATTAGGTAATTTTGTGTTAAAATTTTGTTTTGTTTTTTTTTTTTGTATCTGTACTGTTTCTGTTTGTTGTAATTAACGTATATTTGTCCTTATACCATTTTTAGTTATGTAACTGTTATTTACTGTATGTTATGATGAATTATTTCTACCTGTATTCGATACCAGTTATGGTTCAGAATAAATTTATCTTATCTATTCCTTACCGGACACAATACCCCCAAAAAGTTAATGCGTGGGCAGGAATTTGAGGCAATTCCATAATTGGTCCATTTTCTATCAACGGAAACTTGAATGCGGACAAATATTTAGAATTGTTGAGAGATCAGATAGTTCCAGCTGTTTAACGCCCTAATATAAATTTGGTGACATTTGGTATCAAGAAGATGGCTGTCCTGCTCATACTGCAATAAGAGTTCAACAGTTTGTGGAAACTAAGTTTCCTAACCGTATTATTAGTGGAAAAGGTACTATTAAATATCCTCCTCGCTCACCGCGCCGAACGACTTTTTTGTTTGGGGATACGTATCCCAACAAATTTATGGGCACAGGCATGAACGTGCTAACAGTTTGGACGAACTTCGTGTCAAAATTACAGGCTCTTTAAACAGCATCCCCCAAGAGATGTTACAAAACACCCTAACTGAATTTTATCACAGATTGAGTTACTGCCTTGCCTTTTCGAAAATCTTATAAAGTAGAGTTTTGAAAAAAGTATTTTCTGTTCATTTTTAAAAATAGTTGGGTTTTTCAATAATAATTATAATGCTAAAGTTAAACCTTAAACTTAAGTTATCCTATCAATGTAAATGTTCTTGTTTGTTGCTCTCGTAAGTTTCTTCTTGGTTCTTCTTACGAGTAGTAATCGAATCATGTCATAAATTCGCAATTACAATAAACTTCTATGTTTGAGGTATTATCATTTAATATTTAGGTGTAAAGTATTTACTTCATAGTTTCAAAGAACACGCGACTTTTCAACATCATCTTAATTGCTTTGGTTTCGTTAGAAATGTTGAAGCTAGATTGAAGGAGACTTAAGTAGTTCATATTTTGTGCCTACATGCAAATATGTACAAGTGGCAACGTCGGTAAAGTTAAGTCTCTCTCACACTCATACAATGCTTATTGGGTTTCTTTCTAGCTTATTGTAGGTCAGACCCGCAATAATGTTTTATATCCATATATATATATATATATATATATATATATATATATATATATATATATATATATATATATATATATATCAGGGTGTCCCGGATGGGTTGCACTCTGTAAACTTTTTATTTTATGCATATGCAAATTCAGGATGATAGTCCTACTTTGATAAAATTCGAAAAGTTATTGAGTTATGTAAATTTTCGTCGCAAAATTGATAATAAAGATCTTTCTGCTATCGTCGACGCTATATTGATTATTATCAAAGTACGGTAGGTCAATTACTGCCATTTGAACGATATTATAAAATTGCGTAAACTTCGCATGATTTAATCGAAAAATAGAACGAACTGTAGTAAACAATTGCAGTAACTGCATACATCATATCTAGGATATTTTATTCTTTAATACAACATAACAAAAAACAAATTCTAAACATTGAAATTATTCCACGTAATATCCTCCTCTTAGTACACATTCTTCTATTCGGGTTCTAAATTCTAGGTAGGTCGATGAAAGCATTTCTTCATTCACACTAGCAACAGCTTCTATGATTTTTTCCTTTAGGTAGCCCCATAAGAAAAAGTTCAATGGGTTGAAGTCTGGAGATCTCGCCGGCCACTTTAGTGGACCAAAGCGTCCAATCCACAAATTAGGAAAATGCTCATTTAACCAGGCCCTAACTCTCAGTGTGGAATGTGCAGGACATCCGTCTTGTTGATAGAAAAGCTTTCCTCTGAACTCTAAACTCTCCTCTTCTAATTCGGTCATAACACAGTTGTTCAAAAGCTCCAAGTATGTATTTTGGTTTAAAATATTCAAAAAATAGGGATCAATGATTCTATTGTGGAGCATTCCGCACCATCGTTTACTTTCTTGAAACTCCGGGTTCTGATACGAAAATCTGGATTGTTCTGAGCCCAAAATCTACAATTTTGCGTTGACACAACGCCATTGGTCGAAAAGGTTGATTCGTCACTGAACAGAATATTTCGATAGAATAATCTATGGTCCATTATTCTTTCTCCCATGAGTAGACAGAATTCTAATCGATGGTCATCATCTCCGTCTTCTAGCTTATGGACAAACTTGGGTTTGAACGGATGAAAATTATTTTTAACTAAAATTCTCTGAATGTGTGACTTACTTATTCTCAAACTCTGACCTTTTTCGCAGTGATAATTCTTCTTGAACTGAATTAAGAATTACTAGTGTGGCAGCGTCCTCTTCGTCACATTGTCGTGGTAGTCTCTTGGTGTCCTTCACATCGCCAGTTCTATCAAATTTTTTAATAAGTTTTGTTGCTGCTTGCCTGGTTATATGCACGTCTGGATATTTTTGGTGAAATAGTTGTATTGCATATTTGTAACTGACATTTCCAATGCCATAACACTTTACTAAGTAGATACGCTGATCTAACGTTAACATTTTTGAGGTGTGTGATGGTACATAAGATTTGTAACTTTACTGCCGCAGAAAGGGAGTTTGTGTGTCAGTTGCTATCGAAATGCAACTAGATTTTCGACTTGCATTATCAGGAAAAGCTCTTGAATTTGGAGTAGTCTCTTTGTGGTAAAATATATTTGATATGCTATTATCCTCAAATTTAAAATTAGCATAAATTTTCGTAAAATAATGGCGTATTATCACCAGAAAAAGTACTTCACCTGAAACGAAATTGAAAAATGAAGAATTTTATCAAAGTAGGACTATCATCCTGCATATGGCCATAACTTCCCATTCCGAACAACTTTTCTTAACAAGATTTTGGCATGCTATGAACAGAAAAGGTAGTTTACCTAAAATGAGAATAGTTTTTGCTCAACTGTGAAGGCCTACTTGATTTTAAAAAATCGAAATTAGGCTAAAAAAGTTTCAGGCCGAAAACTCCAAAATAAAAAAGTTTACAAGAGTGCGCAACCCCATCCGGGGACACCCTGTATATATATATATATATATATATATATATATATATATATATATATATATATATATGGATATATGGAAAACATTATTGCGGGTCTGACTTACAATAAGCTAGAAAGAAACCCAATAAGCATTATATGAGTGTGAGAGAGACTTAACTTTACCGACGTTGCCACTTGTACATATTTGCATGTAGGCACAAAATATGAACTACTTAAGTCTCCTTCAATCTAGCTTCAACATTTCTAACGAAACCAAAGCAATTAGGATGATGTTGAAAAGTCGCGTGTTCTTTGAAACTATTAAGTAAATACTTTACACTTCAACATTAAATGATAATACCTCAGACACCGAAGTTTATTATAATTGCGAATTTATGACATGGTTCGATTACTACTCGTAAGAAGAACCAAGAAGAAACTTACGAGTGCAACAAACAAGAACATTTACATTGATAGGATAACTTAAGTTTAAGGTTTAACTTTAGCATTATAATTATTATTGAAAAACCCAACTATTTTTAAAAATGAACAGAAAATACTTTTTTCAAAACTCTACTTTATAAGATTTTCGAAAAGGCAAGGCAGTAACTCAATCTGTGATAAAATTCAGTTAGGGTGTTTTGTAACATCTCTTGGGGGATGCTGTTTAAAGAGCCTGTAATTTTGCCAAGAAGTTCGTCCAAATTGTTAGCACGTTCATGCCTGTGCCCATAAATTTGTTGGGATACGTATCCCCAAACAAAAAAAGTCGTTCGGCGCGGTGAGCGAGGAGGATATTTAATAGTACCTTTTCCACTAATAATACGGTTAGGGAACTTGGTTTCCACAAACTATTGAACTCTTATTGCAGTATGAGCAGGACAGCCATCTTCTTGATACCAAGTGTCATCAAAATTTATATTAGGGCGTTAAACAGCTGGAACTATCTGGTCTCTCAACAGTTCTAAATATTTGTCCGCATTCAAGTTTCCGTTGATAAGAAATGGACCAATTATGGAATTGCCTCAAATTCCTGCCCACGCATTAACTTTTTGGGGGTATTGTGTCTAGGAAGGAATAGATAAGATAAATTTATTCTAAACCATAATTGGTATTGAATACAGGTAGAAATAATGCATCATAACATACAGTAAATAACAGTTACATACCTAAAAATGGTATAAGGGCAAATACACATTAATTACAACAAACAGAAACGGTACAGATACAAAAAAAAAAACAAAACAAAAAAAATTTAAATATAAAATTACCTAATTTTTAAATAGTATCTAATATAATACTTTTCAAGAAACAAAGCATTATAATACTTCGTCAAATTCGTCTAATGTATATAACGGTTTTAGAAGCAAAATTCTTCGTAATTTCTTTTTGAAAACGAATATATTTTTAGAATCTCTTACATTAAGCGGTAGGTGATTATAAAATATAATGAGTTTATAAAATTGACTATTGAGAAATGTTGAATAGGTTAGTTGACGTGGTTTTAAATAATTAGCATATCGTGTTAAATGGTTATGTGTATAAGAGTGTTTGAATATGCCAATACGTTTAACAAAGGTTTGTCAAGTAAATTCTAGATTCAACAGTTGTCCTTTAGTATGTCGGAATGTTTTGGTAAAGAGATTTTCCACATTCAAGAGCGAAAGTACGCTTTGTTAATGAATATATTATAAGGTTCACAGAAATGGCAGAATTCGACACGAAACAAGCAATAATTAAAGCAAATGATAATAAACATAAACTAAACAAAAGGCAAGACATAATAACGAGAAATTATTGACATTATTACAATTAATGAGAAATTCCGTACGTCACTGAATTACTCCGTCACTCAGAATGTTTCATTATTTCATGTTGGATGTCATCGGACATTATGAAGAAACTTGTCTATGTTTACACAACAATAAAGGTTGTTTGATCACTAACAGGTACGCATTTCTTGTAAAATACGGCTTCACAGTTTCAAATAAAAGGGTTTCTTCTGCTTTTAGGGTGAAAACAACTTTAGTTCAAAATAACTTAACTATCATCAATCCTGTGTAAATAGGAACAGCATGCAATACAGAAATATGTTGAAAATCTGTTGCTCATAATGGGATTGTACAAATGTCGCTATGTACACAGGATACATGAAAGCGACATTGAGACTTTCACAAAAATGTGGTTTCAGCTTTGTGTACCATTAACAAAAATAGCGTTTAATTAAATTTTAGTCTAGACATATAACATTGTTTTTTATTAACTATTACCCGCCAATTGTAGTGCACACAAATGAAAATGTGTGATCACAAGTATAACAACTATAGAAAACTTTCTTACGATCACAATGTCGGTTAATAATGGGGTTAACCCATTTAATCCCACAAACTTTTTTTTAACAGTTTTATTAGCAATTCTTATTTGAAAATGTGTTTAAATACTAATTAAGTTGTTATTTAACAAATAAAAGGTATATTTTTTGAAAAAAATAGATAAGTACAATGGGTAGATCAGAAATCAAAAATATGTGCAATGTAAAAATGAAACTTATAATTGGGTTTTTGAAAATAAATTTTTTTTGTAATAAATGGAAACGTCATATATACGTTTTAACAAAACTATCCTTAGTTTTTTTTCACTCTAATTCAAACGGTATATTATATTATCAATACATTTTTGAACCCAGTACCGGAAATACGCCGAAAGTACCCGAACAAACCAAATCGTGTGTGACGTCACAATGTTTACTTTTTGTTTTACCCATCTTAGCATACAGTGTTGACTCTTAATCGATTAAATCTTGTTATTATCGTCAATATATTTATAAATATATCAAAAATCTCAAACCTTAAAGCTTATCATGCTTTTATAATAATATAGTAATTAATAATTATTTATGTAAACGTATAACTTGAATAAATAGAATTCGATAATAAAATTGTTTAACTAAACACTAGAATCATAACTTTTAAAAATCATAGCATCAAAAAAATTTCTATGAATAATTTAAAACGATTAAATAATAAATTTGTACACGGTTATTGAATGGTTTCGATTTAGTTTGGTATTTTATATTTTAATTACGCGGTAGGTTATGTACTATACGAAATCAAAATTTTAAAAGTGTATATAATGGTGGTTCTTCCGTTGTTATAATGTCATTTAAATAATTTTCATGATTTAATGTTTTTTTAGCTGAAAGAAGACATGGAGAATTATATTTACTATACTACAATGGGAATTAGAGCAAAAATTAAAGTTGATGTAGTACCGCATAAGTTTGGTTGTCAACCTAACCGTAAACTTTAACACACATGACTAAACAAGCTATTATAAATAATTCTTTTGCACTACATTTCGGATATTTTTAGTCTATTTACATCTAGAAGCCGTTGACACTGTACTATTGAGAATTAATTTAACGTTATGACGTCACAAACATGCCGACCAATCGTAGCGAGTTTGTAGTCGCGTGATTCTTTTTAAAAGTTTATCAATTTTAAACAACAAAATTCTTTAAGAGTTTTTTTTGCATCGACTATTAATATAATTTATGGTAAAGCTTTAAAATACATAAAAAAACAATGAATAATTTTTTTTCAATAACCCAATTAACTACTTAACGGGTATGCTAAATATTAAAATGCCTAACTGTAAAAATGATGATCGACATGAGTCTCTGTATTTTAGATTATATAATATACGTATAGCTATTTTCTGAGTTTTAAACAAAATATGGCAATGTGTGGAAGTTTTTTTTTTGTTAGTATGCTCTTGCTTATGTGTTAGTAGTTACTTATTATTTGCTTATGTATCTTATTTGTGGACTGTTCAGGAGTCTTTCTCCTCTTCAGCACTGGTCATTCCTTGTTGTTGGTGTTGCGATGGTTTAGTGGTATTGTATAGTGTACAATCGTGAGGTGTGGTTATTTTTGGTGTTAAAGAAAAAAAAAATTTAGGATATTTGAGTTTTGCATATGAATATGTGTAAATTGGTTTAAGTGTGCGTGTTGTTTAAGTGAGGTTTAGCGTGCTTGGTGTGGTAAATCCTTACTCGTTGGCCGGTATCTTGCTAGGTCGTCATCGAATAGACGGGGGAAGGAAGTTCCGTAAAACTGAACAGGGTGTCTTAGGAGAAACTCAAAGTACGCGTGATAAACCATGTTTAATAATGTTGAGCCACAATTTCTTTCAAACGTCGCAGTGTGTAGCACACAGCGTTTCACTTACGATTAAGTATATCGATATGGGGACGGAAACTTATAGAGTGATCGATATGTAAACCTAAGAAAGAAGTGGTGTTCACTGATCGCTGCGCAGTGCAATTGAATACTGAATTACTCCGAAAAGTAGCTAACGAATTGTTAAACATAATAAAATTTGTTTTGCTAACATTAACTTTTAACCCATTGTCTCTAAACCATGTTTCTAACTTATGCAATAAGTTCCGTGACTTTCAGTTAAATTCCTCTTGACCACTAAAGGAAAAGGCAAAGCTGGTATCGTATGCGTATATTGTTCTATGCTCAGTTATTAAACGAGATAGGTCATTAATAAAAATATTAAATAATAGAGGACCAAGTACTGATCCCTGGGGTACTCCTATACGCATATCTTCTGAAAAGGAGTTTGAAAACGTTTTTACTTTATTTGTCTCGTGGGACATACATACATACTGCTTTCAACCACTTAAAAAGGAAGAAAACGTTGCGAGCGGAACTCCCCTTATTCCATACTGCTCCAGCTTGTGTATAAGATGACTGTTGTCAACAAGGTCAAATGCCTTTGATAGGTCGCAAAAGAGCGCTGCATAGGATTGTTTGGAGTTAATACAATTACAAATGAAACTTAGAAAGTTGTACATTGTCGTTTTATATATATATATATATATATATATATATATATATATATATATATATATATATATATATATATATATATATATATATATATATATATATATATATATATATATATATATATATATATATATATATATATATATATATATATATCAAATAGTGTCAATTTAAAACTTACAATTGACTATATCTCATGAATAAGTGATCATACCCACCTTCCCTAACTAAAAAAAATTAAATAGCGAACCACAACCTGTAATACATTATTGGAAAGCCTGTAAAAATACTATCCAGTGGTATAAGTAAAAATTATGCAGCGTGTATTAATATTAACCCAATTAAACATTTAAATATTTTAAAAACAAAACACTAAGTTGTTTACCAAACCTAACCTGCGTCACTTCAGGAGTAGCGGGAAAGAACTACTCAAGCATGTCGGGCTATTACCAGAACAACATTTACCAAAGTTCGTGAAAAATTTGAAAACAGGCTGTATTATTGTTTACAAAACAACGGTGTTGTTATAGTGTTATTTCTGAAAATATATTTGTATTCACTTATAAAATTGACTGAAATAATATCATATACTCTGTATAATTTTTATTTATGCCACTGGATAACATTTTTTAAAGACTTTTCAATGATGTATTACAAGCAGGGGATCGCTATTTAAATTTTTGTAGTTGAGGCAGGTGGGGCGTAGTGGGTTGATTGGGGTGAGGTGTATCATTTTAGTTCCCTCTTTGTACCCTAGAATTAGAAGAATTAGAGAATTTTTTGATATCATCATTCGTTCATGAGATATAGTCTATTGTAAGTGTTTAAATTTATACACTATATATATATATATATATATATATATATATATATATATATATATATATATATATATATATTACAATATTCACAATAAACAATCAAATGTATGATGTAATGGTTACGACAGGCGCTCACGATTTGAGTATACCTGTGCATAAAACAACACTTCTTTTACGTCACAAGCCCCGCTTTCTGAGACACCCAGTGGAAGGCGTATCATTGTCGGCTATTTTTTTTTACGTCTTCCTTTAGGGGGCCATTTTCACTCTAATTTAGTTGTGTTAAGAGATTTTTTACAGTTTAGCGTCCCCCAGGTACCCTATCTTGAAAAGCGTAATTTGGAACTTATTTGCAATAATGAAAATTCAAGAACCAAATCAATCGCTAAGTGATTTATCTTGATTTGAATAACAATGAAGTCACTATTATTCAAATTAATTTCCTGCCTTACTTTTACTTTCCGGGCAATAATTAAAACATTAAAATTTATTTACAAGTCTGATATTTAATTACTCGCAAGCCGCAAATCTGACCAAACGAAGTGGCCGTCTAGTGTTAGGTACGTTATGCTATCTACATGAGATAGTCTGGATGAAGCTACGTGTTGCATCATGAGGGGCAGGTAAAAAAAAACTACTCAAATTAATATCAACGAACTTTACTCCGCGGTGGTTCAGCCCGTTAATCTACTATTGTGGGAAAGAACCACCAATGAAACCCACTTTATTCATAAATAAGTAATTGCACAAGTACATTAATAAATCAAATAACACAAAAAAAAAACAATGAAAGGATTAAATATATAACAAAACACCGTTAAAAAGCAGTTTAGTTACACGGAAACACAATAATAAAAAAAAACACATACAGTAACACTCACAATTAGGTCATAGATAGTCAAAATAAAAGTCATAACACCAAACGTGTGGCCCTTTTTAAAAACCAATCATGCCTGTCTTTAAGTAAGTAAGCATATGAAATAATAGCCAATCAAGGTACATATAAAATACAACAGTAAAATTGCACAGGTAATAAGGTAAATGTGAACACCAAAAAAAAAGAACAAGGAATTTCAAAATTACCCAATTGTTTGGTGACAACTAAAGCACAAATTACATAAGTCACATTGTAATAAAGCACATACAAAAGAGAAATCAGCTCGCAGGCAAATAATTCAACTGCAACGAATTGAAATAGAGCAAAGCCTTACAAGGGTACGTTATAAATAGATCACTCACATCGTGACCGATATTTAAGTTTGAGTGCGTTAGAAAAATACCCTGCCCTTTCTCTATGGCTACACATTCACCTATATAACAAATAAAAACAATAAAAATAAAATTCGAGGTGTTTAATTGTCTGGCTTGGGAGTGTGCACCAACAGGAAATTGCCTTTTACAATTAATAACCCGCGGCATTCTGTACCCATTCACCAGCCACCTCTACACCATTATAAATATAACCAACAATCAACAATGCCAATTCGCGCAAATACCAGAGGGAGAGGGCCCTGCACTGTCCTTTTATTTTAGCAAATTTCAGCGTAATGAGTCAACGCACGAATAAGATACCTTTGCAAGACAATGTTTGGTATTTAATACGTTACCTAGACTGATAAAACTACTTGCTGCGAGTTTTCAGTTATATAAAAATACATGATTGCACTAGAATAAATATTCCCTTAATAGATCACAGGCATAAATCGTAGGCGAATTTAAAAGAAAAATGTACACGCAAGAATTATTTTAAAGACAAATTGTTTACAATGAAGGTATTTAATTAACCCAAAAATCGATCTGGCTCGATTGACAAGCTAACTGTAACTGCCCCCTTTCGATTCCAAACTAATTATTTGTACTCCGGAAAAACCACCCCCGTCTTTCAAAAGTAATAAAAAAAAACAAAAATCATTAATTTATATTGGAACCGTTTGATAATATTCTTGCACGACATCTTAATTTTAAAAATATGCATTCGTCTGTAACAACCTTATATTAACGTGTCTCGAGTTTTCAAGTAACAAGGATATCTTTAACCGCGGCCCGTCCCGCCACAATCAATCATTAGAGCAATGACATTTTTACATCAAGCGAATGCAGAAGAAGAATTCCAATGATTTGTTACGCGCATTCAGTAAAGCATTTTTAAACGTGCACCTGCCACTCACCCCCTAACATTTGTTTACATACATATTAGTTACAAGCAATCCTACATTCCTTAAATGTATTTTTGTTTATTAGTTTTTACAGTCTGTTCGATTACAGTACAATCGGTAAGTGTGTTGTTAGAATACATGACTTGTAGGGATTGATCCAGTGATAATACACTATTCTTCGAATATTAACTAATTATAAAATTAAGTAATTCATTTTGATTAATTTTGATTCATTCATAATCCATTTTGTGGCATGAAATTAGGAATAGTTACTGAAATATTGTAATAGCTAAATCCTAATTAAATCTAGTGCTTAAGTTCATAGATTTAAATCGTTTTAACCGCCTCACGTCACAAGCAGTGCCTATTAATTTATTGGCTAAATCATTAGGACGCACTTTAAGTCTGATTTGGTATACTACACAATATTTTGTTATTTCTTCGCTGATAGAAGAGACTTGCAGATCTTGCTCAATGACAAGGTTTGGTACATACCATGGAGCATTAGCAATAATTCTAAGGACTTTGTTTTGAAACCTTTGTAGTATATTGATATTAAATTTGCTTGTAGTCCCCCAGAGCTGGATTCCGTATGTCCATAGGGGTTTTAATAAGGCGTTATAAATTAAAGTTTATTTTTCAATGAGAGTTGTGAGTTGCGTCCCATCATCCAATACATTTGGCGGAGTTTCAGGCCTAGTTGTTTTCTTTTCGGGAATATAAGTTTTCACCATGTTAGCCTTCGTTCTGAGTGTAGCCCTAAGTACTTTACATTATCTGCTTGTGGGAGGGGTGTACCATTTAGTGTCACTGGAGGACAATTTTCTCTCCGCAGTGTAAAAGTTACTTGCGTTGATTTTGTCTCATTGGCTTTTATTTTCCAAGTATTCATCCAATTTTGGATTTTAGTTAAGTTTGCTTGAAGGTTTCGAGGATGCAGATTCTGGATTTAAATGTAAAGAAGGTACAGCAGTGTCTTCTGCGAAGGTTGCGACTGTGGTTACTCTAGTGGGACCCAAAACACTCCCCTGGGGTACTCCAGCATTTATAGCATGCAGATCCGTCTATTCGCTTTGGTGTGTCACAAGATAATGTCTATTATTTAGGTATGACTGAAGGATTTGGTAGTGGTGATGTGGTAGGTTCATTTTTAGTTTATAGCACAGCCCAGCATGTCAGACTTTGTTGAATGTCTGGCTTATGTCAATGAAGGCAGCAGAGCAGTATCTTTTGCCTTCAAAATCCTTATTTCTTTTATTCACTATCCTATGCACCTGTTCAATAGTGCCATGCTTGTTTCGGAATCCAAACTGGTGTTTGGGAATTAGTCGTTTTTCCTCTGTTATGGGTAGAAGCCTTTCTAATAGCAGTTTTTCTAGTACTTTGGGTAACAACGGTAAGAGACTAATAGGCCTGTATGCAGTTATTTCATTTGGATTTTTTCCGGGTTTAGGTAATAGAACGATCTGTGCAACCTACCACTGATCAAGAAAGTATGCTAATCTCAAAATGGCATTAAATTTCATCTGTATAAGTTTTAAGCATTTGTCAGGGATTCGCCGAAACGCAAAGGTCTGGCAGACTGCGAGTTAATATCAACACTACCTGTTTCATACAAGAAGAAAGGCACTGATTTCTTACGCATACTGAATAACGGCGGTGATGTATTTTGGGAAAAAGGGGTACTGTCACAATAAAAGGTGAGATCATCCCTCATTCTTACATTATCGATCTGGTTCACGACCGTTAAGACAACAAACAACTACATCACCACACGGCTGGCGACAGTTTGCGACATATATTAAAGAAATAAATATACCGCGAGCGTTTATCGGAAATACTCGAAGACGTGATGCTATTGCATCACCTAACATTGAACCGACCTCACAACTCTAGGTGAGAATTACGATGCCGATAGTGAATCGAGGGAAACCCTGCGAAGATCATTTCGAAGAAGAAGAAGAAGAACATTTACGAGCTGTGGCAAGCGGATCTTTGCGATATGCGAACTTTAAGTAAACAATATAGTGGATACAACTACATACTAACGATTACTGATGTGTTTAGCAAGAGGGCCTGGGCAAGAGTTATTAATACGAAGACAGCAGCATCTGTAATTGGAGCATTCACCGATATTTTTAGGGAAAGTGGTAAATCTACAGACGGATAAAAGTAAGGTGTTTGTGGCGGTCAGTGTCCAAAATTTTTTCAAGAAACAACATATCAATTTCTATGTAACAAATATAAAAGCATCTGTAGTTGAAAGATTTAATAAATCATTGAAAACAAGGATGTGGCGTTATTTCACCTACAAAAATTCTTACAGATATATTGATGTCCTCCAAAAACTCCAAAAAGTATAAAGACTGTAAACGATGAAAACATTTTGGAAGTGTGGAACAACCTGTACGCGGAAGGCTTAGGCTCATCACGTCACCCCAAATATAAAGCCGGTGAATATGTTGGAATCGCCAGAACAAAGTACATCTTTGAGAAAGAATACGAAAGAAACTGGAGCGAGAAAGTTTTTACAATTAAAGCAGTGATAAAAATGATGATCCGGCTGCGGGTACCTTTTTACGAGGAGGAGTTGCAAGTTGTTACGTTTGATAAAGACTCACTATTCAAAGTCGATACGATTTTAGCAGAGAAGGGCAGGGGAAGATATAAACAAAACGAATAAGATTAACAGGCTCGTGGGTTGAAGGGCATTTCGGAAATTCAGCACCCTTGTTCTTTTGCCGCTGCAAGTGTGACAGACAATTTAATTTATTATAGAACTGATCCACCTGTAGGAGAAGAGGGTGTGTTAGAGAGGATATTAAAAAGGCAGCTTCACATTTACAATACCACAGCGAGAAAGCCATTTATATTGAGGACGGATGGCATGTGTTACGTTTCGCCTTGGGGAATTATACCAACATTGAAGAAACTGCCAGCGAGCTAAATAACCACGAGCTAATAAGTAAATTGCTAACAATCGAATATAATAATCTAACTAAGTGCGTCAGTACGAAATTAAAAACCTACCTGTCGCTATTCGGATTTTCACAACGTTTAACCTTACAGCTGAGTTATCGGCCGTATCAAAACACAGCTTGGAACCAATACCCCTGCACCCCGCTAGTATGATAGGATTACCAACGCAAATGTTTCTTTATTGCGACACCGTTGAACTGCAAATTGTGGGAGATCACCGCTTATGCGTATAATAAATATTACTTCTGAAAACTACGCTTACGGAGGTTATGAAGATGTCGTATTTTCGCCTACACACTACATGCCCGTGATATGAAAACATCGAGGTTAATAGAAAAACAGATACGGGTGCAGCAATGCCATTCGAGTTTGGGACGTCGTGTCTGAAGCTACAGTTTAAGAAAGTGCAATGATGGTTTGTACTTATCAACAATATTATATGAATCAGGCCCGTAACGGTATTGGATCCATCTACAGTCGCACACCATATTAGCGTGGTCACGGAATAGGAAGCTGGCTAGGTGGTATATCTTTTTTTTATATGATTGTGGACCTGAACAGGCTAAATTAGGCCTATCGTGCTAAAGCACTCAAGAACACTTAGGAGGATGGATAGAGGGATAATGAATTGCCAATAGATGCCTATGAACAGCTACCTTAAATTTACACCTTTGTAATATAGCAACGTCCACCAAATTTTTTATTTGTGATGTTAAGGAATTGTTTCAAGAAAGATTTCACAAGGAAGGTAGAAATCTTATACGTAAAGCCGATGAGAAAATCTTTAAAATGATGGCGGGTTCGGGCTATAAAAGGGTACGTCTGGCCGATAATGACCAGTCTCTACCGAGAGACACCTACTTATGACGATATATTTTCAACATAAAGGCTTTTCTGCATGATCAATCATGTGAATGCGTCAAGTCCGAATTGGATTTATTCGCTTTACCGTCGATGCAGACAAGTATCGAGGGCGGTGAGTGGATATTTTACAAACCCTTATCAGCTCTTAGTGATGAAACTCCAATAGAACTTGTAGTGCCCGGAAATGGAAACGATTACATAGTTTTATGTCATACCATGTTGTACATCAGAGTTAAAGTTCTAAAGGAAGACGATACAGCACTTACTGATGCGCATGTTGTAGCACCGGTAAACAATTGGATGCATTCGCTTTTCTCACAAGTTGAGGTTTACTTAAATCAGAAGATAGTGTCACTACCAATCAACACCTACGCCTACCGCTTATATATCGAAACGTTGCTAAATTATGGAAAGGAGGCCAAGAGTTCACATCTAGGTTGTGTCTTATGGCGCAATGATACACCTGGGCAGATGAATATACTGGGAAATGCAAATAACGGTTTCTCGAAACGCCAAGTACTTGCAGCGAGGAGCAAACAAATCTAGATGATTGGTCACGTGCACTCGGATTAGTTTAATCAGGAAAAGTTTCTCATAAGCGGTGTTGAATTAAAGGCTTAGTTTGTACGATCAGGAGATAACTTAGAAGACGCAAATTATGGACGCTAATTTACTGGTGAGACGTGTGCGAATTAACCTCACCATTCTAATTGCATACGCTAAAGCTTTAGAAACAACTGCAGCAAAATATCCTGTTACAAGAACCGACGTAAAAGTATTAACTACGCCTACAGACACACAGAGAAAATCATTGGATAGTATCTTCCTTGGTCTGTTACCTAAACGATGTATCGTAGGTTTTGTCGCATACAAAACCTTCAACGGTGATTACCCCTCAAACCCATTCAATTTTCATCACTGCAATATTCATTACATGTCGTTATATATTGACGGTCAACAAATTCCTTCGAAGGCCTTACAACCAGACCTTACAGCTAATGGTTTATACGTAAGGGTATATCAAGCCTTATTCTCCGGTACCGGTGTCCATTTTTTGAATAAGGGCAACGATATATCGAGAAGAAATTACCCCAATTCTGCTGTTTAATGGCCTATAACATATCTACAAACGCTAGCATACTCTTGAATTTAGTTAGACACTGAAACTCTTTGATGTACGCCAAATTCGACATGATTTCCAAGAGGAGCTGATAAGAACTCTGCAGCCTTTTAACAAAATTTACGTTGAGGGTAGTGAAAAACAGCAGTTTTTAAGATTCGTTGAAAACCCAAAACTAAACTTGGACGAGATTGGCTGCACGTCGGTTAAAAAATTGAAAGAGGAAGCAAAGGCGTATAGTTGTTTGGACCATAAGATCTAGGAGCCTATGCGTTCTCTGGATAAGGCATTACCATTGCAAGACTGGGCGCATACCAACTCCAAGGATGTATGTGGTACAAGTGCTGAAATGTTTGAAGAAGGTCCCCAGCCACGCGAATGTGCTTCCAATCAGCTACAGAGGTACGCACCTAGACCATGTGCAATTATTGTGAACACGGATCAAGCAAACAAACTAGGTCAGCATTGGAATGCTATCTACGTTGACGAGAATGGTAACGGGGAATATTTTGACTCCTCAAACGACCCCCGCTACGTTACAAGTTACGTTTCCTTGAGAAGAATTCTAGAAGGTTTCGCTACAACAGAACGACTATGCAGGATTACTAATGGGATGTGTGTGAGTGTGTGTGTGTGTGTGTGTGTGTGTGTGTGTGTGTGTGTGTGTGTGTGTGTGTGTGGTGTGTGTGGGTGTGTGCGTGCGTGCGTGCGTGCGTGCGTGCGTGCGTGCGTGCGTAAGTGCGTGTGTGCGTGCGTGTGGGCCTGTGTCTGTATCTGTGTCTGTGCCTGTGCCTGTGCCTGTGCCTGTGCCTGTGTCTGTGTCTGTGTCTGTCTGTGTCTGTGTCTGTGTCTGTGTCTGTGTCTGTCTGTGTCTGTGTCTGTGACTATGTGTCTGTGCCTGTGTCTGTGTCTGTGTCTGTGTCTGCGTCTGTGTCTGTGTCTGTGTCTGTGTCTGTGTCTGTGTCTGTGCCTGTGCCTGTGCCTGCGCCTGTGCCTGTGCCTGTGTCTGTGCCTGTGCCTCTGCCTGTGTATATATACCGAGAGTTTGGTATACATTTACTATATACTATACATTTTAATTTCCAACTTATAAAATTGTTTTTTTATTATTTATCCGACACAGAAAACATTTGCTTCCGACCTCCGTATCAGGAGTTTTGTTTTTTTTTGTAACTGAATTTATTTTGGAGTCACAATACCGAGACCGCGCATTTCTGACTCAACAATGACACAAGTCTTAAACACCGGCACCGATTTAAATCTTCAGAAACCCTGGTAGACCGACATCTTCACTGACGCTACTTGGACCGCTTTTACTACTTTAATTCTCCGCGAAGAGGAATCTAGGCCTCTATATCACCAGTTACCTAGATTGGCGCTCGAGTAACCCGATTATACTGCGATAGTCCAACCGCAGTTCACCGCCCGACCATCTCAGACAATTTTGATAATAACTAACCGTCCACCGAAGGCAAAAGCGTTATACTTCCAGGGGATGAACTGTGAAAAAGCTCTTAATACAACCAAATTAAGGTGAAATTTCCCCCAAGGGGCTTAAAACGGCCCCGAAAAGAAGCCGTTAAAGAAATGAACGACAAACATACGCCTCCCGCGTGGGCGTAAACAAAAAGTAGAGAGGAAGGTGCCCTAGGGGGCGGGGCTTGTGACGCAAAAAAAGTGGAGGGGGTGGTGACCGTGTTCTAGTATTATAAAATGCATTACCCTTACCTATAAAACAAATATCATCGCCTTCCCGTTTCAATACAATTTTCGTAAACATTCAATAGGTAAGGCTTACTATTCCATACAAGAATCTTAGGCAACTATAAAGGTCTATGTTAACTATAAAATGGATGGGCTACTCTGCGTAGATTAAACATGCAAATTTTTTAATGATTTTGAAAGTAATGTGTATCTGATCCAATTGGGTTAACATACAGGTAGTGGCAAAAGACGAGAACACAACTCGTCGGACACTCAAAGAAGCCACATACATCGCACTAGTAGAAAATCCAATAAGCCAAGCTAGTGTAGAAATGAAACCCAATGGATTCCAATAATGCGCGAAGAGCTTAAGCGCAATACAAGTTCTAAAAAATATATAATGGATTACTCAGTGGCTGAGCGGTAAAGGTGTCAGACTAGTAACTGAAAGGTACCAAGTTCGAATCTGAGAAGAGTCAAGTGCTTGGAAAAATTATACATAACATATGAATTCGACTCAAGTGCGAAAACAGTCCTTCTCAGGACTAAGCCTGATGACGGAAGCAGAGTCCGCTTCCGAAACGTCGCGCTCAAAAAGCATAAACTGTGGAGATAGGCCGATAAAACCACAGTTACAAAACACTTATAATACAGAATTAGTAACTCGGTACGGCCCCGAAGTCAAACAACTTTTCAGAAAGCTTGAAACATCAATGAGCAAGCTAGCACTAGAGGAGAATCACCTAACCTTCCTCTGCAAAGCCTGTGATAACAACGTAATACCCACCGGGCTCAACATCAACACTCCGATACAAGGCCTGAAAATATCACTAATCGCGAAGAGAGCTAGCGAAGCGTTAGTCAAATAACGCATCAGACATCATCGTTTCAGGAAGTACCAGCTCAAACACCAATCCAACGAGATTAGAGAAACCATTCGAAATCGAGTGAACGAACAAGACTTTGATAGGATAAACACGGCTACCAGAAGTAAATATTCGAACACCAAGGCAATGCACAAGAAAATTCAGCAGAAGAAACTCGAAAAGTTAATGAAGGAGAAGAAAGAACCAACCAACATCAATCGAAAAAACACTGTCATAAACATCTCTAAACGACAGTTGAACGAAAACGAAATGTAGGTTCTGGACAAAGGCTTGAACTATGCTATAACACCGAGGTATATTCCGAAAGTAGATTTAATAACCGCAGTCGAAGAAACAGCTACGAAATTAGATCCTGAAGAAGCCGAAGAATACAGAAGTAAGGTTAGACCAGTCCTAGATTCATCTAGGCGAACTAAACCTAACCTCTCTAACCTAGAAAGGATAGGGGTCATTTCTCTTAAGAATGAACCAACGATCAAAATTCTACCGGCAGACAAAGGAAACGCAACTGTGGTAATGGATATGGACACTTACAACAGTAAGATCCAAGAACTACTAGACGGGGGCGAGTACAAACAAATACCAAAAGACCCCACACCATCAATCGAAAGACGAATATACCTGACGCTGGCAAAACACAAGGGGGAGTTCTCCTATTACCAGAGAACTAGACTTACCCCACACTACAGAAAACCTCTGCATCTGTACGGTGTACCAAAGATTCACAAGGAAGGAATTCCTCTGAGACCAATTGTGAGCTCGAGAAATTCACCTTGTCATTCATTAGCACACTATCTGCTAGGTATCATCACACCCTTATCGGGAAAAACCGAGTCTATGGTCAAGAATACGCAGCACTTCGTGGAAACCATCAGAAACTTCCAACCAAACCACGAAGAAATACTGGTAAGATTCGACATTGTGAGTCTATTCACAAATGTGCCTACCGATAATGCACTAACTATCATAAGGGACAAGCTGGAAAAGGATGAAACGTTAGACGAACGCACGCAACTCTCGGTAAACACAATAATGGAACTTCTAACAACATGCATTAGAACTACATGCTTCCAGGTGGAAGACAAATTCTACCAACAAGAGTTTGGGATGGCGATGGGTTCCCCACTATCACCCATAGTGAGCAATATATATATGGAAGAATTTGAAAACCAAGCGATATCCGAATTCACAGAAAAACCAGGGATGTGGCTTAGATACGTGGACGATACCTTCGTAGTTTGGCAACACGGCAAGCATAGGCTGGATGAATTCCTAGATCATCTAAATAGGCGCGCACCCTCCATCAAATTCACAATGGAATTGGAGTCGGAACAAAAACTGCCATTCCTGGATGTACTTGTACACAGAAATGACAACACTTTCACGACAAGTGTATACAGGAAACCTATCCACACGGGGAGGTACCTACACTACAACTCCAATCACCACGAACACGTGAAGTTAGGCGTGGCAAAATGCTTGTACGATAGAGCAATAACCATATGCTCAAAACAACAGGACCTGAACAAAGAAAAAGAAAATATCGCTAGAACACTCAAAGGAAATGGCTACCCCGATCTAACACCTAACCTAAACAGGGAAAGGGTAACCGAAAAAGAAGAACCTAAATATACAGCGATAATACCATATATACAAGGTACCTCAGATAAAATACGAAGGATAGGCAGCAAATACAAGATACGCACTGCCTTCAAATCGACCAGAACGCTCAAGGGAGTACTAACCAAAACCAAACCATACAATGAAGATCAGAATTCCAAGAATTGTGTATACAACCTACCATGCGAATGCGGCAGAGCACCCAAAGTGAGAACTCAGGAACAGAAGAACAACGTCCGTAAGGGCGAAACAGAAAGATCCAGAATCGCCGAACACTTATAATACAGAATTAGTAACTCGGTACGGCCCCGAAGTCAAACAACTTTTCAGAAAGCTTGAAACATCAATGAACAAGCTAGCACTAGAGGAGAACCACCTTACCTTCCTCTGCAAAGCCCGTGATAACAGCGTAATACCCATCGAGCTCCACATCAAAACTCCGATACAAGGCCAGAAAATATCACTAATCGCAAAGAGAGCTAGCGAAGCGTTAGTCAAAGAACCCATCAGACATCACCGTTTCAGAAAGTACCAGCTCGAACACCAATCCAACGAGGTTAGAGAAACCATTCGAAATCGAGTGAACGAACAAGACTTTGATAGGATAAACACGGCTACCAGAAGTAAATATTGAAGGAAAAAAAAGAACCAACCAATATCAATCGAAAAAGCACTGTCATAAACATCTCTAAACGATAGTTGAACGAAAACGAAATGCAGGTTCTGGACAAAGGTTTGAACTATGCGATAACACCGAGGTATATTCCGAAAGTAGATTTAATAACCGCAGTCAAAGAAACAGCTATGAAATTAGATCCTGAAGAAGCCCAAGAATTCAGAAGTAAGGTTAGATCAGTCCTAGATTCATCTAGGCGAACTAAACCTAATCTCTCTAACCTTGAAAAGAGAGCGGTCATTTCCCTTAAGAATGACAAAGCGATCAAAATTCTCCCGGCAGAGAAAGGAAACGCGGTTGTGGTAATGGATATGGACACTTACAACAGTAAGATCCAAGAACTACTAGACGGGGGCAGGTACAATCAAATACCTAAATACCCCACTCCATCAATCGTAAGATCTGACGCTGGAAAAACACAAGGGGAAGTTTTCCGATTACCAGAGAACTAGACCCCACACTACTGCAAACCACCGCATCTGTACTGCCTACCAAAGACTCACAAGGAAGGAATTCCTCTGAGACCAGTTGTGGGCTCGAGAAATTCACCTTGTCACCCATTAGCACACTATCTGCTAGGTATCATCACTCAAAGTGAGAACTCAGGAACACAAGAACAACGTCTGTAAGGGCGAAACAGAAAGATCCAGAATCACCGAACATGTCTGGAACGAAGACCACCGCATCCAATGGGATAACATACAGATAGTGGCAAAGGACGAGAACACAAGAACAACATCTGTAAGGGCCAAAATAAAAAGATCCAGAATCGCCGAACATGTCTGGAACGAAGACCACACCGCATCCAATGGGATAACATACAGAAAGTGGCAAAGGACGAGAACAGAACTCGTCGGAAACTCAAAGAAGCCACATACATCGCACTAGCAGAAAATCCAATAAGCCAAGCTAGTGAAGAAATGAAACCTATAGATTCCAATAATGCACGAAGAGCTTAAGCGCAATACACCTGCGCAAGAAGTTACGGCGCAACATGCGCAATAAACTTCTGCGCAACCACGAAAAAGTTTAATATATACATAAGTTCTAAAAAATATATATTGGATTACTCAATGTCTAAGCGGTAAAGTGTCAGACTAGTAAGTGGAAGGTACCAAGTTTGTATCTGAGAATAGGCAAGTGCTTGGGAAAAATTATATATAACATATGAATTCGACTCAAGTGCGAAAACAGTCCTTCTCAGGACTAAGCCTGATGACGAAAGCAGTCCGCTTCCAAAATATCGCGCTCAAAAAGCATAAACTGTGGAAATAGGCCGATAAACTGCACTAATATCTGAATTAATTTCATTTTTTTAAATGCTTCTTTACCCTCACATAATTACGTAAGTATTAAATGTTACCTACTGTGATATGTGTACGTATAACGATCTGATATGCATACTTTTTTATTTCCATTTTTTGACTTACTCTGTAAGTAAAAGGACACTGTCTTTGTTATCTTAATACCGTTACAATACAGTGTTATTATTATTGTTAGAAGAATAGAAGCAAATTTTGTGAGTTTTTGATGAATTGGTTTAGTGTTAAATCGACCAAAAGCTGTAGTTGATGATGAAGAGGGAGAGCTGTATTATCAACCATCGTTAAATATTGTTAAATACTGTGCAAGTTCTACTAAAAATCTTGTAGCATTTTCTGTGTATAAAAAATAAATTAAGAATTCCTTCATCTTTTGCATAAAGATTATTTTAGCAATAATATTAAGGCACTTAAGCCTTAAGTATAAATTATAAACATTAAAAACTTGACATTTGAAAAATTATTTCTGGCATCCATAGCAATCATTAATATTATTCTCTAAATAATGGCTAATGAATTAAAATTATCCGTTTTTTGGAAATCACTCCAGAACAGTTTGATTAAGGTCAACATGTGATATCACTGTGTAGCAAATCTTATCGCCAATTCGATTACGTAACAAAGAATAAAGTATTCCATTTAAAAAAATTGTTTTTTTTCCATTTTTAACTCAGGCTGAAAAGTATAAATTTAGGCATTATTCCTGGACAAATGCGTACAATAAAAGCATCTTTAAACTAGAAACTTAGTCGGATTTTAACTTTTTATCGAAATCCAAGTAGGAGTTACAATCCACTTTGTAAACGTCATCCAGCTGTCAAAGTTTCGTAAAATAATTTTTATCTCAAAAACCGTAATAGATAGACATGTTATAGTTTCAATAAAAGCGATTCAACATTATGGTTCTGACCAAAAATGCAAAATGTAAGTATAGGGTGTTTCATAGACAATAACAAAGTACACGGCTATTTAAGGTATAACCGGGGGCGCTGGAAATCTGAAAATATTTTAGTTGAAGAGAACGCAATCAATTATACCCGATTCTAAATTTTCAAATTGGGTTTTAGCGACAACCCCATAAACTCCTAATGAACGGTCTCGCTGAGATACCCTTTATATTTTGCTTTGTATCCTCTTGTTGCTATAAACAGACAAAAACGGTAGTATTTAAGTTATTGGTTTTACATTTAAATTGCAGATTTTTTGCTATTTAACTTTTTCATTGAAAAACTTCGCAGACAGTAACCATCGAATTCCTTGCAATTGATATTTGCATTTAACCGTGAGTTTTTTAGTTTTATCCAGTTACAGCACACAAGAGACGAGATTGAATTCAGAGTACGTACACACGGAAAAGCATTTATTGCTTTGTTCTGCGAGAGTCACAAATCCGTAAAGCTTGCTAATTTCCATCATTTATTTAATTAAACATTTTACGCTAAAAAAATTTACAAAAAGCTCTAGAGCTCTATTGTTTATACGTGTGCAAGTGAAAACATAACATTAGTATTAGGTCAGTAATTTTTCAAGCTCAACACACAATTACGAAACGTCACTAAAGTGATTTAAGGATAGGGTTGAAATAAAACTAGGTCAAAGGTAGAATTTATTGAAAGGTCACCTTCAAAACATATACCTTTACATAAAATTGGTCATTTATCGTTAAAATTTTTACAAATGCGTTAATACCCAATATTTACCTTGTTTTTTATACATATGATTACCAATCATTATAACATCACGATTATCAAACTGAGTGCCTACTAAACTAACTTGTTTAAGCCCAATCACGATTTTTAACATTTCCAAATTAGTAATTTTTGTATGCCCTATATTGAGCTTTGGAAGTGAGGGTGGATTAGAAATTGGAATATCCAGAGAAACTAAAGGATTTCCTTCAAGCTCTAGAATTGTGAACGTGTACAGAACTTGAAAAAAATCGGAACCCATCACTTCAATGTTGTTGTAATTGAGGTTTATATTATGCAAGTATTTGGTTTGCGTGAAAATTTTGGCTGGAATTTTTTTAATGTTGTTATAACCTAAGTATAGGCGCTCCAACATTACTAAATTATCGAAAATTCCAACTGGTAACTCCTCGATCTTATTGTGCATTAGAGAAAGCTCAGATAAGCGTTTGAGCCCTGAGAATACATTCTGATCAAGCACTTTGATGCGATTATTATCTAGATTTAGTTCACGGAGGCGTTTTAGTCCATTAAAGCAACCTGATTCAAGCGTAGTGATTGAATTCTTTTCTAAATTCAGTTTTAACAGAGAGTGAAGAATAGAAAATGTATCTTTATTTAATTGCACAATCTCATTATTGCCTAATGTTAGGATCAACAGCTCACCAAGACCGTTAAAGGTCTGCTGCTGAATACTCACAATTTTATTACCTTCCAATCCAAGCGATTGCAAAGCCTCCAAGTGGAATATATTATCAGGTATTGCATTAATTTCATTGTTTTCTAAATGCAGGTGCACCAACTTTTGTAATTCTTGAAACACGTCTTGGGGCAAAAATTTTATTTTGTTGCTTGCTAACTTCAACTCTTGCAAATTGTTTAACCCATAAAACGCTTTTTCCGAAATTTGAGTAATTTTGTTGTTAACCAGTGATATGAAAATTATGTTATGCAGATTATTGAAAACACCATTGGAAATTTCACTAATTTTATTGTGACTCAACTCAAGTCTGTAGATTTTTGGGTTGTCTACAAAAAGCCCTGGACTCAAAGAGCTAATTTTATTGTGATTCAAATCAAGTATTGATAGTGAATTTAGTCCATTCAGTAGATTTGTGTTTATAACCTTAATTTCGTTGTATGATAAGGTAAGCCACTCAATATTGGTGGTTCCCTGAAACAGATTGTCTGATAGATCTTCTAATTTGTTATGGGCCAAGTTTAAAATGGTTAAACTTTTCAAACTTGAAATATCACTTTCTTCCAACTTAATGAGGTCATTGTGACCTAAGTAGAGCCACTTTAGATTTATTAAGCTTGTAAGCAATCCATTTGGAAGATCTTCAATATGATTGTGAGCTAAATTTAGGTTTAGCAGTTTGTCAAGACCATTAAAAGTGCTTGAGTTTAGCGCATTAATGTGGTTGTTTGACAATACTAAGTACGCAAGCGAAGAAGAGCCTTTGAACATATCTTCTAAAGGTTTCTTTAAGTTATTGGTTTTTGTGCCAATTAACTGGATTTGAAACAGCGATGGAAGATTTTGAAATAAATCAGTTGGAAAATGTTCTACTTCATTATTCGTGAAGGAAATGCTTCGCAAGTGTTGCAATTTAGTAAACGCTTGCTATCTATGGTTAAAATTTTGCACGAATGAAAGGTAATGTCTGCAAGTAATGGATAATCTTGGAAAAATTCTTCATTTATGTCTTCGATGGTGGAATCAAATATTTTTAAATGCGTTAATTGTGGATTAAGCTGGAGTGAATCCAATTTAACAATTAATTTATTTCTTACTAATACTGTTAGCGGATCTTCCACCAATTGGGCTGTAATTAATGAAAAATAGCAGCTAATCCAGAATGGTTTAAAAAACTTGTACATTTTGTCACTGCACTTTGAGTAAGAAACACTATAAAACTAAAATTCGATAATGTGCTTAGATAACGGTAATCTTTCAATGAACTTATGTGAAGTCAAGGTTTATCGGAGTAATAACTAATAATATTCTAACAACAAACGATATATAATTATCAGCGTTTTTTAGAAGCGATTAATTACTGAATAAAAATTTTACAATTATGAATTGCTACAAATGGTGGGCCAAACGTTTAACAAGTCTTACGTATTTGTGACTTTATTTTAATACTATGATTTTAAACAATTTAACTTGCTTAATAATGTAAATAATTATGCAACATATTTACAGGAAGCGAGCTTACGTTACAATAATAGTTAAATGCAAATTGGTTGCTAAATCGAAGAAAAGGTTTGAATGACGTTGTGTTTCAGTAATTGTTGATTTGGCTATACATAAAAAACTGTTATGCTTAGAATAATATTAGTGATTATCGCTTATAAATTAATATATTATGCAATGATTATCCTATGGTCATAATTCATGTTTATGTAATAATGTGATATTTAAATTTTATGAACCCTGAAGGTTAATTTGTAGGTCATAATTAGACTGTTCCTAAATAGAACTAAGCATTAGTTATCAGCTAATTTTTTATGCCCAGCATGGAGGATTTATCGAGACCAACACCTGCATCAAGTTTGTAGCAATTCTTCAGCAGCCAAACTGCCGGAGAAACTTGATTCATCAGTGGTGTAGTGAACGTTACAAAATATACTGTCTTATATAAAATATAAAACGTACAAATTAAGCAAAAAGTCTCTTACCAAGTAAAAGTTCATTTATTTGTGAACTGTAGTTGGGGGTTAATTCATCCCACAAAGACAATCACTCAGAATTTGACGTGTTTCAACGGAGTATTCACTTGTAAAGTAAATAAGACAGTTTATAATAACGCATTGTATCACTACAATTTATTTACTTACGAGCTTCTCTCGGGGGTCAATTGATCCCCAAGAGGATCATTATTTTATGTATTCAAAAACGTGATATTCAACTCAATTAAATCATTTATACTAACGCATTTTTATCACCACAAATAGGTTGTAACGAAATAATTTGGGTTTTGGATACTTAAGTTACTTTGGTACTTTTCCTTTTTATTTTTCTGTACAAGTTGTATATTGTTTACTCAAACTTTCTTTCTACGAATGCTTACGTAGTTTCTAGTCATAATTTGAACCACACATTTCAAAATAATGTTTACTATTACTTTGATATAAACTTTCGTACTTTTGGTTATTCAAATACTATAAAATTTACATTTATAAAATATTTCATTTAAAGTCTGCATTGTTACTCCCTCTAGTGCCGTATCCTAAAATATAGTAAATTAAAGGGGAATTATATTACAAGCTTTTAGAAGTCCTCGCTAGATGGCGTTAGTGGAAAAACCACAATTTGGAATTTCTGGTTTTATTGATAAATGTCGATATAATAGATTGTCTTAAATACAACTTTTAACATAAAAATTACGTCTTTCTTTCCTGTGGTGTCCATTTTGCCAAGCTGAAAATTTTTGATGCCTTCTTGAAAATTCCTTATGTTAATATACGATTAAATAATCGGACATATCTTCAAGAATGATAATTTTGCAACAAAACAATTGGTGTATTTCTAGTTACTATTTACAAGTTTTGTTGCTCGCTTACATGCGGTTTTAGAAAAATTTTCTTAGGCAAGATCGAGTAAGTTACAGATGAATTTCTCTGATTTTGTTAGTAATAACTGACTTTCTTTCTTAGCGTTTGAAGACGTTTTAAACCAAACACGAATTATTGATGCTTTCGTAAACAAAAGAAAGCTCTTCGATAGCTTCTCACTTGGCCCGTTTACATCTAAGGGGTAACGAATAAAGATTATTTACTTGCATAGGTTAATTACCTTATCCTTTTAGCTTCAACGAGTCACCTAATACATTTAGCTTCAACGAGTCACCTAATACATTTAGCTTCAACGAGTCACCTAATACATTTAGCTTCAAATAATTACCTTCTACTTTTAGCTTTCACGAATTACCTATCTCTTTTGGCTTCCACAAATTATTTTCTTCTTTTGGTTCAACGAAATACCTTCTACTGGGGAATTCTACGATTCCATGGCAACTAGTAATTACATTCGAATACTATTCTGGTCTACCCCCTGAGTCGCAACTAAAATAAAGTGGGATCGTGACAACTTCTACACATGTTGGTGACCCAAGAGTAACGACTGAATGTAATGAATAACTGCTTCTAGAAAGGTTAGATCGTTCCTTTTTTTTCTGTGTTTTATCTATTATTACATGAACGGTAATTGAATATTGTTAAAGTACACCTGCTAAAAATAACGTAATCAATTATTAAGATAAAATGATACCTTAACCTACCTTTACTACCTATTATCAATATATCCTTATTGCTGTAATTAGTAATCTTTCACTTCACAATCACACAACCTTTCTTATCTGTTCTTGTACCATTATTTTCCTTCCCTCATTTCGGTGTGTAATTATAATAACCTTTAACCGTATCTGTTTTGGCTACCAGTTTTGGTGGTGTGTAACATCACTATAATTGGGACGCATTCAAATAATTACACAGTAGCTTAATTAACTGTTACGTAATCACCATTTTTTTTGTTAATTATTTTTGGTGTAAACATTAATTATTTTTTTTTCCTTCTTAAAATTTATGCCTTTATGCAAATTTGATAAATATTTGATGTATTATTGTTTCAAAGATAAATTACTTGCTGAGTTATACAATTTTGCTACATATAAAATTTATTTCTTTTATGATCCGTCTGGTGTTCCTTGAAATGAGGAAATGTGTAAGTTTTGTTTAATTAATCTTAAAGAGAAACACCATTTGCTTTAAGGTATATATATATATATATATATATATATATATATATATATATATATATATATATATATATATATATATATATATATATTTTTGTGTGAGTAGTTAGATCCACACACTCAACTATTTGAATTTAATTTTAATAATAAAAGGTATTTGTTTTCATTCGGACTACAGCAGTGTTGTTATTTCTATTTCCTGGTGTCCTTCCCTTTTCCTAAAATCTCCTTGTTCATTCCTCTCTGCACTACTGTCCAAGAGTCGGGACAGCGGTGTAGTTTTCTCTGTATAGGGAAGCGGCTCTTGGCGCCGGCAAAATTAACATCTTTCTTCTCTCACCCCGCCCTAAACCGACATTTTGAGCTAGTTCGGTGTGTTATTTACCTGCGAATGAACAGAGATGCCTTTCCTTCTTCCTTTTCTTCCAGCTCCCCTGTTACACATGTAACAAGGTTTATTTATTTGCGACACAGTCTTAAAGATTCATTTATCCCCCAAAACCATAAAGATCTATTTGACGTGTTCAAAAATAGGGTATTCAATTCCAAAGAAAATTATATGATTTATACTACAGTACAACCACTCTAATCCGCCAATTTTGGACTGGAGGTCTGGCCAGAACGCAAAAAGACCAGGTTATCTAATTATCAGATCATTACTATATTTAAAACACACATCATATTATAGTATATTATAATACGAGTGTATAAGCAAGCCTTTTAAGCACGCACAACAAGTTTGAAGAAAACTAGTGAACGGAGTCTTCTTTAATATTGTAGGTGCTGTAAGGGCGCTTATACTCGAGTTTTATACACTATTTTTAATACGCATGAAAGCATCCTTTCATACAACTGCTAGTATACAGTAGGATTTACAGTGATCAATAATTAGAACTTTACCTTTTAAATTGGTAACTAATATTGTGCAAAAAATTGAAGTTTGAATAAAATATTGAAGCTTGTTAATGTCAGATTAATATCACTGCTTCCTAGTAACCAACCTATAAATCAAAAGCATGCAGTGCTATAATTGTGGATTTACATGCGTACTAAAAATAGTATATTGTAATGCGAGTGTATAAGCAAGCCTTTTAAGCACGCATAACAGGTTTGAAGAAAACGAGTGGAACGGGTTTTCTTTAATGTTCTAAGTACTTTAAAGGCGCTTATACACGAGTTTTAAACACTATTTCGTAGTACGCATGAAAGGATCTTTTCTTAGAATGATTACCATTTCGATTTTATTTCCTAATTTTTTATAGTAAACAAACTATAAAGCAAAGTCACACTGTGCTATAGTTGTCGATTTACCTATGTTCCAGTGTGTTTTAATGGTCACTTATAATAGATGCGTACTAAAATAGTATATTATGATATAAGTGTATAAGAGGGCACTTAGAGCACGCGCGACACATAACAAAAGACGACGCTTCAGAATTTTCAATCATTCTTACTTAATTTTTACATTTATTAAAAAACTTTTGTAAAAAAAATTATGTAAAATTGAATTTTCCTTAAAAAATGCGTCTACAATTTTTTTTCTAAAATTAATCGTTATTCAGATTATAACAAAAATTGACCACTTAAATTCAGAATTAGAAATTTATTTGCCGCTAAATTACGCGTCATATCAAAAAATTTCATAGAACATAATTTTAAGTCGATATCCAGGAGTTTTTATACATTTGAAATATTTGAGAAACAAAAGCTACCAAAAATAAAACCTTCCTTTCCGTCGCTTGATTTCCCCAAAATCTAATCAGCTCTACGATAAATGAAAACAAGCTTAAATAAAGCATTGTAAGAACGCAGGTATTTTGGCTCTGGAGTCATTGTGGACACTAACATACATACACAGACACAACAAACACATAACAAAACAAACACAGAAACACACAACACATAAACACACACAACAAAACACAGACACACAAACACTACACGAACACACAACACAGCACAAACACACAAACACAACAGACAAACACAGAACACAGCACTGAGCACGAAAACAAAACACACAGACACAACAAGAACACACAAACACAAACAGACACACAAAACAAACAAAAAACACACACACACAGACACACAACACAACACAAAACAGACCAACACAACACACAAACAAAAACATAAAACACAAAAAATAACAAAAAACAGACTACAAACAACAAACATAACACACAACATACAAAAGACACTAAATACAAAACAACTAGCACGCACAACACAGACAACAACACAAAATCATCAAACAACAAGCGCAACAGAGAACACAAAACATGAAACACAAACGAACACAAACATAGAACCACCATACAAAATTAACACTACATAAATGAACACTGGCAAAAAATGAAAACGCAATCAAAGACACAACAATCACAACACAGACACTACAGACACACAACACACAACATCACAACACATAAAGACACAGACACACAGACACACAATAGCACAGACCACAGACACACAACACAACACACAAACACGACACAACACACAGGCACACAACACACAAACACAAACACACAACACACAAACACACACACAGACACAAGAACACAGAACAACACACAACACTAACAGCAACAGAACACTGGCAAAGCACTCACGACAAACATGCCAGCAACATAGCCACAGAGCACAAAAGACACATAACACACAGAACACATAAACGCACAAAGATCACAAACACACATGACACACAACACACAAACACAAACACAACACAAACACAAACTAACAAACACAATGCACACAAACTACATGCAACACTAAACTACAACACACAAATCACAACATAACACAGCAAACACAACAGACACACAGAACTGACAAACACAAAGCACACAACACACAGACACACAAACACACACAGACACAGACACAGACACAACACACAAACACCAAACACTACAAACACTGACAAACACACAAACACACAAACACAGAAACACTGACAGACACACAAGACCACAATACACTGAACACAGCAACTGACACAAGACCACAACACACACAACACACAGACACACAGACACAACAAACACGCAAACAGACAACACACAGACACAACAACACACAAACAACACACAAACAAACCAAACACACATACACACAACACACTAAACACACAACACAACACAAACTAACACAAACACACAACACAGACACATAAACAAACACAAACACAACAACACACAACCACAACAACCACAACACACACACACACAAACACACAAACACACAACACAGACACACAACACACAAACACACAAACACAAACACACAAACACAAACACACAAACCACAACACAAAACACAAACACAAACACACAAAACACAAACACAAACACAAACACAAAACACAAACACACAAACACAAACACACAAAACACACAACACAAAACACAACAAAAACACAAACAACACAAACCTACATACAAAACAACAACACAAACCAACAAACACACACACAACACAGACACACACAACACAGACACAAACACAAACACACAGACACACAACACACACACTACACAGACACACAAACACACAGAACACACAACATACACAACCAGACACACACACACAAACACAAACACACAAACACTGACAACACAAGACACACAACACTACACAAACACACAAACACAAAACACAAACACACAAACGACACAAACACAACAAGACACAAACACACACAAACACTCACTGCAAACACACAACAACAAACGAACCAGACACAAACACTACAGACACACAAACACAGCAAACCACAACTGCACACAACACTACACAACCACACAAACGACAGACAACAAGCGACACAACAGACACAGCAACACACATGGACAACGACATGGGACAACACACAGAACACAACACACACAACACTACAGACACAAACACAGACACACACAACACAACAGCACAACACACAGACACACAGACACTCACACAGACACACACAGACACGCACACACACACACGCACAACGCACAACACAGGCACAGACACAGACACACAGCACAGACACAACACTGGACACAACACGCGCACGACCACAGACACACAGACACACAAACACACAAACACGACAAACACACAAACACACAAACAGCACAAACACACAGACACACAAACACACACAACAGCACAAACACACAAACACACAACACTACACAAAACACACAGACACAACACACAAACACAAACACACACAACACACAACACACAACACATAACACACAAACACACAAGACACAAACATCAACACACAAACACACAAACACACAACACACAAACAGCACAAACACACAACACAACACATAACACACAGACACACAAACACAAAGAACACACAAACACACACAGACACACAGACACAGACACAAACCACAAACACACAACACACCACAACACTGGGCACAACACACACAACACACACAACACACAAGACATCACAACACCACAACACTGCACAACACAAAACACGCAAGACACAGAACACACAAACACAATAACACACAAACACACAAACACAAAACACAAACACAAAACACACAAACACAAAACACAAACACACAACACAAACAACAAAACACACAAACACACAAACACAAAACACAAACACAAACACACAAACACAACACAAACACAAACACACAACAAACACACAAACACAACACACACAAACACACAACACACAAACACACAAACACACAAACACACAAACACACAAACACACAAACACACAACAGCACAAACACACAAACACACAACACACAAACACAAACACAACACACAACACACAACAAAAATCACGCATACAGCAAACACCAACAGACACAACACGCAAACACACAACACACAACTACACAACACTCAACAACAACCAACACACAACACACAAACACACAAACACACAACACTACACAAACACAAACACACAAACACACAAACACACAACACACAACACACACAAACACACAAACACACAGCACACAAACACACAACACACAAACCACACAACACACAACACACAACACACAAACACACAACACACACAACACACAACACACAGACACACAAACACGACAACACACAAACACACAATACACACAGACACACAGACACACAATACACACAAACACAAACACACTACAGACACACACACACAGCACAAACACACAGACACACAGAACACAGAACACGCAACACACAAGACACACAACACACAGACACACAGACACACACGACACACACACAGACACACAAGACACACAACACACAAACACACACCAGACACACACTGGGCAAACACAAACACACACAGACACACAACACAAACACAACACACTGGGACACACAAACACAGACACACTCACACAGACACACAAACACACAGACACACAACACACACAGAACACACAACACACAGACACACACAACACGCAACACACAGACGCACACAGAACGCACAGACACACAGACACTGACACACTGCACACAGACACCACACACAGACACTACAAACACACAGACACACAGACACACAACACAGCACATAACAACCACAAACACACTGGGCACAACACACAAACACAAACACACAGAACACAACACGACAAGCACTGACACACAACACTGGGCACACAACACGCACAGACACACAAACACAAACACACAAACACACAAACACACAACACACAAACACACAAACACACAAACACAAAACACACAAACACACAAACACACAACACACAAAACACACAAACACAAACACAACACTACAACACACAAACACACAACACACAAACACACAAACACACAAACACACAACACACAAACACACAAACACACAAAACACAACAACACAAACACACAAACACACACACACAACACACACAAACACACAAACACACCACAAAACACAAAAACACACACACACAACACTACCAAACACACACACCTAAACACACAACATACAACACAAAACACAAACACAAACACAACACACACATCACACAAACACCACAACACAACACACAACACTACACAAACACACAACACACAAACAACACACACACAACACACAAACAACAACCACAACACACAAACAAAAAACAAACACAAACAACAAACCAAACACCAAACACAAAATACCAAACACAAACACAAAACACACAAACCACAAACACAACCAAAACCACAAACACCAAAACCAAAACACAAAACAAACCAAAAACAAAACACAAACAAAAACACCAAACACCAAAACACCAAACACAAAAAACAAACCACACAAACAAACACACAAACACAAACACAACAACAACACACAAACACACAAACCACAACACAAACACACAACCAATACACAAACATCACAACACACAAACACCACACACAACACACACAACATACATCACAAACAACACACAAAACACAACACACAAACACTAACACAACACAAAACCAAACCACAAACACACAACACTCACAAACACACAACACAACACAAACACTACAAACACAAACACACAAACACAAACCACAAACACAAAACTACACACAAACACACAACACACAAACACACAAACACACAACACACAACACAAAACACAAACACACAAACACACAAACACAAAACACACAAACACCAAAACCACAACACACAAACACACAAACACCAAACACACAACACACAAAACACAAACACAAACACACAAACACAAAACAACACAAAACGGTACACAAACACACAAACCACACAAACAACACACAAACACACAACAACACAAACACACAAACACACAAACACAAACACACAAACCAAACAAACAAACAACACCTACAAACACAACACAAAACTACACAAACACAAAACACACAAACACAACTACATACATCACAAACACAACAAAACACAAACACAACACACAAACACAACACAAACACAAACACAACTACACAACACAACAACAACAACAACACACAAAACCAAACACAAACACACAACCACACAACGACACAACACTCAACACACCAAAACACAACAACAACACAAACACACAACACACAAACACACAAAAACACACAAACACACAACACAAACACAACACACAAACCACACAACACACACAACAAACACACAAACACACAACACAACACACAAACACACAAACACAACACCAAACCACAAACACAAACACACAAACACTCACAAAAACACAAACAACACAAACCACAACACCAACACCAAACACAAACACACAAACACACAAACACAAAACACTATAAACACAACAAAATAAAAACATAAACACACCAAAAAAACATCAACAACAAACACAAAACACAAACACACAAACACACAAAACACACAAACACACAAAACACAAACACAAAACACACAAACACACAAACACACAACATACAAACACCAAAACACAAACACACACACACAAACACACAAACACACAAAACACAAAACACACAAAGACAACACATAAATACATAAAATGTATCCGGAACGATTAATATGTAAATCTTTGTTTAATAAATGCGGTTGCTGTCAAAATGTAAACCATACAACGTGTTACTAGAAAACGAACACAAACACACAAACACACAAACACACAAACACACAAACACACAAAAACACAAACACACAAACACACAAACACACAAACACACAAGCACACAAACACACAAACACACAATCACACGACACAACACACAAACACACAAACACAAACACACAAAGACACAGGCACTAAATACATAAAATTCCGGAACTAGTGATTAATATGTAAATCAATAAATGCTTGTTGCTGTCAAAATGTAAACCAAAACGTGTTACTGGAGAAAACCGTGTAACACAAATACACAAACACACAAACACACAAACACACAAACACACAAACACACAAACACACAAACACACAAACACACAAACACACAAGCACACAAACACACAAACATACAAGCACACGACCACACAAACACACAAACACACAAACACAAACACACAAAGACACAGGCACATAAATACATAAAATGTGTATCCGTTGTGAACTAGTGATTAATATGTAAATCTTTGTTTAATAAATGCTTCGGTTGCTGTCAAAATGTAAGGAGGGGGGCCATACAACGTGTTACTGGAGAAAACCGTGTAACTTTGCAAAGCGCTACTTGAATTAGTCAAGATTCGTCTCGATGTTACGGGAATACTTGATGTATCCAAACATATCCAAAACCAGGACAATTTCTTAGCTTTGTCTACCAAAAGAGGGCGATGGAACAAAACGGTTGGTTTTTCGAAAAAAAAATCAAATGACACCAAATGTTTTTTTTTCACTACTATTGGAAGAAAAATTAATAAGAGTTTATCCCAGATATTCCCACTGTCTTATATATAGGTCGGTCCATTCTTATCCATTTTTGTGAGGACGTGTATCATTATGAGGCCCTTGTGTCGTTTCAGTTGTTCGTAAGTGTGTGATGAGCTAACATCGTTTATTAGTTATGTATTCGATTTCGGATTGTATTGTGCATCCTATAAAGTTCGCAAAATTAAAAAATGGCGGAATTTGGGACTCGATTTGCAAGGTAAGTTATATTTGTTCTTCCACTGAACAAAAGAATGTTATATTTTCACAAACGAACAGAAGGCCTTTGAGCTAATTTTCCGTAAATATGGTTTTTTTCTTTTTGTTTCGTTACGTGAGATATATTGCCGTAATTTTTGGTGTCCTATATTTATAACGTTAGACAGGAAAGCTACTTTCATTGAATGAAGCACTGGTAATACTCTAAGAAAATGATGAAGAAGAAATGCGATCTGTTAATTCTATAACACTCTTCCCGTCAGCAAATGCCACTGGAGAAGTGACTGATGAAGATGCAGGCGTAGAAGGCAATTTTCATGTCAATAATCCACCTGGGTCTCAACTGTGATCGTCAGCTTAAGTAAACTACAGTCGTGTTACAACTGTATATAGCGACAATTATTTCTCTTTCGAAGGTGACTTGCTTTTGTCCTCACTAAAATCCAATAAACAAAAAGCCAGTATCAAACCAAAAAAAAATGTATAAAAAGAGGAAGCCACGCTATGGATAGATTGATGAAGACATAGAAAACAATATAGAGCGGAATTTCAACTTTCTGAGCAGAGAAATGAAACAGCAGTTTTTTAACTCTTCTAGAATGTTTTTGCCATTTCTTTTTGATGATGAAATTCTTTAAATAACTATACAAGAATCTAATCATATGTGACAGAGGAAGTAAAACATTATATAGAACTGTCTGAACTTAGGACTTTTATTAAAATTTTCATATTGAGCGGCTATGTTCCATTGCCACGAAGATGAATGTTTTGGCAGTTGGTAGTAGATTGCCATAACAGCTTGGGGTCCGAATCGCTTTGACGGGACAAATTCGAATACATTCTATCTAATATTCATTTTAGGATACAAATTTAGGTGCTAGTGATACATTTGCAAAGGTACTGTCGCTATTTCGGCACCTGAACGACTATTTTATAAAATATAGTTCACTGACAGAAACTCACTCTGTAGACGAAGCCATGGTACACTATTTTGAGCGGCATGGTTGAAATAGTTTATTCATGGGCGAGTTGTACTAGAATATGCGTATCGTCTAATATCCTAGTGGTTAAAATACACATTTTCTTTAACACCGGTACTCTTCGCGTGCCAAACAATCCTCCATGCGATTATAAACAAATTAAGAAACCAGCAAGAGGTGCATTTCATTACAAAAAGCTGAAGAGAAAAAAAATTATCATTGTGAAATGGCATGATAATAGCATTGTATCATTATGTTCCAATTCATCTGTGTTCAATCAGTTCATGTTGTGAAACAGTTTTCTCAAAAAGAAAAGAAATATGCACAGGTAAGTTTTCTGTATAAATAAGTTGGTTCTAAGTTCTAAGTTCAAAGTTTAGATGGAAGTGACCAAAACATGCGTCACTACAGAGTTGGCATAAGGAGTAAGAAATAGTGCTTTCCATTGATTTCACATGGCATAGATATGAACGTCAACAATTCTTGGTTGCTCCATCGCGAAAACACTGGAAAACTGGACATGCTGCCGTATCGACCAAGAATTTCATATTGGTTGTTGATGCAGCATAAAAGAAATGTTCCTCAAAAGGGCATAAATTTTCTACCAAGGGTTTAGGTACAAGATACGACAGACTAGACCATTACGTTATACCTCAAAAAAAAAATCAAACGATACGTGTATGTCAAAAATGCGACAAAGAGCTGCATAATAGTTTAAATTTTTCTTCTTCAGTAATTTTTATAAAAATACAAATCTTCTATATTATAACACCATATCTGTCCAACTTCATATAAGTAGGACAGCAGATTTTTCACACTTTTTGAAAAAAATATTTTTTTTTGTTTTTAACATGTCTCATTTATTGCATTTTCAACAAATCCTCAAATAATGTCGATTAATTTACACCTGTATATTTCCTTGGGCATATCTGGTTTAAAAAAAATGATGTCAATAGCTTTTATAGAACCAAAGATATAGTCTGTCTAGTCTATGTTATGGACAGTTTCTTAAAACATCACAAGAAGCGTTGTAGCCGCCTCGATATCAGCAGATATTTTTTCAAAAGAAATTGGAACCGGACTCAATGCGTTGTTAAGCAATTCAAGTTTAGACTTTTTTACTTTTTGCGATTTTTAAGAACTTTTACACCACCTGTCTATCCATCCATTTTATAAGATGCAATGTTGTTCCGATTTCCTTTTGATTTATTGTCGTAATGCCTACAATGAGCTCCTTAGCAAATTTTTGAAGTGATTCCCCTTCATCTAGTCTTTGTAACGCTGCTAATTTTTCATTTAATCAAAGCAACGTGTTTACATTTCACTCCTGACATGTTTAGAAAAAAAAATATTTGAAATACCCAAAGACGAAGTATCTAGATCCAAAATAAATCAAACATTTTGTACTAACGTATTTTGTCACCACACAACGGTTTTTAACCGTTAATTCAACCCCCACAAACAGTAAAGATTTATTTGACGTATTTAAAAACGAGGAATCAAGTTTCAAAGTAAATTAAGTAATTAAGTATTCAAAAACGAGTCATCCTGTACCAAAGTGAGTTAAGTAATTTATACAAGTGTATTTTACCACTGCAAAAAGGATCACTTAATTGCGGACCCTAAGAGGTAATTGGTCATCCGAAACACGGTTACGTGCACAAACGGGAAGCGGAGGAAAAACAAAGAGAAGAAGGAGATGGGTCACTACTCACATGCTGGTGTCAGGAATCGTCCGCGGCAGACAATTCGGGCGGGGTCAAGATAGCTCCGGTAGAGTATAGAAAGGGCACCAAGAGCCGCTCCCCAAAAGTGGAACTCACCGTATCCCAGCTCCTGGATAACGATGTCAGAAAGAGACGAGTAGGCAACAATTGAATTGGTAATTAACGTCCAAAGTGAGATAAGTGCGCAAATAAACAAAAAGTTAATTTATAAACGTAGACGAGTTGGTTAAATTAAAAATAAAATTTAACTAGCAGCAAAACAACAAGAAAATATTGACAACACAAGTTTGAACAACAATTAGTTCCTAAAACGTTGCAAGTACGAAAGAGTTGATTTTATGGTAAATTATAATTAAAGCTAAATAAGAACCTCTTTAATTTCGAAAGGCCTTCGTAAGGTAAAGCAGGGTTTTTTTAATTTTAATAGTAAAAAGTTAATATGTTAAATGATAATTACAGTTTAGAATCCTTGCTATGTCCTAACAAAAAATTTAAATTAAGAAATTTTAAAAAGAACGTTAAGAAAAATAATAAATTTAATCAATTACCAATATCAAATTAAAATTTGGAACATGTGGGAAACATCTAAAGCTAAATTAATGTGCGCAGGTTGGTTAATACGTCACAAACGTTAAAAGATAAAAATAAGGCCGACAGCTGTTTACAAAGCGGTCGTCGTTAAAAAATCTATTTATACAAAAATTAAATTAAAAATAGAATAAAAAAGTAAGTAATTTAGTGATAAAGGAATACACTATTTTTAACAATTATAATTATAAATTGCAAACAAAAAACAAAAAAAAATGAACTGGAAAGGAATTTTAGATAAGGTTAGAGACAAATAAATATTTTAGTAAAAGCAAGGAGTTGTTCTAGTATTAAGGAAGGCAGAAAGGAGCTGAGGTTATAGGTGTGACAATTATGATTAAAAACGTGTGACCTTTTTGTTGATGTCTATGATGATATTCCTCTTAAGTTATTTTTCTATAATTTGAACTAAAGATGTATGAAGATGGAATTTGCAGGTAAGTTGCAATGTACAGATGGTAATGCTCTTAAACTTCTTTTAGTTGTATAAGAAAAATACAGAACAGTAACGGCAATAACCAAAACATAAATAACTGCAAGTGCAAACAAAAGGTTTAAAAGCAAAAGCTGAACATTGAAATAAGTCATTAGAAAAGGCCACAGAAAAATAGATCCACATACAACTAATATGGAAGGTGAGTTGTTCGTAATAACTTTGTATGAATGGTACACTTTAAAGCCGCAATAAGCGAACAAAACGAGGAATACTCAGCACTTTCGAGTAGAAACTTTATTTTCTTTAGAAATTATTTAGGAATGTTTCAGCAACCAGCAACTCAATCAAAAACTTTTACGTAAAAAAAAGGGTGTTGTCTGTAAACTATCCATATGTGTATTAAAAAGAATATAGATAAGAAATTTTTATAGCCAAATGTTTGTTAAAACTTAAGAGACAAGAATTTTTTTAATATTCAAATGTGCAATTAAAATATAAGAGATAATAAATTGTTGAAAAAACCATTGCATCAATAAAAGATGTTCTGCATAAAAGTGCAGGCAACTAAAAGTACTTGGTATATTTAATTATGTAGCAATTACAGTTAATATTTAATTAAAATTAAATTAATCATTTTATTATATTTTATCACCACAGAGAGGTTCATTTATTAGCAAACTGTACTTAACGATTAATTATACTCCAGAACCCATAAAACTTGATTCGGCATATTTAAAAACAAGGCATCCAGTTCGCAGATAAATTAAATAATTTATTCCAATGCATTTTATCACTACAAAAAGGTTCGTTTATTTGCGAGATCATAGGGGTACTTTGTCCCTCAAAAATCATAAAAGTTTATTTGACGTATGCTAAGCCAGAGTATCCTGTTCTAAAGAAAATTTAAAAATTTAGCCGAATTTTTCACCACAAAAGCGTTTATGTACTAAGAGCCGCTCTTAGGGGTTATTTTATCCCACAGAAACAACAAAATTTTATTTCATGTATTCAAAAATGGGGCATCTAGTTCAAAAGTAAATTAAACAGTTTATACTGCACAAACATTCACTTAGTTGAAAGCCGTCCTTAGGGGCGAGGTAATCCATCAAAAGACCTTAAAAATTTGTTTAATGTGTCCAAATACGGGGTGTCCAGTTCCAAAATAAATTAGATAATTTACACTAAGGCATTTTATCCCCTCAACAAAGGTCAATCATTTATCCCTCAGAAACGATAAAAATATATTTCAAGTTCTCGTAGAGGGAGTATTCAGTTCATAATTTATACTAACATATGCAATCACCACAAATGTGCATTGATGTACGAGCCGTTCTTATGAGCTAATTTACCCCTTTAGAACGATTAAGGTTTCAATTGACGTATTCAAAAACGGAGAATCCAGTTCCAAAGTAAATTAAACAATATGTATTAACGTAGTATATCCTCACAACAAGGGCCAGTCACTTGCAAGCCATCTACAAGGATCACCTTACCCCTCAAAAGCCATTACAATTTATTTGGCGCATTCCAAGACGACGTATCCAGTTCCAAAATAAATTAGATAATTTATACTAACGTATTTTGACCCCACAACTGTTACTGTCAAAAATGAAATTAACACGGAAGCATACAGATAATTAAAGTGCAACGTAGTAGCTCGGTGGGCCGTGGCTGCGTTTTTGAATGTAGAAATACTGAAGGTGGTTAGTCGTATTATCGAAAGTCGCAAACAAGGGTGCGTCACAATTGGAATAAAGGCAGGTAATGGGCGCCAGACTGCTATTAAAACAAAGTCGGTAAAAATACACCTGATCACAAATACATAAATCAACCTTAAACAGTCAAAAAGTCTCACTCACCTTTACTTTGGCTACCTCCAGGTGCACATAGGAGATACTTAGGAACTTTAGCTCTAGAACAAATCTCCAATACAACCACATGCTTCAAATACTAAGGAAGCGTGTACGAAAATCAGCTGTTGCGGTTCAATGACTTCCTTTAACTTAATTTTACGTTACGTTTCCCCCAACGCTTGTAAACAAATTATACTCAAGCAAATCAAAAATACACAACCCTAAATGTTTCGCTTAATTATTGCCAAGTCAAATTGAAGTAGTAATCGTCTCAAAAATTTTGTGATCAGTTGAACTGAAAATGATTAAACATAAACTAGACAAACTTCATTCAAAATTGTTTAATTTGTTACGTTAAACAGAAAACTGTTTAATAAAGAAACTATCAAAAAACCATATGAAACTAAATACGTCAATTTTAGGAAATTGCCTCTGGTCACTTTCAAAGCAAATCAATAAAATTAGCTTTTATTAAATCGTTTAGTTTTTAGTTCTTTAATTAAGTCACAACTTTATTCGTTAATTATGGATCTCGCTGCTCGGGAGGGGATTACAAATAACGCTATTAAATCCAATTAGTTATACATCTATTGACCACACATAAACAAGAAAAACACAATAATAATACATCTGTTACATTTACGGCCGTACTAATTGGTAGACGGTTACCTAAACATTTGATTAGTAGGAGATACTACCCCTATTCCTTAAATCGGCCACGCTTGCAAGCTCTGACTTTCTAAGTTAGATTATCGAGACGGTAAACGCTTCTGGCAACAGTTTGACAGACTGACCAGAAGAAAAGTTAACCCCAAACCCCATCTAACCGACCTTCAGGGCAACCTAATCTCCTCCGAACAAGGAAAGGCCGATTTCTTTGGTCACCACCTCCAATCCGTACTCCAATCCTCTAACGATCCCCAATTCGATCCTGTTTTCAAGGAATTCCTCGAGACCCGTCTCGTGGAATTCCGAAACCTTAACCTTCCCGAACCACCTCTCGACAACGAGAATCCCTTCTATTCCCCAATTACGCCCGACCAGGTCAATGCCTATTTTAAAAAAGGTAAAAACTCAGCCCCAGGCCGCGACGGCCTCAATAGAAAAATCCTCCGACACCTACCCGGCCCATGCCTCCAACTACTCTCAAACATATACAATAAAAGTCTAACCCTCTCTTACTTCCCGACGGATTGAAAATCGGCCTCCACTGTCATGATACCAAAACCTCACGCAGACCTAAACCTCACCTAATTCCTACAGACCCATATCCCTCCTGAGTTGCCTCGGAAAATGCTTCGAGCAAATTCTAGCCAGGCGGCTCAGGGAACACTTTGAGTATAACGACCTCCTTCCCAAACCGGACGTGTCACGATCCCTTGTTGAAGCTACTTTAGCCCCCATCCTTTACACCATATTTGCTTCAGATATCCCTCAAGTTACCCAACCCGGAGTAGTCGTTGCGCAGTTTGCAGATGACACCGCCTTCTGGTCGGTTAATCGGAACAGCGAAACGGCTTCCAACCTCAAATCCAAAACCCTTCGGAACTTTTCCAACTGGGCCAACCGGTGGAGAGTCTCCGTAACCCCTCCAAAACCCAAGCAATCCTTTTCCGCCACCCTAATTACGTCGACGACAAATTCCCAAACCTATCCTCCGGAAATGTCTCCCTCATCATTAACCAAGAGAGAATCCCCCTTCAAGACCAAATCACATACCTAGGAATCCTATTCACCAGAACACTTAATTGGATCCCCGATGAAAACACTTAACAGAATTAGAAACCGTGCAAACCTACTGGGCGCCCTCCGGGGTCGAATAAGAGGTTGTCACCCCAAAACACTCCAACACACATACAAAACTTACATCCGCCATGTTATGGATTTCCGAGCACCAATATACACAAACATTAACCCTAACCACCTTTCCTCTATAGCATCCTGTGAACGCCGGATATTTAGACGTATACACGGGCTACCCTTCAGGTACCCAAGCAACCTCACAACACAACACGCAAACATACCACCAATCACAAACAGAATCCAAACACTTCAGAAAAACTTTACATACAAAAGGATTTTCGGCGATACCATCCCTACCAAAGAAATTATCACAACTTCCTACACCTACCAAACTGCCAAATTCCCCCGTAAAAAACCAAAACTTAAATTTAAACACCCCCCGAGATCTTAACCCAATTATTTGACGACATCCGAGAGGAGATAGAAGAGACCCTCGATAACATCCCTTATGCACTCCGCATCCCACCGTCAACTGGATAACGACCACGCAAGGATACCGGCTAACGAATCGTCTACACCCCTCACCACACTCAACCACATGCACACCTAAACCTAAATACTCACAACATTAATAAATCAGACCTTTAACCTTTTTTTTACACCAAATAATAAACCCTCAACAAATTATTTTTCTTATTTTTTTACACACCAAAAATAATAAGCTCATGATTGTAAACCACACAATTACAAAAAACATCGCAACACCAACAATAATGGAATGACCAGGGCTGAAGAGGAGGAATCCTGAACAGTCTACGAATACGCATATAAGCATAAAATATAAGCATACTAACCAAAAGCATGAGCATACTAACCAAAAAAAAAAAAATCTTTCTAGCTTAGTTTAAATTTCGAAATTTAAGTTACCTCATCTCTGTTAGAACTTAAAACATTTACATAAACAAATGTTTACTCCAGATCATTAGTTTTTCAACGCGAAATTTGTATACACATAAACCAGCAATACATTAAATTAAACATTTAAAAAAATATCAAAAAAAACGCAAATAAAGCAGTTCGTCAACCTTAATTTAAAGTTTATATGCTTTATCGTCAAATCTATATCTATAAAACACAAAAATTGTTCCTACCTATGTCGGTTATAGACTTTACTCAAGAAAGGTATCATTAGAAAGGCAATAATGCGAAGATGGCTTAAAACCAATAAAATAGACATTTTCGATTCATGCATTATTTTGTTTTTCACGAATTTGGAAATTTTTTAAATTTATATTTTAAAATTGGGTATCCGATATGTTTTATATTTTTTTATAAGAAAAATTTTACCTTTAAATAAATATCGTAAACGGTTATTGAGGTGTGTTGTGACCATAGCGCGGAGCGAAGCTCCACGCTAGTAACAAATAAATACAAACACAGAATAATAAAAATACTCAGCTCCCTCGTAATATATTTACAAGCATACAAGTTCCAAGGCCATCTTGTTTGTTTAAAAGCTACTAACATGTTGTGGTATGATTAGAATTTTGTACACCTACAGTTTATAGCACCCTCTTGTTTCATAGTTAGAGGCTAGCGCACAGCTTTTTGTACAGATCTAAGCTGTACTTTACCTCTCAACAACTCTTTCTGCTGTATAAGGCCTAAATTCGACCTCATCTAGAATATAATTCTCACCTCTGGCTTTGTGCTATTCAATACGCTCTAGATATCGTTGATCATATTCAAAAGAGCCGTCCCTAATCTGGAATACAGTCCCTTGAGCACATAAGAATTGTTTCAGTTCTTTCTTTGTATTATCGGTATTACAATGGCTATTGCGCTACTAAACTGCACTCTTTGATACCATCTCGGGCTACCTTTGTTAGGAATACACGGTTCGCTCATTGAATCACCAATATGCAGTACAAATCTCCATTTGTCGTATCAAATGGGCGCAATCCAGATTCTCCTACACGGCTTCTAAATTCTGGAATGATCTCCCTAGTTCCTATTTTCCGTTCACTTTTGATATGAAAAAGTGTAAGGTAGCTGTTGATAGGAATCTATTTGCAATTCAATGTACCTCTATCCATTCTCCTAAGTGTTACTGAATGCTTTAGCATGCCAAGTGAAATTTAGCCTATTCAGGTCACAGTTATTAAAAGAAAAGATTGCTATACCAACTTACGGATTGGTCATTGGTTTCGCCCCCTGAGTCCAGATCCAGGATTGTGGTTGGTACTTAGACTTCGCCTACGCTCCCAGGCTCTGTGCTGTGATTGGGAGGCTAACTTAAGTGTGGTTGGCGGACTGTGGGTAGCGCATGCTGATTGGAGGCCTACCGCTTACCACTCTGGTGGGCTGTTTTGTTTGATTCTTTAATGCGCCATCTAGTGGCGTATTGTTAAAAAGCTAATGTAAGTTTCCCGTAATAGAACTTGATCATTGTTTCCTTCTAGCGGTATATTTTAACAGTGTGGGAAGTTATTATGAAAAAAATAACATTTCAGATTTAAAATAGCATTTCAAAATTAGGGCTCCATACCATTTTATATGACTACTCTGGGGCTTCAAAACTTGTCCCTCAGTCTCGGACCCATTGCGAACACTTTTTATGGAGAGAAAGACGTAAGATGCTAATGCAGCTCTAATATATTGACCAACTAAGAAGCCATAATTTCCTAATGCTATTTCAAATTTTAAGTTTTCTAGCCATAACAAACAAGCATGGCTATACATATACCCGCGATAACATAAATTAAATAACTTTTTTTATGATTGTGGACCTAAACAGGCTAAATTTGGCCTATCGCGCTAAAGCACTCACGAACACTTAGGAGGATGGATAGAGATATAATGAGTTGCCAATAGATGCCTATGAACAGCTACCTTAAATTTTCTCATATCATAAGTGAGAGGAAAACAGGAACTAGGGAGATCATTCCAGAGTTTAGAAGCCGTGTAGAGAAATGTGGATTGCGCCCGTTTAGTACGACAAGTGGAGATTTGTACTGCATACTGATGATGTGAATCAGCGAACCGAGTGGTTCTCGTAAAGATAGCCCCAGATGGTATCAAAGAATATAATTCATCAGCTCAATAGCCGTTGTAATAACGATAATACAAAGAAAGAACTGAAACCATCATTCTATGCTCAAGGGACTGTATGTGAGAAGCTAAGGACGGGTCATTTATAAGCCTAATCGCTCTCTTTTGAATACGATCAACGATATCGAGAGCGTATTGGGGAGCACTAACCCAGAGGTGAGAATTATATTCCAGATGAGGCCGAATTTGGGCCTTATACAGCAGAAGGAGTTGTCGAGAGGTAAAGTACTGCTTAGATCTGTACCAAAAGCCTATTTTACAAGCAGCTGTTTTGGAGATGGTCAACCTATGAGAGATTTGAAGATACAGTCATACCCAACAGAGTAATAGTGTCTGAATACTTAAGAACTGGGCCATTGATACTTACAACAGGAAATGATCAATCTTTTTTGGCGGACACAAGGCAACACTGAGTTTTGATAGCATTAAATTTAACTGGACTATTGTTACCCCATTCGAGAATACGATGAAATTATACTCACAAATGTTTATTTATTTTCGAGCCGCTCTTAAGTGTTAATTTGCCCTCTTATAACCATTAAAGTTTTAATTGACATTCTCTAAAGTGGAGCATCCAGTTCCAAATTTAATTAAATTATTTATACTAACGTACTTTTTCACTACAAAGATTTGTTTATTTGGGAGCCATTCCTAGGGGTCAATTGGTTCCCAAAAAGACCATAACAATTTATATAATGTATTCAGAAACGAGTAGTTCCAAAGTAAATTAAACATGTTATTGTAAAGTATTTTATTCCCACGTGTGTTAATCGTTTGCGGACCGTCTCTAGAGGTTACTATATCCCTTAAAAGCAATAAAAAAAATTGATGTGCCCAATGTAAATTAAATATTTTGAACTGATTTTAGTTACCACTATAAAAAATTCATTTATTTGCGAGCCGTTCTTTAGGATGTCATTCTTCAAAGGAACATACAAATTTACTTTGTATTCAAAACGAGGTGTCCAGCTCCAAAATAAAATAAATAATTTATATTAACGTGTTTTCTCTCTAGAACAAGGGTCAGTCACTCGCAGACCGTTCATAAGGGTTACCCTATCTCTCAAATGAAATAAAAATGTATTTGGCGCATTCCAAGACAGAATATCCAGTTCCAAAGTAAATTAAATAATTTATACTAACGTATTTTTATCCCCACAGTTACTAACAAGCCGTTCATAAGGGTTACCTTATCCCTCAAAAGTAATAAAAATTTATTTGGCACATTCGAGGACGGAGTATCCAGTTCCAACTAAATTAAATAATTTAGACTAACATATTTTATCCCCACATGGGCCAGTCACTTGCAAGCCGTCCATTAGGGTTACCTAATCCATCAAAGGTAATAAAAACTTGTTTGACGCATTCCAAGACGGAGTATCCAGTTACAAAATAAATTAGGTACTTTATACTAACATATGTTATCACCACAAATGGTCATTCATTTGCGATCCGTTTGTAGGGGTTAATTGATCCATCTTATAACCATTCAAGTTTTCATTGACGTATTCAAAAACGAAGCATTCAGTTCCAAATTAAATGACTTATACTAACGTACTTTATCACTACAAAGATTTGTTTATTTTCGAGCCATTCTTAGGGGTTTACTCGTTCCCAAAAGGACAATAAAAATGTATTTGATGTATTCAAAGACGTATCTAGTTCCAAAGTAAATTAAATAATTTATTGTAACGGATTTTATTCCCACATGTTGTCAGACATTTGTGGACCGTCCATAGGGGTTATTATGTCCCTCAAAGATGATAAAAAAGTGTTCGATGTACGCAAAAACCAGGCCCGCATTTCCTTAATAAATTAAATGTTTTAAACTGACTTACTTTATCACTACAAAAAAAATTCATTTATTTGCGAACCGTTCTTGGGGATAAGGCCTCCCCCCTAAAGAATATACAAATTTATTTGATGTATGCAAAACGAGGTGTCCAGCGCCAAAGTAAATTAAATAATTTATACTAACGTATTTTATTCCCACAACAATGGTCATTCACTTGCAATCCGTTCATAAGGGTTACGTTATCCAGTTCCAAAGTAAATTAAAAAATAAATTATGCTAACTTGTTCTGCCGCCTCAAGACGGTTTGTTTATTTACCTTAGGGGAATTGGTCCCCCAAATAAACATCCAATTTCATTTGACTAATTCGAAAATGTGGCGTGCAGTTCTAAACTAGATTGAATAACTTTTGATAACAGTTTTTGAAAATAAATTAAAATGTCAGATAAATATACGAAATCTGCAAATACAAAGACAAGATTGTTATAATACAAACACGGAATCCAATTTTAGTTTAGTAAATATCAACTAAACCTTTAATAAATTCAATATTATTAAACCGCCATAAATACTACAAATCAAAATACCCTCTAGCGTACTAAGGCTAACAATGGAAAATATCACAATCAAAATACAAATTTAACAAGTTTTAATCCAATTATAGTGTTAGTCTAAAGCTGTAGAAAACTTTTGTTTTAAAGTGGTAAATGCATTCAGAACGAAAATCTTAACATGCAAAGAATTTATGCAGTGAAATATGAAAAATAACAAGGAAATAACTTTCCGTTAATGACACAAGTCAACAGTGTTTTTGTGACATGAATCATTTTATGATTTTTGGCGCTCATTTGGGTCACATATAATAGATAAGTAACTAGAAATGTTCCTGCACGTCACAATGTCTTGTTACACCACCTTTAAATTTATACATGTATACGTTCATTATGTAACATCAAGAACACTATTGGCAGCACTTGTCAGCCAATGGTGGGGGATTTGACAGCTGTTATTGATTTTCTTGTTTGTTTACTCCTAGTAGTAGTGGAGAAAAGGTTATGTTTGATTACTTAAGTACATAAAATTGTTATTTAGGTCACCAGAATTGTTTAAATTGTGCGGTTTTCTCTTATACTCGTTACCGATGGCAGATACATCACGAAGAAGGTGTAAAATTATATATAGTTTTTTTTCTTATCTGCAAGATTGGAGATCAAGAGAAACATTGGGATCCTCATGTTTGTTGTGTCGTTACTCTCATTCAATGGCTGAAAGGTAACAGAAGCTCAATGCTATTTGCTGTACCTATGGTTTGGAGTGAGCCAAGTAATCACTTCAATAACTGCTATTTCTGTTTGACTAATATTGAAGGCTATTAAAAAAATCAATTTTGCTACCCTAATGTGCCATCTGCTATATGGTCTGTTCCTAATAGGGAAGGCCTGCCGATACCTACACTTCCATTGGAATGGAGTTATATTGAAGTCCCAGATCTAAGTGATAATGGGGTTATTGATACTGATAAAACTGAAGATCTGATGAATGATACTGTTGATCCTAACTACCACCCCGTAGTTCATGTAGTAAAGAACCTCATCTTATCCGGCAAAATGAGCTAAATGACTTGTTTCGTGATTTAGGCCTATCTAAGCAACAAGCTAAACTTCTAGGTTCCAGGTTACAAGAGTGGAACCTTTTAGCAAACAACAGCAGCATAACTTCCTTTAAAAAGAGAAATGTTGCATTCTCAGCGTTTTATAAGTTGGAAGGCAGTTTTTGTGGATGTTTTGATATTGAGGTTTTGATGAAAGGGCTTGAAATAAATCATAATCCTAAAGAATAGCGTCTATTCATTGATTCTTCTAAGTACAGTCTGAAAGCAGTGTTACTTCACAATGTAAATGAAAACCATCCATTCCAGTTACCTATTCAGTCTCTATGAAAGAAGCTTATGATAATATGGTGGCCATTTTTGAATTAATAGAATATGAGCAGTTTAAATGGAAACTTTGTGGTGATTTAAAGGTCATAGATATCCTTATTGAATAGGGATTTCTGGGAAGTTATGGATTTCGGGATATTGCGGATGCAACACCTCGAGGATTGAGAGCGGGTGAGATTAAGATTGGGGGAACCGGATGTAGAAATTACGGCGGGTACAGGTGGTTGGGCGGGTGTGGGTAAGAGGGCGGGCTTGTGTGCTTGTGCAGGTTTGTGTCTGTGGTGTGTGTGTGTGTGTGTGTGTGTGTGTGTGCGGGTTTGTGTGATTTTGTGGAGACGGCAGAGATGTAGGGGTGTGTGGATGAGGTGGAAATGTACGAGGCGTTTGAATGAGAGCGTGTACTTGAGGATGCTGGTGGTGAGGCGAGGGTGTGCGTATGTGAGGGTTGTGTATGCAGTGTGTGCAGGAGTAGGTGGACGGGTGGCGTCGGTGGTTGTGGATACAACCGTTACGATAGCACGGTGGCGACCGTGCTTAACCATCGCGGTTGTTTTTATTAAGGTTGTGAAAGAGTAAAGAACGAAATTGGTTTAAAGAAAGGCCGGGTCTCCGCCGAGGTGCAGTTTCACACCCCGAGGAATAAAACCCTAATAGAAAATGAGGAAAACAAGTGTTAAAATAAAACAATAGACTAAAATTAATTAAAAAATATTTGTTGTTCCTGCGGTTCCTGCTTACACTGCTAGGCTGGGGCTCCTCTACTGATGACCGTTTATTCGTATTATCTGTATGCAAGCAGTGACAGATCTAACTCCGAAGCGGCGAAGATCACGATGCCGGAACGATGAGCGTAAAAACGGTAAGTTCTTTTTTAAAGTAAGAGATTTGTAATAAAAATTACAAGAGCTCTTACGCGAGAAGAGGCTTACGTTCGATGCCGAGGTTCGGACTGTCCTGTTGATGCGTGTCGAAATACGTCACTTTTATAATCAACGTAATCTCCATTGCAAATTTTACAATGAATATAATAGCTTCCCTGTGAAGTTTTACTTTGTCTTCCTACTGTAAAATGGAATGATTAAGATATGTTTCATATATCAAAAGGGATTATCGCACCTTTAAACAAGGGCAAGCTTTCTCAAACAGTAGGTATTGTAATTTTGTATATACGACTACTTTTTCTCACGCTTTATGCAATTTATGATTTAAGAAATAATAACAATAGCGCACAAGCTTTACTACTTAACAAATCTGCACTTGCACTTGCAATAGAAAATATAAAGTAAGGGACAACTGTATTTTACTCAAAATTAGGGTTTTGTTAAAAATATTGAAAAATTGCTATGGTTTCAATTCAAATGTAGAAAATTCCTTAAAATTTTGACATATTCTTCTTCCTTAATGCCGTTTAAGAAAATCCTAAGGTCTTAAGGAAATTCCTATGAACAGGTAACACTTCTGGTGACACTCCGTTTAAGCGGCGGTCACACGATGCTGGTTTACCAGCCACTAGCCAGCAGCGGCTGGCTAGCAGCAACAGCAACTTCAACCAGCATACTGGGAGGTTTCACACTATAGAGCAAACAGCGACTGGTCTGGTTCCCTGTCCCAGAAAATTTGAGTTTTAAGAATACAGCGGGCCGATTTTTTTCGAAGATCTTTTTGTAGCCTGAACTACTTTCGGTTGAGTATTAGAGCATGAGGTCGTTGATGACGTTTCCATCTCTTCTAAACGTTGAGGCAGTTGTGGTTTTGGGAGCGTCGTGATCACAATCATACGTACCACAACTCTCCTCTGTGGTATTTAGGTCCTGCAATAGATAAACATGTATTAGTAAATAATAGTAAAAAAGAGTTACAGGGTCCAAACACCACCGAAGAATGGACCAAAATTCAAAAGGGGATTGAAATTAAATGGAATTTCCAAAATTGTTGTGCATTACTAAACGGAAAACACATTGCCATTCAACGTCCACCCTACTATACATCCTTGTTCTTTAACTATAAAATGACATACAGTATTGCATTGTTCGCTATGGTCAATGCAGATTACTGCTTCAAGTATACTGATGTGGGCAATGACGGTCGTGCAAGATACAGCGCTATGTTACGCAATTCGAAGTTAAAGATAGCAATGGAAAAAATACTTTGCAATTTTCTGATGGTGGAGTGTTTGTGGGGGATGATGCCTTCCTACTCAACATTTATATACTGAAACCATATCAAATTGCTAACAAAAAATTGTCCACTAAAAACGAATTTTCAACTATAGGTTGTCGAGAGCGAGGTGGGTGGTACCAAATACATTCGGCATATTAACCTCTCGGTTCCGTCTTTTTAGTAAGACCATACCTCTCAATATGGACACCACAGAGATCTTAGTGAACGCAGCATGTGCACTTCACAATTGGGTGAAGATGACCTTCTGAAAAGCATACTTGGCACCCGGATGACTAGATGAAGAAGATGAATGTACAGGTGAGATTATCCCTGGGAAATGGCGAAAAGTATCAAGTATGATGCGTCAGGTCGACCAATTCTATTGCTCAAATAACTATAAAACTAGCGGGGTACGTATACGCATGTGGTATGCTAATCAGTTTAAAACTCATTTGGTCTATTTCATGGCAAGTTATTTATGCAAATATTTCCGAATCGGCGTTTACATTTTAATTTTGTAATAAAAGAATCATATTTGAACTTTAGGTTTTTTATTAATCCTACACATTAGTAAAGGTAGTAGTATAAATGAAACACTTGAATGTATTATTTTACCATATTTGAACTTGAGTATCTCCCCCAAAAATGCTGTGAAGAAAGGCGTGTCCTAAACCAAGCAAGTTTTGCTTTATATACATGTTCTGCACTTGCACCACTCTTCATTGCTTTCTTTTAATTTTGTTCACTTCGGTCCTGTCTCTTAAACTTTTTATTTTACTTTTTAATTGTGGGAAGTTTATTGCCGGTAAACCAGCTACCAACGTCCTTTACCACATTTTCCTGTTATTATTAATTATTTGCTACTTGTCTTGCTTTAATTAATTGTTAATATTCGCCTCCGCGGATTCTCTATAAAACCACGATACGCGCTACGGGAGAGAGATTACTACGTGCTCGCATCGACGACCTACCCACTTGCCGATCCGTTCGTGTAAGCGCCGACCTGTCAAACCTTGTACGTGACGAACCGTTTGTCGTAGTTATTCTGCACCGTTGTCATAGTTATTAAACGCGACAATGCCACCTGAACATCATCTACGAATAACCGGGCCTAGAGCTGCTGAAATCTGAGGCTGAACGTACGGAAGTCAATATACACAACCTTACACATATGCCGATTGAACGATGTTACACCCGGTTGAATGTCCATCGTCACCTTTCATTTACTCCGTCGAATAGAAAGGTACTCGTCTTAATCTGTCAACCACCGGGATTCCTTTTCACAGCGCAACGGGTTAGTCTCAGATCCTTGTAATTGATATTCCACCTGCACATAGCACACAGACTCACACAAATATGCCTACCCTAGGCCAGACAAGCAACAGATTAACTGCAACACCCGTAGGTATCCCATTTTGTTGACCTAGCGCATTAAAAGAAACTCCCCAAGTCGTGTAAACTCGAAAGTAATACGTGGTAATTAGAACACGTAAACAACCGCTGTCCTCACTTCCGCCCTTCGGGAGAGATCCAGAAACAACATTAATTATTCCATTATAACCAATTAGGATAACTGTTTAAGTCAGTTACCGTAGTTATAAATCTCGTGCGAATAAGAAGATTTGTACTTGTTAAATTATACACGCAATCGACGTGATATGGTAAAAGCGTTTTTCTTTCGTAAAACTTAAATCTTTAACTTGATTAAAATATAAATTCTGCATTAAATATAATTTCCCCAAATTAATAGTGATAATTATAGTAAAGTTTAATGCCCCTAATTAATAACCTCGCGTAAACAATTAAATGAGAATACGTGATCCCGAAACGTATTTATTTAGTCGCGAAAGTAATACATTTCATTATAAAATCCAAGTATAAAAGCTTTTATTTTATCAAAGCAACCTAAACCACGAATTTTTCGTTTATATACGAGTATGCCTCTTTAACATATCGATTATTTTAAAAGGTCTTCGCAGGTATAAAGAGTGAACTACCCGCGTTATCTCCCAGCACGTACTTTCCCAGTATACACTAACGATATAGTAAGACTTCCTGCTTATGAAACAACAGGACCGGCTTCAGAAATAATAACTTATTTCTTTTGATCACTACAGGATGTAGAGTGAGTCATTTACCAACATAACCTCCACTATTAACGATATTTTCACAGAAAATCCAGCGGACAGAATAAGTGGAAGCCCATGACCATTCCATGTACCAGGACTAGACCATCCATTTCCGAACCCTTAGGGATACAATGTCTCGTAAAGGTTAGAAGTAACGTTATTTATTTTAATTCATGTACATATGTAGTTAAGTTGAAATATTTAGTACTATATAAAAATAGGAATAATATACGTTTAAACCATTATCAGCATATAGTTCAATGTGGGCAAAGTTAACAAAGTGAGCAGACCGATATAATAAAAGGGAACCACCCCTTCTTGCAAGTAGAAGAACATATTGAGATAGTTCCGGGGCAAAGTATTGATGTGCGGAAGGAAATAAAATAATGCACTGGATTACATACGAATTTAATTCTGCCCTTTTGCCCTTTACTACCAGTCGCTAATGAAATTTGTGACTGAAGGATTTCTCCCATCTTTACTGCTCCCCAGTTTGTGTTTGAACAGCGTTTTGTAGCAATACGTAAGTTAATCCTTACTAAAATAAAACAGTTTTACGTTATAAATTGTAAATTATTTCAATAAGATCTATTCAAGTGAAACATACCTGGTTTAATTTCTAAAAATGAGGATGTCCACTATGAACAACTAAAGTAAACTCCTGATACCTTTAATTAATTCTTGTAAGCCCAGGAGGAAATTTTGTCAGTCTCAATTTTAGCCTTAGATTTCACTAAAGAATCATGCTACGTACTTATTGTACGTCACTAATAATACACCCTGTATGAAGTTATGTGAATTATATTTCTTACAGAAAACATACTTCACTTAGCTAGATCAATCAATCATTTTCTTCTTGTTTTATTTACAAGATGCATTGCCACTTAAAAAACTGGTAAATTAATTTTTCTAAATTTGAAATATTTACTCAAACTAGGTGTGCTACAAAAGCGAGGTGAAAAGGTTGAATATATAGATGAGCAACGAATAATAATATAAATTGCATCACCTTATCAATAACAACAACAGAATTACCAAACTATTATTTCATTACACTAGTTTTTCTAATATTTTCAGTCAGTTACCTCAGAAAGGTTTTTTTGCTTCTATCAATAATGTATCCCTACACAAACTTTGGAGGGTGTTACTTTGTGAAATGAGATTAGAACTGATACACGAATCCCAACTGTACAAATAAAAGGCCTATTAAATATTAACATATATAATCGATACAAATGTCATCTGCATGACAAAAGCACAAAAATACGCATTGTTCCCTTTGTCTTGTAAAGTGAAAAGTTAAAGTGGCAGGTTTTTATGAATCAATACGCCTAATAGCCTAATAACAGTGTTGTAAATTACTTTATCGCTGGAGTATTCTTATTATTACCCTATTACGGTTATTGTTGAAGATTGAGCTTAAATGTTTAGACAATTTCGTTTGTCTGATGAAACAACTAAAACGTAAAACCGACGCTTAGTAAAATGACAGTTAAAAAATTTCAACTACAGTAATAGGGCGCAATAAAACTAAAAGGTTTCACCGACGCCATTTCTGCAGCGTGTTTCGTAAATTATTGACCTAAAACACTTCATAGGCCGACGTACTTGTAACAATTTATAGAATTTTTATTGCCAAGAACCACCGTTTAAGATTCGCTAGAAATAGCTGCTACACATGTCATACTTGGAAATACACCAATGTGTCCAATTTCGAAAAGCCAACGTGTTTTATGCCTTACTCCAGGGAAAAAGTGGGCTGATTAGGTTTTCAACCCTTAACATGGATTAATCTCAAATGAGGGTGGAAATATTACCCTTCCTTCCATTGATTGGATCCAAGGGTAGTGGAAGGCAATAATAGAATTACACTTAAGGCGCTTTGTAAGAAACGGGCATGTGTATATCCTTTCAACGTCTGGTCAACCAAAGTAAAATACTGCAAATAATGAGCAATATGCTTTTAAGCTATCGTTGCTGTAAGGAAGAAATTTAGAAAAACGTTAAGTCTTTTTGCTGGTTTTCGTCTGAAACAGATTTATTTCGGACAAAACAAGAAAAATATATAATACTTAATGGTTTTAGTACCACTGACGAAGGTCGGCACGTTTTTAAACGGTTCTACGACACAATCAGAAGACGCAAAAACTGCCAATTGCCAGCTGCTGGCCTTTAGTCAGACTTATGCGCAAGGGAAGACAGAAAGCCAAAGAGTCCTTGTTAATCTTATTTAAATTAAAGAATAACTGAACCTGGTTTTCACAAGTTCGGTGTAATACAATCCAACATGTCCACACAAAAAACATATTCCTCACTCATACACATGTCTTACCCAACAATTGGATCTTGCTCGAAAATCCCATATCTACTTGTAAGTCAAGAGTGGTCTCGTTTACATTAATTAAAATAAATTGGTTAATGGTATTTTATGACATCAGTCAGAAGCTCTTGTATTTACAATAGTCGCCAGACTTCGTATTCTTCTTGTTCTAATTCATATGAGGTAGAATAGTGACTTGTCGGTTTATGCAACCGAAAGCGGTCATTACGCTCTAGCTGTCCAATAAAGATATCTAGGCTGGCGATAAGATAAAATGTAAATGATAATCTGAAGGTAAAAGTTATCAATTTGATAAACTTTACCATAAAACGCTACCGAAACTTTTACGAAGAAAATTATTATCCATTCAAAAGATTGATTTGATATCCAGTTTAACTACCACCGCACCAAAATTTTTAAAACACGGAAGCTAACACGAAATTCGAACAAATTGAAAGGCTATTTACTTAAACCGCAAACGTACTGTTCAATCACATTAGTAAATTGCTTTAGCAACCTCTTCTTGATGGTAGTCCATAATACATTATAAAATCTGAATAAACAAATTAACTAATTTTGACTTAAAGTCGACACGAAAGTGTCTTTGTAAATGAATATCATACTTAAACGGCATATTAAATGCTCGACAATTAGCGTTCTGCAAAAGAGCTCAAAAGCTGTACTTATACGTTATTTTAAGTGTGGAGAGATTAAGAGAGATCAAAATGTACGGATTTTTAGTGCAAAGATGAGTTTGAAAGGCTGCGCACAAATTAGGGCAAAAAGCATATTCAAACGTCCATGGCATGGTAATATTAAACATGCTACAATTGAGTAAAAATGTTGCATCAATATTTTGCTTTCCACAAAAGAAAGTGAATTAGTATAGTATGTGCAGATAATTAATGTTTAAAAATAAATGGGCTTTCGGGTGTAGCTTCTAGTTATTAACTTCCGTACGCGGTCTAGAACAAGTCAATAGTAAGTAGTGATGAGTAACGACTGAGCGCCTGCCGCCTGGAGTGAAGTGATTCAACAGAAACATCTTAAGCTATCCCTTGTAGCGAAATAATGATGACAAAGTATCTGTACAACAGAAGGTCGTATGTTCAACAAAAATGTTGCTACGTATGTTTGGTTAGATATAAGACAGTAGTGTTACATTTTGATCTGGGTTCTCAGACGTTTTTATGTTTCTAGAACGTTTGGGTATGCATTAATCATCATTCAACCAAGTATATGTGCATCCAATGATTAGGTATGAGTGCGGTGACAATAGAATTAAATGGAGCTCTAATGGAGCAGTTCCATGTGATAATTGCTATTCTCTAAATACAAATTTACTCTTAGGCCAGCCTTGTTCTATCCAGTAGTGGAAAGCTTTGTTTTGCTGCTGATTTCCCCCTGAAATGTGGAGGTGCTTCACCTTGTTGAAACCAATCGAGGTTTAAGGTCAAAACAGTAAGGTTCAACGAGCTATAGACAAATTAGTCATTCTTGGCTGGGCCCTACAGCCAATAAAAGTGGCCAGCGATTATGACCAGTAGATAGCGGATCATTTCAGCACGCGTCCATCGCCGACACGGTATGAGATACCATCACTTCTGGACCTACTGTGAGAAATACCGATCAGCAACACACCACCGCTAGAGGAAGCGGCGAAAAGGTTGCAACTAGCACCGCCATCTGACATCGCCACCCTATCTGAGGCCCAGCTGGAGGTTCGGTCGACATCTAAGTTATCACCAAAGAAAAAAGAAGAAGCCTGCCTCGCTTTCAACAACCCCAATGAAGGCAACTTCAGGGTATAGAGAAGGAAGCTTAAAAAAACGTCGATTGACTGCCAGTCAACACCACCGAGAACCACCAACACGTGAGAGCCCCTGTAAGTTGCCTTTGATGTCATGGAGACCTTTACTAAGGAGACGATTCCCTCGCTAATCCGTCTTCAAAAAGAGAACTGGGTTAACCTCTCCCGGGAACTTGACCGATATGGGATTGCCTTCACCCGAGCCAAGGTCGACAGTGAGGGAATGCGGATATAACCTGCCTCAACCAAGGATCAAGACAGGCTACTGAGGCTAATGGATAGGAATGATACTCTGTATCATACCTACCAGGCAAAGAGTGATCGTATGCTTTAGGTAACTAGACGTAGCGTGCCCGTAGAAGTCACCGAACCTGACGTGATCTCAGAGTTGTATTAACGTGGATTTAATACTATTCCAAAATGCAGGAGCAAGGACGCTTGATCCCTCTGGCACTGGTACAGCTATCGTCTGCAGAAAAAGCAAAGAAGATACGATAGATGGAGTACGCCGCCCGTAACCGTCGAAAATTGATATTGGTTAGTATCACCGATGTCAGATTTTACGTCACGCACAGCGCTACTGCAGGGTCTCAGCGCGCTGTATTAAATATGCCGGCGATCGCCATAGCAGTGAATGCACCAACTGTGCAAAGTGCGTTAACTGCGATAGAAACCACCTTGACAGTTGCAGGGGTTGCCGAAGTTTCCTTATCCTCCGACGATGGAAGACCAATGGGGATCGAGGACACTGCAAACTGCGGTGTCCTCAACACGGACCGGGAGTCAGTTACTTCAAAGCGCTGGGAGGTGATGTAGGAAATTCGTACGTGTCGAAATCGGTTCCGGCTGCAATCCGTATCATGGCTACCCAACCTGCCTTAGGGTTCGATTCCCTGTTAGGCAACCTTAGCTATCTCAATATAGAGAAGGCCCTACCTGTCTTCAGAAAGTAACCAGTGGCACTGGCTGAGGTAAAAAACTGCATCTTATGTGTGGAGAGTAATCTCTACGAACGATCAGAAGGAGCGTACTCTTTTCGAGTAAACAATGAATGATAAGTGATATTTTGTATTTATTTCAGGTACGCGAGACATCAGTATCTGCTATACCAACCGAGCGACAATAGGAGAGTCTACATAACTCCACAATCATGTATCAACATACACATACATGGATTTTTCTTGATACTCACACAATGGAACACGATGATGTCAACAGACACCACAATACCACACCAACCCATCGACCATACATTCCAAGTACCGGAGAGGACGAAGACTCTTGAGCAGTGCACCACCAAAATAACACAATACTTTATTACTTTATTTCAATATTGTACGTTGCATTATATACATTGACAAAAATCTAAGTACAAGGTGTCCCATGACGAACGACATCGATCGATTGTGGAAGAAGAATAAATAGGAAAATCTGAAAATTTGATTACTTATTAAAGTCGATGGGAGACATCCATCTAAAATATTCTCAAGATTACAACACTTCCGGTTATACCGGAAATTATTGAAAATTTTACAAATACCGATTCCACTAAAAGAAAAATTGTTAAAGTAAACCTAATCTTAACAATGAAAATGTCGTTTACAATCTGAAGTTAATAAAAATTACAAATTAAAAAAAAATTATTTTATTAAATGCTCGAAATTACGCCCTTGAAATTCGTGACACTTTTCACACCTTCGGATCAGTTGCTCGTGGGTTGCTGCTCTTACTGAATTTGTACTGAAAGAGCGAAATGCGTGTTGTACTCTCTCCATACAGTTCTCCTTCGTTGTTAAAGGAGTGTTGTATACTTCACTCTTAATGGCACCCCATACAGAGAAATCTAAAACCAACATGCCTTGTGAACGCGGTGGTCACTGCAAGCGTCCGTTATTAACTATCCAATGGTCCCTAAATGTATGCTGTGGGAAAGTGTTCACAATATGGCCATTGTGAGGTGGTGCACCATCATGTTGGTATTGCACTTGAGTTCTGTCGGCCAGAGGTAAATTATCCAGATACTCTTGTAATATTGCTAAATATCGTTCACCTGTAGGAACATAGGACATATTCATTTCTGAACATTTACATTTTGATACAACTTACTGTTAAAATTTCGTGATAGAAACGTATCATAACAATTTGGTCGTTTCTTATTGCGCAATAAATATTCAAACTCCAGTTCTTTTGGAAGTTTCGTTCCCTAAGAGCATGAGGGTTTTCGTCACTCCAATAGTGCGAATTATGTCGATTAAGCGTGTTATTCAAAAATCGTTCTTTTTCTTTCGTGTGTCCTATTCTGACTCTATGTATCTTGACGCGTTCGGTAATTAATATAGACCTAGAACTTGAAGCTTTATTGTGGAGAGATGTGTGCTTGTTTGTTGTTGACTATTGTTCTTGCCATATTTTAAGGCTACCTTTTTTTAAATACTTTTTGAAATCTCTAAGTTTTGTTAGGTCCACATCCTAAATAGTGTTTGGTGTTGCTTGACGGGTAATGGATTCCACTTGTTCATTTCCCGAAATTTGTGCGTACCTCGGTGTAATAGTAGTTCCTTGCTCGTTTAAATATTTCAGGGCGGATTGGCATATAGTGTTCATTGGATTCGTGGAATACATTTGAGACAAGTTGTGTATGATATTTAGGTTGCCAGTAACAATTATTAATTTTTTTTGTTTCGGTTACCATGTTGCAGTATAACATTGCCCTCTTCAGCAAAAGTTATGGATAATACTGGGTTCAGGTCCCAGCTGTACGACGAATTTTCTACAATTGCACTGCCGACTCCACTTTTTGTTTTAGACCCGCTTATATACACAATTTGGCATGAGGCTGTTCGTGACAGATTTTGGAGAATAGTTGCAGGTAAGTACTGTTGCATGTATGTTTTTTTATTAAGGCAGATTAAATCTTTTCTGTCTTATTTCAGGTGTGATCCATGGTGGAATTTCTAATGGCCATTCGTTCATTGGCGTTTGAGTATTTATACTATTACTATCGATGTACTCCTGAACCGCACATAGACAGGGCGGGTGATGGTAGTTCGTACCCTATATGTGTGCTGTTCTATGTTCAACGTATGATTAATGGGATGTTTCGGTAACGCTTTAGTTTTTGTGATATAGAGAGGCATCAGTTGATTTCTTTTGGTTTCGAGGTATGGTATTCCTGGTTCACAGTACAGACTCTCAACTGGACTAGTAGGAAATGCACCGATACAGTACCTTATATCAGCGTCATGTACTGTGTCTAATATGGTTAATAACGATTTACGAGCAGACGAGTAAACGATGCATCCATACTATAGCCGTGACAGTATTAACGTTTTGTAAATTTTTATCAAGCATTTAGGATCTGATCCGTTTAGAATATTGAAACTTTCTAAATAGTTATGTTTAATGCGCTCAATCTATGGTTTCCAAGTCAAGGGTCTGTTGACAGTAAGACCTAAAAGTTTTACGTTTAGGACATCTATCAAGCTTATCTCCTATGTACAAAGGTGGACCATAACCAGGAGTTCTCAGCCTACTAAAATGCATACACAGACCTTTCTCTTCCGAAAAACGTAGCCCAATTCTGTTTCCGTTTTCGATGATTTGGTTAATCGCAAGGTTGAAGCTTCTGCGATATGCCTCTGTATGTATTACCCGAACAAAAAATGGCGATATCGTCTACATATAAACATTTTGTGATGGCATCTAATACATTTAGGACTATGTCATTTATTGCAATTGCAAACAGTGTGCAACTTAACGTAGATCCTTGTGGTATTCCATTCTCAAAATCTTTTATTTCGGAGAATTTATCGCCGATCCTTACACGGATACGCCTGTTTGTTAGAAAGGATTAATCACATTGGGTAAACTGCCTCCTAGATTAAAATTAAATAACTTATTTACAATGCCATGTCTCCAGGTCATGTGAAAAGCCCTTTTGATATAAAAAAAGACAGAGTGTTTCTCTCTTCCGAAACGCCTCTTGGATTGCATTTTCAAGAAGGACCAGGTGATCTGTAGTAGTTCTATACTTTCGATAGCCTGCTTGGTATGAGCCTAGGAAATATTTTTTTTCTAAAGACCACTGCAATCTGTTATTTATCGTTTTTTCAAAAAGAATGCTCATACAAGATGTTAGGCTAATTGGGCGGTTTGCTGATAATAGTGGAGTTTTGTTAGGTTTTAAGATCGGTACAACTATCGCTTCTTTCCATTCCTCAGGGTAAGCGCCTTCATTCCAGAGTTGATTAAAAAGTGTTAGTAATGCGTTTTTGATTTTATCTGTTAGGCTGTTCAACATATCATTTGGGATTTCATCCGGTCCTGGTGCGGTTTTTCTACTTTTTTCCATTGCAAATTTCATTTCTACCATTTTGAAAGGTATGTTGTAGTCCATGTTGCATATCGCACCAATAAACAGTTCAATCTCTCTTCTATTTTTTGTACGATAGAAATCTTCATGGTAGTTATCCGAGCTACTAACACTTGAAAAATGATTAGCTAGAGTGTTTGCTATTTCAACAGCTTTTTATCCGTAATTAGGGTAGACAAGCGGCCTGGCCACAGAGATGATGGTGGAAATAAGTGGCCACTGAACACACTATATTTTTCAAAGGGGAATTTGATGGTGCAAATTGATACTGCCTTAGTTAGAAAGTGATAGAGATGAAACAAATGTTATTGGATAGATTTCTTCTCTAGAGGCGGGTGTATATGGTGTTTAAACCTTCGGGAACGATTTGTTTACTGGAACATTTGTATTTTAATACAGGCGGGTGGGATAAACTAAACGATTTATGTAATCTGGTATTAAAGAGTGCTTAACACAGGAATAGTTCTATAATCAGGTATTTATCGCGAAGTGCAATACGGGAATGGCTCAGATTTAGGACTTCAGTAAAGAAGCAGATTACAAAAAGTTAAATTGTGTTAAGTGAGAGATTTTTAATACTCATTCTTGTTTACGTAATTTCTACGGTCTGGAACTTGATGACAGGAAATAATTGTGTACATCCTGGTCTAGTTGATCGCTTTCCTTCCGATGACACTCTGCATTTAGTTTCCTGGGGCGGCGTGTAAGTGTGCAAATTGTTGGTAGCATCCACTAGTACACCTAGGCAATCAGCTCCGTTCCCCTTTCTGGTAGGCACTGTGACTGGTAAATTTTCACAAACGGCCCTTCTGTCCAACGGTGTGAGTAGGCAACGATACCGTTAATTGATGTCCCACCATTATGTTTTCTGCAGAAGTTTGTGTAGATGTTGTAAAAGACATACAAGCACGTGTCCACCCAGTAGCGCGTCTTGTGGTTAAATAAAAATACGCCACGATTTCTGGTAGTGGCGTTATCAGAGATTGGCTATTAGAACTGGAGGAACAGGATTCCCAACGTTTTCGTATCGGCGTCGGAGAGAATAAAATTGATTATATGAAATAACGGACTAATTAAGGAATAATTAATTAAAGAATATTGGGAAATAGTTTCGGCTTCCCACACTTTCAAAATTTTTTATTTTTCAGAATTGTAGGGAAATTTTAATACACGAAGTTGTAGCAGGTGTATTATATATTCCAATATAAAATCTGCAATAATACCAATATACTAAAATCAGTCTTATGCCAAATGAACAGAGTAAAGTTCTGTTACCTCCATACAAATAAAATTACAAGGATGAAATCCATCAATATACAGAACCGCAAACGTTATGTTTCCAAAAGTTCCGGAAACGTTATACAAAAACACACATACAGATTTTAATAACAACGAGTTGTTTTCAATGCAAGGTGTTTGAGAACGTTAACCCGAGTAAATGAAGTGACTAAAAAAGGTCAATGTCTATGAGACCTTTTTCTCCAGTCGTGCCGATTTGATGACCCAGATCACAAACTGTTACCGATTTTGCCAATTGCAATAAATCAACTAACCAGATCTATAGACAAAAATATACCGATCAGAACATTCAATATGTAGATAGCAAATTGGCGAAGGAACACGTTAATTATGTGAATTTCAATTAAATGTAGTAGTAATGGCGTGTGTAACGTTTTTTATTATTTTTACTCTACTTTATCACTTTATTGTAAAGTTTTGTGTAAATATACATAACAGTTTTTCCATAAGTGAAAAGGCATGTTACGCCATTGGTTCAAATAACGCCGTTATACTACCTATTTAAATTATGATTTTTTGTTTTAGTGAAATAAATGATCAGTAAAATCCCTATTGATAAATGTTTCGATATGGAAATTTATCTAGTCTCTGATATTTAATTAAATTCTATCTTAAAAATTCATATACATAACTATTGCACGGCCATATAATATTCATATAGGTGATCACGTTGTCGATTCAAATAATTTTCTTCTTAATATACAGCGTGAGGTAAAATGATGTTAACATTAAATAGGTGTTTATTCACCCGGAATTATTTAAATTACAAGGTAGGGATTTGGTTACAAGGTTTCGATTTGACACTCGTCCCTCTCAATGCACTTATAGAACCTGTCTGTTGTTGTTTGCAAGGCCTTCTGTGCTATTTGGGCAGGAATTCCAGCGATGACATTACGATTCTGTATTTCAAGTCGTCTAAATTGCGAGATTTTCTGGCGTAGACCCGACCCTTGACCATGCCTCACTATCAAAAATTGCATTAGCTCAGGTCGGGTGAACGTGATGGCCATGGGAGATTATAGGCTCTACCAATTTATCGTTTACCGAACGTGTCATTTAGGTAATCCAGAACCATTTGACAAATGGGTAGGGGCACCGTTATGCTAAAGGTATCGTTCATAAACGTCCTGGCCGTCTGTTATTTAAAAAAAATGGGTATGATCACTACAAATTTACTTAAGGCATACGAAACATTCACCTTTGGGGAATCCTTCGGATGTTCTGTCGCCCAGATGACACGGTTGTGCTTGTTCACACGAAAGGTGATATGGAATGCTGCTTCATCATAAAATCTGGAGAAAATGTCATGCTTCATGTGCAACATTTTCAAGAGGATTTGTGCAGCACCCACACGTGCTTGATTATCCGCCTTTGTGGGCTGCTGCACATTGTTAAAATGGTGTGGCTTCATTCTTTAATCAAGATTCAAAATTCTAACCAGTTACCTTTGCGAAATGTTAGTTTCTAGAGAAAATCTGTGCGTGGACTTGGTTGGTCTGGGTACCATCGCTCCTTAGACGAGGATATTTTATTCAGTTCGGACAGATCTCTTTCTACCGTTGTACGCCTTGCTATTGTCTTGAACAGACAAATTTCTGGTCCATCCTACCAATTTTCGGGTGCGTCCGGTCGACACCTTGAGTTTTCATTGTACGTTGCATGGGCACTGAAGAACCTCCATCTAGGCAGCTTCGTTCCTCAATAGAATATTGGGACGCCATGTGTTAATCTGCAAAAACGTATTTAATCTCCTATACAGTGTTACCACCTTTGTGCCTATCCCTGCATATCAAGAAACCCATATTAAATTGTGATACAAATATTAAAACACTATAGCGCTGAATGTTACTTACGATCACATCTTGTAAATTCCTAGGTGTCTGATACCCAAATACGCCCAACACTTCTGTTTTTAAATTTGGGATAGGTGCTGTTTAATGTCTTATGCGTTTGACAGTAAAAGCTGCCAATTTTACTTTGTTAAACTGAAAAAATGCATATTAGAAAAAACATTTTGTTTGAAGAACGTTTAAAAACACATGTTATTCTACTCTGTGACATAAAAATGCAACACCAAGATGGCGTTGGAATTTTTTGACCAAACTTGGCAGAAATATTGAGCTAGTCAAATGTAGTCATTGATTAAAATTTCATTCAAAATAATCCAGTACCATGCAAAATTGAGGTTTTACTTGTTGTAACAAAGTAGCAGGTGTATTTTTTGAAAGATTAAGTCGATTTTGGTATAGTTTTTGGTGCAATTCTTTTACTTTTGTGTTCTTCTTTGCATTTTGAGGCTGAGATTATGCCTAGAGGACGGCAACGTGAAAATTATCGACAACTGAGTGTATTCGACAGAATTTGCTTTATTGGCTTACGCGAATGTGGTTTTTCATTCAGACAAATTTCTAATCGTCTTAACCGTAATCAGTCCTCTGTAGTGCGGTGTCATCAAGCATGGTCTACAAAAGGTCAAGAACGTCGTAGAAGAGGAAGTGGACGCCAATATAGACAAATGGGGTCCAGGATCGCCATCTCCGATTAATAGCATTAAGAGACCGATTCTCGAGTGCAGTTTACCGTCAAACTAGAGCTTTTTTGTTACAGTCCCATCGACCGCATCTTGTGCTTCCGCTGACGCCTCTTCATCGACAGCAAAGTTTGGAATGGTGTAACTTGCGACTGGACTGGGACGTGGAATGGTATAGGGTGGTATTCAGTGACGAATCTCGATTCTGCTTGGGAGAAGGTCGCAATGTGCAGTTTTCCGTTGAGCGGCATGTGTACTACACTATGGGGGTTGTGGTATGGGGTGCTATTGTTTATGGAAGCAGGTCTCAGTCGGTATTCATACGAGGCAATATAAATGCATACCGATACGTTAGTGAAGTGGTGGAACCCGAAATCCTTCCATTCCTCCAGGAGATGGAGGACCCGATTTGCCAACAGGATAATGCCCATCCTCGCATTGCAAAGCATTCTATGGAGCACTTTGAAGAGGCTAACATCCATATCTTGCCGTGACGACCCAGATCTCCCGATCTCTCGCCCATCGAACATGTATGGGACATGATGGGTAGAAGAGTCGAGCAATTAGCCAATCCTCCACAGACACTAGAAGCCCCCCGGCATGAATGACAGATTTCCTGAGATGAAATACCTCAGGAAGAAATCGAACACCTGTTGGAATCCATGCCAAGAAGGGTGAGGGAGTGTGAAACTAATAGGGGTGGTCCAACACATTATTAATAAAAAATACCTTTATCGTTTGTTTAATTTCTTTGAAATTTGAACAATTACTACATTTGACTAGTTAAACATTTGTGCCAAGTTTGGTCCAAAAATTCCAGCGGCACCTTGGTGTTGCATTCTGTATGTCAGAATATAGGTACCATCCTTTACATTGGTTTCTGCTAGCTCATCGGGCACATTACCTTTAGATGAAGAGCTTAAATATTCTGAGAGACATTGCTATTCTATGGTCAAATTGTGACACAAATCAACCAAATATTTTAGCTTTTTTGAATTAATTAGTAATTCCGATAAGTAAAGTGGAGGATTCCTTTTATGGACCAAACAGTTTTGTGGAAATCAGCGTTTGATGCGTAACTAGTCGAAATGTAAATGCTTGTTAAATCACATACTCACAGCTCTCCGATCCAGAACACTCAACAAAATGTACGGGAATAACTTCATACGGTTTGGGACGCTTTCTGACGTTTCTAATTAAAGTCGATCATTCCAACAGAGTCTGAATATTCATTTTTGATACATATTTTTCTATTACACCATAAACACTGTCTTCAGACATATATATATATATATATATATATATATATATATATATATATATATATATATATATATATATATATATATATATATATATATATATATATATATATATATATATATATATTCAGGGTATTCAAAATACGTATAGGTACGTATTGGGTAATTGTGTTTGTAATTTTATTCACTTAGTTAGATTCCGTATATATTTTTTTGTGTAAAAGCTTACTGTAGATAATGAGTGTTTTGCTTGAATGGGTCACGCTGTATGTAAAGGAATTTTAGGAATGTGTAATGTGCATTAAGGAATTTAGTTTCTTTTTTGGTGTAGATACGCCGTTTCATTAAGAAAAGTCAGTGTAGTTTTTTTTTTTGGAATTTTAAGTACAATCTTCAGTTTATTGCCCGAATCATACGTGAAGTTTTATTGAGATAAATTCATTTGATTTTTTTTTCTTTCATTACAAAGAAGCGTTGTTATCGCATTGGTGCCGTGCTGTCGCATTCGTGTAGAGGAACAATTGGGGAGTCGGAAGGTTGGTTTTCATCCATGTAAGTAATATGGGTGGGCGATTGGTTGTACCTTTGCAATAACATTTCTGTATCGGGTCGAAGGAAAATGGAAACGTGGCAGTTTCTTCGCCTTAAGTCGGGAGATCATCGTAAATTTAGGGGGTCGAAATTTTAAAATTAAAATGGTTGATTGGTTTGTTTGAATAAATTTGTATGGAGGGGAACGTTTTTTAATATGGCGAGAAAGTAATTTTGAATGGAAGAGACTCGGTCCTAAGCTTTTGACGCGTGAAGTTGTGTGTGTAGGTAAAGTCGTTCGAATTAGTGGAATTGGGGTTTTTCATCATTGTGCGAGCTCCTAGTGAAATTTAGTTAAGGAGCGTTGAAGACTTGAAAGATTAGTCGAGTATAACCAAGTTTGGGATATTTTCTGTGAAGCAACATTTCAACCGGGCTCGCTCATTAAGTTAGTTGGAGAAGAACGGCATCTTTGAGTGCGTTTTTGTTCGTGTTTTTTTGTAGTGCGAACCGGAGGACTATTGAATTTTCGTTAGTAACGAGATATAATTAGAGAACCCCTTTCTTAAGATTTAGTGAACGTAGTGAACGATCGTCCAACCACCCACATACTGTTTAGGATTGTTCTGTTTGTAGTTAAACCTATTAATGTCAGCTGTGTAAAACGATTTGTTGAGTGTTTTCTTTAGTTTGTCGAACCTCAACCTCGAGTTAAAAGAAGTTATTAAAGTAATACAAGCTAGTTATTACTGCTGCAATAAATTACGAGGCAGCATTGTAAATTGATTCAAAAAGCAAGTTGAATACGTGGTAGAGACCTGGGGGAAGGCAGCTTCGTGTCGTCGACAAGCAGTAACACCGTGGGCGGCACGAGCCGTACCCGACGTTTTCGCCGAGCAAGGATCATCTCCTATTTGCCTGTGTGACCTAGGTAATGTAATTTACATTTTGTTTGTTGATCTTGCGACTTTTGTAAATAAAATTTGGTTGTGTTTTATATGGAATATTTTATGTAATGTGTGTTAACGAAGGAACCTGTTGGAAGCAATTATTTTTTTTTAATTTAGTGTTTTATTTTGTTAACGTTCTCAGACAGTTTCCTTTGTCTATTTAGTAACTATTTAAGGTGTTCTTGATACCATTAATATTTTATGCAGGGAGGTAAATAAAATCTTACCTTCATTATTCAGTTTATATAAGATTTACGTGCTGACGTAATTCAAGTTTATAGAATTCCTTTGAATGCAATTTAGCTTAAGATAGTTTTGCTACTGGCCAGAAGTCAATGAGGTAAAAGTTAAGAAGATACGATTACCATTATATTCAAATTGACATGTTTAAATTTTAATTGTTTTATTTATTTATTTTGATTTAATAGATGTTTAACTTAGTTACTATTTTGGAGTAATTATTTTGATATTAAGCCTTGACAAAGGGGATGATATATTGCTCAAATAGTAAAGCGTCGCCGAGTTCTATTAAGAGAAGTTGGAGTTTTGTTTTTTTTGTATTGTTTTGTTGCCAGATTAAGTTAACGTAACGTAATTTACAAGTTTAGAAAAGAGATTTAACCGAATTGAAGTCAGTTGGTATGTGTTATGTTGATTTGTTTAAGGGAGTAATTTAACGTAAGGGGTACATTAGAGATTTGTATTGAATTTGAATATTGCTGCACGGTGGTAGATTGAGGTGCAGATTTTGAACCCTTTTCAGGTGAAGCAGTATTGCGGAACCTGGAGCTACGAGCGTTACGATTTGGTAAGTTTGGTAAGTTGGGTATTCGGACCACTACGTACCTTCGTTTAATTCACATTTTAAAACACCCTGGTGTGTTCTTTTAGAATATCCTGGCGCCTACCGGAACCTATTGTGTCATTTTCCCGATTTCGACTTTGGTAGATAGCGTAGACTACGGAGACGAGACTGATTTGTCCCAATGGACCCTCACCTGCACGCTGCTAGCCGTGCATAAACCAGGTTTATCTTTTACCTTGTCCTAGTGAACATTTATACCGTAACAATATATATATATATATATATATATATATATATATATATATATATATATATATATATATATATATATATACACAGCAGCCGTAAGGGATCATGGAAATATTCCTGAGGTCTTACGTCTTTGAAAACCACTTTTCTGGTGAGTAAATTGTAGGAATTCATGTTAAAAGATAAAAGCGTCTACTGCGAGAGACACAGGAATCCAGTAGAACTAGAAAAGACCGAAAAAGACATACGTGGTCATACAAACCAATTGAAAGAGAAAGGTGACGCAAAACGTTTTTTTCTGCATGAGCAGAAAAGATCTGCAGAGGAAGGCTTTATTGTTGTATCATTCGACAGAAAGTTCTTGCAACTCCTCATGGACGAAGTTTGGTCCACTCAATGAAGTTTGCGGTGTATAATTTTACCATATACGGGAGCAAATCGCAGAACGGGTATTGTTACGTATGGGAAGAAAAACATGAGAAAAGCGGCGCAAAAAAAATTTCACTAATTTATATAATTATTCAGTTAAAGTAGATCCGGAAAGCTAATACCATTCAATATTTCAATATCATTATTTTGTGACAACTGTTCAGGATAAAATAAGAACAGGTTTGTTTGGGCTATGTTGGTGTACTGTCTCTTAAACTCAAAATGAATGTTAGACATTCCAATTACGTACTTAGTAGCCACCATATATATATATATATATATATATATATATATATATATATATATATATATATATATATGATATATGTAGTTGTAAATAGTGTAAAATTGAATAATAAATAAATTGGTTTTTAATTTTCTCTAAACAAATCGTTAAACTAACTCGAGATACAACCCGTTCACCATTAATAATGCCTTTGTTCCAGTCGGTAGTTTAAATAGGTCAGTTCATGCTTTTGTTTTGCTTAATTACCACCACTTATGCTGTTATTTCCACTTAACTTCAATAGAAAAAAAAACTGCAATGTAACACTAATAAAAATGATCTCGGACGCCAAGTTATTTATTATGCTTGGAATAACTATACCGAGGTTTACAATAAAAATTTTATCAAGATGTAAAAAATAAAAATAGACAGACTATGTTTATTAACAGTTAAATTTAGAATTATATAAAATGTGTCTTAAAAACTAATTGTAATAGCCTTAAATTGCTAAATTATGGATATAAATACCTGTTCGCTAAATTTTTGTACACAAACTTTTCAATAATCTCTGGTATCTAAACGATTACGGAAATGTAAACGAAAGGTGATATCATCTTTGCACCAATATTGCGCAATATCTCGAAATAACAATGCTTTACGTTGTAAACCACCAAAATGGAATTTTACTTCTTGTAAATTTTACTTCATGAAATTTTGATTCCAATGTTTATTGCATTCTCTCGAAAGTTTAAATAAAAAATTGTGATCAAAATTTAGATCTGCGTTGAATGCAAAATTACAATCATAAAATGAAACTTTACGTAAAAGTAGAATTAAATGTGCAGAAAATAAAATAAAAGTGTAAGTAAAAGTGTCAATCAAAGTGCCTGCAAGAAGCAAATGTTTTAATTTTAATATAAAGCCAGTTAAATATTTCTTACCATTAAATCAATGGCACTTTTCACAAAATTTAGGTCGAAACCCAAAAATGGCTTCCTGCATCAAACAGCGTACCACAAGGAGTGAAAAAATGGACGCTCAGGAAGTTGGATGATGACGCGTTGCGCGAAAATATGAGCAGAAGAAAAAAATTTAAAGAAGTGGGAGTATGAACTCTTAAGAAGATATGCACTTAAGTTATACCAAAATGCAAATTAAGTTGCCTACCACATGCTTATAATTCAATAATTAAAACTTTTTCTTATATTTATAACTAAATGAACGAAGAACATAAATTACGGTATATATATATATATATATATATATATATATATATATATATATATATATGGCTGGCTACTAAGTACGTAATTGGAATGTCTAACATTCATTTTGAGTTTAAGAGACAGTACACCAACATAGCCCAAACATACCTGTTCTTATTTTATCCTGAACAGTTGTCACAAAATAATGATATTGAAATATTGAATGGTATTAGCTTTCCGGATCTACTTTAACTGAATAATTACATAAATTAGTGAAATTTTTTTTTGCGCCGCTTTTCTCATGTTTTTCTTCCCATACGTAACAATACCCGTTCTGCGATTTGCTCCCGTATATGGTAAAATTATACACCGCAAACTTCATTGAGTGGACCAAACTTCGTCCATGAGGAGTTGCAAGAACTTTCTGTCGAATGATACAACAATAAAGCCTTCCTCTGCAGATCTTTTCTGCTCATGCAGAAAAAAAAACGTTTTGCGTCACCTTTCTCTTTCAATTGGTTTATATGATACGTATGTTTTTTTCGGTCTTTTCTAGTTCTACTGGATTCCTGTGTCTCTCGCAGTAGACGCTTTTATCTTTTAACATGAATTCCTACAATTTACTCACCAGAAAAGTGGTTTTTGAAAGACGTAAGACCTCAGGGAATATTTCCATGATCCCTTACGGCTGCTGTGTACATACTATACAAATTAGCAATACCCTTGACGTCTGCTAGAAAGTACAGTTGGTAGACTTTCCACAAAACGTTTGAATTCATCTAATTGTTTAGCTGTTGCCTTGTGGTTTATGTTTTCTTCTGATGCGTTTCTTTTGTTTTATGTCTCACTCTAAACAATTCCTGATGAGCCTCGGCGTTATGTTCAGAGTACTTAAAAAATTTAAACATACGCGTTCTTGTACACGATAAAAGATACTGTTATGTTAAGTTCCTCCGAGAATCTACAGCTAAGGTTTCTTTTCTTTTAACTGGAATTATGTTCACACAGCAAAGCTTTCTTGTTTCTTTCAGATTTGGATTTCTTCTTACTCCTCTTACTTCTAGAGGTTTTGATTGAATTACTTGAGGTGCTAGCGCTACTGCTTATAGCGCTTAATCTGCTAGTAGAATCTGTTAAATTCGTACTACCCGGTACATAATTATTGTTTGTGTCGCTATTATGCTTTCATCGTTTAGTTTTGTTGTTTGCTGCATTCAAATATCTTGAAAACTTTCTGAATTGTCACTATCTAAATAATTTACAAATTTTGTTTCGTCAACCCACCTGATGGCTTCAAACTAGCAGCATCTAGAGTATCACTCTCATTTGGCACAGGATTTGACATATCCCACTCCATCTACATGACAATGTGCATCTGAATTATTAATTGTATTGTTCCCCATGGGTCAGTATTTTTTCTTCGCCAAACTCTATATTATTGTTTTGATATTATTGCATTCCACTTGATTTTTAAAGCTGCTTTCTCCATGCCTGTTTTCATGCTTTGTAACAAGTCCAAACCGCATTAGGCATCGTACAGTAAGCGGGTTACCAAGCCAGCTACAGTGGAAATGTGCGGAGTCGATATAAGGAGTAACTTGATTTAAAGGTAGTTTCAAACACCTCACCATAGATCTGCAACCCCCAATGGTCTTTCCAGGAAAAATTGTCTTTAGACGCCACCACAATCTTAAATTTTTCTACAATAAATAGTCTTAGGCAGGATATCTGACTATGGAAGGCAGGATTATAGACTACTCATTAAAACCATTCACAACTCAAATTCAATCACGCTCCAAAAGAAACTTATCCGAAAGTTAATAACATTTTGAAATGCACGGGTCGACAAAAACTTATTGATCACTCGCTGTATATACGTATATAAAAAAATTCAAGTTATAAAACAATAATTGAATGCTTTTTAAGTATCCTTCGTATACATATAAATTTATATTTCTAACTGTTGTAAAACTCTGAATTAAACAACTATTACCCAATTTAGAAAAATCAAAATAAAAAGTCGGTTCAACATTTTTGTATCAACGAAAGATTCGTATGTTATTGAAAAACTTAATACGCAACGATCAGTGCTTTTATCATAGATAACATCTATATATTTTTTGAATAATTTATCATTAAAATAATCATGTTATTAGTGTTTTGCATTTGATTGACTAAAATAGTTCAAAATAATTAAATTTGGCAATCGACCTCGCTCAATACGCAATTTCAGGTCGATTATTAAGCTCAACAACATTCAAAGGTCAATTCAATTACCAATAGATGTAACCCGTTATGCAATTTTGTACAGGTTAATGCTAAAAGTTTATCTCAGCTCACACAAATAAACAATAAAAGTAAATTAAATAGCGGGTACATATTGATAAATTTGCATATGTAAATATGTACAAACACGTGGCTTCAAAAAGCACAACCATTCCCCCAAAATCTTATATACTAAACACATTAAAATAGATAAAGTTCGATTATGTTAGCTAATCCTCTGTCCGTGATATAGTGAAGTGCGTATAGTCAGCTTCCTGTAATCCTTCTTAAATTTTCACACACACTGGCACAAAACACAGAAGACGGCTCTACTGCTAAATAATCTGGTCGCTAAACTCATTATCGAACGCAAAGGTCTGTCGTTCACACGCGTGTTTCATATGGGCTCTTTGCTTTAAGGATTTCCCTTCAACGTAAATGTTTATCACAATAACTGTTTCCACATAAACATTAAAATTCTTAGTTGCCTTTATACAATCGATTTTATATTACTAACCATTGTACACATGTACTTCATTCAATCTCAATGATGACCACTAATCTCTTAATTAAATCAGAAAACTTTTAATTCTTATGCTTGCTTTTTATTATGATCGCACGCTCTATTACTGAACACTGTCAACAAAATATCTGCTGTTTCATTTTAAATCTGCTTTTGCACTTTTTAAATCCTTGAAGAAAATTACTATTCCTTTCTTCAACTCACAATTAAGCTGTTTTATTTGTAACGTTTATATACGATTTATCCCCAAGAAGGGTTTTTGCAGTCGTTTATTTATGTACAGCAGAACTGAATTTTGTTGCAAGTAAAACCAGCACTGACCCATACTGAGGTCAATTCAAAAAAACGCACGCGATCTACCTTTACTCAAGTTTTAACCGAACGGTTCTCTCTTACACCCTTATTAAACTCTTCCCTTTATACCTCCTGCCCGCCATAGTACCAATCTCTTCGCGCTAATATCAGAATTTTCCTATCACAATCGTGTAATTCGTGCGTCGTTTTGCCGAGTCGTAATATGAAACGGACCCAACGCTCTAGAGAATAAGAACAACGTAGTCATCTTGATTTACTTTGTAAATTCACTCACAACTGTCCAAAAAAATTGTAATTACATTCGCTCTGCAGATTATCTAGACCACAACTCAACTTATTATGAAAGCCTCTCATGTATTTCCGCATAATTTAACCAACCCTAGCACATTCTAACAACCTTATTCTTGAACACGCACTCAATTTTCAATTGTTGCACCATATTAAAAAATTTATAGAAACAAAAAAAGAACATACATATCCCTTTCTGTACGTTAATACAATTTCAATACCCTAAACTAACTCAATCATACGTCTACAATCATTTCTTTAATCCGAATTCGTTTGTACACAGCAGCAAAACACCAGTGGCAAATCGGTAGTCTCTACCAGTGCCGTCCCAGTAAGAATTTTTCCAAAACATTATTTTTCAACCAAGCTTACTTCATTTACATTCAAAACACGTTCCATACTTTAACAAAATGCTGCATATTCACGATGTGTCACAGTTTGTCGGAAGCTCTATGTGGCTGTAAGGACGCTTTTATTCCCAAAATATCTAGCATTTTTTGGTCACGAGACATCTTGAAAAAAAAGACGGAGGTGACATTACACAATAAAATTTTCATATCATATTGCATAACTAGCTACGAAAGTGGTAGACATCACAAGCGGGAGGGCCTTGGCCTGAGTGCGTGAATCCCGCGAGTGCAGGATAGACACTTTTGTGCGAGCTTATGGTCCACTATTTTTTCTACGACCATGAAAAAAAGGCGGTCTCCTTAATGTTTTATTGATCACAAATTAAACAATTACAAAATACACTTTATGTGAATAACAGTAAGCGTGGCGACTTTTATTGCGACCAAACTCCCTGTCAGGCCGATCAGGCGCGAAAGTATTATTTTCTGAAGGGTTAATTGTGTGATATGAATCACTTTCGTAAATGGTCGTAGGAAAAGCACTTAAAAGGCGTTGCTTCGACGGCTTGCCTATTCTTTTGAATATCTAGTATCAAAATTTTGGATAATAATAAGTTCTGCTACTATATTATGGAACTAAAAGATAACTCTAACAGGTAATCCTGTATTGAAAATAATCACAATAACAGAGCTATGGCCGTAACCGTTTCCATAAGTTGTGGTCCTTACTGTCCTATAACCTCACTTTCATTTTACAACACAATATGTCGCTTACGCTAATTCAACTCAAATTTTCATGATTTTCAATCCGTATGACGGACACGCTGTTGTATTAAGAGATAACCTTATCTGTTACGATACTTATTCTAGAATAATCTCATTTTCGAGTTCTTGTCGCCTACGACTTTTTGTCGTAACGCCGTCGGCATGAAAATTCTCTTTAAAATTTAGACCTATTTCTGTTTATATTTAATATTGAACAAACTAATACTTCAGGTTTTATTCGAAAAACAAACTGAACTTCTTGTTTTGCATAAACCAATCATTTATTGGGCTCTTGATTTTGTGCATTACTTATGAGAACTTAAAATGGTTACCTTTTAACTTAATTTGGGTAGTTTCAACTTGTACAGATATCATTTATTATCTAAAATGTATTTTACTTGCTGTCAGGTTTCAGTTTGAGGAACTGAACTCGATGTTTGCTTCACCGAATTCCCTTATTATTTGTTTGCGCCGGATAACTTGTTTATTAAAAGAAATGATTATTTTTATCAATTACCATATTTATATTCCCTTTTGATTTTCTTAAAATACATTTGTAACTTTATTGAAATGACTTCATTCAGTATTAAAGTTTTTAGTATTCGTAATGGTTAGTAATGAAAATAAATCAAAACGTTATACTTATTTAATAATTACTGAATCCCCAAAATGCAGGAATGCTTTGGTTACATTAACATATAAAAACCAATCCTGTTATTATATTTAGTATGATATGATTTTTATCAAGAGTGAAGGAAATTAGTTTCATTCAGCGTTGATATTCAAACACAAATGTACAGGAAAATAAAACACATATACGTTTTTTTATTATACGGTTTGCAATCTTACTTGTCACTTCTTGAACGGCAAGGGTTCGATAATTCGTTACTATGCCACCGCTCTGGAATCGTATTCCTTTGTTCCCCCAATCTCTTCTGAGGAAGCTTGTCGCTGAATTTCACAACTCCAAATTTTCTTTCCAACAATTTATTGATTCTGTAAATATTTATTGGATATCTTTATAGTTTTTAATTATCACTTAAATTGTTCAAGTTTTACCACGAATCACATGCAATCGCAAACGGCAATTCTGATCGTACAAACTAATTGTTAATGCTTTCGTGTTATTCTTCTGTATTTACTGATTAACCAATTTAGGCAGATCACTGTATTTTATATCGTTTGTTCACCTTTTAAATGTAGTCAAGTAGGACCTACAATATGTACAGAATACGTAATTTATTTCTTTATAGCGTCACTTTTCTCCTTATCACTTATTTGGCGTTATATGCACTTTTACTCACTCTAGCCTTTTATTATTTTAATAAGTAAGGTATTCTTACTTCTTCCCTATTATACACTAAATTTTATCTTACTTTATTTGTTAATTTAGAAGGTAGCGTGACTATATGCTACGGTCACTCGTGCCTCGACAACGATCACACCTTTCTTAGTTTCAACCAACTTTCACTACCAACTGTAACTAACTACTTGAAATGCAAGTGATGGTAATAGTTCATTTCCCCCACTTCTACAACTCATTTATACATTTGCAGAATACCGAGTTTATTTAAATGCTTTCTGATTAAATATGTACATAACCTATTGAAGTAATTTCAAGAGTCTCTTATTAATGTTAAATAAACTTATATATAAACAGTAAACAATCATTTCCGATTCTATCAAATAACACATAAACTATAAAATATAAAAAAAAAATTTAATTTCTCAGGCACCCGTTACATATATCAACATTCTGACTACGCAATCTAAGTGTTCTAATTATCTTACCATCTGCAAGATTCGAAAATCGTTATGGGAATTTCAGAACGATTTTTTCAGATTCTGCATTTACGGCATCCACTATTGCTTGTTTAAGATATTCAGTATTGTGGTTCATATCTGTTTGCTGCACTTTCTGTTTTAGGTACCCCCACAGAAAAACATCCAAAATTGTCAAGTTGGGAGAACGTGATACAAAGAATATCGGTCCATACCGTCCTATCCATCGTTCCGGAAAATATTGATCCAGCCGTCCTCTTATTAGCAAAGTGGAATGTGACGAACAGCCATCATGCTGAAACTACATTTTACGCCTTTGTTCCAAGGGAAAGTTCTCTAATTCTGGTAGTAACAAATTCCCTAGCAAATCCAAATATACTTTCTGATTTAATGACATCCATAAAATACGGTCCAATTATTCTGTCTAGTAAAACAGCACACTAAACATTTACCTTTTTAAAAAATTGACATGAATATCGACAGTTTTGGGATGAAACAACTCTCGTAAACGTTGCTTCATCGGAAAATGAAATATTCTAGTGAAAAAAACGGTCATCCTTAATTTTTTCATCAATGTTTGCACAAAGATCAAGCCTAATGACCTAATCACAAGCTTTTAAGGTGTAAATAAATTATGGTTTAAAGTGAATAGATTTGTTTTCTTTGAATATATTCTTTAAGTGGCTTTTGCTATAGCCTAACCTCCGCTGCTCTTCTTCGCGAACTCAACCTGGGATTTTGGAATATTGAATGCATAGCTCTTCACGGTATGCCTTTTTCGCTTTCTTTTTGTCTTCAACAGATCCCGTCTCATCGAATCTCTTTATTAATTTTTTTATTCCATTAACCGTAATGTGTACATCTGGATATTTTTCATTGAACAGTTGAATTCAATACCAGTACGAAACATCCCCAATACCATAGCACTTTACAAGATAATTTTTTTGTCATGGTATAAACTGGCAGAAAAGCGAAATAACAGATAAAACTGGATTTTGCATGACTAGACAGCGGTTGGGCGTGAGTAAGATGTTAATTAATTTTGCGCACCGTGGCATAGCATTCCATGCATATGTCGAAATAGAGGTTGAAATCGTCAGAAAACCGGAAACAGGCGCCAAAGTATTTAGAATAAAAATAGAGGATGAAATGCCTAATTACGACAGTTCACAGCTCGCTCAAAATACCCAAATAACTTGCTTACCTATATGTAATCTCCGCTGACGGCTCTAAGACTAGCAGTTCTTTCGCCAACCTGAAAGGCTTTGAAACAAATATTTGCACGCTTAAATAAAATAATAGCGTTCCGCCAAAAATCAATCACTTCTTTGATAATCAAGTAATAATCCCTAAACACGTTACGTTAATCAAAAAATTCAACATGTAAAATAATTTCACTTCATCACACACAAAAAAACGCTTAAATTCTGTACACAATCGCTTGAAATCGAATTCCTCAGACTACCAATAACTATGCTCAGTTCATAAAAAAACAAGAAAAAAGAAAATGCAATATTGATCGGCCTATACATGTACGTTATAGTTAACTAATCACTTGTAAAACTTTCGGCCGTGATTGTTTCATTCAAACTAACCTCGATATAATTACATTAATTTTAATGAGCAAATTAGGTAATTAACAAGAAAATTGCTTGTCCTCAGATGCTGTGTAATACATAGGTTCACACTTAAAAAAATATAAGTCCAACAACCTGAATAAAATAATGTAAATAAAATAACTAAAAAAACAAGAAAAATCGGATACAATCTGGATTGTTATGCAAGCAGCATCAAACAGCTTATCCAAATTTGGCTGTGACCCTAGCTAGAGTTTCAATAGCGGCCTTCTCTTAATCGTATTGTAATTATGATGTAAACGTTCGTCAATTTGAGTACCATTAATAAAACACTTCAAGTAAATTTGGCTAATTCTCTGAATCAATGCACTGGTCTTACAATTTAAACGATAAAATGATCAAAAGTGAATTTAAAAAAAAACAGTGCGTTCATGCACTCATTTTACACTTAAATAACATAATAATAAAATACACTCAAAAATTTATTTAAATTTTGTCAATCACCATATTAAAAAATTCACAATAAGTTACCTTCATTGGAGAGGCCGTTTGGTTACACAGAATCTGGCACGGAAGGTAACCTCGACGATACGGTTGATGCTAGGGAACCCTTGCGATATACAGCTGGTGATTGCTGCCTTTTGCTCCTTGCGTTATGGTGCGATTCTCAACTGATCGTGTACACGCTAATATTTCCATTCATACGTAATTCGTTGACTTAATTTTATTTTTTTAACTATACTCCACAAGCGACATTATTTACAGCGCGTTACTTATTATCTTTATACTAATAATGTACAAGTTATGATTAATTCTTGATACCTTAAATTAAGAAAATGCTTTATTTATCTACAGCAGGTAAATAAACCTTCTCCCGAGGGCCACCACCAACGGGACGGTCTTTTGTATCTAGGCAATACGTTTATTCAAATTTATTTTTCAGGAGGGTTATGTATATTAGTAGTGGCTACATTTTAAAATTTTCGTACATACCGGGTGTTCCAGAAAAGCGTGGATTATCAAGCTTATGTTTTTTTTTTAATGAAATACTCTGCAGTTTGTTCAATTTTGAATAGTACTGTGAAAATAAGGTGCACTTTAATAAATGATCTCTATAGGTAAATATTACAGTCTTCGAGATATTTTGAATTTTATGAAAATAATATGTTTTCGAAAAAAATCATACTGGCCGAATCAATTAAATTAGAATGATAAAATTCTAGTTGTAAATATTAAAGTTACCCTTTGAATCGCTATAGCAAATGATTCTTAATTCCTTACAATGTGTTCAAAATTTTCAGTTGTGAAATAATTACATTCAAATCACATTATCTTGGTAATACTAAATATAACACCCTTTATTTTATTAATCTACATTATTCAAAAGAACATTCTCTATCATTTGAGGAGCAGACTTGCAAAACGCAGTTTGTCCAAATGTTCAATTTTTCAACCAAAGGTGGCGTTACATTCTTCATTGGAATCGTTATCGTTTCGTAAAACCCTGTACATCCAAATGTCATTATATCCTATTTAAAATGTACTGTGAAAATAACGTAGACATGCAAAGTGCATTTAGTCCATCGACATAATACAAACGAAAAGCATTTTGTCCGTAAGACGAACAAACCGCATTTAGTCCAGTCGTAAAAACGTTGTTTTTGTAACCTAATTACTGTTAGTGCAGTTTTGGTTCATGTGTAAGAATTGTATGTTTATTTTGCAAATTAGTCACAACGTTTCAGTCACAATGGAATCTGTAGAGAGTGAGCACGTTGTTGGTGATAGTGATCGTGGTAGCCGAAAACGCAAAGTAAATTTAACATCAAGGGAAAGAAAAAAACAAGTGAGGTATGATAATATAGGTACCTATTTTAGAATTTTGATATAAAAACATATAATTTTCAGGCATTCAAACCATGATCCTGATTTACAACAATTTAATATAGTTTGTAACCATAATAATAATCCAAACCTACAATGTAGGAAAGTAGATCGAGATGATGTAATTAAACTACGGGAGGTTTTTTATAAAAATGCCAATAAAGTTATACAAGATGGAATTTTAGCCAATTACATTGAGTTGAATGTCCCTAAACGGAAAAGAAGTCGCAAAGCTGACGGAAAACCTCACTGTTTTTCTGTAAAATATTATGTAAGTTAAAATAAAAGTACATACAAGCATGTTTTAATAATAATTAGGCGCAACGATTTTTTTACTGTTTGAAAGAAATGCCTTTTTCAAATAGTAGGTATGTATGTTTCATTCGAATTTTTTTGAGGTATACGTCAGTCGACAAAAATTACAAGTTTGCCAGAAGTTTATAATAGCTATATACAACGTTTGCCAGAGGAGACTGAATACAATTTGCAAGAAGCTCCAGGGTGGGGAAGAAATTATAAAAGAAAAAAGAGGAGACTATAGACGAGCTTTTAAGTTTGTAGAAAAATTGGATGCTATGAAGTCGTTTATTAGTCAATTACAAGGAACAGAGAGTCACTATGGAAGGAAGAAGTCTCGAAGGATCTATGTATCCTCGGAATACAACATTTCTGTACCTTAGGAATTATATAACAAAAAGGCAACGGATAGTTTAAAAGTGAACTACAAGTATTTCAGCCGAGTATTTAATAAATATTTTAATATAGGGTTCGGCAGTCCTGCTACTGATGTTTGTAACTATTGCGTAAGAACACAAACCAAAATACGTATGTCTCAAAGCTCTTCTGAAAAACAGGAAATATCCACTGAACTAAAAGTTCACAAATTTGGTGCATCACAATTCCATAAGTTAATGAAAGCTGAAGAACCTAATACAATTTCATATTGCTTCGATTTACAGCAAGTTCAGGTATTACCGAAGGTACCTATTCAGGAAGCATTTTACGCTCAACAACTGTCAATATATTTTTTTTGCATTATCAAACTTAATTGTCAGGAACCAATATTTTACACGTGTATGGAGCACCAAGCGGGTAGGGGGGCTACTGAGACATCATCTGCTATTATTGATTTTCTGAAAAAAGCTGAATTTCCTGAAAATGCGACAAAAATGCGTTTTTTCGCAGATGGATGTGGGGGCCAAAACAAAAATAGTCATGTTGTACATGCTTTGATGTTTTGGCTCCAGAAATTGGCACATAAAAACTAAAGGAAATAGAAACTATATTTCCGATCAGAGGCCACTCCTATCTTCCGGCAGATCGTATCTTTGGACGCATCGAAAAAATATTAAGATCTCATAGTACTATAAAAACTCCAGATGCATATTGGGATTTATACACTAAAGTTGGTGAGGTACGAAAACTTGGATTAGACTAGAATTTACTTGATATCAAAAACATGTTGTTGTGGCTTAAAAAAGTGAATGGCATAAGTTCTTGTCGAAGATTTTTTATAAAAAAAAAGTGTTACCACCAACAATATTTTGGTAAAAGTGAAGTACTATATCGCGCTCTAGATGAGACAAAAAAAATCCAATCGCTACTAAAACCACGTGCACGATTCGACCAAGTAGAATTACCCGGGCTACCATTAGGTCATAAGATACAGAAAAAAAATTGGACACTTTAAAAAAATTACTGGAATCATTATCTGGAGAAAACTGGAGCAATGATCCAGAGTTGGTATGGTTAGTTCCAATATTTTCAGAGTACTGTGAAGATGGAGAAACGAAAGTCGAAGAAAATGAAGAATGTGTGTGTAATGACGTGGAAGAAGTTCATTTTATTTAAAAAGTACAAAAAATAAAAATAAAGGTACTGTTTACTGAGAACATGTTTTTGATTGATTTTTTTAGATTATTATACCCAAAAATCTGTTTGAGCGACAATCAAAACGCTCTTTGCCCACTAGAGACATGCGAATAGTATTTTGTCCAACTGTTTTATTTAAATAATAAAGCTATTTTTGTTTCTTCCAGTCTATAAATCTAGTAAATCCTCGTGCTATTTTTTCTTTATTTTTTACTGCAAGTCGCAACTCAGTAACTAGACCCGTTTCTAAGCACCAGCTTTTTGCGTTTCCTGAAAATTTACAATTTTGGACAAACTGCATTTTGCAAGTCTGCTCCTCATTTGGTATATGGGTTTTCTATACCTAAATATTACAGTTTTTTTGTTGTTCAACATTCTCTTAAATTTAATGTAAAATCTCGTATAATACAACAAAAATTTAAAATGTAATCTGGCAGTTTGCTTTCTGTCATTTCTTAAATTTAATGGTAATCCCTTACAACAAAGAATTTACGCTAATCTAGTGGGTTGCTGCCTTTTTAGACACTGTTGGTTGTGGCCCATACCGAAATGGAAAACAGTTTTGCATTGCCACTTTTACAACTCATGGTAATAAGTAATTTACAGTGCGATGTTTCGCCTTTTTGAAACCTTCATTAACTTTGTTTTTTCAAATACGGTCCTGCTAAGTTAAATATGCGTTTTGAAAGATTTGTGAATTACAAATTCAACGATGATCTACGTTTTAAACCATTTTTTTTACCATCAAGTTTTTCCATTTTCTGCGTTATTGTAAATGCTAGAATAAAAATAGTAATACTGGTTTATGGATGTACGTTTAAAAACTCTCAAATAATAGAATAGGATTCTTTATTTGGTGTTTCAAATTATTGTAGACATCATCAACTTACTTATATGATAAATAAACTCTTATTCGAAACAAAATTTTTTATTCCATGTTCCTGATATAAAATACTAAGTTACAATACCTTGTAGACCTATTTTGTTCTATCTCTTCAATTAAACCCAGAAAAAAATAAAATGTAAAGTAGCGATTTTCACTGTTTTGCAAATATTGATCACCCTATAGAAATATTTTGAATTTCTATACGGCATTTTATTGGCCCCCTTTTTCTCCATTTAACCTACTTTGTAGCTCTTACCATTTACGAAATCCCTATAGTAGCCTAACTTATCTTGGACTATATATATATATATATATATATATATATATATATATATATATATATATATATATATATATATATATATATATATATATATATATACAGGGTGAGTCAGTTTTTGTAGACAAACTTTAACAGGAGGTAAAACACATGTTTCTAAAAAGAAAAGTTCCTATAAACATATGTCGTAGAAGGCTTCGTTTCCGAGATACATGGTGTTGAATATAATTTTTTTTTTTATCAAATTTTCATTATAACTCATAATCGAATGCTTAGATTTTTTCATGTTGGGGGATAATGTCTATTAATTAAGGGCATAAAACAAGTGATAAGAATGTTCACAAACTTGCACAGCGGCGGAGTGGAGGGGGTGCTCAACCCCTTTCATAAACAGAACTTCTACGCCAATGACTATTTTTTAAAAAAACTGTTATTTTCATTATCTACATACAGTTTAACAAAAATAATGTACCTTCTTCTGTTTCGAAATTCCTGTGCGTTTCCAAGTTATTTTGATGTTTAGTGTTTGATGTGGTACTAAGTTAAGTAATGTGCTTTATGTGAATAATTGAATATAAAGTTTTTAATAAAAAATATATAATAAAACATTTAGAGCCATTTTAGTACCTAACGATCATTTCTTTAAAATTTCAAATACCTTTTCATTTATTAATAGGTAGGTTATCGGTTTTTTTTGTATCCATTGTTATTATCCTCGTATAAAAAGAAATGCATAATTATTATTGTCAATACTTTCTGTATAATTATGTATGTATCAATTTCGCCATAAACATGTATGTAGTTTTTAAGTGAGATTCTAATAAGTTATAGACCGCTCATTAAAGAGCCGCCACTGTATCAAGCCATACTCAAATACAAGACTTTTGTAAATTGAAATCTGTTTAGTACACCAATTTTAACAATCCTTATTTATTATTGTAACAATACTTAATTAATAATTGTGAAATTAATAAGAATTCTTAGCAATAACGATATATAAATAAATAACAATAACACTAGTATAATAAAATTTGACACTTTGTTCAAAATGTAAACCGTTCTTTTCAATACACATTTCACAGCGACGTACAATAGAACGTCTTAAGTTAACTAAATGATGCACCCTTATTTCATTGCAACAAAATATGATACTCCTTGGAAAATAAGTAAGTATTAAATTTTATATTTTGAAACGACAGTTTGACTTTTACAAACACTTGCTTCATCTTGAATAATTTCACTGTTATTAATTATTGTTTTAAGTTCAAAAGTTATTTCATTTGATTTGCCAGCTTTTAATTAGTGTAACATGCCGTTTACATTTACAAATAGCCGACATTCATTTTATTCATGGGTTCGCAAATGGGAATTCAAGGTACGCAGCTAGGGAGTATCGGAGAAGATTTCCAAATAGACCACAACCTCATCATTCCGTTTTTGTGAGTATCCATCGTCGATTTGTTAACCAGGGTTTGAAAAATGTACATGGGGGCCGACAGAACAACCGTGGACGAGATATAATTGGAGAGGGTATATTGCGTGAATTTATTAGGAACCCCACGACAAGTACTCGACGTACCGCTGTTGCTCTTAGTATTTCCCAAAGCAAAGTTTCCCAGGTTTTAAAACAGGATCACAGACGCCCATATCATTTTCAACCTGTTCATGGTTTATATCCAGGTGACGCCGAACGAAGACTTAATTATTGTAGGTGGGTTCTTAACTCCATTCAAAATAATAGAGATTTGTTAGCCAACATACTGTGGACTGATGAATCCTGTTTTACTCGTCGTGGTATCGTAAAATTTCACAATCTGCATATATGGGCACATGAAAACCCACATGCCATTCGACCAAGAAGTTTTCAACATGAATTTAGTACAAATGTCTGGATTGGAATTTACGGCATCCACGTGTTTGGACCTTATTTCTTGCCACAACGCGTAAATTCAGAAAATTTCCTACAAGTTTTAGAAGAAGAACATGTTAACATGTGGGAAGACATTCCTTTGAATTTAAGAGGACATTCTTGGTTTCAGCTTGATGGATGTCCGGCCCATTATGGCAGAAATATAAGAAATTGGCTAAACAATAACTACCCGGTGAGGTGGATAGGTCGTGGAAGTCCAGTGGCGTGGCCTCCTAGATACCCCGATTTAACGCCACATGACTTTCTTGTATGGGGATTCATGAAGGAAAAAGTGTATACCACTCAGGTTAATACACTTGAAGAACTTCACAATCGCATCAGACATGCTTGCAATGAAATAAGGGTGCATCATTTAATTAACTTAAGACGTTCTATTGTACGTCGCTGTGAAATGTGTATTGAAAAGAACGGTTTACATTTTGAACAAAGTGTCTAATTTTATTATACTAGTGTTATTGTTATTTATTTATAAATCGTTATTGCTAAGAATTCTTATTAATTTCACAATTATTAATTAAGTATTGTTACAATAATAAATAAGGATTGTTAAAATTAGTGTACTAAACAGATTTCAATTTACAAAAGTCTTGTATTTGAGTATGGCTTGATACAGTGGCGGCTCTTTAATGAGAGCAAGTGAGCAGCGGTATATATACATTATTCACATAAAGCACATTACTTAACTTAGTACCACATCAAACACTAAACATCAAAATAACTCGAAAACGCACAGGAATTTCGAAACAGAAGAAGGTACATTATTTTTGTTAAACTGTATGTAGATAATGAAAATAACAGTTTTTTTAAAAAATAGTCATTGGCGTAGAAGTTCTGTTTATGAAAGGGGTTGAGCACCCCCTCCACTCCGCCGCTGTGCAAGTTTGTGAACATTCTTATCACTTGTTTTATGCCACTTAATTAATAGACATTATCCCCCCAACATGAAAAAAATCTAAGCATTCGTTTATGAGTTATAATGAATATTTGAGAGAAAAAAATTATATTCAACACCCTGTATCTCGGAAACGAAGCCTTCTACGACATGTTTATAGGAACTTTTCTTTTTAGAAACATGTGTTCTATCTGCTGTTAAAGTTTGTCTACAAAAAACTGACTCACACATATATATATATATATATATATATATATATATATATATATATATATATATATATATATATATATATATATGTCCAAGATAAGTTGGGCTACTATAGGGATTTCGTAAATGGTAAGAGCTACAAAGTAGGTTAAATGGAGAAAAAGGGGGCCAATAAAATGCCGTATAGAAATTCAAAATATTTCTATAGGGTGATCAATATTTGCAAAACAGTGAAAATCACTACTTTACATTTTATTTTTTTCTGGGTTTAATTGAAGAGATAGAACAAAATAGGTCTACAAGGTATTGTAACTTTGTATTTTATATCAGGAACATGGAATAAAAAATTTTGTTTCGAATAAGAGTTTATTTATCATATAAGTAAGTTGATGATGTCTACAATAATTTGAAACACCAAATAAAGAATCCTATTCTATTATTTGAGAGTTTTTAAACGTACATCCATAAACCAGTATTACTATTTTTATTCTAGCATTTACAATAACGCAGAAAATGGAAAAAAACTTGATGGTAAAAAAAAATGGTCTAAAACGTAGATCAAATATCATCGTTGAATTTGTAATTCACAAATCTTTCAAAACGCATATTTAACTTAGCAGGACCGTATTTGAAAAAACAAAGTTAATGAAGGTTTCAAAAAGGCGAAACATCGCACTGTAAATTACTTATTACCATGAGTTGTAAAAGTGGCAATGCATAACTGTTTTCCATTTCATTTTATCTCTTCAATTAAATTTGAGAAAAAAAAATTATATTCAACACACTGTATATCGGAAACGAAGCCTTCTACGACATATGTTAATAGGAACTTTTCTTTTTAGAAACATGTGTTCTATCTCCTGTTAAAGTTTGTCTACAAAAAACTGACTCACCCTGTATATATATATATATATATATATATATATATATATAGGGTGTTTAAAAAAACGCGGCCATATTAAAGAGGGTGATTGCCCAGGTCATTTTATACAATAAAGTTCCTATAGACATAGGTCCGCAAACGCTTCGTTACCGATCTACAGCGTGTTGAAGTTTAATTTAAAAAACAGTCAAAATCAGATTTTTCCAAAACGGCTATATCATAATGAAATTTTACGCGTGTCAATAGCTGTGGGAGACGCATACTTTGCGATACAGCACGATCTTTCAGTCGTACCATTGGCGCGCGTATAGGCACGTCACAGGCTATTTTTCAAGAAAAAAGTAGGATGCCGCTGATTTCCTAAAAATAAAAAAACAAATTTTAATTCTTTGTTTAATTGTGATGAAGAAAGCTCTCTTGACTTTTTATCTTACAATGTACCGTTTTTGAGTAACCAAAACATTTTAGTGCATGTCCATTTATCATGCGTACAAAAATATTTTTAAACATTCCTGTATTATTCACTGACATATCACTGACATATTGAATGAGTCTCGTGATTAATAATTTTGTATGTGTCGAATTTTTGAAGTTCCTTGTCATGAATCGCTATACGAATGCCGAGATGATCGACATGCACTACATTTATGGACTTGCTGATGGGAATGCATTAGAAGCTAGGTGGTTGTATGCTGAAAGATTTCCGGGCCGTATTGCTCCTGATAGAAAAACTTTCGAATGTATTCATCGGCGTCTTTATGAAACAGGCACATTAAGACGAAATAGAGGAGCAGGAAGGCCAAGGACAGCAAGAACGGTAGAGATGGAAGATGATGTGCTGGACATGACTGAAGAAGGTCGAGGTACTTCTACTCGAAAAATTGCTGACGCTTTAGATGTAAGTAACGAGACTATTTGGCGCATTCTTAAGGAAAATTTGTTGTATCCATTTCATACACAACGCGTTCAAGCACTTCTTCCTGCTGATTTTCCTCCCCTTAATTGCATTCTGTCAATGTCTTTTGCACAAAATGATTCAAATTCCTCAACTCTTGATGTTGATTCTGTTGATTCCGATGAAGCGAGTTGTTCAAGAAATGCAATACGGAATTTCCATAATAACCATGTATGGTGTGAAGAAAATTCGAATGAAATTGTTGAAGATCGTTTTCAACATCAGTTTTCTTTGAACGTTTGGATTGGGGTTGTGGGTGACTGCCTAATTGGACCAGTATTTCTACCCGGGAGACTTACCGGAGAGGTGTATCGCAACTTTTTGGAAAACACGCTCCCTGGATTTCTGGAGGACGTACCATTAGCAATTAGAGATGCAATGTGGTATATGCACGATGGCGCACCAGCCCACTTTAGTCAAATACCTCGTGATTTCTTAACACAAGCATACGGAAATCGTTGGATTGGCTGGGGTGGACCTCACTTATGACCTGCACGATCCCCGGACTTAAATCCCCTTGATTTTTTCCTGTCGGGCCATTTGAAGTCGTTTGTGTACGATACTCCATTGGAAAACGTAGAAGACTTATGAAATCGAATCAGTGCTGAGTGCAACTCAATTAAAACGGATCCTGGTGTTTTTGAGAGAGTTCGCCGGTCAATGAGGGGAGGATTGGATTCTTGCATCCGAGTTCGAGGTGGTCACTTTAAACAGTTTTTGTAATTTTTGTTGGTAAAATTTTTGGTTTGGTGAAATATTTGTTTTTGCCCTTGAATGAAACCGTTGATTTTTAAAACTTTTTTTCTGTAACAAATGGACATGCACTAAAGTGTTTTTTTTACTCAAACACGGTACGTCGTACGATAAAAGGTCAAGAGAGCTTTTTTCTTCACAATTGAACAAAAAATTAAAAAACATTTTTTATTTTTAAGAGAAATTAGTGGCATCCTACTTTTTTCTTAAAAATGGCCTGTGTCGTGCCAATATACGCGCCAATGGTACGACTGAAACATCGTGTTGTATTGAAAAGTATGCGTCTCCCACAGATATTGACACGCGTAAAATTTCATTATGATTTCTCAAGCCGTTTTGGAAAAATATAATTTTGACTGTTTTTTTAAATTAAACTTCAACACGCTGTAGATCGGTAACGAAGCGTTTGCAGACCTATGTTTATAGGAACTTTATTGTATAAAATGACATAGGCAATCACCCCCTTTAATATTGCCGCATCTTTTTTAAACACCCTGTATGTATGTATGTATGTATGTATGTATATATTATATATATATATATATATATATATATATATATATATATATATATATATATATATATATATATATATATATATATATATATCCCAGGGACTAACTACACGTAACGATAAATTGGTCTCGTGGAGGTCGACCAACTATGTGATCCCTTGTTTTGGATTTTGTTTTAGGGGAAGAACACCCTATACGAAAGTTTCTTCTACACGAACCTGGTTCAACGTCGTTTCGCGAAAACAACCTACGTCACCGTAACAAAAAAAAAACTGTATGCCCCTAAGCCTGTAAAACCACAGCTAACATGAAAAATTTCACTTGCGGCCACATTGGTTTTTTTAACTCCTTCCACTCTAATTAGCCAAAAAACTTAAATTTTCTACTTACTCGCATTCATGAACCCAAACCCAGAAATCACCGGAAGAGATTGTCCTGTCAGCAGCCCACTTCTGCCTCGTAACCTTATCTAAGAAATTTGATATATGGTGAATTGTAATTTTCAGGCAAACTAGCCTTTAATGCTATGTATCTAAAGTCAAATTCTCTGTTTTAAAACCAAACCCTTATCTTCAGAAATAGTGCCTGGCGGCTAACTAAAACCATTGCAAAAGATGTACCTTACAATGAAATATTTGAATACGTCCTTTGATTTATTTTTTTATATGATGCAATTCAAACGTGATTTAAAAGTTCAACCAATATAAAATACGAAAACATTTATTTATAGGGAACTATCCTTATTTACAAATACACTAACGATTGTTTCCTTTCAAACCGTAGGGTTTCCCTAAACATCGACACCAAAATGTAAATCACATTTTCCTTTTTAAACTTCCATTTTACTTCGATCAACAACAAAATTTCATTTTCGTCTTTTAGAAAATACAAAAAAAATCGTAAACCCTTAAATTACGGAAACGACAAATAAAAACGTTACAATCGAAAAGCTTCTCCAATCATTAATGCGTTATTACCTCCGATTACAAGAGTCTATACTACATTCAAGATGTTCAGTACTAACAAATAATTTATAAATTCAAAATCTTGATAAAATCATGGATACATGACACTTTCATGAAATGACAATGTATTGTTTAAAATGTTGTATGCATAGATTCCTAGATCTAATCGATGATAGTTGTCATAAATAAAAATAACGGTTTCATGAAATTGTGCCGAATATTTTAAAATTTTGCAGTTATTATTATTTTTAGATTCCGAACAGCTCATCTTAATAAAATTTTGCTCTATGATACACAAAAAACATACTTTACCTGCAAAGAAAATAGATTTTGCTCCACCACGAAGGCGGCTTTGGATTTAAAAAATTAAAAATAGTATGATGAAAATTCATTTCCAATGCTGCAGGACCGAATCTGAAGAAATTTCAAAATTTTGCGTGGCCACAGTGTACATTGTGGTAAAAATATAATGTATACAAAACCTCGTAGAACTGTTTACCAATTCTAATTAATTTGTTCTTATTATAATCAAGAACCGAAGTGTTTCTAAACCCCATTTTGAGGCTTCAGCATCATGATTGCTGGCGTATGTCGCACGACTGTGATGAAGCCTTTAATTTGCCACACTTTACTGTCAGGAGTTTCACGTATTAAAGGTAGAAAAATTGTTTGCAAATGTGCTTTTTAAGTTTATTGCAGTTAAGTACAATAATTTTAATTCGACGATAGTTAGGTGTGGTAGTAACTGTACAATAATCAAACATTTAAGAGTTTACATTTAGTTTATCTAATTGCATTGCTAATTAAATGCCAATACTAAAAGTCAGATCTCTGATCAGTAGAATTATGTAATATATTTCGATATTAAACTCATAAACGTTTGATTGTGTATTAAACTAGGAGTTCATCGAGCGCTTGTTAAATTGAAGGTACTACTTAAAATTAATCACATTCTTTTAGAATGTTCCAAATCCAAGCTTGCCTAAACTAACTTGACGTAAATATCTCTTCATTCTTTATCCAATGGTTTTTAAAAAAAGTTGTCAACTAGAAGCGTAAGTACCCCAATATCTTAAAATTGTGAATTTTTCTCAACTACAGTTAAAGAGGTAGTAAAAAAATAATGGTAGGTAGTAACAGACATCGTTATGGTACATTATTCGGTAGTAAGTTTTACATTTGTCGTAAAAAATTTCGGATTTCCACATCATAAACCTTAACGGTAACTAAAATAGAAAAGTGTTTTTCCAATTTAAAAGGTCGATATTTAATTTCCATATCGTATAGTTTTGATAGTCTGTCTTATCACTCTTCTCTAATATCCTGCACCCGCAGGCGCACGCTGCCTTTACATCGAAACCGTTGTTAGTATTCCACGTGCTAGGATAAACGATTGACGCTCCTGGTTTTCCCGAAAACTTGAATTTTCGTAAATTTTCTACGTGCGCGTTTCTTGTTAATCGCATATTTTACGTGTGGGTGAATATGTGGTGGTGAACTTAGAGTTTCTCATACGGAAAACTTTGAAATTTCACTTTCGGTAAGTTTTTTTGGCAACATGAACTACTCAAATAAACTTTTTCTCTAAAACTCAATCAGTGTTCTTCGACTTTTCCGAATCGATCAACTATCATTAAAAAATAATCCTTTAACATTCAAGCTTTGCCAAAGCCTCTCTCAAATTAGATTTTATGGAGAGGAAATATGGATGTACCCATAATTCATAAATTATTTAATTCTTCATTAATCTTAATACAAAATGGCGGTTAATAGAATTTATGATATTGAAGAGTTTCTTAGTTATATTTGATGAAACTAGTAGTAATACCTCATTGACATTTCCTGGAAAGATGTTTCAAGCTTCCAAAGGAATATGAGTATTTGAATAATTTTTTTGCTCTTACAAGGTTTTGTATATAAACAGACGCAATACTCAGTATTGATGACAATGTTTTGAAACTTTTCCGAAACCTAATTTTAAAGTAATTAAGCACTTTATGGTTGTTGGGCAATTAAGTTATGTAAGCAAACTTATGAGCTTTAAATTTTTAGTTGTGAGCGATGAAATTATATAACTGTTACATAAAAATTTACAATTACAGTTGGATTGTGCACAATTTCGTAACGTCAAATTGTTATTTTTAATGCATTCAAAATTACACAAATTATAATTAACAAAATTACCAATCATGGGTACTTAAGCCCATAGAAATGTGGTTTTTTAAATGTGTGTCTAATTATAAAATAATGAAATTAATTTTTACCTTCCAACCTACATACACGTATGCATACATAGAAGGTTATGCAATCGACTTTTGTTTCACTATCGCGAAATAGACTTAGCTCATTTTACAAATTTCGGCCAAGTTTCGTCAAGATCGGCCATCATGTCTGGATGTCTGTGTGTGTATGGATGTATGTTAGTATCCACGATAACTCCAGAACGAAAATACCTTCGTACTTAAAATTTTATATTTCAGTTTGTTTTCAATATTAGATTTTGGGAGAAATCCAGAGGCGGAGAGGGAGGTTTTATTAGGGGCAGTTTTTGGTTTTAATCAAATATTTCTAAAATAGCTGCATATTTCAATAAAAATACCTAAATATAGACCTTAAACGTATCAATTATTTGTGTTCTATGTAATTTTTTAGCGGCAGAATTTAAGCGTTAGCTCAAATTTTTTCTTCTTCTTCTTCTTCATCTTCTTCTTATAACCTTTTACCCTTTAGGGTGTCGGATTTGGTTCCATATTCCCCGTCTCCATTATCCACTCCTTCCATTCCTTTAGGTCTTGTGCCATAGTTTTCATTTCATTTAGGGTTTTTCCTCTACTTACCCCAATTTCCTATATCCTTTCCTCCTCTTTCCTGACTATATCACTTTCGTGACTATTCTTTCTGAGTCCATTCTTGTTATGTGACCGTACTAGTTCAATTTTCTTTTTCTCATTTTCCCACAACAAGTTCTTACGTTACATTCCTTGTTTGTGAGTTCCTGACTCGCCATTTTTATGTTATTTTTTTCATATCTGTATAACGATTAATTTTATTAGAAAAAGTGTAGACGTATAGTTTTTTAATGTAAAGCTAAATAAATGTAAAAGTTAAATAAATATGATTGAAAATGCTGACGCTGTATTATTGACATTTTTATAGAAGTGCGCGGTTTTGGAATTTTTTTTACGTTCACATGTATTTCTGTCTATGAATCTCACATGAAGTTTTAATCCTCATTCTGATGTAGATTATTGTTTTTGTTTTTACAATGTTGCCTGTTTTCGTTATGAACGTATAAAAAAGAGATGGCATAGTTACCCTAAAAAAGTGTGTGTGTGTGTGTGTGTGTGTGTGTGTATGTGTGCGCGCGCGCGCGCGTGTGTGTGTGTGTGTGTGTTTGTGTGTGCGTATGTGTGTATGTGTGTTTGTGTATATTTATATGTGTGACTGTATATGTGTAACTTAATATACCTGTAATGAGGTACCTGAACATTTTGGTCATTTACACACCCTGCAACGACTTTAAGGTAGGTCTTGTGTATACGCGCGCGTGTATGTATCTGTGTCTGTGTGTTTTAGTCACACTGTATTTATGACAACTTGTTACTGAATATACCTTTACTGTGGCACCCGCGCAGTTGGGAAACTTTCACTAGCTGCAATAATCTTAAGTAAGATTTTCTCTACTTTAATAAGAAATATTGAGTGTCGTCATTGGTCAAATTCAGCGTCACCCCTCCTTTTATTATCTTTTTATTTCAAATGAAAGGTAAGCATAGTAAATCATTTCTAGTAATATTGTGTAAGAGTTTCATAAGCCACGTATATTCACATAGTATACAGTTTATGTTGGTGGAAACCAGTACTAGTAACAGTAACAAACCGTGTTATTCTCAGCATAAAAATTTAAAAATATTTTAACCTTAATAAACATTTTTTTCCACTTTTTAACCTACATATGGTTATGTACGTACAGAAAGTTATGCAATAAATATTTTATCACTATCGCTAAAACGATTTTATACCTGATTTTATATTTGACAAAGCTTTGCCTTATCGACCATGTGTATACGCGTGTGCTCTTTATTTCAAATAAAAAATAAGCGTGATAAATCAATTTTAGTGAGATTATGTATAGGACGTCACGTACATTCACATAATACACACGTTCTTGTTTGTGGCCTCGTGTAGTCGTCTTGGTATGTAGAGCTCTCTACAATAACAACATTTTGCAAAAGTTATTTCTTCCTGAACAAATTGGGATAATTATTTTGAGAATTTGATTTACTTGTTTATAGTGCGTGTATAGTATAGCTGTACATTAATTTCATCCTTGCACATACAAGTATGTTTAACGCACAGTACAATTATTTATGTTCGCTACAATATAATAATACGTATATTAACTCTATAGTAGGAACTGTTTCGTGATCATGAACGATCAAATTCTTTAGCTCCAGGGACTTATTGGAATTGTGATGTTCGCCCGTTTACCTGTGTAGAACAAATCTCCCTAACGAGTTGACCGATTTAGTCCGAATGATGTACATTCAATTCTAAAACTGAGCTTAGCTCAAACGTTATGAGGCAACTTGGTCTCTGGTTGAATGTTAAGATTTTTTAACAAATTCAAGCATCCAGTTCAAACTCTAAACGAGACAGTGGCTCTCTATTTTTAAAAAAACTTTTAACATAAAAGCTTATCTCGTCAAGATTTTATAAAGACAGGAACCAATCCATTTGAAAAGACGTAAGTTAACTTCACAAGTTATGTTTTGTTGGGCAGCATTATACCTAGCTACCTTTATGCAGGAGAAACCATGTTTTGGTTTCGCATTTATGAGTTTGCAATGTGTTTGTAATCATTTACCATAAAAACAGTTTTTCTACTAATTTGGATGGATAAAGAAGAAAATGCATTGTCCTGATTGGCAATAACAAACGTTTTATCATTTTAGAGTGTTTGTTATTAGTTTGAGTCAAACGGAGCGCCCATAATGGACAATATTATGGGTTTAAGGCAATGGTGGCCATTTCAAGTCAAAATATATGAACACTATTTTATTTACCTTGCGAAAGCAACCAAACACATTGCCCCGTTGGCCAAAATTGAAATTTTATGATTTTGGTGTTTTAGTTACCACTTGCGGCGAAAGATGGTTAAAAGCTTCATGTATACGACAATGTCGTTAGTTAAACGTCTGCACACATTGCTTGAGCAGGCAAGATCAAGTATTGGTTTAATGACGTTGTGCTTTTTTTGAAATTAGGTATCTCTAAAAGCGTAATTTATTTACCGATTTCATTTGGAAAATGCTCAAATATAATGTCTCGATAGGGAATGTTTAAATATTATAGTTTTGTGATGTTGACTGCATAAGCCAAAGCAAGCCAAAGAATTATCTGTTTGCCAATTTCGTTGAGAAATTAGTGAAACGAATTGCCACGAATTCCAAAACCAAGCTTCTTTGTTTTTAGGATGTCTGGAGTCATTTGGAGCGAGTCATACTTAAAATCTTTATTCATATGCCAATTTTATTTGAATGGACAAGAACGAGATATGGTTTTAACCATAGGAATCAAAAATGTCTAAGAGCGTTATTTATTCGCCATTTTCGTTGGGAAACCAGTAAACTTTTACCTCGATGGGTAAAAATAAATTCTTATGTTTTTAAAGTGTTCATGGTCACCAGGAGTCTAAAACGTATAAAAAGTTTATTTAGATACCAACTTCGTTGGACAAATGACTAAACTTATCGGTTGGCCGGACAAGAGCTTATTGCGGTTTTACAATGTTGGAAGGAAGTCAGAAAACTGTATAGCCACTAATTTTCATGAGAAATCAGCCAAAGATATTGACTTGATACAAAAACTAAAATGTTATAGTGTTAGCCACCATTTATGGCTAAGTATGTCCCAGAACTTTATTTATACGCCAATTTCGTTGGAAAAATGGTTACATGTATTGCCTCATAAGACCAGAACCAAATATTATGGTGTTATGATCGTATTAGTGAAATCCATATTTATTTATAAATCATTTTCTTTGCAACCTTATGAATAGGCATTATAAGCAGCGAGAAGGTTTTAAAGATATTAATTGGTTTTTAGTATTAAAAAAAAATTTACTGCGCTCCTTCACTTGTTTAGGCACCGAAACTTAGCAAGACTCGGAATGTTTCGGAATTTTAAGTCCATTTTACATATATATGAAGTTGGTGTTCTTCCGGGTTCGGTCTCGCGTAGATTCTCCTCAACGGTTCTTAATGGAACCGATGTTGAACTGACGATATTTCGGCAGAACCTCATCTGCCATTTTCAAGTCTCCGTGATATGCCCCTGGTAACTCAAACTGAACTGAAGTTGTCGATGATGGTCGGCGGTATTTGTATGCTGACTTTTTTGGTCGATGCCCTGGTTATTGCTCGTTCTTCTGATACTTTCACTTCTACTTTCTCCTTTCTCTAACTCATTTCCCCTTTCTCTTTTGTTTGTAACTGCGTGATTCCTAAGAATATGCTTCCAGGTCGATGGCAATCTCTGTCGTCTCGTGAAGTCAAATTTTGGGAACATTTTTTGGTTTCGATGGCTTCTCTGGTAATCCGGTGTTATATTTACCGTATGTTTGCTATTATCGTTGTGTTGGCGGTCTATCGCGTGTGACGTCTCCTTTACATGTCGGGCTAGTGAAGATGATTCAACATGTAAAGGAGACCTCACACGCGATAGATTTCGACAACACAAAGATAATAGCGAAATTCCTGGATGATCTAAACTAAATTAATTATCAAATAATTAGGTTAAAATTAAGTTAACACAGTGTGTAATTGAGGCATTAGAAATTCGAATTTAAATTAAATGGTTATTTATGTACAAATGTAATTAATATTGGGATGAAGAGCTTGAGCTTGATTCGGCGATAATTTACATATTAAACTGGAAAGTTTTTAAATGTACGCGGCAATTTGCGGGTATGACTGTTTTGTGAAAGGGAGCAAGTGGAGACGCTGTCATAATGACGTTTTTGTTAGTCAGTCGCATTAAGTAAGCGATCATAATTGGTTGAAGGTAAGCCAGCGATTGGAAAGCGGTTGATGCAGTTTAAGTTATGCTGCAATTAAAATTGTGAAATTATAACGAAAATTCAGTTAGTATTGTGTTAAGAGAGTATAAGTGATATTTTCCTTTCAGTATTGAAAGTATTCCAAGTTGATGTTTCGAGATCGAGTAGTAAATGTAAAATAAGACAATGGTCCAGCATAATACATCGATATATAAAGTATAATAACCAAAACATTGATAATTAAAAGCATGACCTTTCCTAGCTCGCTTGCAGTTTGTTGCGCACGCCGTTTGTAATTAAAACTGAACAACTAAGCAAAAACTGGATAGTGTAAAGAAAGCAATCAATTATTCACAAAAATGATTAAACTGAAGGAAGAAAATTAGAAGTGTATTCATCTATAACAAAGGCATAGGAAAATATAAAGGAGAACAAGGAGAACGGTTCCAGTTTGACGGCACAGTGACATCATCGGAGGAGCAGCACATAAACCTAGCTGATGCCTCTTCACCGGTCTAAGGAACGCGAGCATTATGTCACCAACTCGAACGAAGTGATAACAAGTAAGAACCTTTTGATAGTATAAATAAACAAAAATTGGTATTTTATTTATTTTATATTTATGTTTAAATACAAATGCTGAACGAAAATATATTTCGTTGATCATTTGTAAAGGATTGTTTTGCATGTTAATATTGAAAAAATACTAACATAGAATAAGAATCATTTTTAAATAATACTGTAAACAAAACACTCGGCATTTGGAGTTTGGTCATCACTTTTGAATGCATTTTTATTATTGACTGTTACAAATTTTAAAAGGCTTATACAAACACTGAATAGTTAAATGATGAAGAAAACAGGTTCAATTAATTACAAAATAGAGGTAATTAATAACATCAGATTGAGGGTAGTTTTGATGAATGATAACAATAACCATTTATCACAGTATTGAGCTAGCTGGAGCGTCCCGATAAAAGGAAGAAGGAATTTGTTGAGTGATTTATTAACACGAACAGAAATGTGATAACAATAAAAGTAAAGTTTAGTTAATGAACGTTACCTTTATAAATTAAAACCATTTAATTAAAATTGAATCATTTCACATTTTCATAAAAACAATAAAACTCAATGATTTTGAATTTGTAAGAGATTGAAAAGACCATCACAAAACGATCCCCCACGTAAGAACCGTCACAAGTGCTCGAATTGGAATACGTCACGAACCGGAACTCATACTGAGAGGATTGGGGGAACCTACCAGGGGGTAAGGGGTAATAACAAATATTAAACGGCGTCCTTGTGTTCGCCTCCTGGAATGAATGATGCTTGGAACAACTTCATTTCAATTATTTATTTCCAAAGAAGAGATCAGTTAAAATTGCAACGCCGGGATAATATCTTCCACGTATGCTCATATGTGGATTCGCGTTTTACTGTTCTTTTAGGACATGCAGTTTCGTCTGCTGATCGGCGCCCTTTCAATAACCAAGAACGCACATACTTTTCCGGTTGAAATTGTACTAGAGGCGGACCCACACAAGATACAAAAAACAGAGGTGCTAATGTTCCAGTATTGACCGGATTGGTGTACATCTATCGTTCATTGCAATGAAATTGCTCTCATATTCACTGGTGGATATTGTAATTGTCGCAACTGCCTTTATTACTGGTGTTAGATCTTCGGGTACATTAGTTCAGTTGTTCATTTTGTACTGTCGGAAATCACGAACAGTTGGAAGCTCTTCCATGCGAAAACGACGACACTGTTCTCTTATAGTATCATCGCCATAAGCAATCTCAACTTCATTATTATCGTTGGGTCAAGTTTTAGACGATAGGACCTCCAAATTTTCTAATAAATCTTAATAAACCTTCTTATCACCAACACCACTAGAATTTACAGACACATGGGAGGAAGTAATAATCGTCATTCTGTTCTTCAGGTTATTGGCCAGACTTCTGAACAACTGTTTATGATTTATTAGTGAGACTTTTCCTTCAATAATATCCACTCCTTTATGGATATTTTTATAAATGGTAGTCTCTGGAAGATGTGGACCCGCATCATTGTCCGGAGAATCCAAAACACGAATAGTTACTTGTATGGCCCTATCGGCCTTTTCAAATAAGATGTATTAATATTCAAAATAAATCATTTTTAGCAACCTATTGTATTTATTTCGTTCAGCGTCGTCTCGAGAAACATCGACAAAAACGTTTCTAAAGTGCTCAACTAGAGCCCGATAGCTTTTTAAAACGACATCTACTGTACGCTTACTAGAAGCCACCCACAGAGTTGACAAAATTCTACCAATTCGTAAAATTTGAGTATCTCGCCCTGCAGCTACGACTTGTAACAGTATCTGGTCTTTGGTGATGGCTTGTTAATGGTATGTAGCTTATCTATAAGTATTTTAAAGTGGTTTATACCCGAAACGTATTTTACTACATCAACTGCTAGTTCCAGATGATTATTCGAGCAGTGCCATATGAACATACTTGGAAATGATGTTTTCAAGTGGATTGCTACCCTGTCTCTTTACCTAACGTCACTGACGTACCATCGCAAGCAACGGCAATTAAATTCCGCTTTAGAAATTCACTATCAAATGTATATCCAGACAAACACTTCAGTAATGAAGCAACAATCGTCTCAGATCAGTATTTGGTAATCCGATAATATCTAAATTGAAAGTGTATGCCACCTCCAGATAATCGTCAAAAAATACTCCACGTCATTTGGAAGATTTCGGAAAGGCCTCTGACATTTTATAATTTTGTATACAGTTCGAAATACTCCTTCGGTAGTAGAAAATTGGCGCATCACTTCTTTTATGTTCGAAATCTTTTTTCCGAAGACTCGTCTGTTGACTCTCCTTATTCTGTCCGTAACCAGAAATTTTGCAGTTCATCAACTGAGTAGACAAACGTAATTTTTTTTCAGAAAGTGTTGCAGAATTGCTGACTCGACGGCACACGGTACAGCCTAGCGATATACATTTAACGTCTACCCACTCATTTGTTTTTTATAGATTTCTAATTATAATTTGGTCTATATTACTGTCACCCAGATACAACCAAAGTGATTATTATTTGAAAACGTTATTTTTTGTGTTAAGTTAGATTCTTAACACATTTCTGAACATCTTTTACTCAGAATTTTTTTTTTTTTGATTTTTCAACGGTTTCTGTATTAGTTCTTTATGAAGGGCAATGGCATAATAAAGTACCCTTTTGTAGATACATAAATGTATTGTAGTAACCATATAAATAAACTAAGTTGTATGATCTTCCAGAAAAGAGTATCTTGGGTGAAGACGTACATCACATTAGCTAAACCGGAATTGAACTTTCTTGTGACATTGCCTACACCTGATCTGGTTCTCTTGATAAACAACTAATTAATAATCTCTCCCATCATACCTTGAATGTTCCTAATCATGAGCACTTGCTCGCACAGGCCTTGCTTTGTAATTTTCTTATGAGTTTCTAATATACCCGTGTCGAGCTCCCGACGAAAAGCATTCTGGTCGTTTTTACCACCATCTAGACGATGAAGATTCTATGAGTTATTTATTTTCATATCCAATCCATGCCTAAGACATGGAAAATATCATTTTACCTCTCACGCTCACTCAGTACAAGCTGATGTTTTGATCAGCACGATCAACTCCCAAAGAAATCAGCCTTTTTCTGAAATAATCTTATCTGCAAAAGTGAGAACAATGCTAGCATCTAATCCCAAATCATTATATCTATCTTCCAAAACAGCAGACGCACCTTGATATGATTCGTACCATTCCATAATGCCGTTTTTGTTCGCACCCATCTAAAACTTATACCTCCATGTGATAATAAAGTATTGCATTTCTGCCTAATAAGTAAATTTAATCTATTTTCCGCGGAGCATATGAATTTTAGTCGACATGAGTAAAAATCGCTATTTATGTGCCAACTTTGTTGGAAAAATGTCCTAAATCATTTCATCGTTGTACAATAAGTATATTTAAAGCATTTCTCTTGACTTTGACAAAAATTAGTTGGAAACATGTTTGAACGCATTGCATCGTTGCCCAATGGTTGAATTTATGTGTATCAGAATAATAGGAATTTTGTCAGTTGTGCAGCATCGTTTCTTATTTCTTCCTTTAAGCATGAAATATTACTTCTCTAAAATGCATAAGATTTAATTTCATAATTTTTCTACATCTTTAACAATATACAAAGTACGGCAATTATTAACACTAACATATCAAGTGCATAGTGACTTATAATACTGGTTTGTTCTTCTTCTTCGTCTTCTTCTTCTTGCGGTGCACATCCGGTACGGATGTTGGTGATTAACATGGCTATTCTCACTTTATTGGTTGCAGCACGAAAAGTCCAGTGGTTGTTAACAAAAAAGCAGCTAACTAAAATAATGACGGTGATGAGGTACATAACGATTATGTTGGAAGCGGCATCAACTTTATTATTTTATTTTTTCAGGTATTTAGAAACCCAGTTCATTAATACATTTTCTAAATTTGCAATTATGGTACACGGTGTTAATTAAATTTACAAAGTCAAACACATAAAACGATTTAGATCTGTATTGGCTTATATTTATAACAAACAATATACACTCACGTACTACACAAAATTAAACAACACCAAACGCGTTTCCATAGCTATCGACTAGTCGACTTCTGATGATGACAGCGTAGCTATCGAAACTTAATTTTGTATGGTACGTGGGTGTATTTTGTTCGTTACAGATCATGCCACAGTTCCAGTATTCCAGATTCATATATATATATATATATATATATATATATATATATATATATATATATATATATTCAAATTAAAATTATGTTACTGTTATGGTACTAGAGATAGGTACAGGCTAGTACTATTTTTCTACAGGTACCTGAACAGACTCGCTTTACTACAATATCTACGGAAAAAAAACGTATTTGTTTGCTCAGGTTTTGCACGCATTCATAATAAACATTTTATGATGCACTTAAAAATATTTTGAAATTCGTGCCTGGAAATATGAATCGTATAGTGTACCCGGTTGATGCTTGAGTATATACGTAATACAATTTTAACATGCGGTGAATTTAAATTATATGTTTTACGTGAATATTTAGTGATTAAAAGACAAACGAACTATGTATGTATGTATTTCATAGGGATAAAGGTTTTTAAACTTATGTATCAATAAAGATTGGTTTACATAGTCGAATTTGCTAGATACACTAATAAGTTACGCCAATACAGTACAGTTACACATTGGTATAAGAATACTGCTATTCACGGCCGTGTTCTGGTTTTGTCTATTTCATGTCCATGTTGAAATCGGTTGTATGCAATTATGTTGTAATACTTAACTATTTGTTTACATTGACTTCCTATTGGGTATTGCATTATTTTTGTGAATACATTGTGTAGTATAATTTAAAACCTTTAAATAGAAAAATTATTAAATAAAATAATATATAAATTTTAAACTAATTAATGCATTATTTATCATTTGTGACATCAGGTTTTCCAATTAAATAAACTGATTTTTAGGGCTTATTTAGGTTAATATGGAAAATTTATATAAGAATAGCTTATCTAAAATTGAATTGCCTTGTGTATAATTTTTGCTATAAACTTGTTGGTTTTTGATTTTTAGAGTATGTTTGTTATCCTCCAGGAAACTTTCATTAAGAAAGCTTGTCTACAATTTATTTGTCTCTAATAAATTCTTTTGCAATTTATTTTGATAAACTTAATGGTTTTGAAATATTTATAGAATATATTTTATCACCTTCTATAAAGTAGCCTTATTTGTAAAAACATACACACACGCACGCACGCACACACACACTCACTCACTCACGCACTCACTCACTCGCAGTCACACACCCACACGCACACGCTCACGCACAACACGGAGAACCGCACACGATTAAGGGCAGTCCGAACTCAATGTTTATGCATGATATTTCAAAAACTATAAGAGGTAACTTAATTTTTTTTAATTTTGAAGGTTGGCTCTTTATATAGTTCGGTACGGAGGGTTTTCAAAATAAAATAAAAATTGTATATTTAAAAATTTTGCTTAAAAGTTACTTAAAATTTTAATAAAAAAAGAATTATTACAATTTCTTTTTCTCAGCCTGGAATGTAAATTTTTTAAAACCCTTCCGTACGGAACTAGTAATTGATAAAAATATACAAAAAAAATGGTAATGATATCTTTGTTAGAATTGGCTACAGCTTACATAAAAATTGTCAAAAAGCAAATTTTCAGAAAACGAAGAAAACAGTGAGGGCTGAAAAAAAAGTAAGCATACTTAAGAAAATAGTTATACCCGTACTGCCTAGAACTGTAGGATGAGTTGTCCTGGTCCTTTTGATCCTCACATAAGTCTTCTAGCTTCCTTTTTCCTAAACCTCTTGCCTGTTAAGTTATATCAATTCTTTTCATAGCCTTTCAAAGGCAATAATTTTTTTATTCTTATTGTTATACATAGTTGTAAAGAGGGGATTTTAGAGAATAATAATCAATTAAAACCCAAAAATTGAACAATAAACAAATTCCAGGTCGGACTGCCCTTATAACGTGTTTATGTCTATAACAATGTGACTAAAGCTTTTTAAGGCAGTCAATCCTTAAAGGCTTTCAAGATATGGTTCCAATAATAAAAATTACGAAGTATCGCGATTGCTTATTACATCGATATTATAAATCTCTTTCCTAACATTATTGGTAATCAACTAGTAAATACATATTTACAAACATGTTAAACGAAATAGTATACATTAATGCAAAATCTTAAACTTAATGTTTTTATCATCGGAATATGACCAAGCATTCTTAACGTATATACTCTATGAATCAAGATATTTAGTGTACGAAACAGTATGGTGTGTTCAATACCAAAACATCATAAAATGTAGTTTTGTTTATGACAGCTATATGGCCAATCTTTTTCCCAACCAGTTTGGTCTGTAAATAAAGGCATTCAATATGGCCAGCGCAATATGGTACTCAATACAAGAAGAATATAGTTATTGTCTATCGCAATATAACCAAATTTTGGAGCATGTGACCTACATACTACAAAATTAATAGGTGCTATATATCAACGTGGGCACGAAAAGCGAATTTTTCTGTACTATAAACGATCTAAACAATGCAATAATTCTTGCAATGTTTTTGTAAAAGCTATGAATAAAAGCATTCTTACTCTTTTACGTTTTCCCAACGAAAGTGATGCATAAATCACGGAGCTGACATATCTTGGTCCAAATGCACATAGTCGCCGAAAATAAAATTTCTGGGGTATCAAGCTAACGAGTTAACGTTGATACTTAAATACCTGTTCTGACAACTCTTAGTCGTGATGCACGTGATCACTGGGAATGCATAAAATCCACTTCTTGGGCATCAAACTAGTGTTGACGTTTGCCCAACGAACTTTGTTCATAAATTGGTCGAAGTACACGTAATCACTAAAATGCACAAAATTCACTTCTTGGGCATAACGCTCACGCGTTTGGACGTGATCAACGAGCAACAATGCTTAGGGTGGTTTTTTCAACAAAATTGCTACATAAATAAGCATTTTGACATCTCTTGGTCAAAACTCATGTGTTCAAAGGAAATGATTAAATTTACTTACTGAGCAACGATGCAATAATTTGGGGTTTTTCCAACGAAATTGGTACAAAAATTTTCACACGCTTACCTAAGATGCATGTGGTCGTAATTGGTGCATAAGAAACGAATTCGACATCTATTGACCAGAATTAGATGGTCACGGAAAATGCATAAAATGTGCTTATTTGACTACGATGCAATGGTTTGGGACCTATTCCCAACAAAATTGGTGCATAAATAACGATTTAGATACCTATTGGCCAAAATCCAAATGGTCACAAAAAATTTACTTATTCGACATCGAGCTGAAACATTGGCAGGTTTCAAGGTCGAACAAGGTGCCGCAGGTATTAAAATTTTCTCAAAAAGTAAATGTATATGAAAGCTAATGTAATATAAATCAATAGAGAGATTAAAAATTACGTATTATCATACACTAACTAATGGTAATACGCATTAATATTTATTATCTTTTCCACAAATGAAAAAAAAATTCAAATACATGCATATACTTGTAACTTTATTGTAATAATCCTTTTCCTCATTATTAAAGAGAACGTTATTTCCTGCGTTAAATGTATGCGTGTATGTAAAGTAACAATAGTTAAATCAATGACTAATTAATAATAAATAATGAAGACAAACCATTACGTTCCAACAATAAATATTCGTGAGGTCAACTAACTAATCCCGCTCACTTTCTTACATATGGTGCCAAATAGCATATATAAAGTTTCTTATATATTGGTGCTTAAATGTTGTTTTACCTATATATATATATATATATATATATATATATATATATATATATATATAATTTATATTTATTTATACCAACAAAGTGGGCATGCCCTTTTACACTGTTGAGGATTCAAGCCCCCTGCAACGGCGCTGTACGTGGTGGAAATCGTGACACCGGTGATGACACTGCTCGATGTCATTTTTTACGGACGGTAGCTGTAGCAGTACCAGACAGATATGGCGTCCTCATCGCTTCGTCCTAGAACAGTCTCATCACGTATCACCACCTTAGACAGACGATATTTCTTTGTGTAATAGAATAATACGTTGTATCATGGCTATCGATAAACATCATTAACACGTATCCGGATTCCCTCGCTCACCGATTTGGCTCGGGTGAAGGTAATACTACGTCGGTCTATTTCTCGACCAAACCCCAGTTTTCCTTCTAACGAGGTATCGTCTTAACGGTTTCGATAACTTCCGGGGCGACTTCCAGTAAATCAAACGCCTTGGGCCTTGGCGTCATTGTTGACCAGCGGTCCTTCTGATGTTTCCTCTGGGTCTAAAATGTATTCTTGTCAAGGCTGATGGATCCTTGTCTGGTGGTTTCTTTTGGCTGAATATGGACATGGGCGACGTTTGACGTCGTCGAAATAATTAGTGGGGCCTGCACCTATGGATCGACGTTTGGTAGCGGCGTCTTCTTTTGTGTCCTCTTCTGTTGTCGAATGGTGCGTGGCTGCTTAGCGGCGGACTAATTAGCCAGATTGGTTCCGCTGTCGCCGGGAAACTCGAATCTACGTGTGCTAGGATGTGCTAGTCTTCTTCGTCTTTTCTTTTTTGTTTAATTATTAGCTTAAGCTAAGTTATCGATTTTGATCCATAAGTTGCCAACTTCGGAATGCGATATCTTATGTAAACAAAAGGTAGACGACAATCCGTCGCTTATTGGTACGGAGAGTGGAGGTTACCTATGATATTTTACCGCATCAAGGGCTTGGGTAATAACGGCAGTAGGGATAAAATTGTTTATTTTTTAATTTTTAAAACATAATTAAGTTTATATTCTTTTACCTTACTTCGAGGAATTCCATCAGCAGCACTAACATTTTAAATGTAATATAATTCCAAAATTTATTTGACATAATAATTTATTTCTCAACGCATTTCAATACAGAATCACTGTCAAGAAAAAGTATATGAGTAACATAACAATAAGTAGTTATGGTAACAAATCATCAGGGTAAAACGGCAAACTTGTAAATTACAATTCTACAGGGTGATTTCTAATCTAGGGAGGAAACTAAAATGGCAAGTAGAAGGGATCGTAATAAACCTGTTTTTAAACAAAAATTAGATCAAATGCTAATGATAAGAAAGTTACAACGGTTTACTGTTCTTATAAACAATTGAGCTCTTTTTATAAAGTACGACACTAACGTAAGTTTTGAATTCAAGTTTGGAATATTTGAAAGTTAGATAAACAAATTTCACTTACTATTAAATCTTTGGCATAATTTTATTTGTCTGTGTGTTTATATTTGTAACATCTGATGTGTTCTGCGTCTGTGCAATATAAACAAAATTACAGAGTGTTCAATTTAATCTATAAATACCTGACTTCTAAATGTCGTTAGTTGAATCTTTGGCATTAGATCAACATTTAAGAACATTCGTATTTGTTTTGAAAGCCACTTTGAATTTTTTCTGTGTTATTTCAATGGAGTAAAGGTTTTTGAGGGACATCTTGTATTCTGGATTTTTAACTAAAGTGTGAATTGCTATATTAACCTTCAATTTGAATTTTTGCTGTTTTTTATTAGAGTACTAATAATCACTTTATACTGTTTCTTTTATCTACAACCTGGTTAATTCAGGTTCTTTTAGACCTTCCAGTAGTCGACCCGGATTGACGCTCCGCATAGAATTAAATTTCGGAAATTTCTGCCTGCATCAACCCTTACTCCTCAGTAGTTTCCTAAAATAGGTTGCTTTAGTATCGTACGGAATGTTGAGGGATTGATTGTTACTATTTTTATTAACAATTGCGGAGTGAGTCCGTGTGCGGCTAGTCACGCTACTGAAATTTATATAGCGACGCTGATTGAGAAATACAACAAGTAACTAAAATTGACAAAAAACGTACAATTTTGTATAGATATTATAAACTGAGACAATATTATACCAAATGTTCGCTATTATATAGCTGCTTTAAAAGTATTCGGTTAATACCAAAAGCTATTAAAAAAACCATTCTGCGCAGTTGGATCCCTCTCATTTCACTAGGAGAAATGGAATAAAGCTTCAATACAATATTGTGATATTATTCTATAGTTACCGTAGATATCTACATAGATCCACACACATATACATACAAACACGCACGCGCGTACGCACACACACACACACACACACACACACACACACACACACACCCAAACACACACGCACACACACACACGGGCATGGGCATGGGCACGAGTACGGGGAACGGGAACTCGCACGGACACGGACACTGACACTATCCCGGACACGGACACGGACACATGCACGGACTCGGACACAGACACATACACGGTTTCGGACACGGACAAGTTTATGGAAATGAAGACAGACGCGGGTACGGACATGGGCCCGGACACGGGCAGGGGCACGTACATGGGTACGAATATGGACACGCGCATCCCGAATAAATTTGTTTTTCTTTTACGGTATTACCTATTTCATTTCTTTCAATTTCCACTTTGTAGGTTGAAAGTTATTCCACAGCCGATATTTTTTCTTTCAGTTTCCCTTTTTGCATGTTTATGGTATTCAATAAAAAGGATTCATGCTCTTTATTTAGAAATGCTTTGAAAGTTAGTTCTGATCCAACTAGTAAAGTTTTATTCACGAACAGCTGAATACCCTAAAACTTTTGCTTAATTGAGCTGCATTGAATATTTCTTTTATTTGTTCTGATGTTAACCCATCGGATTATAATTTTTTTTCTACTACATGCACTTATAAGCTGTAGCTTAACAACCTGGACATATGGAAAATAAAATAAGTAGTCAACAATATTCTGTAAAACCGATTTGAATTTAATCTTAAAAGTTGATCACATTTTGTGTAGCGTTTTAAAGCCTTATCACTTTTTATTGCAGTACACATATTGAACATATTGCTTACTTTACTCTTATTGCCCGACATAGCAAGATAACAACGTTAAACCTGCCGATAACAAATAATCAATAAAAACACTCATGTATACAATGATCACAAAAAAATATCAATTAAATGCTTGTCTGTCTTAATCATACTATTCTTTTTAGATAACCACCAATAAAACAACCTAGCTAAATGTAAGTAATGTTTATCTTAGCATAAAAGAGGTTATTAAACGTTGTTTAATCATATACCTCTCCAGATATTACATATTTTATGAATATGAAAAAAAAAGGTAAGTTGTATCATGCGAAAGCTTGTCGGCAATAAATAAAGCACAATGAGACGAACGTATTGTAAAAGGTAGCGTGGAAAACTCTAGGCGTTTGTATAAATGGAGATGAGGCACGGGAGAGAATAAAGTGCACTAATAACGAAATTGCACAGTGTTGTTATATTGTAATATCTTGAATTCTTTTTCAATAAAATAAGAAAAAAGCGATTTATGAACAAAGCCTTGTTACTTCAGTCATACTTCTAAATTACTTATACTACACAAATTGTGTTTATAATATAAAATTATTATTAATTTTATTAAACACATAAATAAAAAGCTTACCTCGAGTAAGATATGAACCTATGACATGTACTTTGCTAGAGTACCGCTCTAACCTGACACATGGTCGTGACTTTATCGAGTATGTATTTGTCGTTAGTTACGAAAATATAAGTTATTCATTACTACCGTACATCTGAAATGTGGTATAAATTTTTGAAAGTGAACTTGATAACGCATACATTTTTGGAAGCTTTTATATTGTAACGTTTGTTTTCACCTTTTACGTATTTGATAGTATTTGAAATTTTTACAAATTGTAATCGCATTTAGAATCCCTATTTTGAGAACGAAATATAATTTTTGGTTTGTTTATCAAGTTTAGATTGGGGTTTTAGATTTGGTTTACATAGTGCCATCGATAGGTAGGGAAAATTCTTACTTTGTGTTCAAATATGGTGTAGAAAAGCATATATCGCAGTTTGTTTAAACGTTTTAGCTCAATAATATACACTGTTATACAAGTTATTTTTAATTGATACTTACCAGAATGAAATAATAGGAATAGTAATTAGTAACCACAGTCACTTTTACTTATGGATTTTGGTCAACTTTGAAATGTGTTCCTTGATGGTAGGTAAGCCTAGTTCGTAGTGGAGCTACTGATTTGTGATAAACCATGTAGCGTTGACTATCAATCAAAGAATTTTGATTTGTGGAGTCTGGATTCGGTTCAAATTGGTTTTTGAAGTGTTAGCCCATATTATACACCTGCCAAGTGGTACAGTCGATCCTCATGGAGGAGGTTCTGTTGATGAATGGTTAACGCTGGATGAGTCGCGTATGACTCTCATTCAGTTTTTCAGTATATGATATTCCCAATTTAGCCGAGTATTGAGGTAGATACCAAGATATTTTACGGGTTCGTCTTTAACGTTTCACTGGATGCGGTCGTCATAAATAGAAATGGGTTTTTGATTTTTCGAACGGAAACGATGTCCGTGGCAGACTTAGAATAATTAATTGATAGGTTCCTTTGTTTGACCTATCTGCTTAGTATATTGGTAGCAACTTGGAAGTTCAGCGATAGCTAGTTTTAAATCTTCATTTTTAGTTAGCACAACCGTGTCGTCTGCGAACATAGCAAGTTTGTGTTCGGAACGGGCATGTCATACATGTAGATATGAAATAGGATGGGATCCAGTGTATGGTTCTGGTAGTTGATAAGCGTGTGTGTATTTTGACGGCGAAAGTGCGATTCTTGAGGAACGAAAATAATATGCAAACGACACAGGGGTAATTGAAGATGTGCTATATTACATTTTAGGGCTTCCGTCCACGGTTGACGGTCAAAAGCTTACTCTAAATCTAGGGTCAAGGTGGTATCGTATTGTTTGCTTTCAAATCCTAGTTCGATGTTCCCGGTCATAAACTGAAGTTGATGGCAAGTAGAGTAGCCTTCTTTGAAACCAAACTGAAAGGTGGAAAAAACATTCATTTTAGTTAGTTCGTCGTCAAGTCGGAGAAAAATGACCTTCTCAAAGAACTTCGGGATTGTTGCTAGCAAACTGATAGATCGATAGCTGATGATTTCCTTCCTATTTTTGCCTGGCTTGGGAAACATTAGAATAATTGCATGTTCAGAAAGTACCCAATTCTTAGGCAGGCATTGAAAGTCTTGCTAGGTGTGCAATCGCTTTTTTTGGCAGGTTTTAGAGTATGAGATTAGGTATTTTGTCGGATCTGGGCGATTTATTTGTCGGGGGAGTTTTGATTATAGAAGCTACTTCTCTGGGTGATGTTGGTTTGAAATTGGCTTCCGTATTTGGTTGATGTGTTTGTACATAGTTTATTACGATATTTTTGAAAACTGGGTCTACATGATTTGCAGAAATAAACATTTTTTTTTCAAATGGCTTCGCACCTGAGAAGTAAGCTTGAGTTCCTTAAGATATTGAAGGTATCCCACTTGGTTGGTCCAGAATATGTTTGATTGTCTTCCACACGCCTGGCTCGCTTGGTTCGAGGTTGCTAATGTGTTTTTGGTATGTCTCAATTCGGTAGGCGTCAAGTTCCTTTTTAATACGATGCGACAAATTGTTCACAATGTTTTGGTTGTGGGATACCTTGTTCTCTGCCATTCTCTTCGCAATGTGCTTTTTTGTTTAATTAGGTTCACTATGTATTTGGGTGAAAAATTGTCGATATTTACTTTGCGTTTATACGTAGTTATGATGTCCTTGTTTGCACTGTACGAAATGATTGTGGTCATGTGTATAATCACTTGATCGATTTGGTTTGAGGTTAGAAGGTCGTTAGCATATTGAAGCTGTTGGTCGAATGTGGCACGAAAGTTGTCCCAATTTACTGGTCCATTTATTTGTCTTGGTTGCTGGCGATAGTACAATCGAGATTATAACGGATAAGTGATCTGAATCAGGTTCAGTAAGCACTTGTTGAAAGAATTGTTTGTTTAATCTTCTTATGGGCGACTATGTCCAGTATGTCTGGTTTGACGTCGCTTTAGTGGAAGTTTCTCGATAAAATTTTTGGTCTTAAACAAGTAGTTTCGCTTTTAGATGTGAGGCGTAAAGAGTCTAACGTCGTAATCAAATGATCAACTTACAGGATATCAACTACATCTCCAACAATCCGCTTGTTGCGATGTGTTTTTTCTTGGTAGTGGAATTTCCCATGCGGCTTTCGGGTTTAGCTCGTTTTTGGCGCGCGTCAAAAATTTAAGTAATTATTTGTTATGATTGGTGAATTAAGATATACGGTGAAAGAATTCAGTGTGGCGGAAAGTGAATTATTCACGAGAGTCAATGTTAATGCAGACTCAGATGCGTTAACAATCTTACATTACCGCAGCCGGAGATTATCATGGAACGACGTTACCTCAGATCCGTTTTGAAATAACTTTCGTCAAAGGGGTCAGCTTCCCCAATAAGCCTGTGAAAGAACTTTTGGTGTCGTTTCAAGCAACAGATGAATAACTCTTGCTTATGTGCAGTTTGTCCAGGTTGCCATCGTCCACAATGCCAGAAACCGGGGGTAGTATTGAAACACAGTGTATTCCTATGCTGTTTGTGGATTAAAATCCCCGTAGTGCGGTAGAAACAAACGTTCGTTACAAATTCAGACACTTCGTTCACGGCTCGTTGGTAACTAGAAAGATTTACCGTAAATATTTAAGCTTTTTAAAGTAATAATTGACGTTACGAACTTGTACCTAATTAGAACAAAACAACGTGTAAATATAAACGATAGTGTGTAGTACAACCAATTGAGACATTAATCAAACGCAAATTGCCGGTTCTTTTCACGATGTGGGTGATAATTTGGAGGCTATAGCGTAGTTACGTCACTCAAATTGTGGAAGCCCCTGCAGGGGTTCGTTCCCAGGTCCATACCGGCCGCGTTATAGAGAAAAGAGGTACTTTCGAAGGACCTACTTTTGCTGAGTTGGTGACAATTTATAATACAGATCTGTGTGTGACTTTTTTTGTATGTTTAACGGTTGAATACGCTGTCCTTTAGGATGAAATTTTTTGATATTTTACTGTTTAAATTTTAATGCACGCGTACTCATCCGTGTTATAATGAAATTTAAATGAGTTTTTTTGTCTGTTGTGTTGACTATTTTGTACCGAAATTTTATGTTACGGGAAACAGATTATTTGTTATCTTGCCGTAAGAGTAAACTTTAGAGTAATTTAGAAATTGGATACGTTTGAAACTAGCTAGTATCACAGCATTTTAAGTAAACAAGGTAATTGCATTTTTGTGGAAAATATAGGTAACGTTGTTTGAAATTCCCATGCTGGTTTACTTATAATACGTAGGTTAAACAACCTTTTTTTTTTCTTGGAATGTGAATTCAACTGTGAACCTCATTTCTTATAGAGCGTATTGATTAGTTGCATTTTAGTAGATAATATCGATAATATCGATATTATCGATATTATCGATATTATCGATATTATCGATATTATCGATATTATCGATATTATCGATATTATCGATATTATCGATATTATCGATATTATCGATATTATCGATATTATTGATATTATCGATATTATATATTGCACTTGTTTGAGCGGCTGACGAACTAGAGATATCAGTAAATCTGCTTAGATGCTTTCGAACACTATGCATAGGTTAGGTTAGTAGATCTTCTCTGCATATATGGTAATACTAATTCTTTCCCTAAATTTTTCAAGATTTCGTAAAGACTATACATGCATTGAGTGATCCAATATCAATGATGAAGAAAAATGTGATGGGCCATCGCTTACTTTGCCTCTTGCACGTGTATGTCGACACCATTTGATCCATGATGTCAGCACCGCTATTTGTTTTATTACAAGTGTGACGATTTCAGAACTTCTCTTAGCGTCATCCTTTATAGATGCGTCGTGGTACATGGTGCTTAATAAAATTAGGCAATTGTTCTTGTTACGTGTGTAATGTACCAGGAATACGTTATTTCTAAAACAAAACAATGATGCGTAAACTACAAGATCTGTAGTCGCTTTCATTTCTTTCGGAATGTCACGATTATTCTGACGTAGTGTACGCACAACAGTAATGATTTTATCCAATAGATAAATTGCTAGCGGAACACTAGTGAAGAAGTTGTCTAGCACAAGAGTTTGTACTATTTCATGCCCCGGGCGTTTATGTGGAGGTTCTCCGAGCTGGCGACCAATATAAACTAAACCATCCAGAGCATAGCCACATCCAAAATCTTTTAAATTCATATTTTTCCGGTTTACTTAGCGTATACTGAACGAATCTGTATCTACCTCTAAACCCAATGAGTTGTTCAACAATAGTTACATTAGTATCCAGTATGACGCAGGTTTTGCATTGCTGAATGAATAAATCCCAATAGCTTGAAACATAGTACATTCGAACTTCCGTATAACGAAGTGATATGGGGATAAAAAATTCGTTATATTAGATATATGGAAAACGACAAAAAGCTTGTGCCCACAACGAAAAATTTCGTCACTGGTCATTTCATGCGATTGTAATTCCACGTGTTATTATGGCAAAAGCACTGATCACTTCATTTGGTGTAGGGATTATTTTACACTTTTACCTTCATCACAGTCATCACTATCATTATCATCATCATTTACAGTTTCAAGTTTTTTTGACACTACACTTTCAATAATGTCTTGATCGGTGAGATATTCTGCACGTGTAATTTCTTCATCAACTTGTAGAAAATCTTCTAATGTACAACTTTCTTTCTCATTTCCTAATAATTTCCAGTGTTTCTGTATCGGTTCAGTCTTGAAAGTCTTCTGTAAAGCCTGCTTTTCCAAAAAAATGTTTAATAGTTGATGGAGTTACATCTTGTGTCCAGGCTTTTGAAAGTTCACTTGTGCATTCCCTTAAATTAACTGATTCATTTTGTGGCATATTGGTTTCAGCGGCTTTAATAAGCCTTAATAAAGTTTGCTTGCGATAATGAAATTTTACATTTTTATTGCACACTGATCCATTGGTTGTAACTTTGCTGTCACGTTCGGAGGAAGATAAACAATCTTAAGGTTTTTAAATTTTTTGTTAGATCACAAGGATGTGCAACAACTGTCCACAAACATAACAATTTTACGATGTTGGCGTCGCATCATTTTGTCAACGTTTAACAAGCACATCTCAAAAATGTCCCCTGTCATCCAGGATTTTTCATTAAAATCGTAATCGACTTCCAAAGATTTAACTCCTTCTGAAACATCTTGCAGTTTTACGTTGTTAATGATACGTATATCATTAACAACTTTTCAGTTCAGGTCATGTTAGCTGCAACCATTACTGTTATTCTCTCCTTTCTATGTTTTCCCACAAACATTTTTCATTTTTAAATGGAAGAGTTTTATTGAGTAAACATTTAAAAAATAAACCTATCTCATCGGCGTTGAACACATCCCTCCTGCTGTATCTTTCCAAGATTCGCGGTAATACATTTTTTTCCAGTTCTCACAGTATTCATCACGAATGTCAGCACTTGCACTGGTTTACTTAACAATGTTGCGTATTCTAGTGCTTTTTGTGTAATTAAACTGCTAGACAGGAATATTTTTATCACTTGACATTTTTACCCATATTAAAACAGCTCCGTCGATTTCTTCATATGAACACGCTTTAAATCTTTTCCTGTCTGAATCGCAGTTTTCACTGTGTTTAAGAAGACTCTCGCGATTTTCGTTGTGTAGAAACGTTTCCTTTGTTATATGCGGTATGAAAAGCACCACAAACATGTTTAAGGTGAGGGTTCTACAGAAAAATTTGAGATATAGAGAAATTCGTTTTACGGAAGTTCGATTGTATTGGCAAATTCACTGCAAAATAGTTCTCTCGCAGGAGAGAACTCCCGCATGAATAAGTAAACCACAGAATGCAAAAAATGCATCAGTTACATCTTTCTACGGTTTTCCTTTTGCTCGGCAAACATGTCTCCTCTCTAAATTAGTACAGTTAACCTTGGCGCACACCGAATAATGTTGTGTGGTGGAATTTTATTTTCTCTTGGAGGTTCCGAACTCCAATCCAGACCACTTGAAGCAATGTAACCACTCGTTGAAGAATTACCAAGATCGTCAACATCATTCTCTGAATTATTGTCATCATAAAAACTGGTTCCAGAATACTCGTCGAAATTTGGGTCTTCTGTGTCATCATTTTCGGATTCTGACACGTAACTTTCTTCAGAAGGCAGATCATCACTTTCAGTTGCCCACTGCGACACTGTGTTTCCATAGACACGGTCACCAAATCTCATGCTTTTCAAATACTTTTTGACGCCATTAATCTTTGTGTTTCACAAATTCACTTAATGCAACTTTCATTATAACTGAATGAAAATCAGCTACTCCTACTTTTACACATCCAGCAGTAAAGCCTGTTTCAACTTGCACAGACACGTGCAATTCCGTGCAGCAGTGCTTGAAAAATTATCATTATCAGCATCGAAACTGGTTTTATAGGAACTAGTAGTACACGGGCTTGGGAAGCCCTGATTATGTAAATACGGGGTACCAATGGAAAAAACTTATTTTTCGATTTCTAAATACACTTGAATGTTTTTGGATCAAGTGTGTGTTGAATGAAAACGTGATTAGAGCATATCTGAATGCTCAAGCCGATTGAAATTGTTTTAAGCAAATTACGAGTAACTAAGCCCGAGAGGCCTGGTTTATGCATACTAGGGTTAAAAAGTTTTCCAGATATGTAGTACACATGGGGTAGTGCAATATAACAAAAAGGATTGCGGTGGCTGGAGCCTAAGGGGAGAGTTGCAGAAGATTTCTATTTATTCTAGAAACGTTTCACTACCGTTTCGAAGATTTGAGGTCTGGCAAGTTTTCAAATTGACACCCTGTATAAAACTGTTCAGATGTAAGCAGTCTATCAAACATAAAACTATCGATTTTCTTATAAACTAGCGTATTCTATTCCAAGTAGAGACCGTTTACCTCTATCCCTTTATCTCTTTGAAATGCTCCAACGTGCAATAAGCGCATTTCTTAACAGTACAAATTTAACACTTTTATTCAAGCTACCAGTAAGAGAAGTAATTGAGTAATTCGTTTAATTCCTTTCGTTTTTGTTTTAATATTGTAGAGTGTGGAATAAGTGTAAATATTTAAAATTGTAAAGTTATAAATCAATATATGTATAAAATCTTTTTCTGTATATTCGTCAGTGTGAAACCTCAGGTAGCAATCATTCAGTTCTATCCAACTTACGCCCAACCTTCGGTTTCAACCTATATCCGCGGTAAACCGCAATAGAAATTAACGAAGCCCATTAGGAGCGTACACCATTAAGTAAAATTTTACTGGTGTAGTTTCAAGTTGTACTTGTTTATAAAAAATAGTTTACATTCTTTACATAATCGTATCCGAGCTTCTAAAAGTATAGAACCTCAGATAGGAAATGCATTTTACCGAAAACTTTATTTCATGTGTTTGTTGGTACGTTTAACAAAGAATGGCTTAACTCAAGCATTTGTACGCCTCACATAATATGGCAAGCTTTCAGATGTGTAATGCATGTTTCTGTCTTTTAAAAACGAAATATTTTCTCAGTACAGAGGTACCTTAATTCTTTTTGTATAATTTACTACAAGCAGCGTTTATAATAATAATACCTATTAATGAAAAACGATTTTAATTATACTTGTGATACAGCACTTACTTAAAGGTTACAAAATCAATAAGGCTACGTGTAACGGTTTATTAGTTTTCTTATAGCAAACTAAGACCGTAATGCACTATGATTAAAAAGCGATTAAGTACCTTACGTTGTTGTGGTGTTAGCAAACAACTTCTTTCTGAATATATTTATGTCTACTAAACTTTATACATTATACATTATTAAATGTACATTACTTAAAAGTTAAAACGTAGGAAGTAGCAACTGTTATACTCCTCTGACCCAAAATAGGGTAGACATTTTCGATTAAAATCTGACCCGAAACTAGAGTGTTGAAACAATTTAGGACAATATTTTTTGGCATTTTCTAAAATGTTATCAGTGCAATGTAACGACAGAGTACGCCTGTCTCCACGGCAATGAATTTAATTTCAACGCTAGTAAGTAAAATGTCTTCATTGATCAAATACTAAAAATAGCTGTATGGAATGCCAATGGCTTGTGCCAAAATGCACAAGAAGTAAAACAATTCTTGCAAGTGAATTGCATAGATATACTGTCAGAGTCGCACTTTACCCACAAAAACACCTCCAAATACCAATATATAGAACATATAGCACTAGACCGGCGGCGATGCACAGGGGGAACAGCAGCAACAATAAGAGATGAAATCAAACACCACGCACTACATTTTTTTGTTAGTATGCTCATGCTTATGGTTAGTAATCTCTTATTAATAGCATATATATATATATATATATATATATATATATATATATATATATATATATATATGAGAGAGAGAGAGAGAGAGAGAGAAGTTTCGGGATAACGAATCTAGGGTGCGGACAACCCTATCTCGCCGGTCGGGGAACATCTGGAAGATGGAGTGCGTGAGGTAGTCTTTGATAGATAGGGATTCGGTGTCGGGAGAGGGTTTAAGGTGAACTGTATCTTCCGAATCGGACTGTTCCGAAAACAGGATAGGTTCGAGGGATGCCATCTTCGACGGAAAACTGAGAGGTTCCCGCCGCTACCGGCACTTGAAGGAATAGGAAGGGTGGGCTTCCGCGCAGTTATTACACCTTGGTTTAGCCTAGGATTTCCACGAGGAGGATCTGTGGCTTTCACCACAGTTAGGGCAACGGATAGCACGGGTAGGACACTCCTCAGCGGTATGCCTCACATGTGTGCAGGTGGAACAATACTTGGGGAAAAGTTGAGGGATAAGATATGGTTCGCAACTGTAGTCCAGCCCGAACGACACCGCGTGCGAGGAGGTACTTAAGGGTGGTTTTGGGATAAGGGATGTGGGGTGTTCGTCGTCCTAGCGGTGATGCGAACGGCCTTCCTCACATGTGGAAGATCGATCGCACTGAGGATCTCGGGTTCTAGGATGTCCTTATCTACGTGACGAATCACGCAGGAAAAGGAGGGCGCTCTAGGAGTGGAGTTAAAAGGACGGGGACCGGAGAGTTGGGTCAAGGTTACCGTGGTATCACCGAAATGGTGTCGCATCCTAAGCTGTTTACCATCCGGCAAGGGATAGAAGGTCTCTAGGAGACAGATGTGGTTGTGATTAAACGTTAAGTTCAACCAGGGAAGGTTAAGGGATTTAATAGAGTTGCAAAAGGATTTCTGGGTGGTTATGGATTTCGGGATATTGGGGATGAAATACCTCGAAGATTGAGAGCAAGTGGGTTTGGGATTGGGGAAAGTGGCAGGTACAGGTGGCTAGGCGGGTGTGGGTAAGATGGCGGGTTTGTGTGTGTGTGTGTGTGTGTGTGTGTGTGTGTGTGTGTGTGTGTGTGTGTGTGTGTGTGTGTGTGTGTGTGTGTGTGTGTGTGTGTGTGTGTGTGTGTGTGTGTGTGTGTGTGTGTGTGTGTGTGTGTGTGTGTGTGTGTGTGTGTGTGTGTGTGTGTGTGTGTGTGTGGGTGGGACTGTGTGGTTTTGTGAAGACGGTGGAACGTACAGACATGTACATATGTGTGGATGTGGTGGAAATGGACGAGGCGTTTGAATGGGAGTGTGTACGTGAGGATGGTGGCGGCGAGGCGATTGCGTGTGATTATGTGAGGGTTGTGTGTCCTATGTGTAAAGGTGTAGGTGGACGGACGGCGTCGGGGGTTGGGGATACAACCATTACAGTAGCACGGTGGCGACCGTGATTTACCATCGCGGTTGTTGTTAATAAGGTTTTGAAAAGTAAAAAGAAAAGGAATTGTTTTAAAGAAACGCCGGGCCTCCGCCGAGGTGCAGTCTCACGCCTCGAGGAACAAAGGCTTGGAAATCAGAGACCCAAATAGAGAAAGGAGCAAAGCAAGTGTTAAAATAAAACCATAAATTAAAATTAATTAAAACAATATTTTTATTAACCGATACCTATTGGTTTACCCGACGTCGATCATGTAATTGGCGGTGGCGGTATCCTGGATGCTTCTTTATTTCGTTTTTCGCTCCTGCTGTATTCCGGCGGCTCCTGCTTGCTGCTAGACTGTGGCTCGTCTACAGGTGACCTCTTCTTCGTATTATCTGTATGCAAGCAGTGGCAGGTATAAATCCGAAGCGGCGAAGATCACGATGCCGGAACGATGATTGTAAAACGCTAAGCTCTTTTTTGGAATTAAGAGATTTGTAATAAAAATCACAAGAGCTCTTACGCGAGAAGGGGCTTACATTCGATACCGAGGTTCAGACTGCCCTGCACGAACTACATAGTTATAGCACAGGATATTCACCAGCAACAACAGTGGTAATAGAATATCATATGAGAAATATCAACGTGTCAGCATGGTCACCAAAGTACAATAATAAAATAGAAGACTACGAACGCTTCTTCAATACCTTGGGAAATTTCTCACTGGAGGAGATTGGAATGCCAAAAATTAATTCAGGGGTTCACGGACAACAACACTAAAGGGCAGATAGTTATACTCTGCGATAAAAGCAAACAATTTAACAGCAGTGTCAACTAGAGAACCCATCTATCGTCCTACAGACAGAAGAAAAGTTCAAAGCAGAATATTGCTTTGACTTATAATTCGACCATTTACCAGTTATCATAACACTGTATTCACACATTTTAGAACGACAAAAGCAACCAACACAATACAGCAAGAAAACAAATTGGGATACGTATAGAACAACATTAGACCAGCTAATTAACTTAAATATAACGCTGAAGACGCCAGAAGAAGTGGGTACAGCAGTAGAAAATTTAACTAAAGCAATTCAAAGTGCAACATGGACAGCAACGCCAGACCATAACTGCGAGAACATTAAGGAAAGATGTCCTATAATAATTAAACAAAAAATTTCGAAGAAAAAAAATGGTATTCTACACGAAGCGAACAGGAGAAAAGGAAATTCAACTAAGCAAGAAAAGAGTTAAAACAACTCATAGAACAAATTAAAAATCAATCAATCTAGGACTACCTTAGTAAATTATCACCACTAGAAGTACCTCACTACTCGCTGTGGAAATCCACAAGGAAACTAAAAGGTCCAGGATGTTCCACCAATCAAAGATGAGAATGATACATGGGCTCGGAGTAACAAATAGAAAGCTGCAGCATTTAAAAATTACCTAACCACAGTTTTCCAAACAAACAGAATATATGCACCGGAATAAGATCACTTAATACACCATACCAAATGGAACTACCCATTAAAAACATCAGTCTCAACGAAATTAAAGATACAATACAACAAAATATCAACCCTGGTAAAGCTCGAGCTTTTGACTTAATAACCGGTAAAGTATTACAAGAACTTTCAACTAAAAGGTACAAAGGATACAACAAATGTGCAACGCAATATTGAGACTAGGGCATTTCCCCAGTCAGTAAAAAGTAGTACAAATAGTTATGTTGCTAAGGCCTGGCAAAAATCCAAACGAAGCGGCGTCTTACCGCCCAATAAGTTCGTTGCCAGTTCTTCCGAAAGTCTTTCAAAAGATACCTTTGAAATGAATGAAACCAATTCTAGACGAAAAAATCAGTTCCGTATTAGAAACCATCATAATACTAATGAACAGGTACATCTGTTAGTTAATGTAATCTGGCATTGGCACGGTGGCATTTTTGGATATCAACTAAGTGTTTGATAAGGTTTGGCATGAAGGCCTTCTGTTCAAATTAAAACAAAATCTTCCACACACTTTTGTCATTATCATTACTTCCTATCTAACACCTAGGTTCTTCCTAGTTGGATATCCAGAAGAGTATACCAATCTGCTGTACCACAAGGCAGCATTTTGGGGCCCATATTGTATCTCTTGTACACCGTTGACCCGCCGACAACCGACAAAACTATAACAGCCACGTACGGTCCTAGCAATACATGCCAATTTAGTTATTGCGTCACAATACCTACAAGAACATTTAAATAAGTTGCAGGATTGATAGACCACTTGGAAGATTAAGGCGAACGAATCTAAATCGGTAAATGTAACGTTTACATTAAACAGAGACACCTGTCCCCCAGTTACACTGGATGGTAACCAGCTGATTCAAGCAGGCGCCACAAAGTATCTTGAAATGCATATCGGTAGGCGTTTGAAACAAATATTTACAAAACGAAAACAACTCGACAAATGCACTGGATGATTGGTACAAAATCACACTTGAAAATAAACTACTGTTATACAAAGCTATGGTGTACAGCCAGTAATTCAAATCCTTAGATCCTACAGCGCTTTCAGAACAAAGTGTTGAGAACACTAGTTAATGGTCCCTGGTATGTTCCAAATCACGTAATCGCGAGGGTCCTACAAATTACATCTGGCAAGAAATGCCTAGCGTCAGCACTCCTCATAAATGATCCTAAGATGCGCATGCCCGACCTTCAAACAACTAAAGTAAAAAAATGGAAATTAAATCTAGTAGGGTAACGTAGGTTACCGTAGATTTATTTCCATTTTTCATTTGATCATATAAATCTACGGTAACCTAGGTTCTTCTTCTTCTTTTAGCCCTTAAGTAATCCAATCTTGGACATAGGCCTCCTTCAAACTTCTCCACTTGTCCCTATCTTGTGCTTGCCTTCTCCAATGCAAACCTCCCACTCTCTTTAAGTCATCAGCCCATCTCATCTGTGGGCGCCCTCTTGATCTCGCTCCTGTCCATGGCCTCCACTGCTGTATCACTGTGTTCCAGCGTTGGTCTAGTTTTCTGGCATTATGCCCTGCAAATTCCCATTTCAGTCTTGCTACCCGTTCTCTGGCGTCTTCGACCTTTGTTATGCCCCGGATCCAAATATTTGTCTTTCGATCTGCTAGTTTTACTCCTATCATTATTCTTTCCATATGTCTTTGTGCTTTTGCTATTTTATCCATATTTTTTCGGGTCAGAGTCCACGTCTGTGCGCCGTACGTTAAAGTCGGGGAGAACACATTGGTCGTATACTCGGGTTCTCAGATATTGGGGTATTTTTTTGTTTGTCAATATCTTTTTTAGTTTTCCAAACCCTGCCCAAGCCAATCTGACTCTTCTCGTAACTTCTGCCGTTTGGTTTTCTTTGTTTATCTTGACTATTTGTCCTAGATATATGTGCTCGTTCACCATCTCTAAGTTGACATTATTGAGGTTTATTTTTCTTAGTTCATTTGTATTATTTGTATTAGTCATTATCTTGGTTTTTGACATGTTGATTTTTAGGCCTACTTTTTTTTATTCTTTCGACAGTTGTGTTACCATGTCTTGTAATTCTTCGAAATGTGTTGTAATGAGTACGATGTCATCTGCATATCTAAGGTGGTTTAGCTTTTTCCCGTTTATATTTATTCCTTTATTTGACCAGTTTAGCTGTTTGAACATATCTTCTATCGCTAGTGTGAAAAGCTTTGGAGAGATGACATCGCCCTGCCGTACGCCTCTATTCAGTGATATATGCTTTGTTGTGTTTCTGTTTACTTGTACTGTCATAATAGCTTTTTCGTATATGTTATGTGTGAGTGTTCGGTAGCGAGAATCAATTCGGCAGTTGTTTATGGCTTTTTCCACAGCCCACAGTTCTACGCTGTCGAAAGCCTTTTCGTAATCTATAAAGGCAAGATATAAATCCAGATGGTATTCATTTGCCTTTTCGATCAGCGTTCTCACGGTTAACAGGTGATCGGATGTGCTGTAGTCTTTTCGGAATCCGGCTTGTTCTACAGGCTGGTAAGCATCTAGTTTGGGTGTTAAGCGGTTAGTTATTACCCTCATGAAGAGTTTGTAGACCTGTGATAATAGAGAGATGGGTCTATAGTTGTTTAATTCTTCTCGTTTTCCTTTCTTAAATAGCAATATGACCATACTCTCGTTCCAGTTATTAGGAATTTCGCTTTTATGCATGCAGTGGTTGAACAGCTTTTTAAGTTTTTCTATTATTACTTTCTTCCCCTCCTTTAGCATTTCGGCCAATATTCCATCTGTTCCGGGAGCTTTATTATTTTTTAATTGAGATAAAGCTGCTTCAATCTCAAAGTCTTCGATATCCGGCATGTCCTCTGAGTTCGCGTTCATTATTTTTTGTTGTATGTATTTCTTTGTTTCTTTATCAGGAGTTACTTTTGCAGCATATAGGTTACTATAGAATCCTTCTACGGTTGTTGTTATTTTATCTGTATTTCTTTGTTCTTGTCCGTTTTGGTCTCTTATGGACATTATCTTTGATGTTCCTAAGGTTGGATTTAAACATTTTAGTCCTCGGTTTTTTTCTATTACTCCTTCTATTTTGTTTTCATTATATTTCCTTAGGTCGTCTTTTATTTTCTTTTTTATCATTTTATTAATTTCTATATATTCTATTGTGTTTCTCTTTCTTTCTTGTAGCAGTGTTCGTCTTTTGTCCATTAGTTGTTTTGTTTCTTGGCTTATTTTATTTTCTTTCGAGTTTTTCTTTTTAGCTATTTTTGTAGCTGCTGTTAGTAATTGTGTCTTTAGGTTGTCGTTGATTTTATTGATGTCTGCCTCTTCTTTCTTCGTTTCTGTTTCTCGTAGAATTTCTCGAAATTGTTCTCCTTTTTCTCGTATTTTATTATGATCTATAGCCATTACTCTTTTGTGTTGATGCTTCCTTTCCAATTTATTACTCAAGTGTATTCTAGCTCTAAGCATTCGGTGATCGCTGCCGGTGGTAAATCTGTTCAGAGCCGTCACATCTTCAAATATATATTTGTTTTTGCAAAGGAAGTAGTCAATTTCATTCTTTGTTTCCCCCATTTGGTGACATCCAAGTCCATTTTCTGTTATCTTTTTTGTTAAAAAATGTATTTATTGCGTATAAGTCTTGTTGTTGTAAATAGTTCAGAAGTTTATCACCACGTGGATTTCTTGTGCCGTATCCATAATTTCCTACTTTGGTATCTCCTTCGCCGGCTTTCTTTCCTATTTTGGAATTGAAGTCACCCATGATGATAGTTAGTTTTATTGGTGTCTCCTCTATTGCTGTCGTGATTTCTTCATAAAATGTTTCCATTTCGTTGTCGTCATGATCTGCCGTGGGAGCATAGACCTGGATAATTTTAATTTTTAGCTTTCTATTTATTTCTATTATTATGTAGCCTACTCTGTCTGAAATGGGTTTGAATGTTTTTACATTTTGCTTTATATTATTTTTTACTAGGAATCCTATACCTCCATATGTTTCGTCTTCAGGACCTTTGTAATATAGTTGGTTTCCTGTCTGCAGTTCTATACTTTGTTCTCCTCTTCGTTTTATCTCGGATATTCCTACTATGTCCCATTTTATCTTTGTGAGTTCCTCCTCTAATTCATATATCTTTTCATCTTTTGCCATAGATCTGATGTTATAGGTTGTAATGTGTAGTTTATTTTGTTTTGTTGTCTTTCTTTCTTGTTTCGCTTTCGCTTTTTTAAATGTCGCTCTTTTGCCTCCCCCAGAATCCGCGAGGCTGACCGGTGGGCCGGTGTGGGATTGTGGACATTCTGTCCTACCCACCCGGGGTACTTTTTTTTTTTTTTTTTTTTTTACACCTAGGTTACTGTAGATTTAATTTCCATTTTTTTACCTTGATCATGCGCAATGCATTAGGATCATTTATGAGGGTGCTGGCGCTAGATCCAAGTCATTTGGCAAGTGTAACGATTTAAAATAAATCCTTACCTTGTGACAAATTGTTATTTATGTGACCGCCCGGTATTTTTATAATTTCAAGAATTAATTTAGTGAATAGATTCTTGCACAGTGGCCTAGATACAGTTTTATTAATTAAAAAAAAAGATGTAAGATGCAAGTGATTTTACTTTAAATGCAATTATACAAATTCACAATTTTAATATACCGGGTGGTCGTAAAGTAAGGAATAAATTCAATATCTCGTAAAGCACAATTTTATTCAAAAATCGCTCGGACCCGTCGATTTAATTTTTTTTCGGGGCATATTTTGCGAAAAAAATTTTTATACAGTTTCTCAAAAAGCTTTGCTAAAAAAAAATTTTTTTTTTAATTGCAACCCATTTTTTTTATTGCATTTTTGGATTGCCCTTACAATTCTAGCTCAATAGTAAGCTTTGGATTTATGACGCGGGAAACAAAAGAATAATTAATGTCAATAGTTATTATCGTGGACAGTTCTGTGTTTTTTTTTTGTAACATTTCACTAGTTTTTCAAGGTCGATTATTAAAGTTATTATCGTTGACAGTTCTGTGTGTATTTTCGTAACGTTTCACTAATTTTTCAAAGTATATTTTCGTTTTTTTAACACTAAATTACATTAATATGCGGCTTACTGGGACACAGCGCATAGAAATATTGATGATGATGGGCTGCGGTAATCGAGTTAGAACGCAGCAGGAAGTTTGTGAGTTATTTAATCAAAAATACCCAAATCGTCCGCCAATATCGCAATCGACAGTTAGCAAGATTGAGCAGAAGTTTAGTCAATTCGGTCATGTAAGATATGTTCCTAGATGTGGTCGTCCTCAAGTTGATGAAAATAAGCAGTTAGAAGTCTTATTGGCGGTTCAAGATAATCAGCATGTAGTATCTAGGCAGGTAGCAAAGACATGGATATTGGAAAAACAAGTGTTCTAAAAATGCTACAAACGAATAAATACCACCCTTACAAGATGCAAGTTCATCAAGAACTTTTGGAAGGAGACTTTGAGAGGCGCCTTGAATTTTGTGAGCTTTTGCAAAATATGTGTTTGGAGAATCCAAGTTTAGTGAAAAATATACTTTTTTCCGATGAAGCCACTTTCTGATTGAATGGTAACGTAAATACCCAGAACTATCGGTACTGGTCCGATGTAAATCCACACTGGATGAGGGAAGGACACTTCAATCGAAAAATAAACGTGTGGGCTGGCGTTGTTGGTGACAGTATTATCGGGCCTTTCTTCTTTGAAGAAAATGTAACAGATGAGAGATACCTGAGTTTTCTGGAAGAGGAACTTGTTCCAGCTCTGGCTACCCTTTTTACTGAGATAGAACGTCCGGATTTGCCATACCATGACATCTGGTTCCAACAAGATGGTGCTATCACCCATTTTGCTGTGGTAGTTCGAACTTATTTGCACGAAACTTTCCCAAACAGGTGGATTGGAAGGAGCGGTGTTACTGAGTGGCCACCAAGATCACCCGATCTAACACCACTAGACTTTTTTTTATGGGCAAGGTATTTAAAAGCCAACCGGCAAATCTAGATGATTTAAAACAACGCATCCGTCAAGAAATACGTCGAATAACGCCCGAAATGGTTCGAAATGTGCAGCAGGAATTTGTAGATCGATTAGGCTATTGTCAGTTGACTAACGGAGGACATTTCGAAGATTTGCTGAAATAAAATTATTTTTAAGTTTACGAATCTTTGTTTGCGATATAATAAAACGTTATAAAAATTATTTTATTTTTCGTTTTCTTCATGACCTTTTTTCAATTTTTAAATTTTGAATGCGAATAACTCCAAAACGCTTGGACTTAGGTATAGCACATGCTGTATGACAAATGTTTAGAATTGTAAGGGCAATCCAAAAATGCAATAAAAAAATTGGGTTGCTATTTGAAAAAAAAATTTTTTTAGCAAAGTTTTTTTTCGCAAAATATGCCCCGAAAAAATATAAAATCGACGGGACCGAGCGATTTTTGAAAAAAATTGTTCTTTACGAGATATTGAATTTATTCCTTACTTTACGACCAGCCGGTACCTATGACGTTTTCTCTATTTGAACATCGAAATAGTTCAGGTACAAACAAGTTTTGTTATCTTTTGAATACGATACGTTTTAACACGGCCAGAGAAAATTTATTATTACGAGTTTTGAAGTGAGTGTGTGCACGAAGCAAGGTGTGTCCAGATTTATTCAAGTAAGTTTGTTGATTAAGCAAATTAATTCGAATTACTACTGTTGATAAATTACCGTTCGCTATTCCGCTATTTTTTTTACATAAGATACAAATAGTAAATCTTATATTAGTAGATATTTTATTTGTTTCATATAATCGCCTTTATTAGTGCCTAACAAACACATTGTGTTTATATTTTTTTTTTGGAATTTAGTTGTAGTTTTCCGTCACAAGCGATACCCGTGTATATACCGGATGATACAAATATTGCACCCACTACACTTATTAATTCTATATCGACTAACATAATTTTTATTAGCAACAAGTAGCCGATTATTAATTAACAATATTTTTTTCTGATTTTGTTGTGTAATTTTGGATCTTGTACGATCTGTTACTTAAGTTGTCAGATCATAACATTTATTTTAGTTATACCGATAGGCCGCCTCAAACAGATTACAAGGGTAAATTAGTTTATTATTTTATAATAAACGAAATTTTTAGTTTATGTTTCTTTTACGAATTTAGTTTTGGTTTTCCGTCGCCATTGGCAATTATATATACAGGGTCCGCCTTTGGGAGCTGATCCTATGAGTATCTACTAAACCAAACTTATTATAATTTTGAAAATTTGGTGACAGGGTAATGATATTAGGACTAACTCATATAAAATATTTTCACGTTCATACCACTTCCGGTTATACCGGAAGTCGATACTTAGTCGCTTATTTTAAATGGAACACTCCGTATATTAATATATTTTTGGTTTTTATGTCGAATTTTAAGGTAAGTTTGTTAAATAAACTAGATAGGAAATTTCAGTCATTAAAAAAAAAAAATTGACAGATGCGGTCTTAGTAATAACTCGTTAATTGTTCTGTTTCTGTCAAACAATTTGAATAAAACTTTGAGGTGTTGTAGGCAAAGGTTTATTGCAACAGTCTGCAAAAAATTACATTTGTATTGTTCATAAAAATAAAATTATGAATGTCTAAACTTGACTATCAAAAAATGCAAGTTACTCAAAAAAATCAAATGAAAACCCTTATTTTTTATTACTCAGATCGATTTAACGTCAAAAATTAAGGTAAGTTTGTTTAAAACTTTATTTGCCCAAACGTAACAGTTTCATACTTATTATCAAAAAAGTCCCAATTTTAAAATTTGTGATAAAAATGAGCTACATACTTAAATCTAGTATTCCTTGTTCGTGGTCACCATGGAAACCAAATAATTGAGAATTGAAATAAAGAAAAATATTTGAAAAAGTTACTTCAAAAAATTATAAAAATTGATAATTTTGTGATTCAGGTCATTTTTGCCAAATAGAACTTTTCTAAGTCATTTTTTTCAAATTCGATATACAACATAAGTGTAACAATTTAATACTTTATGAGTAAATCGAAAAAAACTACTTTTTACTGCGGAGATAATACATACTTATCAGCGCATCATTACACGATAAAGATGCTTATTTATTTTGTTTTTCTTTTGTAGTCAATAATTTAATAAAATTGTTGACAGTTTGTGTTTTTCTTGATGAAATGGCTCGACTTGAATATTCTAATACAGATTATTTGAATTTAATTTTAATTCACGGAGAATGTCATAGAGTTGTAAAACGAACAGTAAGAACATTTATCGAACGCTATCCTGAGCGCCCCCGACCATCAGCAGATACAATAAGACGTGTGACAGTTTGGCACATTTAAACACTCTGCGCCTCGCAAAAAAAACTGCTATTGATAACGAACAGACTGAAGTTATAACTTTAGGATATTTCCGTGCCTATCCTTGTAATTTCATAACCGACGCGAAAACAGATATTGACTTAACACCAACAACTATCAGAAGAATTCTTAAGAAACATAAGTTTAGACCATACTGTTTACAATTACTTCAACATTTGAAAGAAACGGATTTCTTGAAACGTATCGAATTTTGTGAAACAATTTTGCTCAAAATACAAGAAATTCCTAATTTTTGACTAATATCGTATGGACGGATGAATCTGAATTTACGAAAAATGGCATATTTAACCGCCGAAACTCGCATTACTGGAATAACAAAAAAATCAATCCAATTCGCGGATGCCATTTTCAGGAAATTGGTAATTTTAACGTATTTTGTGCTATTCGGAATAACGAAATCTTTGACGTGTATTTTTACAACGAAAAATTTGTGACGTTTAAAATAGTTGATTGTTACGATTTATGATTACAAATTTAATTTATAGGAGAAAATTATCTTGAGATATTAAACACTCGAATTCAACCCCGATTAAATCTAGAAAGGGAAAGTTTATGGTACCAACAAGACGGTGCGCCCCCTCACAACACCAACGCTGTTTCCATGAAACTTTATGAAATTTTTATGGAAGATCATTGGTTTGCCAATAATGGTCCCTTTCCACAGTCACCTAGGTCACCTGATCTTACGCCAATGGATTTTTATCTTTAGGGTCGAATTAAAAATATTGTTTATGCTACACCACTAACAACTAAAGAAGATTGCATTGCAAGAGTGCAAAATGCCTTCAATTCTCTTTCTCCACAAGAAATTCAAAGGACTACAAATGAAGCCGTTATAAGACGGGTTGAACAATGTCTTGCGTCTAACGGGAAACATTTTAAACATTATTGTAAATTAATTTACATTTGATCACGAGCAAGAAATACTAAATAAGCGACTTTATCGTGTAAGAATGCACTGATAATGATGTAGTTACTACCTCCGCAGTAAAAAGTAGTTTTTTTCGATTTACTCATAAAGTATTAAATTTTTACACTTATGTTGTATATCGAATTTGACAAAAATTACTTAGAAAATTTCTGTTTGGCAAAAATAACTTTTGAATCACAAAATTATCAATTTTTATAATTTTTGCAGTAACTTTGTTGTGGCGGTTATAATTTAATTTTTGTGTTAGTTTTAAGATGGCAGATAAAGCTGGTTTTAATTTATTTTGCAGTAAATATTGTACATAGAAAAATTTTGGAAATCCCATCGGATTATTATTTTTAGTATCGTTTTGTACCGGTGACGGGTAGATTGAGTGTAGTTGCGATTGTACGAAATCACATAAAATAAAGAAATTAATTTGAATTACCACTTATACAGGGTGTCCTTAATGATAGGCGAATATTGAAGTGGATGAATCTACACGAAAAAATAATTATAGTTTGATTAATAAAGTACGGTCCTAAAATGTATCGTTACGGAAATACGGGGTGTCAAAGATACACGAAAAATACGAAAATTAATTGATATCTTCTAAACCGTGAAACATTTTCCAGTGAAATTTAGTACGAAGCTAGAGTGCATGAAAGTGCATATTTTTCGATACGAAGTTAAATTCTAGCTTCAGCAGTGGCGTGCGTACGGGCACTCACTTAGATATTTTTGAAGAAAAAAAATAATGCGTTACTGATTTCTTGAAAACCAAAATTACATTTTAATTCCTCGTTCAATTTGAAAAATAAAAGCTCTCTTGAATTATGTTCCTAGAATGTTCGGTTTGGGAGTAATAAAATAAAAACCGTTGTATTGTACGAGAAAATTATGTAATTTAATGATTGAAAGAATACGTTAACAAATTGGCATCTGGCTTCACTGAACAACAACAAAAACAACGTATGGAAACATACAGCATAAACATAATATTGGGAACAAGTAATAGGTAATCACAAAAATTGTTGGAAATGGCCTCCTTCACTCAAAATGCATGCTTCTGCCCTCCTTCTCATGGAATTCCGCACTGGTTGAAATATTCCCGGAGTATGTTTTATATTATTACATGCTGCAACTATTCTCTCTTTCAATTCTTCTACACTGTTAATGGGACTTCTGTACACTAGCGTTTTTAGATAGCCCCACAAGAAAAAATCTAAGCTGTTAAGGTTGGGGGACCGTGGTGGCCATTCTTGAGGTCCCCCACGACCAATCCAACGATTAGTATAAACAGTATCTAGATGATTTCGAACCATTCCGCTGAAATGTGCTGGTGCACCATCATGCATGTACCACATCTGGTGTCTTATTAAAAGCGGAACATCCTCAAGCAGCTCAGGCAATTGTTTACGAATGAAAGTAAGGTAAGTTTGTCCATCAAGTCGTCTTGGAAGAAAGAATGGGCCAATAAAGTAATCGGCTATAATTCCTGACCAGACATTCACCGAAACTTGATGTGGGATATGGGTTTTAGTTGTGGCTTTGGGATTCTCATCCGCCCACAAATGGTTATTGTGAAAATTCTGAATCGCATTTCTTGAGAAATTACATTCGTCCGTGAACAGGATATGTGAATCTAATTGTGGATTATGTGCAATATTATGAAGATACCACCGACAAAAATTTACTCGCTTAGGAGTAATGCCTGTACTATCAAAATATGGTATGGATATAACAAATAATCCATTAAAATTCTCCAAACAATTTGATGGCAAATATTCAAGTTTTTAGCTATCTTTCTTGTACACGTTTCAGGCTGTTCTTCGACTGCGTGCAGGACTGCTTCCCCAATTTCAGTTATTCTTACACTTAGAGGCCTACCTTCAGATGTACCACTTCGGACATTACCAGTTTCAACAAGACGCTGATGAATATTCGAGAAGGTTCGACTATCTGGTAAAGCACGATTGGGATATCTCTGGTGATAAATCCGTCTGGCTTTTTCTCCATTGCCATCAGCGAGGCCATACACATAATGCATATCAGCCATTTCAGCAATTGTATACGTCATCATTAATAACAAAATTGTACAAAAACAATGGAAAAAGTTAATTTACAGTGACTTAAATTGAACTAGAAACTGTCACATGGAAAAAGCAAGTGTCATTTTGAAAGGCAACTAGACTTATTGCGAAATTGTTATTTCATTCATTGAATTAATTTTCTCGTACAATACAACGGTTTTTATTTTATTACTCCCAAACGGACCACTCTAGGAACATAATTCAGGAGAGCTTTTATTTTTAAAATTGAACGAGGAATTAAATTGTAATTTTGTTTCTCAAGAAATCAGTGGCGTATCATTTTATTTCTTCAACAATATCCAAGTGAGTGCCCGTACGCACGCCACTGCTGAAGCTGGAATTTAACATCGTATCGAAAAATATCCACTTTTATACACGCTAGCTTCGTACTAAATTTCACTGGAAAATGTTTAGCGGTTTAGAAGATATCAATTAATTTTCGTAACTTTGACACCCCGTATTTCCGTAACGGTACAGTTTAGGACCGTACTTTATTAATCAAACTATAATTATTTTTTCGTCTAGATTCATCCACTTCAATATTCGCATATCATTAAGAACACCTGTATGATATATAATATATATATATATATATATATATATATATATATATATATATATATATATATATATATATATATATATATATATATATATATATATATATATATATATATATATGCAAGTTCATCCTTCCTTCCTATAATTAATCCTATATGTACCCATTGTGAATAAAGCAGAATATAAAGGGTAAGTCCACTTGAAAAATTACAGTCCATTCTATATTGTATATTAATTCACTTATTTAAATTACGAAGCGATCAACAAATTGATCACATTTGGTCCTTTCGAGCCGGATTTCATACAATCGTAGTCATTCCAACTGAAACTCCATTTTTCTTATTGTATAATTGATGAATTGTAATAATACGTATTCGAAAAATTAAAAACATATCCCTATCTATTGTACAATATTTTGTGTTGCGAATTAAAGATAAACAGCTTATCTGCATGATACCTTGCACATACTGTATTCAATAACATTCTATATTCAACCAATTATTAATATTTCGGAATACAAATGTCAGAACAGGATAAATTGCAGCGTAAATTAGTAAAATTAATCCTACTGCCATTGATACTGCCTTTGGTTATATTATAATTGGTTCAACACCAACGTTACCATCCACCAAGTTTGAACATTTGGACCAAAATTCCCTTTCCTTAGTATCGCACCTTAATAATTACCACGCCAATGATTATATTCCTTCTACCACTGCTACAGAGGATGAAATTTGTGAGATTTCGTACCTACAAACTGTTACGTATTAAACTAACCCGCCGCCACTGTACAGTGAAAACGGGCAGCAGCTATGGTAATATTTACCGTTGCATTTTGTTGTACAATAAGACAATGTAGAATAACTAATCTGATTTAGTAAAAAAAAAATACATTTCATTTGTTTAATTATACAGTCCACGTTTTTCTTTATCCTACACAAACCTATTGTCTAGATTCTACTGATCGTTACTCAGTAGGTCTACCCTTTAAAGAGGATCCTTCTGAATTAGGTGATTCCTTTACCTTAGCTGAAAAAAGATTATTTCTATTAGAAAGGCGCCTTCAAAAAACTTCCAATCTAAGGATCACTTACCACGCCATTATGCAAGAGTACCTGGATAAAAACCACATATCGTTAGTTGCAAGGGAACATTTTAATCTTCCCTCATATTTTATTCCTCATCACTGAGTATTTAAACCTGGAAGTATATCTTCCACATGTCGCGTAGTTTTTGATGCTAGCGCGCGTACCGTAGATAACTCTCGTTCCTTAAATTCAATTTTGTGTTCTGGTCCTAAATTGTTAAATGAATTGGTAAGCCTTCTTTTACAATTTCGATTAAATCCTGTAGCAGTAACAGCCAATATAAGGCAAAGTACAGAATGATCAGTATTATAGAGCCACATCGTTCTTTTCAAAGAATATTATGGAGATTCGACCCTAATTTGCCCGTTGATATTTATCAATTAAATACGGTAACATTTGGTGTAAGATCGTCGCCGTTTCTTAGTTTACGTACAGTAAAACAATTAGTTCTCGATGAAGGTCATAAGTTTCCCAAGCCGTAGATTGTGTTCTCAAAAATATGTTTATGGATGAGCTTGTAGTCAGTATTCCAGATGAAGAAAATGCTTTAGTGATTTTTGAAAAAATAGTAAATTTATTCAAATGTGGAGGATTTAGTGTAGTAAAATGGTCTACCAATTCTAGGAAACTTTTGTCGCATATACCTGACGACCTTAGGTTGTCAACTCCTGTGGAATTTACTAAATATGATGTGAAAGTATTGGGCTTACAATGGAATCCCAATACTGATGTATTTAGTTTTCGAATAAATTTTCAACATCTAAACTGCACCAAGAGAAATATGTTGTCACTTATCGCAAAAATATTTGACCCTTTAAATTTCTTAGCTCCCGTTACCTTATATGTAAAATTACTTATTAGAAGTTTGTAGAAATATAAATGGGAATGGGACCAGCCAGCACCTCAAAAAATAAAGGATTGTTGTTTTAAATTTCAAAATGAATTAGACCTTTTAAACAATATTGCTATACCGCGCCATTTGTTTGTTTTACCTGGGGGAACTTTCGATTTAATAGGTTTCTGTGACGCTAGTCCAGCTGTGTATGGTTGCGTACTCTATGTGAACAATTAACTCCGGTAACCGAATAAGGGTATCTTTTCTGATGGCACAATCAAGGGTGTCTCCGAAACAAACCTTACCTAGATTAGAATTATGCGCAGCAGTTTTGCTTGCCAATCTAATGAATCACGTGACCCAAATTTTCGCTCAGCGTTTTAATGAAATATACGCATTATCAGATTCAATGATAACTTTGTGCTGGATAAAATTTGATTCCAATAAACGGGATATCTACATTACCAATAGGACTTCTCGAATTCGCAATAAGATTGATCGAAATCATTGGTTTTTTATTCCTGGTAAGGATAATATAGCAGATTGCGCCTCCAGAGGTTTAACTCCCTCTTTGTTAGTAAATTACCCTTCCTGGTTTCATGGTCCGAGATGGTTATCTGATCCGACAGAATGGCCCAATTACCTTGTTAGTGATAGGGATCTTACGGTAGGCGAAGAAAATTATTGTACCTTTGTATAATTAAAAATGGAATCTCCTTTATATCGCCTCATTAACAACTTTTCATCATGGACCAAACTATTATACGCTACTGTATATGTGTTACGTTTTCTCAAATTAGTTCCACCAAATAAACGAATTTGTAGTTCCGATTTAGATAAGGCCGAATATATTTAAATAGAGACGTTCAGAAAAAAACATTTCGAAGTCGAGTACGACTTACTGTCACGAAACGAAAATATCGAACGTAACTCATTGCAAAAGCTACGTCCATTCATGACCGATGAAATAATACGCGTAGGAGGTCGACTTTCGAATTCAAAAATTGGTATGGAGAAAAGATATCCTATCCTGCTCCCAAAATCTGATCCTTTTGTGGATTTGCTTATAGATTACTATCACAAAAAAATATCTTCATACTGGTGCCCATTTACTACAATCATTATTAAGACAAAATTATTGGATTCTGTCATCCCGAAACTACATTCGTCGTCGTATTTGGAATTGTAACCTTTGTTTTAAATTGAATCCTAAATCTGTTTCTCCTCTAATGTCTGATTTGCCACCTGCCAGAGTAAATCAATCAAAGGCGTTTTTGCATACTGGTGTTGATTACACTTGTGCTTATGATATCACTGTTTCCAGAATACGTGGTATAAAATCCCAAAAGGCCTATGTTTGTTTATTTATATGTCTCTGTACCAAGGCAATTCATCTAGAACTTGCTTCCGATTTATCATCCGATGCGTTCATTTCAGCCTTCAAACGATTTATAGCCCGCTGAGGTACATGTTCCACCCTATATAGTGATCGCGGTACGAATTTTGTTTGCTCAAGTACCCGATTTAATAAAATTTATGATTTACTCAATTCCGATACCTATAAAAATTCTTTCCAAGGAGAACTAAATATTAATAAAATCCGTTGGAAATTCAACCCCCCTTCTGCACCCCATATGGGCGGACTTTGGGAGGCCAATATAAAAACAGTAAAAACTCACTTAACACGATCTATTGGGCAAAAAATATTGAGCTATGAAGAGTTTGTTACGGTGTTAACACAAATCGAGGCTTTGCTTAACTCTCGCCCTTTATGTATATTAAGTGACGACCCAAGTGATCCTATCGCTTTAACGCCAGCCCTTTTTTTATGCAGTGCACCACTAGCGAGTTTGCCTGCTGATAACGTCGCAAACGAACGAATTAGCATATTAAATAGATATAAACTCCTAGATATGATTGTTTAATCATTTTGGAAACGCTGGCATGTGGAATATCTGACATACTTACAAGTTCGGCAAAAATGGAATAAGGATACCAAGTCTATAAAAATAGGAACCATAGTCATAATTATGCAAAATAATGTACCACCATTGCAATGGCCCTTGGGTATAACTGAAAAGGTATACACAGGAAAAGATAATGTCGTTCGCGTTGCATCGGTTAAAACACAAAATAATGTTTATGTTCGACCAGTAGTGAAGCTTTGTCCACTTCCAAGACAATAATAATTAGTTCATTAAAACATTTTTGTTCTTGTTTGTTATATGCAATCGGGTGGCCAGGATGTTGTGGCCGGTTATAATTTAATTTTTGTATTAGTTTTAAGATGGCAGACAAAGCTGTTTTTAATTTATTTTGCAGGTAAATTTTAGAAATCCCATCGGATTAGTATTTTTAGTATCGTTTTGTACCGGTGACGGGTAGATTGAGTGTAGTTGCGATTGTACGAAATCACATAAAATAAAGAAATTAATTTGAATTACCACTTATATATATATGAAAGTTCATCCTTCCTTCCTATAATTAATCCTATATGTGCCATTGTGAATGAAGCAGAATATAAAGGGTAAGCCCACTTGAAAAATTACAGTCCATTATATATTGTATAATAATTCACTTATTTAAATTACGAAGCGATTAACAAATTGATCACAAACTTTTTCAAATATTTTTCTTTATTTCAATTCTCAATTATTTGGTTTCCATAGTGACCACGAACAAGGAATACTAGATTTAAGTATGAAGCTCATTTTTATTACAAATTTTAAAATTGGGACTTTTTTGATAATAAGTATGAAACTGTTACGTTTAGGCAAACAAAGTTTTAAACAAACTTACCTTAATTTTTGACGTTAAATCGATCTGAGTAATAAAAAATAGGGGTTTCCATTTAATTTTTTTGAGTAACTTGCATTTTTTGATAGTCAAGTTTAGAATCCATAATTTTATTTTTATGAAAAATTCAAATGTCATTTTTTGCAGACTGTTGCAATAAACCTTTGCCTACAACACCTCAAAGTTTTATTCAAATTGTTTGACAGGAACAGAACAATTAACGAGTTATTACTTAAGACCGCATCTTTCAATTATTTTAGAAAAATGGTTTTTTTTAAGCGACTGAAATTTCGTATCTAGTTTATTTAACAAACTTACCGTAAAATTCGACATAGAATCCAAAAATGTATTAATATACGGGATATTCCATTTAAAATAAGCGACTAAGTTCCTACTTCCGGTATAACCGGAAGTGGTACGAATGTGAAAATATTTTAGATGAGTTAGCCCTAACATCATTACCCCGTCACCAAATTTTCAAAATTATAGTAAGTTTGGTTTAGCAGATACTCATAGGATCAGCTCCCAAAGGCGGACCTTGCATTTTTCCTTGATTCTGTTAATTATTTTAATCACTGTTAATTTTGTTTTATCACTACCAATTTATAGTGGTAGCTGACCTTGTATGAAAAAGTATTACTTTATTTTTTTACCGTCTTGATTGCGTATTTTGGTTCTTGTTTGTTATATTTTTTTTAGGAATTTAGGTATTCTTTTTCCGCCACCGTTGGCGAAAAATTGTTTTATTAATTGACATCGCCAAGCCCTATAGTGCGCTTTGTTTTGTTTTTCAGCTGCCCGAATGAATTAGAAGATGAGTCCTCACACCGTAACAACCAATTTTTCTTGTACTATTTTTGTCCGAGAAATATTAATTTAATTTGTCCCACTTACCCGCGATAACAAAATTAATTTCTTTACTGAGACTGAGAGTCTGGTTTATATTTTTTTTTGTCTGACGAATCGTTCTGTTGTTTAATTTCCAACTTATAAAATTAATTTTTTTGTTATTTATCCGACATAGAAAACATTTGCTTCCGACCTCCGTATCAGGAGTTTTATTTTTTGGTAACTGAGTTTATTTTGGAGTCATAATACCGAGACCGCGAATTTCTGACTCAACAACGACACAAGTCTTAAACACCGGCAACGATTTAAATCTTCAGAAACCTTGGTAGACCGACATCTTCACTGACACTACTTGGATCGCTTTTACCCCTTTAATTCTCCGCGAAGAGGAATCTAAGCCTCTGTATCACCATTTACCTAGATTGGCGCTCGAGTAACCTGATTATACCGCGATAGTCTAACCGCAGTTCACCGCCTGCCCCCCTCAGACAATTTTGATAATAACTGACCGTCCACCGAAGGTAAGAAGAGTAAGAAATAAAAAGATTCAGTGAGAATTATAGTGTTAAAATTATAGTGCATCCAAATGTGCTCGCTAAAAATTTATTTGAAAACACTGGTGAAATACAATGTCTAAAACGTTTCAAGTCAAATGACATAATGGAGAAATTCAATTAGTTAAGTACATACATAGAATAAAAAAAAGCTACATGATGCTGTCACTATTCATCCAGTAAGTTAAAGGAAAGCTTCATCGGAAGCAACTCCTACAAGTTATTGTACATATGTGTATTATTTTAGTTATAGAAATTACTTATTATTCAAAAAGCGGTCAGATTGCAAGCAAAAAGGAGTAATAAGAAAAAAAAGCTTGACATTGCTCATGAGAAATTAAATATTAGATCACACTCAATCAATTAACTCTGCAATGTTTTTAGGGGATGATTCATATCGAAGGAATTGAATTGACTTAGAAAAAACGAGATCTAAAACATTTAAATCTGGGCTATTTGGGGGAAAATCAAAACTATTTGATTTTTTGCTGTATAAATTGTTTTTCTTTGCAGATATCGGAAACTTCCCTTTAGTTAGAATATTCTTCAAAATCATTCTTGCATTGTACAGTATTGATGCATTTCAAATTTGCAGTAACAAGACTTCCTGTTGGAAGTTTCTTACTATTTCGTTTTGTTTCTTCAGTAAAAAGGAACGGCCAAATCCTCAACATTGTTTTCAATGAACGTCGTGTCTACATCTTGCTACAGCACCCATGGACATCACTTTTGGTGGAAACTCTTACTTTTACAAGTTCGTCGAACTAATCCTTTGTCCAGACCGATAGACTGAAGAACGTTGCTTTGTCTGAGATAAATCCATTTTTGGCTGATGTAAACACTTTTTCTTTTGCTAATTGATTGGGCTCCATTGATCAACCCTATTCAAAAATTACAAATATAATATGTTTGAATAACAATAATAATAAGAAAGGTTAACTTAAATAATTACAGTTAAGTAATAACTAAATAGCGTGTTTAAAGCATCTTAAAAGTTTGTTTGGTTTAAATCGCTTCAGGCGTTTTTGTTGTTGACTTTCGTCGATAACTAATTGGTTGGGATGAGCCGATAATCGGACTTTATATTTTTTGGCACAGGTCACTGGGTATCACTTTGTTTTGCACATACCACGTGGCACAGATTATAGTACGTAAAACTTCATTTTGAATTCTCTCGATGATGGCCAAGTTGGAGATACTAGTGGTTCTCCATAGAGATAGTCCATAAGTCCAAATAGGTTTTAACACTACCTTGCAGATTAGAAGTTTATTTTCTAAGGACTGTTTAGATCTTCTTGCTATCAGCCAATAGAACTTTCCGAATTGGAGCCCAAGCTGTTTGCGTTTGGAAAAGGTATGAGTTCCCCAAGTGAGACGTCGATCTAAGTGGAGTCCGAAGTATTTTGCAGAATCGGCATGTTTCATTATTTCTCCGTTGAGTTTAACGGGTGGGTAGTTGTTAGGGTTCACGGTGGAGGTGACATGCTGGTATTTGGTTTTACTGACTTTGATTCTCCACACTATAAGTTATTGTTAAACTTTATGTAAAGTCTTGCAGATTGCGAGATTACTATGGGAGGCTAGGGGTCTCAAGGGTATTGGAGAGGACTGGGAGATGACTAACAGGTCTATAGAAGGTTGGGTCAGTAGGTATTTTTCCTGGTTTTTACACGAGAGTTATTTGCGCAACTTTCCAAGTGCTTGCGAAATATTTAATTGTTAGCATTGCAATGTATATCTGGGTGATAGCACGAATTGTAATAAGGAAGTTGCTGGAGGATTTTCCCGGTGATAATGTCAAGTCAAGAAGCCTTATTAAGATTTGTTTTTGTATTGACTATTTCCTGAACTTTCAAGAGCTTAAATGGTTTGGTCGGTGGCCTCATTTGATAAGGGGATTCTAGATAGTCTTTAATTTTGGCACCTTTTTTAGGACTCTGACTGGGAGAAGGTTTGAATACATTGGCTAGGTGTTCGGCAAAAATGTCAGCTTTCTCTTTGCTACTGGGAGTACATTGTCCATTTGGTTTGGTAATGGGTGGTATATGGGTTGATGGACTTCTAATTTTGTTGACTGTTTTGCATAGTGAATATTCAGTCGTCTCAGTGGCTGTGAGATTGCTCAGGAAATGTTGGATGCCTTTATTTTTGTGTTGTAACAAGAGTTTTGTTATCTGTTTAGTAGATTTATTTGATACTAGTTTGTCTACCTCTGATCTGGAGATACGCCAGCATTTTCTAAGGCACCTTTTTTTTATTCATTTTGTCTTTTATGACTAAGGGATAGCAGTTGGCAGGAAGGATTTTCTTTATCGAGGGTGAAGCTTCCCAAGGTGCTTGTCGGATTGCGTTGGTTGATGCTATTGTGGCTTTTTCAGCATCGTACTTACTTTTTAATGGTATTTTAATATTTTTTAATTTAGTAAATCTGCTACGAAATAGTTTCCAGATTGTCTTAGCATTGGCGAGGGTGGGTCGGGCTTGGGTGTGTACTATTTCTGAGTGGTATGTAATTAAAAGAGAGGAATTGTCTTCAGCTAGTTCAAAGCAAGATTGGATTTTAAATTGTTCAAGGTTTAATCCTTTGATTGTACAGAAATTAATTAAGATATGTAGCGTAGATTATTTCCATGTGTAGCTAGTAGTAACTCGCGAACGTCAAGTCCTGTAACACGAGAACCCCAAACTTGGTGTTTTGCGTTGTAGTCTCCTGTAGCAAGAAATCTATTTCCTATACTTTGAAAGAAGTGAGTAGAATGTTCTTTTTTAAAGATTTCTTGGGGGGTTTATAAACGGAGGATATTTTAAAGGTTGTTGTTTTGTTCTAAATTAAGATAGTGGTAGCTTGTACACGGTTTCTTGCGTATTTGTGCAATTTATGGTGTTTTATGTGTGACCTTATTATAATTGTAGTTCCAACATGAGCAATTTAATCAGCGTGAGTTGGGTTATAAATATTATAATTTAGAAATATGATATGATTTTTACTCGCGAGAAAGGCTTGGGATATGAGAAGAACATCGATTTAGTTATTTTGGAGGAATACCTTGATCTCCTGAGCATGCTGGCGAAATCCACTGGCATTCCAAACAACTATTTTAAGTAGTGTAATCAGTAGATTCATTATGGTCCACATTTGCGTGATCAGGTCTTTCATCATTGATTTTAGTTCCTCTATGTCGTTTGGTTGCTGGTTTAGATATGTGATTTGGATCTGTGGAGTTGAATACTTAGGCAGGTTTTGTGTAGATTGTGGAAGTAGGATGTTTTGGTTTGTTTGTTGAGGATACGTATGCCCAGGAACATAAAATGCTTGGGTAGGTGATCGTTTATGCATAGTGACTTCACGTCTTAATCGTGGGAAGAGCTTTTCCTGCAGTTTTCTGTGTATTGCGCTGTATCTATAATTGGAGGGATGGTTTAGGACACCATCTACACATTTAATATCATCGTCTTTGGTTTTCCTTGAGCATTCTTTGGTGGAGTGTGATTCTGTGCCTGACACTTTGTTGGCAATAGTTTTTGGTGTGACCATAGTTCTGCCATCTGGAACATTGTGGGATCGTTCGTTTAGGGTGCGGAAGTTCGATTGTTATGCTAGTATTCACAAATAATTCTATCTTATAGGTTTCTGCATTATCACTTTGTTTAAGATCTGTTATGAACATAGACACTGAAATTTTTATTGATCGTTGTTTTATGTTCTATGTGTTAATTACTATATATCCTAGCGCCTCTAGATTTTGTTTAGTGGTGAATGTATTTCATCACAACTCTGGATGTTCTCTATTGTTCTGGTTTGTATGTGTGGAATCAGGTGTACTATATATATATATATATATATATATATATATATATATATATATATATATATATTGTGTGTGTGTGTGTGTGTGTGTGTGTGTGTGTGTGTGTGCGTGTGTGCGTGTGTGCGCGTGTGTGTGTGTGTGTGTAGATTGTGTTCTAAAGAATATGTTTATGGATGACCTTGTAGTCAGTATTCCAGATGAAGAAAATGCTTTAGTGATTTTTGAAGAAATAGTAAATTTATTCAAATGTGGAGGATTTAGTATAGTAAAATGGTCTACCAATCATAGGAAAGTTTTGTCGCATATACCTGCTGCCCTAAGGTTGCCAACTCCTGTGGAATTTACTAAATATGATATGGAAATATTGGGCTTACAATGGAATCCAAATACTGATGTATTTAGTTTTCGAATAAATTTTTAACATCTAAACTGCACCAAGAGAAATATGTTGTCACTTATTGCAAAAATATTTCACCCTTTAAATTTCTTAGCTCCTGTTACCTTATATGTAAAATTACTTATTAGTAGTTTGTGGTAATATAAATGGGAATGGGGCCAGCCAGCACCTCAAAAAATAAAGGATTGTTGTTTTAAATTTCAAAATGAATTAGACCTTTTAAACAATATTGCTATACCGCGCCATTTGTTTGTTTTACCTGGGGGAACTTTCGATTTAATAGGTTTCTGTGACGCTAGTCCAGCTGTGTATGGTTGCGTACTCTATGTGCGAACAATTAACTCCGGTAACCGAATAAGGGTATCTTTTCTGATGACACAGTCAAGGGTGTCTCCGAAACAAACCTTACCTAGATTAGAATTATGCGCAGCAGTTTTGCTTGCCAATCTAATGAATCACGTGACCCAAATTTTCGCTCAGCGTTTTAATAAAATATACGCATTATCAGATTCAATGATAACTTTGTGCTGGATAAAATTTGACTCCAATAAACGGGATATCTATATTACCAATAGGACTTCTCGAATTCGCAATAAGATTGAACGAAATCATTGGTTTTTTATTCCTGGTAAGGATAATATAGCAGATTGCGTCTCCAAGGGTTTAACTCCCTCTTTGTTAGTAAATCACCCTTCCTGGTTTCACAGTCCGAGATGGTTGTTATCTGATCCGACAGAATGTCCCATTAACCTTGTTAGTGATAGGGATCTTACGGTAGGCGAAGAAAATTATTGTACCTTTGTAAAATTAAAAATGGAACCTCCTTTATATCGCCTCATTAACTACTTTTCATCATGGACCAAACTATTATACGCTGCTGTATATGTATTACGTTTTCTCAAATTACTTCCACCAAATAAACGAATTTGTAGTTCCGGTTTAGATAAGGCCGAAATATATTTAATTAGAGACGTTCAGAAAAAACATTTCGAAGTCGAGTACGACTTACTATCACGAAACGAAAACATCGAACGTAACTCATTGCAAAAGCTACGTCCATTCATGACCGATAAAATAATACGCTTAGGAAGTCGACTTGCGAATTAAAAAATTAGTATCGAGAAAAGATATCCTATCCTGCTCCCAAAAATCTGATCCTTTTGTGGATTTGCTTATAGATTACTATCATAAAAAATATCTTCATACTGGTGCCCATTTACTACAATCATTATTAAAACAAAATTATTGGATTCTGTCATCCCGAAACTCCATTCGTCGTCGTATTTGGAATTGTAACCTTTGTTTTAAATTGAATCCTAAATCTTGTTTCTCCTCTAATGTCTGATTTTCCACCTGCCAGAGTAAATCAATCCAAGGGGTTTTTGCATACTGGTGTTGATTACACTGGTGCTTATGATAGCACTGTTTCCAGAAGACGTGGTATAAAATCCCAAAAGGTCTATGTTTGTTTATTTATATGTCTCTGTACCAAGGCAATTCATCTAGAACTTGCTTCCGATTTATCATCCGATGCCTTCATTTCAGCCTTCAAACGATTTATAGCCCGCCGAGATACATGTTCCACCCTATATAGTGATCGCGTACGAATTTTGTTTGCTCAAGTACCCGATTTAATGAAATTTATGATTTACTCAATTCCGATACCTATAAAAATTCTTTCCAAGGAGAACTAAATATTAATAAAATCCGTTGGAAATTCAACCCCCCTTCTGCACCCCATATGGGTGGACTTTGGGAGGCCAATATAAAAACAGTAAAAACTCACTTAACACGATCTATTGGGCAAAAAATATTGAGCTATGAAGAGTTTGTTACGGTGTTAACACAAATCGAGGCTTTAACTCTCGCCCTTTATGTATATTAAGTGACGACCGAAGTGATCCTATCGCTTTAACGCCAGCCCATTTTTTATGCAGTGCACCACTAGCGAGTTTGCCTGCTGATAACGTCGCAAACGAACGAATTAGCATATTAAATAGATATAAACTCCTAGATATGATTGTTTAATCATTTTGGAAACGCTGGCATGTGGAATATCTGACATACTTACAAGTTCGGCAAAAATGGAATAAGGATACCAAGTCTATAAAAATAGGAACCATAGTCATAATTATGCAAAATAATGTACCACCATTGCAATGGCCCTTGGGTATAATTGAAAAGGTATACACAGGAAAAGATAATGTCGTTCGCGTTGCATCGGTTAAAACACAAAATAATGTTTATGTTCGACCAGTAGTGAAGCTTTGTCCACTTCCAAGACAATATAGTTCATTAAAACATTTTTGTTCTTGTTTGTTATATGCAATGCGGTGGCCAGGATGTTGTGGCCGGTTATAATTTAATCTTTGTATTAGTTTTAAGATGGCAGATAAAGCTGGTTTTAATTTATTTTGAAGGTAAATATTGTACATAGAAAAATTTTGGAAATCCCATCGGATTAGTATTTATAGTATCGTTTTGTACCGGTGACGGGTAAATTGAGTGTAGCTGCGATTGTACGAAATCACATAAAATAAAGTAATTAATTTGAATTACCATATACATATATATATATATATATATATATATATTGCAAGTTCATCCTTCCTTCCTATAATTAATCCTATATGTGCCATTGTGAATGAAGCAGAATATAAACGGTAAGTCCACTTGAAAAATTAGTCCATTCCATATTGTATATTAATTCACTTATTTAAATTGTGAAGCGATTAACAAATTGATCACAAACTTTTTCAAATATTTTTCATTATTTCAATTCTCAATTATTTGGTTTCCATGGTGACCACGAACAAGGAATACTAGATTTAAGTATGTAGCTCATTTTTATCACAAATTTTATAATTGGGACTTTTTTGATAATAAGTATGAAACTGTTACGTTTAGGCAAATAAAGTTTTAAACAAACTTACCTTAATTACCTAAATTAACGAGTTATTACTTAAGACCGCACCTGTCAATTTTTTTAGAAAAATGTTTTTTTAAACGACTGAAATTTCGTATCTAGTTTATTTAACAAACTTACCTTAAAATTCGACATAGAATCCAAAAATGTATTAATATTGTTCCATTTAAAACAAAGATTAACCTACTTCGGTATAACCGGAAGTGGTATTAAAATATTTTAGTGAGTTAGCCCTAACATCAGTACCCTGTCACCAAATTTTCAAAATTATAGTAAGTTTGGTTTAGCAGATACTCATAGGATCAGCTCCCAAAGGTGGACCCTGCATTTTTCCTTGATTCTGTTAATTATTTTAATCACTGGAGTTGTTAATTTTGTTTTATCACTACCAATTTCTAGTGGTAGCTGACCTTGTATGAAAAAGTATTAGTTTATTTTTCTATCTAGGCCTCTATATCACCATTTACCTAGATTGGCGCTCGAGTAACCCAATCATACAGCGATAATCCAACCGTAGTTCACAGCCCGTCCCTCTCAGACACTTTTGATAACAACTGACCGTCCACCGAAGGTAAAATCGTTATACAAGAGAAATAAAAAGATTCAGCGAGAATTATAGTGTTAAAACTATAGTGCATCCAGATGTGCTCGTTAAAAATTTATTTGAAAACACTGGTGAAATGCAATGTCTAAAACGTTTCCAGCCAAATGACATAATGGAGAGATTCAATTAGTTATGTACATATATAGAATAAAAAAAAAGCTACATGATGCTGTCACTACTCATCCAGTAAGTTAAAGGAAAGCTTCATCGGAAGCAACTCCTACAAGTTATTGTACATATGTATATTATTTTAGTTATAGAAATTACTTATTGTTCAAAAAGTGGTCAGATTGCAAGCAAAAAGGAGTAATAAGAAAAAAAAGCTTGACTTTGCTCATGAGAAATTAAATATTCGATTACACGCAATCAATTAACTCTGCAATGCTTTCATATCAAAGGAATTGAATTGACTTAAAAAAAAACGAGATCTAAAACATTTAAATCTGGGCTATTTGAAGGACAATCAAAACTATCTGATTTCTTACTGTATAAATTGTTTTTCTTTGCACATATCGGAAACTTCGCTTTAGTTAGAATATTTTTCAAAATCATTCTTACATTGTACAGTATTGATGCATTTCAAATTTGCAGTAACAAGACTGCCTATTGGACGTTTCTTACTATTTCGTTTTGTTTCTTCAGTAAAAAGGAACGGCCAAATCCTCAACATTGTTTTCAATGAACGTCATGTCTACATCTGGCTACAGCACCCATGAACATCACTTTTGGTGGAAACTCTTACTTTTACAAGTTCGTCGAAGTAATCCTTTGTCCAGACCGATAGACTGAAGAACGTTGCTTTGTCTGAGATAAATCCATTTTTGGCTGATGTAAACACTTTTTCTTTTGCTAATTGATTGGGCTCCATTGAGCAACCCTATTCAAAAATATAATAGGTTTGAATAACAATAATAATAAGAAAGGTTAACTTAAGTTTGAATAACAAGAATAATAAGAAAGGTTAACTTAAATAATTACAGTTAAGTAATAACTAAATAGCGTTTTTAAAGCATCTTAAAAGTTTGTTTGGTTTAAATTGCTTCAGGCGTTTGAGTTGTTGGCTTTCGTCGATGAACTAATTGGTTGGGATGAGCCGATAATCAGACTTTATATTTTTTGGCACACTTTTGTGTTTGTTTCTTTTAGAGTTGGAATGCACAGGTCACTGGGTATCACTTTGTTTGCCACATACCACGTGGCACAGGTTATACTACGTAAAACTTTATTTTGAAATCTCTCGATGATGGCCAAGTTGGAGATACTAGTGGTTCTCCATAGAGATAGTCCATAAGTCCAAATAGGTTTTAATACTACCTTGTAGATTAGAAGTTTATTTTCTAAGGACTGTTTAGATCTTCTTGCTATCAGCCAATAGAACTTTCCGAATTGGAGCCCAAGCTGTTTGCGTTTGGAAAAGGTATAAGTTCCCCAAGTGAGACGTCGATCTAAGTGGAGTCCGAAGTATTTTGCAGAATCGGCATGTTTCATTATTTCTTCGTTGAGTGTAACGGGTGGGTAGTTATTAGGGTTCACGGTGAAGGTGACATGCTGGTATTTGGTTTCACTGACTTTGATTCTCCACACTATAAGTTACTGTTAAACTTTATTTAAAGTCTTGCAGATTGCGAGATTACTATGGGAGGCTAGGGATCTCAAGGATATTGGAGAGGACTGGGAGATGACTAATAGGTCTATAGAAGGTTGGGTCAGTAGGTATTTTTCCTGGTTTTTACACCAGAGTTATTTGCGCAACTTTCCAAGTGCTTGCGAAATATTTAATTTGTTAGCATTGCAATGTATATCTGGATGATAGCTCGAATTGTAATAAGGAAGTTGCTGGAGGATTTTCCCGGTGATAATGTCAAGTCAAGAAGCCTCATTAAGATTTGTTTTTGTATTGACTATTTCCTGAACTTTCTAGAGCTTAAATGGTTTGGTCGGTGGACTCATTTGATAAGGGGATTCTAGATAGTCTTTAATTTTGGCACCTTTTTTAGGACTCTGACTGGGAGAAGGTTTGAATACACTGGCTAGGTGTTCGGCAAAAATGTCAGCTTTTTCTTTGCTACTGAGAGTACATTGTCCATTTGGTTTGGTAATGGGTGGTGTATGGGTTGATGGACTTCTAATTTTGTTAACTTTTTTGCATAGTGAATATTCAGTCGTCTCAGTGGCTGTGAGGTTGCTCAGGAAATGTTGGATGTCTTCATTTTTGTGTTGTAACAAGAGTTTTGTTAGCTGTTTAGTAGATTTATTTAATACTCGTTTGTCTGCCTCTGATCTGGAGATATGCCAGCGTTTTCTAAGGCACCTTTTTTTCATTCATTTTGTCTTTTATGACTAAGGGATAGCAGTTGGCAGGAAGGATTTTCTTTATCGAGGGTGAAGCTTCCCAAGGTGCTTGTCGGATTGCGTTGGTTGGTGCTATTGTGGCTTCTTCAGCATCGTACTTACTTTTTAATGGTATTTTAAAATTTTTTAATTTAGTAGATCTGCTACGAAATAGTTTCCAGATTGTCTTAGCATTGGCTAGGGTGGGTCGGGCTTGGGTGTGTACTATTTCTGAGTGGTATGTAATTAAAAGAGAGGAATTGTCTTCAGCTAGTTCAAAGCAAGATTGGATTTTAAATTGTTCAAGGTTTAATCCTTTGATTGTATAGAAATGAATTAAGATATGTAGCGTAGATTATTTCCATGTGTAACTACTAGCAACTCGCGAACGTCAGGTCGTGTAACACGAGAACCCCAAACTTGGTGTTTTGCGTTGTAGTCTCCTGCAGCAAGAAATCTATTTCATAGACTTTGAAAGAAGTGAGTAGAATGTTCTTTTTTGACGATTTTTTGGGGGGTTTATAAACGGCGGACATATTGAGGGTTGTTGTTTTGTTCTCAATTAAGATAGTGGTAGCTTGTACACGGTTTTTTGCGTGTTTGTGCAATTCATGGTGTTTTATGTGTGACCTTATTATAATTGCAGTTCCAACATGAGCAGTTCTATCAGGGTGATTTGTGTTATAAATATTATAATTTAGAAACATGATATGATCTTTACTTGTGAGAAAAGCTTGGGATATGAGAAGAACATCGATTTGGTTATTTTGGAGGAATACCTTAATCTCCTGAGCATGCTGGCGAAATCCACGGACATTCCAAACAACTATTTCAAGTAGTGTAATCAGTAGATTCATTATGGTCCCCATTTGCGTGATTAGGTTTTTCATCATTGATTTTAGTTCCTCTATGTCGTTTGGTTGTTGGTTTAGATATGTGATTTGGATCTGTGGAGTTGCATACTTAGGCGGGTTTTGTGTAGATTGTGGAGGTATGGCCAGGTACATAAAATGCTTGGGTGAGTGATCGTTTATGCATAGTGACTTCACGTCTTAATCGTGGGAAGAGTTTTCCTGTAGTTGTCTGTATAGTACGCTGTATCTATAATTGGAGGGATGGTTTAGGCCACCATCTACACATTTAATCTCATCGTCTTTGATTTTCCGTGGGCATTCTTTGGTGGGGTGTATTCTGTTCCTGACACTTTGTTCGCAATAGTTTTTGATGTGGCCATAGTTCTGCCATCTGGACCATTGTGGGATCGTTACGTTTAGGGTGCGGAAGTTCGAGTGTTATGCTAGTATTCATAAATAATTCTATCTTATAGGTTTCTGCATTATAACTTTGTTTAAGATCTATTATGAACATAGAAACTGGAATTTTGATTGATCGTTGTTTTATGTTCCATGTGTTAATTACTATATATCCTAGCGCCTCTAGATTTTGTTTAGTGGTGAATGTATTTCATTACAACTCTGAATGTTCTCTATTGTTCTGGTTTGTATGTGTGGAATCAGGTGTACTATATATATATATATATATATATATATATATATATATATATATATATATATATATATATATATATATATATATATATTATCTGTGTGTGTGTGTGTGTGTGTGTGTGTGTGTGTGTGTGTTGTCGTACGTTGTGTGTTTTTAGATCAGTTAGTTTACTTTTTGTGAAGTACTTTACTCAACATCAATATCGATGTTTAGCCAGTATTGGGCCCTTTTTTTTGTGATTGTTTACGTGTGTTGTTTTCAGGGCTTCCGTTAGTAGTACATTCGTTAACCGACTACAGACTAGGGTGCTCAGAGGCAATTGTTGTTATGCATGTGTTGTCATCTGGATCTGATAAGGATTAAATGATAAATGAGTGAGTAAGCATTATACGCGATAGAATTGTAGGATGTATTATAGATTTGGTGCTGATATTGCTGGTGTTACTGGTGTAATTAATTTTGGTTTGATAAGAATAAATCGACACGTGGTTGTCGTTATTTGTGCTTCGAAATTCAAACGCGAACTACGTAAACGTAGTCCTTAAAATATTCATTGGGTTTAACCATCGAAATTCCATATTCTAAGCGGGAAAGTTTATTTTGATTGGTCAGTAAAAGTTTAACTGTCGAGTAAATACGTTGAAAACCTTACTCTCTTTAAATATTCGGAATAAAATTGATCGTGGTGTCCCTACTGGCATGCTAAACTGCGACAAGTGCTCCGCTGATTCAAAGTCAATGTTTTGATTTTCTCACGTTTTCCGAAAATTTCTATTACAATTTTTTCTATGTCATGAAACATTTGCAGAAATTTTACCATCAGAATATGGCTTTTTGCCATATTTTTCATTCGCAACCTTATTTATTGTATTGCATTGTAGTTGGCGTATTGGTAACTTGGCATATTTTACAAAAACTCTGTGGAACGCCATTTCTTTCATGTGAGGCAATCTTTTGATTAGATATCTCTTATGGGTGATAACTCAATTTATAGAGAAAAACCAATTTCTGTTTCAACAGCGGGTGTACTCAAAGTTGGATTAACTTTTGAGAAGTTTTGAACTGTCATAAAGAAGGTCATAACCTATAAAAATTGCTTGTCCATTGTTTTCCTATACAGTGCTAGTCAAAGGTCTCCCCTCCCCCCCTTGTATCTTTTGAACGGTTTTACCTATACTAATGAAATTTGGAGGGTGAATATAAACGGATATAAGCTTCTCAACTAGTCATGACAAGTGACGTAATAGTCATATATGACGTCACAGCGCTACAGTGACCAATAATTTCAAATAGTACCCTATGGCAAGGTTTAAAAAGGTATTAAAATTACCTATTCATTAATACTAATTCTGTTAGGGTTTAAGTTGATTTTGATAGAAAAATTAAATAAATACTAAAATTATAGTTTGGCATTTAATTAATCAAGATTCAAGGACCAATTCTTATAGTAAATGTTGGAAATGTGCTCCACTTAATTCCTGACAGTAATGCATCCTATTGCTAAACTCTTGTCGTACTAGTTCAAATGTGTCTGCGGAAATTGTTCTACATTCTTCAACAATTCTTTGTTTCAAAATGTGCATACTGCCAGGTGCTGTAGCGTAAACCTTAGATTTTAAGTACCCCCACAGAAAAAAATCTAATGGTGTCAGGTCTGGTGACCGAGCTGGCCATTCTATCGGATCTCGTCGTCCAATCCATCTGCCACGATATTCTTCATCCAAGTAACGTCTTACTGCACCATAATAGTGTGCAGGAGCACCATCTTGTTGGAACGTTATTTCCAAGTTGCCGAATCCATCTAGATTATCTTCCAAAATTTCAAGAATTAACGGTTCAACTGCGTTTTGTAACATCTCCAGATACACTTCACCGGTTAAGTTAGCATTGAGAAAAACAGGTCCAACTATGTGGTTTCCCAAAATACCTGCCCAAACATTTACTTTTTCTGGAAATTGAGTATGTTTTTCACGAAAGATTTGAGGATTTGTGTCACTCCAATATCTCACATTTTGTGTGTTAACGTTTCCATTGAGGAAGAAAGTACTTTCCTCACTAAAACAAATTGATTTTATGCAGTCTGGGTGTTGGATAATTTGATTGGACATATTTACACAGAATTCTAATCTTCGGTCGGGGTCATCATCTGAAAGTTTGTGCACCATTTTTAATTTGTATTGATGAAATTTGTTTTTAGCCAACACCCTATGTACTATCCTTTGACTGACTTCATAGATAGACGCAACTTGGGCTGTAGAAGAAGTAGGATGTACTACCATTACTGCAATAGTGTCGATTTTTTTGTCGTCACTAATTGTTGGTCGACCAGATCGTTTGACATCTCTAACACTACCGGTTGCTTCAAACTTCTGAAGAAGTTTCCTCAAATAAGTCCTCGATATAGGGCGATCGGGGTACCTCTCATTAAAAAGACGTTCCGCTGCATGGAAATTGTTTCTACATTCACCAATTATTAAGATTGCTGCTACTTTGTCGGCTACCGTACGTACCATTTTGTCTATGTAGGCACTTAAACGTCGCGTTAAAGAATAATTAAACTGAATAGTCAAGGTATAAAAACGTCAACTTTTTTGACAATTAACCAGAGGCAGACTTTACAATCTTTATTAATTAAATGCCAAATTTTTCTATCAAAATCAACCTAAACCCTAACAAAATTAGTATTACTGAATAGGTAATTTTAATACCTTTCAAACGAGATGTCACTTGCCATAAGGTACTATTTAAAATTATTGGTCACTCTGGCCCTGTGACGTCATATATGACTATTACGTCACTTGTCATGACTACCTGTAAAGCTTATATCCGTTTATATTCGCCCTCCAAATTTCATTAGTATAAGTAAAACCTCTCAAAAGATCCAGGGGGGGGGGGAGGGGACCTTTGACTAGCACTGTATAATGTTAGTTGAGAAAGGAATAATCAGAACTGCTTCTTCTTAAGCAATGCCAGTAACTTTCGATTTCTGAATAAATATATACCTTATTTTGGGACAGAGTATAGTACAAAATAGTATATATGCTTGAGTACAGTTAATTACGTCCGATAATAACCCTCTCGTGATTGAATCCTAAAGGGTGCACCATCTTCCATTTCACTGAAAGAATAAAGTCACTTACTTGGCTTACTACAAGAAAACTTACGTAATATATCGTGATGGAGTTGATTTAGTTGGCATTGTCGGAGGAGTTGCCTCTTCTTCTTCATCAGTTGTTGGCTTTGTAGCCATTATTGGAGGTGTCGGTTCTGTAGGTTTACTGATAGTCTTTGGTGATTGCGCTTGTTTTGTTGCTGGAGTAGGCTTTTTAGAAGGTTTAGGCCTATTTCCATTCCCTTGATTAATGTTAATGTTAATTTCATTGTCCTCACAATTACACACCTGTATTACATCGCTCTAAAAGAAACAATTTTTACTGGTATAATTACGTTATTCCCTTATACCATTAACAAAAAATCAGAGTTAAAAGAAGGTTGAATGATGAACGCTTCATTTTGTGGGTGACGAACTACGAAAAGTGCTTTGTGGTAATTCAATTGTATTTTTTTTTTTTGGTAACTAATGGTGATTATTCCCACACCTTATTTAATAATGACGCAAATATTTTTTGTTTTTTTTTTATAGCCATAACCATATTTGTAATTTACAATTTAAGCCAGGATTGAAAGATTGTGACTTTTATGTTCAGTATTACATGTGGTTTCCTTTAAAGTAATGACTTATTAATGAAATGAATTATAATAATTATGCCATATGAGATTTATTATAAAAAAGAGTCGTGTCCAACGGAAGTTAATTTTTGGTAATTACATTACAGATGTAATCAATAATTTATTTAAAAATTTTTTTGCTATCACCAGTTCGTCCACTTGGCCATTCATCGGTAAATGGTGGTGGTTTTGTAGTTTTTGGTTTTTTAGTAACCTTCCCAACACCTTGATTGATAGTAATATTAATGGAATTACTATCTGATTCTTGACAATGAATCTTAAACCGTAGATTTATTAATTATTTAAGTTAATTATCTTATATACTTACCATTAATAATGAAATTAATTGTAATATAGCGTAAATGCATAAACTGTTCATTGTAATGGTATTTTACCGATAGCTTACACTAACTTAACTAAATCCTGTTAAATGATTCATGAGTATTCTGAAACCGACAATACTGAGTTACAGAGAAGGTTAATGTATATAGCATTGAGGCTTTGTATTTCATTATAATACACCAATAAAGTTTTTTTGTTTAGTAGAATCTTTTTTTTTAAAGGTGCAAATGTTGGCGTGTGAACCGAACGACATGACAGACCTCAAAACTTTGTTTAAGTCTGCACTTAACATAATTAACACAATGAAAAATTTGTAGTAACTTAATAGCAAACGTGCAATTTTCCTTTGGTTTATCGTATCGATATATAAAGATAGAACTGAAACAATTATATTATACAAACGTAGGTATAGAAGGTTATGCAATCTAGGTTTCTTACACCACCGCAAAATCGAGTTATTCGATCATTTTAAGACGTTTGACAAGGTTTCTACAAGATCGGCCATTATGAGTGCGTGTGTGTGCTTATGGTTATGCGTATGCGTGTGTGAGTGCGTGAGCGTGTGCATGTACGTGAGCATGTGCTTGTGCGTGTGTGTAAGCGTAGGTGTATATGCGTGGATGTGTAGGGAGGAGGCGTGCATGCGTGCGTGAGCGTGTGCTTGGGTGTGTGGGTGCGGGTGTGTGTGTGTATGTGTGTGGGTAAGAGAGAGGGTGTGGGTATGGGTGAGGGTGTGAGTGTGTTTAAGGGTGTGGGTGTGGTATGGGTGTGGGTGAGGGTGCAGGTGTAGTTGTGGTTTGGTGTAGGTGTTGATGTGCGATTACGTGATTGTATGCGTGCGCGTGAGAATTTTGTGTGAGTGTGCGTGTAAGTGTGGGCGAAATATGCATGGTTAGGTGCGTGCGTGCACCGATACGTCATTGAGTGAGTGTGTGCGTATGCGTGTGTGCGTGTGAGTGCATATGTGTACGTGTGTACCTGTGTGCGCATATCTGTGTCAGGGTCCGTGTCCGTGTACGTGTCCGTGCCCGTATCCGTGTCCGTGTCCGTGTCCGTGTCCGTGTCCGTGTCTGTTTATGGGTCTGAGTGTGTGTCTGCGTCGGTGTCTGTGTCTGTGTCTGTGTCTGTGTCTGTGTCTGTGTCTGTGTCTGTGTCTGTGTCTGTGTCTGTCTGTGTCTGTGTCTGTGTCTGTGTCTGTGTCTGTGTCTGTGTCTGTGTCTGTGTCTGTGTCTGTGTCTGTGTCTGTGTCTGTGTCTGTGTCTGTGTCTGTGTCTGTGTCTGTGTCTGTGTCTGTGTCTGTGTCTGTGTCTGTGTCTGTGTCTGTGTCTGTGTCTGTATCTGTGTCTGTGTCTGTGTCTGTGTCTGTGTCTGTGTCTGTGTCTGTGTCTGTGTCTGTGTCTGTCGTCTGTCGTGTCTGTGTCTGTGTCTGTGTCTGTCGTCTGGTCTGTGTCTGTGTCTGTGTCTGTCTGTGTCTGGTCTGGTCTGTGTCGGTGTCTGTGTCTGTGTCTGTGTCTGCGTCTGCGTCTGCGTCTGCGTCTGCGTCTGCGTCTGCGTCTGCGTCTGCGTCTGCGTCTGCGTCTGCGTCTGCGTCTGCGTCTGCGTCTGCGTCTGCGTCTGCGTCTGCGTCTGCGTCTGCGTCTGCGTCTGCGTCTGCGTCTGCGTCCACGTCCGCTTCCGCTTCCGCGTCCGCGTCCGCGTCCGCGTCTGCGTCTGCGTCTGTGTCTGTGTCTGCGTCTACGTCTGCATTCAATCAATTCTACCGTCAGAAACCCAATTATGAATCTAACGGGTGTAACGCTTTAGACACATTTACAGTCCAAGGAGGTATTAAGCACGTTACATTGTAATTCTCAACGACTGCAGATACTTGTTTGGGAATATAACCTGTTCCACTAAACCTTTGACGAATATTGTATTCATATTACCGTAGGTAATAAATATACTCCAGTTAACTTAATACTAGGCAAATTCCCCTGGGTGGGGACTTATTTTGTGATTGGGGTTTCTTTATTCTAATATCAGTGCCTTTAACGTTCTAGTAGATTATATATGGTAACTACTTTAAAAAATACGAAAGTAACCAGTCAAATTGAAAAATTGTGCCGGAGGAATGTGAGTTTAAAGTTATAACGCTTCGTTAGAGAAGATCTGTAAAAAGAAGTACGTGAAAAAAACTCTGGCAAGAAAGTTAAATTTTTCACGACGGTCAGTATCTGTAATGGTAACTTAAGATGCGATTAAATATAACAGGAAAAACGTCTTAACTAGTTGTAAGTAACGTTAAGAAAGTAGAATGGGTAAAACCTAAATTACAGTCTATTGACTGTTGTCGCGTACTTACCGAAACAAGTGTACGTGGGTAATTCAGTCATATTGACATTATTTATTTAAAATAAATAACTAGAAGATTCACACGGTTACTTACAAGTTTAAAAGAGTATAGTTCAATTTCTGCACAACCACGAGTTCTAAAAAATATATATTGGATTACTCAGTGGCTCAGTGGCAAAGGTGTCAGACTACAAAGTTATCAAGTTCGAAGCTGAGAGTAGTCAAGTGCTTGTGAAAAAAATCATAACATATGAATTCGACCCCTGTGCGGAAACAGTCCTTGTCAGAACTAAGCCTGATGGCGCAAGCAGAGTCCGCTTCCGAAACGTCGCGCACAAAAAGTAAAAACTGCGAAAATAGTCCAATCAACATAACTAATTTGAAACCACAGTTAGAAAACACTTGTAATACAGAATGCAATTAGTATTAATAACCGCAGAGAAGAAGAAACAATTAAATAAGCATAACTTTTTAAGCCTAAGGCGATCTAGGTGAGGTATAAATCTTATTAAGATATCACTAGTGGACAATGGCAATCTTGTAAAATTATAGTATTAACACTCATTAACTATAATCATAGATAGCAACTAGTGTCGATGTTCTTAAAATACCATATTGTATTTGTAATTTTTGCCGGTTAGGAAACATATCGCGTTTCTCTATACTATTAGCAAAACATCAATAATTCAGATACCTTTAAAGCAGTTTCTGTTCCTTTGCTCTAGAGTTAATGGTTTTCCAAATGCTTACTTACCTTGCTTACGTTAATGCTTGTACAGTGAACGTCAGTGCTTATTTTGATTTGACTCAAACATGTTGTTAAGATATCTAAAATTTAATTATCTTTAACAAAAAGGTTGGGAAGAGTTCGGTAAAACATAGTAGGTAATATTTAGAACAATAAATTTTCAAATTAACTATTATTTGATACAATATTTTAATCTTAGTTTCTTTAACACCTACTCTCTTCATACTGATCGATTATTTCCAGAAATTAAAAACGCTGTCTAAATTTATTTTCTAAGAAAGTGGGAAATCTCTCGTTTTGGCAATCGAAACGAATAGAATAGGATGTATCCGTATGTTAACGGGCACAGTTTAACAAAATAACATAAGAACTTTATAAACTTAAGCGTTTACCCTTATAATAAATGAAACAATTGCTCATTCCTGCACGGAATTCATGAATCCAATGTTGGAAGTGCTCACATTTTATCCAACCGTCGTCTATCTTTAAATTTGAATACAGTACAAAAGAAGGAATAGGCCACGTATTTCATTCCCTCCCCAAGGGGAGGTCGGGCTTCTTGAGCTCTCAAAGCTCCTTCAACCACAATCGTGGATTCCCTGCATACCTACGTACAGTACGTATATATGTAAGGTGGCATTAAGGATGGGTGTGGTCAGAATAGGATCGGAAGGAACGAAGTGATGGTTCTGAGGGGGGAAATACTACACCAGCATTCGCTGAAATACCCGCGCATGGTGTGCGTATACGCAGTGACCATGCCGCTACACGTGTATGAGGAAAACTCCCTGAAAAAACCACATACAAGGTAGACAGTAACGGGAATCGAACCCATTACCTCCGGAACGCTAAGCAGTTCATGTTACCACAACTCCACGAGCTCCGTATACAGTTCGGTGCAAATTATGCAACTCGTTTCTGTAGTATCATATTCCACCGAACTAGATGAACATCCTTTTGTTTGGTGATGTACCCTAGCCTTCTTTTACCACAGTTATACCTCTTTCTTCTGTCATGGGGATTACTTTTTCTGCATAATGAAGCGGAAAAAGATGATCAGCTGTTACTACAATATTGTTGACATGATTAACAAGAACTAATTGGATTCTTATAAAATATATTAGTTCATAGTACAGTTTCATATGGTTGTATTGCACTTTTAGAGTTTGATTGTCCGATATATTGTTCTTTGTGCTGTGATAGATAAACTGTATTAGGAGCCCATGATGCTCATTTGATCTATTAGCAGTTGTCGGAAGTTCAAACATCCAGTCTGAAAATATCTCTCGATTGAGTGGGTAGATACCAGTTTTTTAAGAACGTTAACTGCTGCCTGAACATTAGCAGCTTTCATATATGCAAATTCAAAAAGTGTTCATGTTTGTGATATCGACGGCTTTTCTGGGTGTTGTTGCATTCACGTTTGAATCTCTGAACTGTAATATGTGCTGAATGGTGACACCCATCAGCTGTGGGCGATAGGCATGACATTACAACACCATTGTCGCTTTCCTGCTTGCTCTTAGGAAGCTTTGCATTTACATCTAGTAGCAGTAGAACGGGATGTTCCTGGCAGAGTTTGGGAGACGGGATAAAGAAATCAAACCAGCTCAAAAATATTTGTTTTTGCATCTACCCTGATAGATGAGGTTGATCTGTTCGTCCAGGTCGCTCATTTAAAAAAGTTCTGGCTTTGCCCTAGATCTGGGAAAGGCATACACAGGAGACATGAAAGCATACACATTTCTACGGTAACTAAAACTAAAAGACATATAGCCAACTTGACGTTTTCCTTGCAACGATGGACATTTTGACCTTTCTTTTTGATACTGTCATAATTACCGTTTCTTCAACGTTGTATATTCTATCAACAGATATTTCATACTTTTTGTGCACCTTGGAGAGACTTGAGAAATAATCACAACAAAAACAATTTTGGTTTAACCTCACTTTCACTAAGTTTGACTGTTGGGTCACCTACTGTTCAACTGAGGTATTTTTATCATTTCCTTATCCAAAGGGATCTAACTGGCTTCAATTTTCATCTACTACTAATCCAGCAGGTCATAGTGCAGAAACGTTTGCTATTGCTTGTGATCTCACACAAATGATTTCTGAACCCACAAGAATCCCTAATAACGTTAGCCATACTCCACATCTTCTAGAACTCTTTCTCACATTAAACCCACTTCCGTTCTTTCTGCTCTAGGTTTATATAACCATTGTCTAATAGAATTAATTTCTACTGTCCTTAATTCCGCTGTTGTTCGCAACACTAATAGAACCTTGTGGTATTTTAAGTCAGCTAAATGGAGTGATTTACGAGACTTCTTTGCAACCTTTCTATGGCGTGAATATTGTTTTAAGTCGTCCTCTTCTTCTGACATTGCTGTTTCAGTACCTGAAGTCATCCTCATGGGCATGGAGCTATACGTTCCCAAAAAAAAACAGAATCGTATAGGTTATTCATATTCCCAGCCCTAGTTCAATAAGCCTTGTGCTGACTCAATATCTTTGAAAGTAAATCTTATATTAAATGGAAATCTAATAAAACGGCCGAGTCATGCAGGATACGTTGGTACTAGAAATATCTGCAAAAGTGTCATCACGAAAGCTAACAAATTGGTTGAACAACGAAAATGCAATGAACTAGCTACATCTCCTTTGTGCAATCGCTAATTTTAGTCTTTAGCTAAAGCCATTAGTAAAAACTTTGGTACATCTTCATGTCCCCCTGATATCTTTTGAAGGATCTGTAGTGGCTGATTCTGTAGGCAAAGCCAATAATAATAATAAAGGCGAAAAGAGCAATCCCTCGAACTATTGACCAATTTCCAACACTTTCATTTTGTCTAAAATCATGGATAAACCCATCAATCAATAACTGCCCTCGTTCCTTGAAACCACTCCTTATTGACCACCAATATGGGTTTAGGCAGAGCCCTTCAACAGATGATTTTCTTTCATATGTGACCCAAGTTTGGAATAACACATTAAGGCAATCCGGTGAAATAGTTGTCGCTTTAAATATATCAAAACCATTTGACCTAGTTTGTCATAAGCGTGTGTTTCAAAAACTCACCTCCTTTGGCTTAAATGATACGCTTATCAACTGAGTTTCTAGTTTCCTTGATAAAACACGAATACGTGTCGTAATTGACGGTTGTTTTTCAAAGAAGTTGGCATTAACGCGGGCATGCCACGGGGATCAGTTATAGCGGGTACACTTTTCCTGCTAAATGACCTTATTTCTTCAAAAACCAATCCAATCCATTGCTTTCCACGACAGCACCCTCCATTGCAGTTCGTCTCCTCAGTCTACTCATAATGGTAATCTACCTTCTATATCTCAATACATTAAAGCTGAAATGGCAAATTCAATCAACAAAGACATTGTGCCCGCCAAAAAAGGTCGATCAGTTCCTGTTGTAAGTATGAATGACTCATATCTTAAGTGTTCAGACTCTATTATTCAGTGGGAATGGGAATGACTGTTTCTAAATCTATCGTGGGTTGACCATCTTCTGTGAGCTATCAAAATAGCTGCTCATAAAATAGTCTTTTTATACAGATCTGAGCAGTACTTTAGCTCCCGGCAACTCTTTCTGCTGTATAAGGCCCAGATTTCCGCTCACATAGAATATAATTCTCACCTCTGGGTTGGTGCTCCCCAATACGCTTGTAACAACCCTTTTTTAAGTTGTATTAAAATATACCTTAATTTAAGGTCTTTCATTCGTTCAGTTGTAAATATAAGAAAATTTTAATTATTTTTGTATTATTGAAAAATAGGTCTGTGGCAGGCAACTTAATTTGCATATCTTTTTAAGGAGTTATAGTGCATATCTTCTTCAGTATTTATATTCCCTCTTCAAGTTATTTTTCTGATTATTTGAATTGCCCAACGCGTCATCATGATCATCTGACATGATCTAACTTCCTAAACCTTCATTTTTTTTTTCACTTCCTGATGAACGTTAAAAGAAGCAGTAAGTTTTTTGGGTTTTCCCTAAATTTATGTGAAAGTGCCATTAATTTGGTGGTAAGATGTCTTTTAACTTGTTATACTAAAAATTAAAACATTTGCTCTTTTCAGGCACTTTTATTTTAGTTCAGTTTTATTTGTACTTTGATTACATTTTAAGTACGCATTTAATTTTACTGTTGCGCACGCTTTCATTTTATGATTACAATTTTTGCATTTAAAACTTCAAAATAATGCAATAAATATTGGATTCAAAATTTCAAGAAGAAAATTTATAAGGATAATTCCATTTCTTTGGGTGTGGCTGATGCGGGGTTGATCGTTTCGTAAACATATCTAAATGTTTACGAAACGGATGGTATTAAAAAAATTGTGTACAAAAATTTTACAAAGGTATTTATGTAATGATTTTTTAATTTAAGGGTAGTTTTAAGATATATTTTATTTAATCATATCTCATATTAACTGTCAATAAACATAATTGTATATTTTTATTTTTTTTACATTTTGATAAAATTTTTATTGTTAACAAACTCGGTTTAGTTGTTCCGGGTAGAATTAAAAAATAACTTGGCGTCCGAGAACATTTTATTAGTATTACATGCAATTTTTTTATTATTTATGTTCGGTGGAAGTAAGCGAGATTTAGTGGTAATTAAGCAAATCAAAATTATTGAACCTCCCCTACTTAAACTACCGACTGGGGCAGAGGCATTATTTGTGGTGAATGGTTAGTACTTCCAGTCAGTTTGACGATTTGTGTGTTTGGAGAACTTTCCTCTTATCTTACATTCAATTTTTATTAAATTTATTACACCATTTACACCACCACATTTTTATACGCTCTCGATATCGTTGATCGTATTAAAAAAAGAGCGATTAGGCATATAAATGACGCGTCCTTAACTTCTGACATACAGTCCCATGAGCATAGAAGAGTCGTTTCAGTTCTTTCTTTGTATTATCGATACTACAATGGCTATTGCGCTGGTGAATTACATTCTTTGATACCATCTCAGGCTACCGCTGCTAGGAATACTTGGTTCGCTCATGCAGTATGCAGTACAAATCTCAACTTGTACCAAACGTGCGCAATCCACATTCTTCTACAAGGCTTTTAAATTCTGGAATGATCTCCCTTGTTCCTGTTTTCCTCTCACTTATGACATGAAAAAATTTAAGGCAGCTGTTCATATGCATCTCTTGGCAATTCGATACCCCTCTATCCATCCCCCCATAAATTATAATTTTCAACAATGTTTTATCATGTTTATTTTAATCTATTTTATTCTTATTGTTCTTTGTCAAACTGCTCTTCGTTAATTTTCTTATTACAGATATATTCTTAGGACAGTTTTTGTCCCTTTTTCTCATAATTGCTCTTTCTCCGCATTAGTTAAATATAAATCCAGTGTTTTGACAGTACTTTTTTTTTAATTCTGTTTACGTATTCTTTAGTGCTTAATTATTTTTAATAATATCAATATTCGGTAAAACGTAATAAAACGGTTTTATCCTAATTCTAATCGATAATAACCTATATTATATAATTTACGTTTATGATGACAATCGCATTTACCTTCTAATTCCTCTAACTAGTCTTCAGATGCCCCACTTTTTCGTTTCTTGCTGTAGTTTGATATTAGGTTAAGTTACGAAAGAGTCAATAATGTTAATTTTTTTTAATCTCAAAGCATTGTTAATACAGGCACGTGGTCTAAATGAAATAACAGCGACCGCTGTTATCATGTGACCGATAGTTAAATATTCTGTACTAAACCTAGAGTTGTCCTCGATTGCTTTAAAGGTAATCGTGCAGTCAGACATGTATAAGTGGCAAGTTAACGATGTTAGTAGCATAAACTGAGTGGAAGTGAGCCACCTTGTCTTGTACCAAGGAAATATCTAACCACTGATATGTAACATAAATAATTAGTTAGATCTGACCATTTGTTTGATGCTATCTAGAGCTATCCGTAGGTTACGAACACAAGCACGCTTCATTACAACTAGTGACCTTGTTAGATCTTCATACGATAGAACCAATAATTGCAGGACTAAACTTCAGGTCAGGTAATTGAAAAGTGAGGTTATTAGACATCCTTTAGATGGCATTAGCTTATTCCAAGCAGGTAGAAAAGTATTAAAAAATTATTACATTTTTCTTTACTCAAGTGTAGTTTAATTACTATCTAATAGTTATATTTCGCCATTTTAGCAGGTTGATCCCACGTTTGGCAATACATACATACTTCTAACATTATGTTTTTGAGAATATAAATTAACATTTCTTTACGCAATCGTCTACCGGAGTTGTAAACATAACATGCATGCGATTTGTATTAGATACATATTAGCTCTTGCGTGATGTTTGAAATAAATTGTGACAGTGGTGTATCTTAAATTAATAAAAAACGTAAATTAACGTGTAATTACTAGTTGCGCGTATGGTACCATTTTTATCTAGAGCACATCAGATTATCTATATCAATTCGATGATTTTAAATAATTACTACTAACATAGTCCTAATTAGTATATTGCCACAGCTACACCTATTAAAATTTTAAACTTACATAATGCAATGTATATGAAATATTACCGCTAAAAAAATAAAAATGGTAGATTGTAAAACTTTAACAAAAATAAACAATTTTTTCAACTTTATTCTACCAAAGCCTTTGGTCTGTGACTACTTTTGACAGATGGAGGTCTAAAATCACCATTACCACCACTATTACCATTATTGTCATCGTCGTCATCGTTATCATCGTCGTCATCATCATCATCATCATCATCATCATCATCATCATCATCATCATCATCATCATCATCATCATCGTCATCGTCACCATTATTGGTTCCAGAGCCTTGATTAATATTTATATTTATAGTATTACTCCCTTTTCGTGCTTGCATTCTTGTCACATTTTTAGATTGTGCAGAAACTCCGTAAAGTGTCATTATAATGGTAATCAAAATTAAGTTGATGATCTTCATGGTGTACCTTCTAAACTGGATGATGGTTTAACCTTTTTATAATAGTGATTATGTGATTAAACGAAGTAATCAGTGTGTAATGGATCCTAATTTTAAAGGTTTTTATAACAAATAATGAAGAAAAATTGGTTGTTTGTTGCAAACCATTTCAATTAGAGAATGCTCTTAATCTTCTGATGTCTGTTATCTCAAAGCTTCTGAATTTATTGGAATTTGGTAACTGAACTACCCTATGTGTCATATTCTTTTTAATAGGGTAATCACTAATCAATATTAAAAAATAGGATTTAAATAATGTTTAACGTAAAGACTCATAATTCCCAGTTTATATGCAAATTAATCTTCATTATTATTTGCATCACGCCGGAACTCGTAAATCGGCTCATTACACAAATCACAATTGATTCTAATTTTATGGTTTGCACATCGCTTACAAAAGTAATACAATTTCGAAGCAAATATTATTTGTTGGATATTATTTGTAGGTGAAAATAATAAGCTTGTATTCAGAGCTCCAATGTCCTAGGTAGCCACATACAATCTAAATGGACCTCTCCTAGTTGATCGAGCACAAGAGTACCCTTGCACCTGTGTAGAGATTTTTGCGTTGAACTGCAGTTTAAAACAGTTTTATTGGTGTCTTGTTGCTTCGTCACATCTAAACATTGATTAGATATGAGCAACACGCTCTAATCCTTCTTTGACATATAACACTACAGTAATCCTACCTTTAACTCTAGAGACACCAGAACTGATCTCATTGACGGGTTTTTGCCAAAGATTGGGTTGTATCTCCTTTATTTCAGCTAAAGTGGCCAATTATTGATAGATCCCCTGTAGAAACTCTCGGATTAAATTTATTAATTTGAAAATGATAAGGTATCCTGTTTCAAAACATGGTTTTAGAAATCAAATATTAGCTTCTGTTGTTATTTACGATATTTGCAAATCTAAAATTTCTTGTTGCACAATTAACGATGGGCGAGAAAGATAACATATGACCTTGTCCGGGCAAGCGAGGCTCATTGGACCCCGTGCGTACTTTAAGTCCAAATGGGATAATCATCAACCAGTAGCAAACATAGATGACGATTGTTTGTCTGTAGCTGAAGACACTGATCCTAAAATTCAAGGAGGTGAAACAAATTTTTGTTTCAATGCGAAAGATGGCAACAGTGCATGATATTCTGAAAGAAACCCTCCACAAAGTGGTTTTGGGCAAATTATTGAAGTATCTGAGGATGCATGCTTTGTTTTCGCAGACAACAAAATGGTTGAACGCATAGCAGCTTGTAGCAAGAAGAAAGCTGTTTGGTTCCTAACCCCTAGTAAATAGAACTTTTGCGATACTATTGAGTTATATGTATTTTTTGTATTGTTATTTATTGCTGGTTATTTAAGCAATAACGACATCAACTACGATATTTTGTGACAGTCGCAGTATGAAGCTCCAATTTTTCGGGTGACCGTGGGCCTGAAGCGATTCAATAGTTTACTCAGATCTATAAGATTCGATGACAAGGATACAAGATATGACAGGCGTAAATCTGACAAGTTGGTGCCCATACGCTAGGTATGAGATGGTACAATACAAATTTTAGAAAATGTTATTTACCAGGAGCAAACATCACGATAGATGAGCAGCTAGTCCTCTATTTAGGAAGGTGTCGTTTCGAACAGTAGATCCCTTTCAAACCTGATAAACATAGGATGTAGGTAGGGTGGGCATGCGATTCGGAAACATATTATCCGCTGGTTGGTATCCCTTACTCTGGCAAGAAAGCAAATTCATTTCAAAGGGACTCGCCAGTCAAACGGTTGAACGAATACAGTAATAATAGTATAATACCGATCAAAATGGGACCTGTAACAACTACTTTACTAGACTATATTTGACTCTAAAGTTGCTAAGCAATTCGTTAACAGTAGTGCGAAAAAAAAAACAAAACGTTTGTGCCTCCTGAATTTTTACACAGAAGGATTGTGAGGAAAGAACGTCACTATTTGGTTTCACTACAAAATCCTGCATCGTTTCGTATGTTCGAAAAACAAATAAGAGTGCATTATCGACAATGTACCACAATGTAAAATTTAGCGCGGAAGACCACAAGAAACTTGAAATAGTCATGTATTGTAACAACGCCAAGTTGGCATGATGGATCAAATGGCTTATAGGTATATATCCAAAACGAAAACGAATCGTTCACCAGTTAATACAGATAAGAGACGTATTCAGGAATATCTTCTGATTTTTACTTTAACGTATTCTGATAATAATGGATAATTTTAACTGTACAGTTAAAATCATTTTCCTCTACTGCCGTAAGGAGACTATTGTAGACGGGCCAAATTGGTTAGAAGAAAAGCACCCGAAGTTCCCGTGACGAAGAACGTCTGTTTAGTTGGATTAGTGTATTTTTTGTTTGTGGTCTAAAGCAAGTAAATCCTATACATCCTAAAGGAATTTCTGGACATCCCCAGGAAATCCTCATAAACCCTTATATGTGTACACCATAAATCCTGTGTTCAACCCTCGGTTCAAAGTTTTTAATATCTTATTTTTTCGTTTTGTTATTGTATTCGTTTAGATTTGTTATTGTATGTTTGTTCATTTAGATTAAGTGTGGAAATACTTAGAACCTCAGGTATCAATCAATCAGCACTATCTAAAGGAACTTACGCTTGGCCTTCGGCTTAGAGCTATATCCGCAGTGATCTACAATAAAAGCAAACGGAGCTCTTCGATAACGTACACAAGTAACAGAGGTAAATGGTAAACATTTACAGAAACAATCCCTAATTCCATGAACATGAGCCCAAGCCAAGAAAGGCCTAGATTGTAACGCTACCGCGCACATGGGTCCGTTGGGTCCCATTGCATTATTGCCGAAATTCTTGATGAGTTGATCACGTAGTGAGTTTCTTTGATGCTTCATAATGAGCCAAATATATGGTGGTGTTCTACATTGTAAATGACATACATTCAAATCATTTTTACAATTATTAACAGATTTACTTGTACAACTATATGTACTATTTTCGTGTGCTCATTATACACACAGCGTTCGCGTGCAATGCAGGTCTGCACTTCTGGGGCACATAAAGCAGTACTCTTTTACAGAAACGGCGTTCTGCTCCTTTTTAGCTGGTTGTTCATCTGATGTAAAGTTATTCTCCTGATGTAGGGCAAGACTAAACTTTCTGCCATAGATGTTTGTATAATCTTCTCCTTTCATTATTTCCTTGATTCTACAATGGCTACAAATTTGTCCAAACCACCTACGTTGCAATCCCAGCAATATCCAATAAATTCATAAATCACTTTTACCTTCTATCCGCAACTAAGCGTAAGTAGTCAGCCTTGGTAATGACGTGAGGGTGGCTCAGATGATGGTGTGCCTCGAAGTGGCGGCTACTGAACAACTTTCTTGTTTGAAATTGAGAGTTTGGTGTTTTCGGGAAAATTTTTAAAGGAAATCAGGGTTGAGATTTTTTTTTTTGGTTTTCGTAGGACTGGTTGTGTCTAATAAAATCTAGGTGGTGGTTGTGAGAAAAAATTTTACCGGGTGAATTTCTTATCTCCAAACTAGTGTACACGGTATTTAAACATTCGGGAAAAATTAATTTACGTGAACATACTATTTTTTCACAAAGGCGGGCTGGATAAAACTAAATGTACTTTGGTTTTAAAAAATAGGGAAAGGTCGGGATCCAACATTGAAAAGAAGCAAATTAAGAAAGGGGAACTTACGCTAATTAAGATAATTCTAATACTCACTTTTAGTTACCTAATTTTATGATAAGAAATGTATCGGGTCCGGATCTAATTAATTGCTTTCCATCCGATAGCACTTTGCAGTTGGTAAGGTGTCTGAAGCTATCAGTAAATGTGTTTTATGTTGTTAATCTGTAGGTAGCATACGCTAGTAGATCTCGTTAATCAGCTTCGCGATTACGCCCTTTGCGGGTGTTTGTGCAGGTGTTGTAAAAAAATTGGCTGTATGCAAAATCAAACGGGTCGCCAAAACGACTAATTTGAATTCTTTGTTATTTTATTTTACTTAATGACGCGGTTGATTGAGCTTTCCCAGCTTCTTCAGGCACAATCATGTATATCCAGCATACATACGTTAGGCATGTATGCATGGTAGGATTAAGGATAGGTACGGCCAGGATAGGATCGGAAGGAACGCAGTTAGGGTTCTGAGCAGTTCCAAGCAGGTCGTATTACCATATCCCCACGCCCTCTGGAACGCGCGTTATATAGGAATCCGCTAAAGGCGGGGATGGCTTCTTTTATCGGAGTTGAATCAGGTATTTACCATTGTCTAAGTAGTGGGGCTGGAGGGGACTCTGAAATTCTCAATATATTTGTATAAACGGTAGAGGGGACAAAACTGATTATTTGATTATTCTTCAATTTAGGGGAATTTGACAATGGACGATTTAATTAAAATAAAACTTACCTGGATCTTTTATTAATTACAATAACTTGTACGCTATTCAAGCCACCAGCGGTTGTACGTTATAGCTTAATACTTATTAAATCAATGACGTGGTAATCAGCGTTGTCAAGTGAAGGTGTTGTCAGAATGATTGCTTATACATATTTTTAGGTTAGGCAATTTAAAACAAATAGGTTAAGTACGTATCGGTGAATTTAACAAAGTAAACAAAATTTGACGTGACAACATCGAGATATTTTATGAGTTTATATTTGTAATGCGCCCCTACTTTTAGGGTTCTATACTTATTTTATAATGCGCCCTTCTGGTTTGGTAACCCAACGCGGTTTTATTTTGCCTCGGCTTTGCTCAATTGGGTTTATTTTATAAACGGGTGTGGTTTGTAGTACTGGATGGGCTTAACACTGTAACCTTAAATAAAATCCGTAAAGCATTTTTAACACGTATATTAAACAAATATTTACAATAAATAAAATAAACGGTAACTAACAAAATATGTATGTAAGAACTCCTGGTCCGGGTCCTGGCGTCACTGGGTGCGAAGTAGCTTCTGTGAACAAAAGATAGTCTTTTAATCTATTCCTTACCTAAGAGGCAAAGTTTAGGTTACGGTCCTGCATGTACAGTAGCGCGAGCGTTATCCTTGATGCAGTGGTTGATCGGAGCGCCAGCGCAATGAACTCGAATCGTTGAGAAAATCGATATCGTGCTTATATGTTAGTAACTCTGGAGCGCTGAAGCAAGGATGTCCTACTCCTCGGGAAATAATACACGCGAATGCGCGTCTGCAAACGCGAGATCTCGGGACGGTCTTCTTTAATTAATACCGGTTTAATTTTGGCAATTAGATTATTTATCTAACTAAATTAATTACCGATCTCTATACAAAGTTTAATTATTTATAATTAATCAAGGGAACAAAATACTTAATATTAAAACTACTCTAATCGGTTTACGTAAAGATAGAAAAATCTACGTACTCTCTAATTTATTTACAAACGTTCGTGCACCAGGTATTTACGATGGTTATAGTGACTACCAATTTATCTACAAATTTATACAACAGGTTATGGAGGTACTCTTCTGCGATTTAAGACACCGTGTACGGTTATTGTGTTTGTCTGTAGGTAGTGTATAAGTTTCGAGCGGATTTCAGTAATGCACAGAAGACGTAGGCGACGGCCTGTCTTTACTGGATATACTAAGAGAAAGGTCGTAGGTCTTTACAGCCCTGTAACAACCCTTCACCCTCAGGTACTTTGTAAGATACGTCGGGGCTACCCTGCGTTCCTCTAGGTGTACTTTGTGGTGGCGAGTGACGATGGGATCTACCCTTCGTGCTACTCTAGGTGTTAGTGTACTTTGTATTGGCGAGTTCCGTCGGGGCTACCCTGCGTTACTCTAGGTGTATGTGGTATAACTCCTGAATTATTTACGGTCTGTAGTGTTTGAGTGTAAGTGAGATTGTATAACTTTACAACTTACGTGTCTATCAATAGCAGTACAGAATTGAACTTTAGGTTGCCCGGTGCGTCGTGGTGCGTTCTCGACCGATAGCGAAGGACTCTTCGTCGGTGAACAACAGGTCGGTGCTTACACTAAGCAAACGGTGCGGCTGCGGCTACTGGTTTCTGGAACGGCTTGACTTGAATCTACTGAGATTCATCTCCTTTATTATGCGCGTCGCGAGTTTATAAAGGTGCATCTGTGGGCGGTTTCGCGGCTACCGTGCGGGATGCCGTTATGCGATTGGTTAAAATCGTTCTGACGTGCAGAAACTTACGGTTTCTTAGAAATACACGTCAGCGGTGATGAATAAATTATTTGTTGTGCAATATCGCGTAAACTTATGAAATCTTACATACAGGATGGTCCGCACCTAATTTATTCTAAAACACATATGTACAGGACGCTGGTTCTTTACATATTCGCACTATGTTTTAAGTTGTAAATACGTACCCCAAAGTGTGCGACAAGAACAAAATATGCTTGGTAACCCTACACAATTAATGACTTTTAATGTTAACTGTACTTACGATGACATTTTGGCTTTATTGCAAATTTTATTATGGTTTTATAGTAAATTATAATTATAGCGTTGGTATACAATCGATGACGTACAACGGCTGGTGACTTGAATAAGGTATATTTAGAAATATTTTGAGTTACAATACTTAATTTAATTGCATTGAAGAGCATATATTACCTGAAAGGATTTAGTTGAAATGTGTACAGTATTTGAACGCGAAAATTCTATGTTTTCAGAATATCTTATAAATATTATACCATAGACTAAGGTAATGTTACTGAGGAAAGGGGAGGAAAAAGGAAAAAGAAGGAATGGAATGCAGAGAAGTGGAGATATAGCAGGTAAAGGAACTCACCTACCTGGGATACACGATGAGATAAGACAACAAAGATGTATAAGATCGAGTGAGAAAAGGAAATAAGTTAATAAAACAAGGAAAAGGAAACTATTATTTGAGAAACATAAAAAGTGTGGTGTTGTACGTGTGGAGTGGATGAGAAACACCGCAAACATTATCAGAGAGGAACTACAAAAAGAAAAAATAAAGGTGGAGGCGGGAAAAGAGCAATAAAGTTCGAGGAAGAAATGAGTAGAAGATCGGAGTGCAAAATTCGAAAGCCAGAAAAGTATATTATGGAATAAACCGGTATACGAAAGAAGAAATGGAGACACTAAGAAGGGAAGGAGTGAGTGTGACAGAGAGCATAATTAGAAGGGGCAGGGACGCGAAAAAGCAGTAATGATGGACAAAGGTGAAAGAAGGAAAATATAATGTAAACTATAGGAACATTAAGGGAGAAGGAATACCGGGATATCTGAATGGGGAAGGGAAAAGAAAGAAAGAAAATAATAGCGAAATTTAGGTGTGAAAATGAAGAAAAGGGAAGCAAATATTGGACAAAAAGGGAGGACGGTAGAAGGAATACTAGAGGAAGAGGAAAGGGGAGTGGATTGGATGGAATAAATACTGATGAGAAGAAGACAGTTAAGAGGAGAGGATATAAAAGGGAAAAAGGCAGTGGAGGGTATGTAAAGAAAGGAGAAACTGTAGATAGACAAATTAGCATAAACACACATTAGATTTGAAATACTTTGTAAATAAGCAAATAAAGATATATATATATATATATATATATATATATATATATATATATATATATATATATTACGCTATAGATATTTGAACGTACCGTATACTGTCTATGATGCTGCTTGAACACCCAATAAGAATCTATTAACGCTTAAATTTTTTATTTTGAAATGAAAAATTAAAAAGGTCTTGTACGCCCCTAAACGGTTGATGTCGTTTGTCAATTATTAGTAAAAAAGAATAGCGCTACAATTTAAGCTAAATAAATACAGTACAATTTAATGTAAGAGTAATACGTTTAATGATTTCCTTTCGTGAAAATTAACATGCTATTGCACAGAGCAATTTATGTTAAGAGGTTTGAAAGACGAATAAATATCGTAAAGAATATTAAAAGTATATAAAGTTTATTGCTGAGATACTTAAAAGGTTCTTATAAGAATCATTTCCTCCATCAGGACGTTTCGGCAGGATACCACCAGCCATCTTTAGGTGGTACGTTCTCGACATCTGGTGTTTAGAACCGAATCCATATCGTGGTTGTCTTCGGTGGCATTTGTAGTTGAGGTGTTATTTTTTGTATCATTTTCCCTCTCACTGCGACTACGGCCTCTTTCACTACTTTCTCTCCCTTCTCTTTTGGTTTTCCCTTTTTAGTTGTTTGGGCGTGTGGGATCAGAGGCGTGCTTCTTTAGAAGCGTTTTCCAGGTATTGGGTAAAGGAAAAGAAAGGGCCACATATTTCATTCCCTCCCCAAGGACGAGCGACGGCTGCTTGAGCTTTCCAAGGTCCTTCAGCCAGAATCATGAATTCCCAGCATACATACATACATTACGTATATATCCATGGTGGGGTTAAGGATCAGTGTGGTAAGGGTAGGATCGGAAGGAACGGAGTTAAGCTTCTGAGGGGAAGATTCTACCCCAGCATTGTCCGCACATGGCGTATACGTAGTTACCACAACTCTACGAGCTCGGTGGTATTGGATAAACCTTGTGCATCATCTCGTGTTTCATGTTGGACGGTCGTTTCTTATTTAGATGGGTTTCAAAAGTATTCGTTATTAGCAATACCCATCTAAACAGAGAAATGTATTTGTTTTATTTTCGATGTTGACTAGCATATTATCGAAGTCTATTTTGTGTGCTGTGAACAGAAATAGGGAGATCCGTCTCTGCGGCGTTACCATATTGTTCTCTCCTTTGGTTTGTCCTATATAGCTTTATGTGCACTCTCCACAAGATCCGTATCCCCTCCTTCTGGTATTGTTGTCTTCGGGTTCTAGAGAAAGTTGCTGATATTCCTTCTGGTGGTAAAAATGATTTCAATGTTGTGTTTCTTCCGGAGCTTTCCCATCAGTTAAACGATACGGAAACAACGGTTACAATTGTTGTAATCTTACATACACAAGCCTATTGTGGTGACCCTTATACACAGTTTATGCAAATTATATCTGTCAGCACTAGCCAAAAATGAATCCTTATATCTTTATTTTTTCGCGGTGTAGCAAATTAAGGAACCTGTGTATCTCTCAGGGAATTTTTTGATGCTACTGCGTTGCAGTTTGTCACAAGTGCACGCGCAGCTACAAGCACCTTGAGGCCTGTTTGTGTGCGCGTGTGTGTATGTGTGAGTGTGTGTGTGTGTGTGTGTGTGTGTGTGTGTGTGTGTGTGTGTGTGTGTGTGTGTGTGTGTGTGTGTGTGTGTCTGGGTACGTTCGTGTGTGTCGGAAATTAGATATTTATGTTAGAGATAGCTTTTCCCTACACTCATAAACGAAAATTGCGAGCACATATTAAATTTTCTGCAAGACCTTTGTTGAGAACATGTCAAAAATAAGAGAAGGTACGTGAACGAACGTAAAAGTATGAAAATCGGGGAACAGTCTTTCCATTATAGAGCGTAAATAACGCGGAGTATTAAAAATTATTCGAAAATTAGATAAAATTTTGACGAAACCTGGATTTACGAGATTTTGTTAGCAACGGCAGCAATCTTTTGCAACAAACTAGTATCTGTGTAATTTTTGTATTGAGTGATATTCATATTATGTCTTTCCAAATTTGACGAAAAAAGAAACAACCATTTTGTAGAATGGTATTAAAATTCGCTAGCGTTAGTGAACGTTACTTAAACCTAGACTTCGGAAGATCAACATCTCGGTGGCTGTGTCTATAGACGACCTTCATGTGGTTAATAGTACTACCCAGAACTTCCCTTTTTCCTTTTGTTTTTTGTTGGCTGATTACGTAGATAACTTATACAACCAGCTTTACTGGCAATTCAAATTAGAAAAATATTAATGTGGGTAAAAATCCTTATTATAGAATTAGCCTTGACGTTTCTTCGGAAAATATGATTTCAAAAGTTATTTGGCAGCTTTAGGGCGGTCTAACAGAAAGAGGTTTATGTATTTTTAGAATAAGGTGACAGTTAAGCAACCGGCTTGGAACCACTCATTGCGTTGCGCAAACATGTTTATGGGAATCCATTTAAAGGTTGTGTAGATTAAGTTTGCCACATACTAACTTAAATTATCAAATTGGTGAAGTCAGTGTCAGAATTGCACCAGGAAGAATCGAAAATGCCCCTGCGAACTAAATGTTAAAGCGGTTAAAACACACGTACATAGAAGACTTGTGCACTCATTGAATACGGAGAAATAGATGAATTTTTTAAACTGAATTCACCTCTTACTGGTATATCTTCAACTCTTACAATAGAATCAAAAATTGGAACGATGCATGTTCAACAAAGAAAAGATACTCAGTGACATGAAATTGCAAATACCAAGAAGGAGTACGAATTCTGTATTTAAACTTCAGCTGCCATTAAGTAATAATTGATTAACATTTCAGATCAAGCGGTAATGTGATAAAGTCATATCTGTCAGTTCTTTATTTTTTTCTTCTAATTCTTTCGATCTATATTTTTCGTACGATCAGTTAAGTAAATTCGAGAGAGGTCAAATTATCGGTTAGTTCGAAGCAGATTCTTCATTTAAGGAAATTGAAATCGCAATCGGTCTACTGTAGTGCGAATGTGTCGTGCATGGTTTGAAAATGGACAGGAACGTCGTCGAAGAGAAACCGGAGCTTTAAGAAGAACGATTGAGCGTAACGATCATCGCTTAAGACAACTGGCATTTAGATGCCAGTTTTCTTCTACTCGGGAATTGGTGACAAATGATTCGGTGAAAAAGGTCGCCATGTCGTCGAATCCGAAGCATTGGGTTAACATCATGTCGTCCAAAATGTTTGCTTTCCTTTGACTGCGGAACATTGTCAGCAATGGTTACAATGGCACAATAAAAGATCTCATTGGAACCTTGACTGGCATCGTGTTGTCTTTAGTGAATGCTCTAGATTTTATTTAGTCATGCACGACGGTCATATCAGTCAGATGAAGAAGAAGGGGTGAACTACGGAATCTTCGATTTATTGTAGGTGTTGTGGTTTGCGTTATGGAAACAGGTCTCCTTTGGTGTTCATTCAAGGCAAAATGACAGCACAATGGTACATTACTGAGGTGGTCCCTTATTCATGCAATATAATGCACACCCTCAAGGCTTTCCTTTCCTTTCCTTGAATCTCTTTGAACAGGTCCAGATTCATCTTTTGCCCTGGCCTCTAAGATCTGTAGATCTTTCTCCTATTAGGTAGTAGGTTGCGAAACTAGCAGGGTCATCCTTTGACTTTGGAGGGCTTGAGGCAACTTGCATCGATGGCGATACCGCAAGACAAGATAATCTACCTCAATCAATCAATACCACGGCGTGTAAATAAATGTGTAAATAAAATAGACGACCGCACACATTATCAATAATTTCAGTAAGTAATAGAGATTGTTCTCTCGAATCAGTAGACGATGAAAGCTTGTTTCGCTTTATAAACAGAGCTAATGGAGTTGTGGTAGTACGATCTGCTTAGCATTGGGTTGCAAAGGGTTCGATCCCCGATACAGTATACCCTGTATGATGTTTTTCAGTAAGTTTCCCTCATACATAATGGCATAGTTACTTCGTATACGCATACAATATCCAGCTATTTAGGCGAATTCTGAGGTAGAATCTTCTCCCTCAGAACCATAACTCCGTTAGTCAGGTTTCTTTGGCATGTGTGAATCGTTGCGATATTGCAAGCTCATATACCATTAATATAAGTAATTTGATAGTATCTCATTATATTTAGAATTCTACATACAGTTCTACATACATAAAGACAAAATTTACATCGATTGGGGCTTGAACCTTGATGGCGCAGTTGGTTAGCGCGGTACTCTGGCAAAGTACAGGTCGTAGGTTCAAATCCTACTAGAGGTAAACTTTTTATTTATGTATTTAATAAAATTAATAATAATTTTTAATTACATAACTCCGTTAGTTCCGATCTTATCCTGACCGCACCTCTCCTTAATCTCAGCATGCACACATACTTATTGTATGTATGTTGGGAATCTATGATTGTGGCTGAAGGTTCCTGAAAAGCTCAAGCAGCCCGCACTTCCGTTTAGAGAGTGAATGAAACACGTGACCATTTCCTTACTTTCTTTAATTTTAACTAATCGTGATAATACTACTGTTTAAACATTCTTAAATAATTCCAAAAATTATTTTCGATTTAAGTGGGAAAAATTAAATAGATGTAATAGAGAATTTCTCACATATAGACCAGAATTTGTAGTAAGCCATCCTACATATCGATCAAGTTTACAAAGCCGTAACTTTTTTATTTATTGATGGATTTCAGAAATTTTTGAACAATTTTTTTTTCTAAATTATTCAGATTCAAATCTCAGTTTAAAAATACTTACATTTTTTACATACGGTGCCTCCACAGGGTGAGAACGTTTTTTTAGTGGAGCGTCTCGGCGTTATTGAACACCCTGTACATTTACTTTACAGTACCTATATTCGTTATTATTATAACAGTTTTTGAATTTTATAGATCAAGAGATAAATTGAAAAAAATTGTATTGAGACTTTAATAACAATTGAATATGGGAACCACTAAACATAATCATGACATCAATTATCTAAATTTAGGCTATGGTTAGGAATTATTATTATTAATAATCAGTTTCTCTCCCTTGAACATGCTCCTTATAATCCTGTCAACTAAGTCGCCGGTTAGATCGTCCCACTCTTCCTGCAGAGCAATAGCCTAGTCGTTGACATTATAGGGAGCATGAGGGCGACTTCAAATTCGTCTGTGAGGAGCGTCCCACACATGCTCAATCAGTCCAATACACCTTTCGATAAGAACGTTTTCTAATTGAGGCATATTAATTTAAGTAATAATTATTTTGCAGAGTAAGTGACAGAAGTATCAAACAATGTATCAAAAACGTCAAAGAATCTCGTCTAAGCCCACTTTACATTCTTTAAATTTTGTTTACCGAGTCGGAAATTATAAGCGTAATTTCAATTTATCTCTTGATCCACAAAGATAGAGTTAAAATCTAAAAACTGGTATGATGACGACGAAGGTATGTAGCTATTGTACTATACAGTAAATAAACAGGGTGTTCAATAAGACCGAGACACTCCACTGAAGAAAGTTAAAAAAACCTGCTCACGTATATCACCCTGTAGAGGCAACGTATGAAGAAAATTTAAGTATTTTTAAACATTTGAAGCTAAATAATTTAGGAAAAAAAAGTTCTAAAATTTCTGAAATCCACCACAAAATAAAAAAGCCAACTAAGAATGCGAGGTACTGTATCTGGGAAACCATACATCGTAGAGGCTTGCGGAAAAAAAGTTATTACTACAACGGCCAATACAAAAACCTGCAAAATATTTTCATGTTTCTGAAATGGCCGTTAGGGGGCGTAATTGCAATCTTGAATCTAAAAAAGTGATGTTTCTGTGAAGTCTGCTACATTAACCTAATAAAAAAATAACTGATCTTTGAAGTCGAGGATAATCTGAACTTTTTTTGTTTGGCACTTTTTGACGAATCTATAAAAATAAAGTGGTGGGACTATTCAAAGGTTTCCTTAAATCACCCGCGTTGAAAAGAGCTTTTCTTGGCTACAAATGTTATAATAATTGAAGTTTTGTTAATTTCACATGTCGTCGCTAGAGGGTTTTGTTCGACTTTCCGACAGAAACGGTTAATTTTCGCAAAAAAATTAAATGCATTGCTATTACTTTTTTTCATGATCAAGTAGCTGTATGATGCCTAAACAAGCTCGCGAAAACCGCATCTCGATATCTTGTTCCTAACCTAAAATATCGGCCAAAGAACACTTTATATGAAAATCCCTTAAATTTTTATTTTTTTAACTATATTTTCTGGAATTGTTTCTATTATTAAGTTGTGGCCCTAAAAGGACCGATTTAAAGGAGGAAGGTTTTAATGCCCCGTAAATGCTCGAAATGCTGACCATCACTCATTGCATTGCTGAGGCCTCTTATGGGCAGTCAAAGCTGCAGCTTCAATTTCGGCTCTGAATAGGTTACCTAGAAATTGCAATTTTAAATGTTTGTAAATTTATTCACCAGAATAAAATCACCCTTTTTGAAATTACTGCGGGCAAGTAAGCAATGCTAAAAGTTATACGAAAGGCCTAGTTTTTGTTTGTTTAAATGCACGTTCACTATGAATGTATACGAAAAATACAATTAATAGAAGCAGGCAATGAAAACAGATACCTAAACAAAACATACATAATTCTCAAATTGTCAATAGTTGTCAATGCTTTCGCGTTACTTTGAGCAATTTTTGTGCTTTCAAAATGCGTTTTACGAATAACGAAGCTGTTGATATGCTTGCGGTTTATTTTGAATGCCTTCAGAATTCCGCAGTAGCTAAAAGAGTTTACGCGGCTCGATATCCCAATCGGCGTCCTTGCGATGTAAGAGTTTTTCCCCGATTAGTGGCGAGCTTACGAGTCAATGGTAGTTTTCGGCCTACGTTCTACGGCAAAGGATTGGAAGAGCACAAGAAAATATTAACTGTGTACTGGGCTATCCTCATGTTAGCACAAGAGCTTTATTCACTGAGTTGGGCATATCACGGAGAATGGTTCAAAATATTTTGAAGGACCATAGGTAAGTTCTCATGGTCATCAAAATATATAGGTATTCGTCTAAACTCTTTTTAATTACTTTAAGAATGCACCCATATCATGTCGTTTTGCACCAGGTCTTGAAAGAGGAAGATTTTGATCGAAGGTTAGACTATTGCCATTGGATGTTAGGCATGATACGCGAAAATAGAGAATTTTTATTTCAAATTCTTTGGACCGATGAAGCCACCTTCAGTAGTGACGGGAGAGTCAATCTGCACAATATGCATTATTGGTCTGCAGAAAATCCCCATTGGTTGCGTGAAGTTCAGCGCCAAGGAGTTTAAATGTATGGTGTGGCATACTGGGAGGCAGAATTATTGGGCCATATTTTTTCGAGCAACCCCTAAATGGCAATGTATTTCTTGACTTTTTGGCCAATCAATTACCGTTGTTGTTGGAAGATGTGCCTCTGGAAACAAGGCAAAAATTGTTTTTGCAGTTGGATGGTGCCTAGCACATTTTGCTATTAATGTCCATGTTAATGCAGTATTTCAACAGCGGTGGATTGGAAGAGGAAGTCTGTTTCCATGGACTCCGCGATCGCCAGACTTAACTTGCCTCGATTTTTATTTATGAGGGCGGTTAAAGGACATCGTGTTTCGGACTCAACCCACTACTAGAGAAGATATGAAAAACCGGATTCGTAACGCAATACGTAACATACCGAGAGCCGAAATTGAAGCTGCAGTTGTGTCTAGTCATGAGAGGCTTCAGCAATGCATAGAGCGTGATGGTCAGCATTTCGAGCATTTACTGGGGCATTAAAAACCTTCCTCCTTTAAATAGGTCCTTTTTAGAGCCACAACTTACAGAATAGAAACAATTCCAGAAAAATATAGTTAAAAAAAATTAAAATTTGAGGGATTTTCGTATAAAGTTTTCTTTGGCCAATATTTTAGGTTAGGAAGAAGATATGGAGATGCGGTTTTTGTGAGCTTATTGCGGCATCATTTAGCTAGTTGTTAATGAAAAAAGTCATACCAATGCATTTAATTTTTTTTGCGAAAGTTAACCGTTTCTGTCGGAATGTCGAACAAAACCCTCTAGCGACGACATGTAAAACTAACAAAACTTCAAGTATTATAAGATTTGGAGCCCAAGTTTCTTAAAATCGGCTTAGCCGTTTCGAAGATACAGGGGGTTATTTAAGGAAACCTTTCAATACCCCCCACCACTTTATTTTTAGACATACGTCAAAAAGTGTCAAACAAAAAAAGTTCAGATTATCCTCGCCTTCAAAGATCAGTTATTTTTTTATAAGGTTAATATAGTAGAATTCACAGAAACATCACCTTTTTAGATTCAAGATTGCAGTTATGCCCCTTAGCGGCCATTTCAGAAGCTTGAAAATATTTTCCAGGTTTTTGTATTGGCCGTTCTAGTAAAACCTTTTTTGCGCAAGCCTCTACGATGGATAGTTTCCCAGATACAGTACCTCGCATTCTTAGTTGGCCACCCTGTACACTTGATCGATTTTCGGGTGGCTGACTTCAAAGTCGGGTCTGAATATATTAAAAGCATTTAAGACATACTTAACAACTGGTGCTTCAAATATAATTATAAATACTTGCTTACCTTAACTGCAAAAAAAATAAAATTAGAATAAAAACTATAATATTGACGATATTTACATTTCTTCATTAGTTTACCTAAAAATTATTGTGTATAGTTTGGGAAATTGAAACATAATTTTGGTATGACAATAGACGACCTTACATTTTTTATTAAATAACAATCACAAGTAAATTATTTATTTATACAATTTAAGTTTTGATAAATACGGAGCCAAATTAGAACATAATCTGAATTGATGCTTTACACGCATAGTTATCTCCTGGTATCTAACAGCAAATTATTCAATAAGTAGTTTTTATTGTATTTTTTTAAATAGGTGGTCCGTTGAATCGTAGGAAATAGTTTTTTTTTTACCTTATTACGAGAAATAGCACGGAATGAATAAACAAAACACCAGTCATTCAAGCAGGGTTTCAAAAATAATAAATATTAAAAATAATTAAGCCAAATTAAACTCGGTGCTCCGCTAGAAAAAGGAATAATTATTATAGCTACGGTATAATTTGAGATACTATAGTTGACGCATTTCTGTAATCTTCGCTTCACTTAACCTTCAAGCCATTCCCTTGCGGGGTAGGCAAAACAATCCCTGCCCCTTACTTATTTTTTATTCTCAATCTTTCTCCATGATTTCCTATCTCCTCACACTTCCCTAGATTCCGCAGGATTCATACATTGTGTCTGACATCTCCTTTTATTTTTAATATTTTTAAAACACCGTATCTTTCTTTCTTTTAACCGAGCTGGTAGCGTAGTGGTAACACGACCTGCTTAGCATTCGGGAGGTAATGGGCAACTTAAACGTTTCCATACTCTAAGTTTCACTTTTATCACAATAAATAACGATAATGGCCCTGTTAGCTCTCCCGACATTAATTACCTACTTTTCGGATTAATTAATTACGATTAAGATGAAACATAGTAATAAAGGTAAAGGTTACCTTAAATTTTGAAATTGCAGTCAAGGACAAATGTAGTGTAAGACAATATGCAACACAATGTTATAATAAAACTTAAAATCACATATAGTACCGAAAATAAGAGTTGGATGAACCTTCATATCTGAAAACAAAGAAAAAATGTTCAAAAACTTACCACTCATACACGGATCTGTCATTCATAGTCACATCTTTGTATTTTTTTTATTTCAGTCAGTACGATTTTATGAATTTCAGCAACCATCTGGCACGGGTTTTAAAGACACTGTTATTAATTTGAGAAAGAAAACGGTTTAGTCATTTTTAATTTAGATTTTTGATTACGAATTAGAGCTAGTTACTCGTTTATTTAATTATTTATTTTAATTTGTTTTTCTTATTTAACTTTTTGTTACTACACATATAAATACAATTAATTAATAATATTAATATTAATAATAATTAATTAATATTAATATTGATAATATTAATGGCATGAATGGACTTACCCTTACACATGGAAAGAGCTTATTATCATTATAATTCTGAAGATCGGTAATGATCCACTAATATCGTCTAGTTATAGATCTATAAGTCGGATTTCCACTTTGGATAAGCTTGTAGAGTTAATGATTAATAACCGACATTTACGGCGGCTGGAAACCGACACTCTCCCTTTAGATAGCTTCCGAAAATTCCATTCAATTACCAACCAGATAGCTTACTTAAAACATGCCATCTAAACGGCTTTTGGAATGCGGGAAGTAGTCTTTTTTAACCTCAGGAAAGATTATGACATGTGCTTGGGCTACCATACGCAACAGAAAGTGCATGATTGGGGTTTTGTTGGAAATTCGCCTCTTCTGATCGTACCTTCTTTGCATGATCGTCAATTGATGTGATACATTACTACTCATCGGAGTTAATAACCTGGTTTGCAGTAGCAATAGAAGAATCGGAATCAGTCAATAGACATCTCCAAACTGAGATGAATGATGTTAACAATGCAGAACCTTTCGGTATCCAATTCCTAACTGAAAGGACTATGCGGGTCTCACTTGGACCAAATTTACACTTAAGGAAGACTTAATCCAGGCTAAGAATGGAATCAAATTTCTAATACTTAGTTTAGACCCAAAACTTACTTGGATTGTTCATTCAGAGCTCAAGTCTAATTGTCTTATGAAAATGTAAACTATCGCCATTATTATAAATAATTAAAATACTCAGCGTTTTGTAAATGGTGTATTATTTATTTTTTTTACATAAATTTATATATCTCGACAACAATTACAGTTATCGTCCTCAGTCAACGGTAATTATTTTTCATATTTCATAAGTTTGTTCTAACATTTCAAGCAATTCTTGCAGGATTTACTATTTACTGAGGACATAACACTAACTATTATCGAAAGGTATAAATCTGTGTAAAATATCAATGAAAAAACTCAAAAGCTAGGTATTTTAACCATTTGTCTTAAGTTGATGAACGTCATCAGGGTATTGGCTGGCCCCAAGTTGTGTGACGAACTTCGAATGCTTCTCCAGATATATCGCTCGTTTATTTTATCTAAATCGATTCTGGTTTTATTGTGTGCTCTTCCGCATCCACCAGCATTCTCAATATGCTTGACCTGGTTCATCACTTAGGTACTAGAATTTGTCCTGGAGCTCTACTTGGCACAGCGTCTGCAAGCCTCTGTATCAAATCCCGACTATGCCCATTTCAGATTAGGAGAAAATCACTTACCATGTGTTACTTGTGTCGAATGAGCGCACAGTATAATTATAAGAATTTCAATATGATTTTTAAATCGACTACGCCACAGACCCTAAATAAGCCGTTACGTGTCCGAGCCCGGGACTACTTAGTTATACCGTCAGATTCCACCTGTATTACCATTGAGATACATTGAAATACCTTCACAGAACATCCCAATTAAGACTTTAGTCTAAACCGCGGAATAGTGTACCCTGTGTCGGGCGCTACGTTTGTCAAATCGCCAATGTTACCGCGATAGAAAAGATAATTAGTGGATTTTTAATATTCTGATGATACGTCATAATTTGTTAATGTTTTCGGATATTTTATTTATATATTTTTATGTAAGGAATGTGGGAATGTATGTAACTGATATTTGGCTAAGGGCAAGGAAAAACTTTTTACTTAAGAAGCGTAACGAATTATTCGAAACTGTTATGTGTACATTCTTGATGTAAAAGGTCACTAGTTTAATAATTAATTACGTCGGTATATACTGCAGTCAAAGACGTCTTTGTTTGCTATTAGGAAATTGACGGTTTGTTACGGACGAATGCATACTTTTAAAATTAAGATTTCGTTCTGTTAGGAATGCGAAAACTGTTACCACGAAATAATTTCCTGTTTTTTAAATGTTACTTGCAATAACTGGGGTTGATTTTCGGGAGTAAATATAGTTATTTTGAAATCGGAGGAAATAGCAGTTGCGTTTGAAGGTTTGGTTGAGCCGGATTGCTTTTATTGTTTTAATTAGAAATTCCCGTTGTAAACCGTTCCGGTCTATAAATATTTCGTAGTGTACCTTTCAGCAAAACTAAAACGCTAAATCGTTCTTTTCTTTTAGTGTATGTTTTAATTTAAATCTTTCTAAAAATTAATCAATAATTAACCGCCGCGGCGCCGAGCTTTAAAACACGTATCTTCACTCATCGTGTTGGTGGTAAAGTGTTTAACTAAAGGGAATATATTCAAGTGCAAGTAGGTATTTTTGTATAAGTGAAAGTTCGCAGCAAATCATTTTAGAAGCCCATGTAACGTATTAAAAATCAAACATTGCCATGCAAAGGTATCTCATTCGCACGCGGGCTCATTAAGCTGAAATCATCTAAAATAAAATACATACAGGGCTCCCTCACTCTTATCTTTGGGCAAATTAGCATTGTTTGTTGCTTACATTTATATATGTGTAGAGGTGGGCCTGGCGAGCGGGTACAGGATAGACCTTGTTAAAAATTGTTAGGCAATTTCCGAGTGTTTACATACTCCCGTGTCCAGATGACCGTTTTTAACTGCTTGCATTGTGACATGCTCCTTTCTGGCATACTTGTCATTTATAATATATCTTATTGTATGTTTTAATCCTTCGGGCATATCTTCACTTTTGAATTTTTACGGAATTGGACTGTCCGTCGGTTTGCTGAAAACAATCTTCCTACTTTTGTCTCAAACTTTTAGAGCACAGGATGTTGTTTGGAACACTGCCTCAACATTGCCCAAAATGCCAAAGTTATCTCTTTCTAGGCAGAAGTGTTCGTAAACACTCAACTCCTGACAATGTTCGTTTAAAAACTTTCCGGACATTTTACATTTTATTCAATCACAAAAATGGCCTAAACGAATTACAATTTATACACAACCAAATAAAATTTATTTTCCTCAATTTTTTTACTCTATTTCTTACTTTTAATTGCTCTACGCATTTAATTGGTTTTAATTATTTAGGTACGTTTACGAACTTGAAAGTTTATATCATCATAATATAAGTATTTATGCATTCATCTGTTTTGTGTAAAATTGAAGTTTACGATTTTGGAACTAAAAAAACCTTCGAATTACAATTTTCTTAGCTGGAACTTTTTTTTTGTGTGTACGATTACAGTTAAAAGTTACAAAAGTAACTGAAGATAATAATGGTTAATTTGTAAAAAAATATCATAACTTAAAATTTAAGCGGCTTGTTGAATATTCCGAATTAAGGAATAAACCATAAGCAATTAGATAGTAAAACGATTTTATGTAAATTACATAATAATATTTTATGCAGATATTCGGGCTTAACAGAAATTGTTCTTTAATTGTTTAGGTACCTTTAGGAACTGAACAGTTTATACCGTCATAATGAATTTATTTATTCAATTTAATTTATTTATGTTTGTAACATTTTAAAAACGAATTTGTACTATTGTGTAAATGATTTTAAGTTGACATTTGCCATTTATGTGAAGACATGTGGGTGCACATTTGTATTTTCTTATACCGTATGCACTTATATTGAACCTATGTTTTAATGTACAGTGTAGGTTCTAGTTCACCATCCGCGACGTTATACACAACAAAGTTCTTTCCATCTTCATCATATCACATTTGTAAAGACGACAGAGTTGCATGTTGGACCATAGAGGTAGAATAAAAGCGCTAATCCGACATCGGAATTCTCTCATAATTTCAACTATATGAAAAAATGTCATAGAACATAATTAATCTATGTGAATAAGGTATGTATATTGGTATTTTTATATCTGTGAAATGTATAACTGTTTCAGAAATATTTGATAACAATCAAAAACATCACCTAATACACTCCCCCTCCCCGTCGCTGAATTTCTTCCAAAATCAAAAACAAGCTTAAATTCAAAATTTAAAGTACGTACGTGTTTTAGTTCTGCAGTTATCTTGGGTATTATCATACATCTACAAACACAGACGTCCACGTCCGCATGTTCATGCCCGCACGCTCCCACGCACGCACTCACGCACAAACACACACGCAAACTCAAACACATACATACTCACGCACGCACCCAAGCACACGCACCCACGCACACGCACACTCACGCGCACACACGCATGTGCACACGCGCACACACCTAACCACGCATAGGCGCACCTGCTCACGGACACACGGACTCCCCCCCCCACACACACACACACATAGATCATAGCCGATCGTAAATAATATTTGGACAAACGTCAAAAAATAACCTAATAAGTCGATTTCTCGATATTAAAAAAAGTGGATCACATAATCTTCTATCCCTACATAGGTATATGTAGGTTGGAAGGTAAAAGGGAACAATCTAGTATGGGAGCAATTAAAGCAAAACGGGTAGTGTGAGCGAATTGATTGTGTTTTAGTACCGTAATTATTTTATTGATATAAATGAGTTAGGATTTCATATTGCAATATTTTCTACAACAAAGCACTGAGAAGACCTTAAAGAGCGTCATGGGAAGAGCACTATGAAGAGATAGAGAGTACTTCAGAATGTGACAGTACCCATAACATACTCTCTAAGGATAGTCAGTGTTAAATAAGTAATCTGCTAAAAGACACTGGACAATATACGAAAACTGAAAAGAACACCACAATAGAAATATTTTGAGTACAGTTGCCTGACTCGGATGTAATAGACCAATCACCGATTGACTAGCAGGATCAAGGGTCTGGTGACTCTCAAAGGAGAGCATCCAGGGCGGAGTGTGTAATAGCCAATAAAGTGATCATATTTAATAAAATCAAATTGGCGTTAAACTCAGTTGATCCATATAAAGCACCGGGAATGGATTAAATTATTCTAGCCATGCTGAGGGAATCGGACCTTCTGCTCTCAGCATTCTGCAAGATTCTAAAAGCCAGCCTAGCTATGAAATACCTTCCAAGAATATGGAGACTAACCAAACTGGTTTTTATACCTAAGCGGGTCCGACCAATTATTATCAGGTAAGGGCTGATATACCAATTAGTCTTATGTATTTGTACTTAAAACATTAGAAAAACTGTTCAACAGGTATATCCGGGACGTTGTGCTGGTAACCACACCACTTCACCGAGGGCAGTTTGCCTTCAGAGCAGGCTTATCAACAGATACTGCGCTTCATCACCTGATTAGGAGAGTTGAAAGAAAGCTGGAGAATAAGGAGATCCTCCTGTAGGCATTCCTGGACGTAGAAGGAACCTTTGATTGTTCATCATTCAACTCTATTTCTACAGCCATGAGAAATCTAGCTCTCGAGGAAACGTGTTGCAGGTAGATAGACTGCATGCTATGAGGCAGCTTGGTATCTTCCCTACTGTGGAACCTTGTCATGGACGAGCTGCCAATAGACCTCAGCAACGGACGTGTTTTACCCCTTGGATACGCGGATGACTTAGTCATTCTAGTGAAAGAGAGATTTACAGTACGGTCAAAGAGCGCACGCAAATGGCCCTAGATGGAACAACCAGGTGGATAGAGAGGACAGTCCCCAAAAAACATCCATTGTATCTTATACGGAAAGGAGGAATCTAGAGAACCTAGGCCCTCTCCTTCTTGGCGACGATGTATGGGGTCTGAGACCAAGTGTGGTGCACTGGCTGTATACTAGGGTAGTTAGACCGGCAATAACCTATCCGGCTTTGGTCTGGTGAAATAGGAAACCGTCAAACTAAAACTATGCAAGATACAAAGATTTGCCGGTTAAGACATTACGGCGCAGTGAGAACTACGCCTCCGCTGCAATGGAGACCCTATTGAACCTCCGTATTCTTGAGCTGGTGATTACGCGGGGAGGGGGCTAGATTGGGGCTATATAGATTACATAATTCACAGCACAATCTACGTACAGACATTGAGCATACGAGGTTAATTAACAGTATTGGCGTCCCATATTTGATATGAGAACGTACCATATGAAGTCAAAGCATCTGGCTACTCCACTCTTCGAGGTAGTAATTCAGGATCGAACAGAATGGAATGAACAGGGATACAAAATTCTTTCTGGTTAGTCTAACCTGGTACACGGACCGTTCAAAAACCGAGGCGAGTGCTGTGGAGCCAGGGAAATATTTCGGTGTGCGCGGGAAAATAATAGAAGGGCCTACCGTGGAAGGCGTATCTATATTTTTTCTGACAGCCAGGCGGTCCTAAAAGCACTATCAAGCCTGGTCTGGGAGTGTTATGAAGAACACAATGGCCTGGGTTCCTGTCCAGTATGGAATCGAAGGAAACGAAAAGGTAGACAAACTCGCAAAACGGCGATCAGCGTGAAATTAGTATGGCTCCGAGCCTGCATTGGGAGTACCCTGAAGCGCAACCCGTACCTATACCAAAGAATGGATCTCCAATCAACATCAAACATACTGGATAAACAGACCAACATTAACACATAGCAAGGCATTTGGAAATAGGCCTTGCATGAAAAGGAAATTTGATGGGGGTCTCCATCAAATTTATTTAGATTCTTCGGTCAGGAAGCGGAAACAGCTACACAAATTATGTGTGATGGCTGTTAAAAGACCACGGATTTTCGGGTATCCACAAATAGAACCGGAAGACCTAAACGCACATTCCGTTAGTGACATGTGCGTTTTGCTACAGGGTATTAAGGTCACGGATTGGGTGTAACAAAGCACTAGGGAGAACAGAATAAGGCTTATAGGCTGCAGTGCCTCTGGAACCAGTTAATTAGGCGGACCCGAAGACCTGAAGTACTGATAATAACATGCACTCTACAATAAATAGTAATTGTCCCATGCAACCAATTGGTATAGCAACTTACGTACTTTAGCCACTCCCTTAATTAACTATGTTTACAGATAATAATTTGTAGAGTTATGACTGCTACCGCCCGTAGCAGTTACATGCACACCTAGGGTACCGCAACCCTTTCGTGTTATAAATTTATGTGTACTCTCACCACGAACATTGTGTTATCTATTGTAGAGATTGTTGTCAGCATCAATTACAATTTTATCATTCAGTATCACATAGTTAGTATTCATGTATAAAGGATCATATCCTAAAATTACAATTTTAGGATTATTACGATTTACTAAGGTGGTCATTCAATTGGTGTATTTTTATAAGATTATCACGTTAGTCCCGGTTGTACCAAATAAGATTATTTGTGAGTACTCTTGCACATTTTTGTGTTAGCACGAAACTGCGCAAGCGTTTAAAATATAAAACAATTTGATGATTATGATGTCTAAGGTAATATGTAATATGCAACTATTTACAAAGAATCCTTAAATTCTAAAATATAGAAACTAAACGATCACTCTGATTAAACAAAAAAATTATTCGAAAAAACTAAACTAAACTATCGGTTTAGTTTAATCTATTTGAGATTTAGGCAATTGAAGTTCCATTATATATTATGCTGTAAAAGCAAAATTAGTACTGACTTTCAGTCAAATAAATCGATCCTATTCACACTCTGTGCAGCACTACAATGTAAATACAGTAATTAGGGTTTAATTATAAGACGAACTACCAAGAGTAGATTTTCTATTCGAATCCTCCAGTACACACTGACCTGCTGCGTTATTACGTCACACACACACACACACACACACACACACACACACACCTGGAGAGAACGTTACGGCAAGAAATTAATTCCTCGTGTCATCGTTAACTTAGCCAGCCGGACAGAAAAGCTATCTGCCTAAATTCTGCCGACCCCCCAGTACCCTCTAGAAAGCGCATAGGAACTGTTTGTCCAGGTTTGTTAACCGACACTACTTACATAAAAACACACACTAAAGTACAAAGTGTCGTTGGATACAAAACGATTAACCAGGCAGAGACCCAATAACTATTTCTGTCATACAGTTCCAGTCCGTAAATATTACGTAAATAAACGTGAGTATTATAATTCGCGATAAGAACTAGATTATAGAATGAATCCTGTACCCAAGCATTCTTTGATATCCAATTACACAAACGTTTATTTTATGCCGCCAGTCAGTATAAAAGTATAAAGATTCCAGTAAACCAATCGTTATTAAAAGTTCAAATACCTTGTACAATCGTACCGAGATAAGGAATTTACCAGATAACACTTCTCTCATACACCACCATCATTCCTTCCTAAGGAAATCCCTGTAAAACACGACAAGAAAACCCCCACTAAGCAAGCTCGTTATCCACAATTAAATTTCCCCTCTGCAAGTAACCCTTTAAATCTTGTAACCACCTGTTTCCACCAACACATCAATTGTATATTCTGAATACAGATATAGATACCTGGAAGAACACAAGAAACCCTTTCATTCTAATTTCCATCAATTAGTTATAAAACGATAATCATAAGGGCTCTTATTAATAAAATGCTACGTTTGATAGATTAGTAAAATATGTTAAAATTATATTAAAGTGTTTAGATACAAAACTGTGAAAACGCAAGCAGTTATGCAAGTTCAATATCGATCTTCTTCCAGACCTAAATATTTCAGGCATTTACTTCTCTGCTGTTATCTTTTTAAAAATATTTCAACGAGAAGTCAAACGCTTTTGCACAATTCTTAATTGTAAAATTTGCATAACCCCTTTGTACTACTAAACAGGGACGTAATGAAAATATTGCCTGATTTCTCTTTATTCTCTTTAACGTAATTTGAGTTAGTTTATTATCATTTAAATTCATTATTTTACTTGGAGCGCTAATAGTATTTGGAGTGTGTAAAGAGAGTCGCCTAGAGTAGCAAATACCAGAAGCGTCCGTTTAGTTTAGTTTGGTTGCAAAATGAATCTGTTTTGTATTTCTCTGGTTTTCGTTGTATTTTCTGATTGGTGTATGTCAGAATTTTACCAGCTATTTCATCATTGAAGACATGGATAAAGCAGTCCACAAGTTCAAGATGTTATCTCGCAACATCCTTACTTCCAGGGCGAAAATATATTATATTCTTTTTAGACTGTGTATATCTAGTACAATAATATATGTATTTTATTTTCTCCTGTTACGGTTTTTGCCAGTTGTACCAATGGAATATCACAAGATTCGCTATCACTACATATAACATCGTGACCATATCCCATCAACGAGATGCTACCATCACTAACAGAGCTATCCATTTTACATTCTGCAACTTCTTCTGCTTCTATATTTTGCTCTTCTTTTATTTTATATATCTTCCCCTTCTTCGTCGGTTTCCAATTTTACATATGCCGAAGGTTCGGATTTCTTGTCATTATTTTTTCCACTTCTTTCAATATATCTACCTCGGTTAAAGGCCAGTTATTGGCTTTTTTAGACGCCATGTTGATGCAGTGAATAAAAACGCCTCGTGTAAATAGAAAGTCTCAAGATAACACGATTAGAGTTACCACGTAGAATAATATCCCTTGTGAAATTTATAACGTTACTAGCAGACCTTCACAAATTTTACTAGTAAATGTCTCCAGACAGTACGATTCGCGGAAAACTAAAAGCCGTTGACACTAGAACACACTCCAACCACAGCGAGGAAAGTACATGTATCTGCAGTTTTAAGAAAGTGAGGATATCGATCGATTTTGGCTGACGCCTGTAAAAATTAGGACGGTCTGGTATTCTAGGGTTAAGCTGCGCTTGAGTGACGTTTTAAACTAAACTATTATAATATTTGGGCTAACATCCAAAATATTGTAGACCAATAGTTGAGGAAATTTATTTTAGATGCTTGCGCTATGACAATCATACCATCCCCTAAATTTAGCAGGCCACTCCGGCCTACGACCCTAGCTCTACATTCCTAAGTCATGTCATTTGATTATAACACCGTCAGAAAAAAAACGCGTTATATGATTTGAACAAAAAATGGCAATTGGTGGAATGGTAAGTGCTTCAGGAATTTGATTAACTATAATGATTATTACTCATAGTAAGCGTGCGTACATCTCGCTGGTAGAAGGTGAGAATCAGGAGAACGAGGATCGGTATAAAACAAGTAGAGATGGTCACAAGAAGAGTAATTGTACTTACAGTTCCTCCTACTGCAAAGATTTAATGTGAAATATTCTAACGTAACGGATTAAATTATGTTGAGGTCTTGCAATTGATTGTATTTCTCACTGATCATCTAGTGGGTTTCATGTTGATAACGTGTGCCATGTCTGAGGTTGAAAGTTGTGTATGGATGTCTGGTTACCGTTTGGCTGGATTGTATTCGTAGTTAGTTTTGGAAGTGTGAGGGGTAAGTTACTTTTGGTTTTAGTGGTGGAGATATATACACGTTAGTATTGAACGGTTTGTTTGGGGGTGTTGAATAGGTATGCTTTCCGCTTGCACTGTGTGCTTTGTTAAGGAAGTATTTGAGTGGATATCGTCTAGAAATGATGATGTTTTTGTTAGCCCTACTACATGCAGGTTGCTAGAAGAAACTTGTACTCCGGTGTCTTTTCCATTTATAAAAAGAGTGATAACGGTCAGGAAAGGTTCTTGTCGAATTGCAGAAATTTAAAAACGAAATATTGTACCATAACGGTTTATTAAATTTTCTTTTTGCAGTTAATGGTAATTTTCGCACCATTAGAAAAGGTTTTCGATCTTTCTTGGAGGTTATTAAAATCACATCTACTTCAACCCTTCAGTTTCTTTTTTAGACTATCAAACCGTGCACGTAACGTATTCTATTTTTTTCTTGCATATTATCCTTTTAGACCATTTTTAAGTCTCAAACTGTTTATAATAAAATTTATTGACGTCTCATTTATATACAAATTATTTCGACATCGTCAATTTTTCCCTAAAGCACCAATCAATCATAAGTTTCTGTCAAAACCGCAAACACGTATACTACATCAATTCTTTAATATTAAAACCATTTGTTCTTTTTCTTAATACAACCAAAATATAGAGAATCTAAAATTAGCTCACCTAAAGGTTTTGTCAATGTTCGTTGAATTGTTACTATCACGGTTGAGTCTTGCCCCATATCTATCTAAAAATCAATAAATAGTATATTAGGAAACTCCTACCTCATATTTTTACCCTTACAAATATCTATAGGATTTAATAGTGGATGACACTAGAGAATGTGTTCATATTTGAAAAGCTTTTGTACTTCATTGTACAACACAAATAATTCTACTCCTTTGACCTTTAATTCTAATACCTTTCATATCATTCATTATTTTATTTAATTAAAATGGTTAAAACGTTTTATTAATTTATTTTGTTAGTGAATTCAGTTAAATTCTGATTAACATTACGATGGATTGTGCAACGTTTAATTGCTTGAAATCACAAGAATATAATTACTTCCAGGAATTTTTTTAATTCGGTTTGTAGGGTTATTGAATAAATGTAATAATGGTAGTCGAGTAAGAGTTTATTGGACTTACGTTTTGGAACGATTTATTTGCTCACCATTCACGTTTATGTTAAAGACCTATAAATAATGACTGCTCCCAAATTTTCTTTTACATTGAGCATTCTACGTCTGTGAACTCGAATATGTGGCTTTGCTTACTGAATTTATATAGCTCTAGAATACAATGGCAATATTAAGTAAGAACGTGTGAAACTGGGTTATGTGTGTTAGGATAGGGTGATGTGGGAATGGTTGCTATAAATGACTTCTAAGGTAACTATTTCTTATTAGAGGCATTTAAAGTTATTTCTAATTGTTTTAAAATATAATTAGTTTTCTTTAAACTCACAAAAGCATTCTACGGTCGGACTAAGATCTATCTATTTGCGTACGTTTTGCCATTTCAGTTTCATTTCTACGTGTGAACATTGTGTTTTTATTCTAATATACCTGTGCTTACCTATTACCAGGTTCTTGTAAATATTTCTGCTTAAAGGTTCACATTCATTAACAATAATTAAGCTTTCCCTTTTCCCGTCGTAAGTAATCATTATTAGATTTCCACGCCAGAATCCCTACCACTACTATTTCGTCCAATCACGTATAAGTGTACCCCGAAATTTATTACTCGAACTCTCGAACAGAGAGATTCTACCAGTCAAAGATATATTTGTCACGAAAAAATAGTTAACCGTGATAGTCTTCACGATGGGTAGGCCCTACAACCGAGAATAGTGGTTGTACGATTACTACCAGTGCATGACAACAGCCGGCTTGTATCGCGGACACGATACGAGATATCGCCGCTGCTCGACCTACCGTGGGAGGTTCGAGCAGCAGCGCACTACTGGCCACCGCCACAAAGAGGAGGTGGTAAAAGAAGACGATACCAGCACCGCCGACCGATCTAACCCTTCCAACTGAGACCCTGTTGGCGGTACCGAAGTCACCGAAGAAAAAAGAAACAAGAAGATGCCCGTCCCGGTTCCACTAGCCCCGATGAAATTAACTTCAGGACACAGAGCTTTAAACCAAAAAAAAAACGCAGGATCGCCAGTCAACACCAACGTGATCACCAATGCGTTCAAGCCCCTAGAATCCGCCTCCGAAGACACGGAGACCGATTCCGGCGAGGTATTCGCGGTAATCCTCCGTCAAAAAGAGAACTGGGTTACCTTCTACCGAGAACTTGACAGACGTAGAATTTCCTTACTCGAACCAAGGCCGTCAACGAGGCAATGTGATCGATGTCAGGGTTGTCATCACGCATAGCGCTGCTGCAGATCCACAGGGCGGTTTGTCAAGTGGGTTGGCGATCGCCACAGTAGTGAATGTACGAAACCCCGCACCGACCAAGCGAGGTACGTTAACTGCGGTTGGAGACTACCCCGCGAGCTACAGAGGCTACTCGAAGTACCCTCGACCTCCTCCAATGAATAAAATAGAAACCTAACAGCAATAAAAGAGGACTCCGCCTTCTTCCACACGGACGTACGTCAGTTACGCGAAAGCACTGGCAGGTGATGTTAAAAAAACGGAAGTACCGAAAACGGGCTAGGCTTCAATCGGTATCTAGCCTATCCTATCCCGTTTTGGGGTTTGAATTCCTGTTGGGCATCTTCCGATATCGTAATATTGGGAAGGGACTGCTGACCTACCGAAAGGTAACAGCGGCACTCACTGAGACGAAAAACTGGCTGACCTGTGATGAGTGATCTTCGGGCACGGTCAAACGGTGCTTCCTGTTTTAGAGTAAACATACAATGGTCCGCCGTGATTAATGACGCCCCAGGATGAGTATTACCGTATCATTTTTACTTACACTGCGTTCTGCTAATAAGTATCGTTCACATAACTGATATTAGTCTATATTTACTTCAGATACACAGGGCATCAACGTCACCTACATCAGCTGAGCGACAACAGGATAGCACACAATTCTACGCAGCTGCACAACCGAAGATCAACACCCACGGATTTCCTTTGGATTACGACGAAACGCAATACAATTATGTCAACATGCACACACAATATTACACCAATCTATCAAACATACATTCCATGCGCTGAGCAGCGCACCACCAATACGTAGAAGCGGTTTCCGTCTAGAATCTACAGCCAACAGCAGCACCTAGAAAGTAGAAGAAATACTAAATCATCACATGACTTCAAGAATAGCGACATCACAGAGGAACAATTTCAGGACACCGCCACAGCAAGAAAAATCGACGTCGGCACAGCAGCAGCCTTTCAATAAAGGCTGTTTGTATTAATTTTGTATTTGTTTTATTTTCATATTTTTTCCATCCTTTTCTATTGAGCCTCTGACTTCGAAGCGTTTTTCCCTTATGGTGCAAGGCTGCACCTTGACGGAGACCCTTTTCGTTAAAAAACAGACTTTTTACCCCATTTTGCCTAACGTAAAGTACTATGCTACTGTCACAGTTATTTCCCCAGCCCCTGACGTCGCCCGACCACTGACTTAGTACTGCGCCCACACGCTCGCCTCACCCCCACCCTCCGCAAGCACATATTCGCAATCCAACTCTTCATCCATTTCAACTATATCCATACGATCCTATATTTCCACATTCTGGAACTCCTTCCCAAAACCCGCACATAGCACAGAAACACACAGAACACACACCTTAGCCCTCTGTTACATACACTCGCACAGTTACCTATACCCGTTCGGTTACCTACCCCCGCTATCCCGCTTAACCTAAACCGACATGTTAGCAATCCTTGAGGTATTGTCTCCTCAATATTCCAAAAACCTTTACCACCCAGAACACTATTCAATTCGATGAAGTCCTCGAAACTTCTGCGGACGAACTAGACGTTCAACCACAACCACAACCGCCACATTGCCTCATTTCTTGGCGAATAGTACGCAGCTTAGGTTGCGTTACCATTTCGGTAATCCAACCATTACCCAACCCAACCCTCCGGTCTTTGTCCCACAAACACTAGCCCCAAACCTCAATGCTTTTCTTGCGTGGTTCGTCATGTAGATAAGGATATCCCTGTCAAAGAGGTCATCAACCTGTCATAGGGAAGCACCTCGTTCGGATGACAATACCGATGCGAAACTTCCCTAATCCCACCACCTTTTCCCAAGTGCTACTTTACCTGCACGCGGATGAGCCGCGCCTCTGAGGAGTATCCTTCCCAGTTCATCCGTTGTCCCAACTGTGCGCAAGTCAGAGATCTCTCTACAAATTTGCCTCTAACCAAAGGTGTAATAACTGCGGGGAACCCACCCACCTTACTCCTTGTAGTGCCGGAAGGTGTAAATCCTCGACCCTACCCTGTCTTCCAGAGAATCGGACTCAGAAAACAGAGCTCACATGAGAACTCCACTATTCACCATTCTTACTATCAAACATACACACACACACACACACACACACACACACACACACACACACATATATATATATATATATATATATATATATATATATATATATATATATATATATATATGGTGTCGCTATTCTTGATATCATGTGCTGATTTAATATTTCTTCTACGTCCTGGGTGCTGCGGTTGGCTGTAGATTCTGGACGGAAACCGCTTCGTCGTAATCCTAAGGAAATCCGTGGGTGTTGATACTCGGCTGTGGAGCTGCGTAGAATTGTGTGCTATCCTGTTGTCGCTCGGATAATGTAGGTGACGTTGATGACCTGTGTATCTGAAGTAAATATAAACTAATATCAGTTATCTGAATGATACTTATTAGCAGAACGCAATGTAAGTAAAAATGATACGGTAATACTCATCCTGGGGCGTCATCAATCACGGCGGACCATTGTATGTTTACTCGAAAACAGGAAGCACCCTTTGACCGTGCCCGAAGATCACCCATCACAGGTCAGCCAGTTTTTCGCCTCAGCGAGTGCCGCTATTACCTTTCGGTAGGTCAGTAATACCTTCCCAATATTAAGATATCGGAAGATGCCCAACAGGAAGTCGAACCCCAAAACGGGATGGGATAGGCTTAATACCGACTGAAGCCTAGTCCGTTTTCGGTACTTCCGTTTTTTCAACATCACTTGCCAGTGCTTACGCGTAACTGACGTACGCTCGTGTGGAAGAAGGCGGAGTCCTCTTTTATTGCTGTTAGGTTTATATTTTATTCGTTAGAGGAGGTCGATGGTACTTCGAGCAGCCTCTGTAGCTCGCGGGGTAGTCTCCAACCGCAGTTAACGTACCTTGCTTGGTCGGTGCGGTGTTTCGTACATTCACTACTGTGGCGATCGCCAGCCCACTTGACAAACCGCCCTGAGAGTCTGCAGCAGCGCTGTGCGTGATGACAATCCTGACATCGATCACATTGCTTCGCTGACGGCCTTGGTTCGAGTAAGGCAATCCTACGTCTGTCAAATTCTCGGTAGAAGGTAACCCAGTTCTCTTTTTGACGGAGGATTACCGCGGATACCTCGCCGGAATCGGTCTCCGTGCCTTCCGAGGCGGATTCTAGGGGCTTGAACGCATTGGTGATCACAACAATACCGATGCGAAACTTCCCTAATCCCACCACCTTTTCCCAAGTGCTACTTTACCTGCACGCGGATAAGCCGCGCCTCTGAGGAGTATCCTTCCCAGTTCATCCGTTGTCCCAACTGTGCGCAAGTCACAGATACTTTTACAAATTTGCCTCTAACCAAAGGTGTAATAACTGCGGGGGAACCTACCCACCTTACTCCTTGTAGTGCCGGAAGGTGGAAATCCTCGACCCTACCCTGCCTTCCAGATAATCGGACTCAGAAGACAGAGCACACATGAAAACTCCACTATTCACCATTCTTACCATCAAACATACACACACGCGCGCGCGCACACACGCACACACACATGTATATATATATATATATATATATATATATATATATATATATATATATATATATATATTTAGATTTTCACAAGTTTTAAATAAGACATTTTTTCTTGGAAACTGTAAATGTAAAAAATTAATTCAACGTTTCGGGAACGTCCTTTGTTCCCTTTGTCAAGAATTTATTTTGACCATTACAGAAATTGAAACAACGTGTAACTATTTTTTGACTTCGGGTAGTTGATCGGCTAGCAGGTGTAGAGGTGGCGAGGTCAGGAAAAGTTATTTGAAAAAAAGGTGATGGAAATTTCTGGAAGATTTGGATTTGGTTGAAATTTCGAATCAACTTTAATGATATTCTTCCAAAATTTCGGCATTATGGAAGTGCCATGTCGTTTATTGAGCGCGTTGGGTCTTCTTTCAGTTTCAACTGATTCTCTAATGATTCGTTCATGGGTATGTAGAGGTGTAATTAAATATTAATTAAATATTGTTGGAGTTAATTTGGTGTCCTGTGTCTAAACGATATGTAACTAAAGACAATGAAGGATTGTGCTGTTTAATTGCTAGTCTGCCGACATTAGTTTTTGGAGGGTTGCTGCACGGTATCTCATGCACTCCATGGGTTTTATTGGGAATTTTTTCTTTGGGGTTTCTTAAAAGTTGGGACAAAGTGGATTGTGATTTGAATACCAGTTTTTGGGAAATTTCCTTCCATTGTGTCTGTAATTCCTTTGATATAAGGTAGAATAACAGAAATCCTGTGTTCATTGTTTGACAAGTTATTAGTTCTGAGTCTTCTTACTTCTTTCGTAATTTTCGATATTTCTTGATGTTTGTATCCATTTAGAAGTAGTATTTTGTTAATAGACTGCATCTCTTCCATTTCGGAATTCTGGTAAGCTAAGTGGTAAGAGCGCAATACCAAAGGTTTCACAACGCTACTTAATTGACCAGGATGGTGGTGCGAAAGAGAGTTCAGGTATCTGCTCGTATAAGTTGATTTTCAATAAACTTTAGGTGTATATTTACCATCAAGAAGTCTTGTTATCAGGGTGTCCAAAAAGGGGAATGACCTATTTTCTTCAACTTCCACAGTAAATTTGATGAAAACTATTCAGGTTTTCTTTTCCATTGGGCCAAACTACGAATGTACCTTAAATATAACGGAACCAACATTTATTAATTTGAGTATACCTTGATTGATTGAGTGTATATATTCTAGAATTTTCATCGAGTCGGCAATAGGTATTTTGGTGAAAAGTGACGTTACATCGAAACTAACTAAAGTGGCATTTGGATCCAAGGGTACATTTTTGATTTTGTGTAGAAAATCATAAGAGTTCTTGGCGTAGGATGCAGCATCTTCACAAATCGGTTGAAGCATTTTTGCTAGATAACGAGCAAGGTCATGAGTCAGGGAATTGAATACACCGACGATAGGACGTATGATCAGTTTTCTTTATGTAATTTTGGGAGTCCGTATATTTTGGGAATTCTTGAACTCTTCTTTCCTGGAATTAGTTTCTGTTTTACTTCATTGTCTAATTTTGTAGAATGAATGGTAGGTTTTGTTTTCTATTCTATGTAGGTGGTAGGATTGTCCTGATTTTTCTTATATTCTGAAGAAGTTAACAGTTCACACATCTTGTGGTGATAGTCTTTGGAGTTAACAATAACAGTGTTTCGTTTGTCAGAGGATAGTATTAATATTTGGTTGTCTTTTTTGATCTGGTTTAACAGGTCTGGTTTGAGAATTTTGCAGTTCTTAAGAATGTGTGCTACGTTCGATTCTGTATCCTTTAAGGCATACTCCACGTTGGTAATTATCTCTTCTACGGTAATCCGTTTGGGAGTGATGGCGAAATCAAAGCCTTTACCTAAAACATTCAGAATATTATCACTAATTTTTTTGTCACTGAAATTGTGTACTGTCCTGACACGTTCAATTTTTTTCTGTCGGTTAGTTTTTAATCATTAAGGACGATTCCATAGTATTTTCAATGAGGCGATCCACCGTATCGAATATGAAGGAATGAATTTTGATGGCGTGTAAAGTTATAAAAGGTACGGTTGAGATATTACCTTTTTATGATACCTTCCAAACTTTACATGCCATCAAAATTCATCCTTTCATATTCAATACGGTGGATCGGTTTATTGAAAATACTGTGGAATCATGCTTAATGATAATTTCTGGACGTCTGTCTCAAACATCGCAAGCCAAGAATGTAGAACCATTAAGTACATTACATACAAAAGCAATTCTATAAACAAATTCACAGAGTACCTATGGGTTCGCCACTCTCTCCAGCTTTTGGATCATTTTGAATCTACTGCTTCAAATTCTGCAGGTTTCAACCTAAATGCCGGTTTCGTCATGTTAACCGTACATTTGTAGTTTGGCCTCTTCTTGTTGAGGAAAAGTACAGCTACGTCGCACCCATTCGCTTCCGTTAACTATTGTTTTTTTAGGTTCACTTGCAATGAAGATGTCTGCTCCTATTTGTTTTGCAGTAGCATACGCGAGGTCACGCAGGTTAGTTTGGAGGACTTTTATTGTATCCTTCTGGTAGGAGAGGTGGTGTACCTTTCTCTCGCACCCTTTGCTGTATATTTAGCCTTCTCATTAATCAATTTCCTATAGTGTTGGACAGTTTGTCCGGTCGGAAAGATCTCCCTATCCTTTGCAAGTGTTTTCTTTATGATCCGCTTTACTGCAGTTAATGCAGATCTTAGTCCTGTCCCTTCCCTTACACTCGCTTGTGTAGTGCCCGAACTCCAGGCGCCTATAGCATCTATTGATATTAACTCGTGCTCTTACTCGACAATGCACTCGTCCTATCCTCAGCGTTCCTTTCAGCTATCTATCCAGCCTATTTTCGAGTGCATTGTGGCGATTTGGCTACCATTTTGGTTGGGTCTACATGATAAAACTCTTATGTCTTGGCAGTTCACGTTACCCACGCTTTGTCTATGAATTTATTGTACGACAATACGGAAATATAATTTAATACGGAAATTAATTTAATACGGAGTAGTATAAACAAAATGGTGTGAATTATAAATGTGAACAATGTGATTACACGACAAAATAGAAAATTAATTCAATACAGCGTGGTTTAAAACTCAATGGCGTTAAACATAAATGTGAAAAGTATTACTTTGCAACAAGGTAAAAAGAGTATTTCCAAAATGAAAAGTTAAATTAATACAGGGTAGTTTAAAATTTGTGTAGTGATACTGATCAATGTTTTAGTAAACGATTGGCCAATAGTAACAGTTGAGGAAAATTTTCGTGGTTCCGCCATTAATTATAAGCTCAGACTGGGTGGGCAAGTTGCATATACGCAGAGATTATGCCGCTATGTGTACATGTGAACACCCCCTGAAGAAACCTTTCACAAGGTAGACAGAAACGGGAATCGGACAAATTACCTCCCGAGTGCTAAGCAGATTATGTTACTATTCTACCGCATAAGGTATATGGGCAGTGTGATAATCTTTGTTATTCCGTCTATCTTGTCAGTGGCGAAAGGTAGCAAAAAATTATACAAAAGAACCTATTTACGTACGTGGTTACAGGGTGGCAGATAATAGGTGATAGCTTCTAACTCAGTGTTCCTTTATGTACCGAAGGCGCTTGATTAAGTTTTGGTCTGAACTATAAACTGACCGCTTGTAGATTTTTCAAATCAGCACAATTTGTAGTATCAATATTAACATATTTTTTAGGGCTATTCCGCTTACAAATTATCTCCATTTCAAAATGCTAGAGATATCAAAAAAGAGTATAAATTGGCAAACTATCAAGCTGTTAAACATATTACATCCCGTAAAATGTGGTTTTTGGAACATTATAAATGAGACAACATCACCGGTGATTCCGTGTGGTAGTGAAATGTTCCCAAAGCGCGAAACATTAAAAAATTAGTAGTATCTTATCAAAAGTTTGCTATAGGTTAGTCAATTTGGATAAATTTTTCACAATTTGGATTTCGCGCAGCTCTTTTCATAGCCAATAAATGTATTGGGGCTTAGCTACTTAAAAAACATACTAATTAGCAAGTGCTGCAATCCTTTCGAAATTGAATGGTAATGGCAGGCAAAGGGGGTAATAATATGATTGATATTAATTCGGTAAATATATAGTCTTCGGTAAAATAAAAGTATTCATTCAGGAAATGCATTAATTTTGCGATTTCAGAGAGTTAGCGACTTCCTTAGGGTCTTATCTCACATTTGGTGAGCTGAAAAAAGGAATGTTATCCTCAGAGAGCAGTGACTTAGTTATACTACTAACAGACGAAAACTGTAGTAAGTCTTATAGGCGCTTTTCTTACAGGAAACCTTCAAATTTTGTCGTGATTTTCAAATATAATTTTGCTAAATTTCGAAGACAATAAGAAACACTGCGAATCTGCAGATTTTAGACCCTGATGCACATATTAGTCTGTAACTTAAAAATGCCATCAACAATTGAAAATATTCAGTCACAAATCCTCTGCTAATGTAATTGTATTGCAGATGAATCTGACAACACCATTTGGAAAGGATCGAACGTTAATCATATTACTCATTACTTCTGAAACCGGAAGTACAAATATTTTAGAGGGATTATGGAAAGTAGTGTTAGCAAATGTTAGCTTGTAAGGTCCTTTCTTACAATTTTTATATTTGCCGCGGCTAAACTGCAATCGGTCTTTAAATTTAAACTAAAGAGGGGGGTGGGTTCGTCGGTATCTTTAATCTTAGCTCTACACTGTCCACATAAAATAATTAAAATAAAATGGTTTAAAAATATATTTTCCTATATTATCCAAAGCTAATATATATTCACACTTATTCTAAATCAACTAACATAAACTGTGACAATAATAAACAACTGGACGTCCTGATTGAGACGGCGGCGTCGGGGCGTCCTTCCTTCCACTCGCTCGATGCGCTTCTGGAAAATAGATGTTAATACACCCTAGTTACACTCAATAATGACCGTAATATTTAAATGATTAATAACGTGGTGTTTAATTAATTATTTATGCTTGATACGGCCCTGTATATAAAAGAAAAGAATTTATAAACAAACTACTGGTTATTCAAAACGAGGGTTGCGCGAATCTAGGTCACTAGTGAAAATCGATATCCCGAGTTCATGATAGTACGCATGACGGTTGTACCGGTCTAATTACGTGCGGCTCTTTACCTTTAGTAATTTCTGGAAGACGGACAGGCGCGTATGCTTCGTGAAGCAATTTACTTTCGCGATGTATTATGTTTGAAAATATGACTTATCTTCAGAGGTTTATTCTCGCATTAAATGTAGACTGGGCGGATTATACAAGTTTGGTTGTATAATTTATATCTGCACGTTATCTGAGGGGATGTAATTTTATAGCGATGATTTCCTTTATGCAAATGAACGAAATCTCACGTAGATATAACTGAACGTTACTTACTGGTATACGCACAAAACGCGTATTTATTAAAGGCGGTTTTTATACTTGCGGAATAAGCTGGTGGAAAACAATTAATTGATTGCTTTCTTGAAATCCAACTACTTAGCGCGTGGGTATCGGTGTACGGTTTTCGGCTACGACAGGTCTTTGACGGATACTCTACGTTTAATTCGTTTGTGATTACAGGCACTTCGGTCTTTGCCAGCGAGCTGGTGAATTCAGGTGTTTAGAATGTAAGTGAGAGTAAATGATAAAAGCTGCAGGTCTATACAGTCCTACTTAGCTCTCGTCGTCAGGTATATGTTAGCGTGGTGGGTGTATACTCCCGACTACCTCGTGGCTTTTGCCCGTAGCGGTCTGGGGGTTGGTGTGTGTTTGCGTTTGTGATCTCCCGACTACCTCGTGGCTTTTGCCCGTAGCGGTCTGGGGGTTGGTGTGTGCTGGTGTTCCCGACTACCTCGTGGCTTTTGCCCGTAGCGGTCTGGGTGTTTTTGGTGCGTGTGTTTTTACTCCCGACTACTCCGGGACCTAGCCCGTCGCTCTCTGGGGGTTTCGGTCGGTTTAGCGTGTGTAGACTCCCGACTACCTCGTGGCTTTTGCCCGTGGCTGTCTGGGGGTTTGTGTGTGCTGGTGTTTATGTTGGTGTTCTGAATTACTCTACAGACTTACGTGTCGTTAATCACAAAGATCGAGGATAGCTATTTACAAAAGATTCGCGGTGCGCGTTTGCAAATACAGGGAGCTAAACTCGCGGTGGCGATCACTAGGTCTGCGGCGATTTACTTTAACGCAACCGTCACGTGCAGGTTTTCTGGAATCGGAGTTAGTCAACCGGACTAACTAATACAGGGGCTGGTATAACCAACTAAATAATTCTCGGCGGCGGGATGCGTTTACGGGGCGCGTTTTTAAATACCGATAGATAGAGATCTATAGATAGATATATATTTTTAAGGTGCGCGGCGCGGTTTTTTATAGAGGACCCTCGGTAGGCGGTGGTGGCTTCTGTTTGGGGGAATCCTATTTGTAATTGGCGGAGATTACTCTGACGTATAAAACTTTCGATGTTTTATGAAATCTACGTTGGAGTGGAAACAAATTAATTTTTGTTGTGCAATCAAACGAAATAATGAGAAATATTAAGTTAGGTACTGAGTAATACGGAATACTAAGAAATATTAGATTAAGTTTTGCAGGTGGTTGAATACCAAGAAAGCTTACATCATTTCTTTTACGAGGGCTGATTGTTAAATAATTAATTAATTAAAAAATTTTGAAGTAATGACTTGCGGTTCGTTACAAGCTTTAGCTCTAAGCGCTAAATTTGTAACATAACGCCATAATATTTTGTTAACATGCGTCACAGTTACCTCGAATTCAAACGGAAGAAAGTTCTTTGCCAAAAGTACTTACAATCATATCACTTCCGCGCAAAGAAACGTCACTAATTTGTTACACAAACTGAGTTAAATGGACAACGTGTAATTTTTACGAAAAATTTCTATTCTTACGTAATTTGTGTAAATAACTGTATAATTAACACTACTGTCGCTCTCTCGGTGGTTTAATAGTTGGAGATATATATCATATTAATATCGAATATTATAATGTGTAACATACTCAATAAAGAGTTGTTTCTAAAAGAATATTTATTTTTAAAATTACACTGAAGGCAATTTTGGTTAATTTTCTACCATTTTGTGGAATTATAAGTTTGTGAACAATAAGTAAAGTCAAGTTCATAAAGGCGTAAAGTATGTAATTAAGTGGATTATTATTCGAGTAGGGTGTAGTTATCGTAACGCGTTAATGTGCTTAATCCCAGCAGCTGTTTTATGTTAGTTATGGGAAGAAAATCAATTTCATGTGTGAATCAAGAAACGTTAAACTTGTATGTTTTTCACATCCAATAATATGCTGAAAACTTTTCATTCTTTTCATGTCGATTTTGTAAAACTGAAAAATTCTGAACTTTGGATTGTATATCTGAAAAAATCAACTTTCGCAGCTTAATACTTCCACTACGAGTTGCCTAACCATCAAGTTAAATTTCTTTTTCTTTAATTATAAATATCAAATATTAGGTTGGATTATGGAATTGATTTAAACTATGTTAAGCTTGCAACCACAAGTGCTTACGGGTTCACATTGTTATTGAACGGAGCTTTATCATTCCTACACTAACAATGTTAATCATAACCAGACAAGGTCTTTCATAAAATGTTCGTAAAATATTTACAAATATACCTAAAACAGACCTTTGATACTTGTATTTGACGTTACCGCATTGGTGTAATACTTTAATGCGTAATGAGCAAGTATTTCCATTGTCTTCTATAGCCCACTTTCGAATTTGAAATCTAATTGCTCAAGAGACAGTTCTCCATTACCTATACTTTCCGTAATTGTGTTTGCATTCACATTTAAACCTAGCTTCCTTCCTTGTTATATTATCTGTAATTGAGTCAAATTGAGTTTCCCATCATCTCTATTGTGGTATTGATTAAACGTTCATTTGTGAAAGCATTAATTCAGAAACAACATGAGTTTATCTAAATAAACTTATTTGATTAACACTTTAACTAAAATGCTTTGAGAATACTGTTATTGTTACTTAAGATTCGTTTCGTAAAATAACGGAAGTATAGTAGTAATTGAGCTCTTTGTTGACACAAAGCACGTACGAGTTTTACACTTAGAAACTGTTTGTTTTTTTTTTTCTGAGCTCAGATTACACGATTTTATTTAAGTTGCATGCAGTTATGCTAGCGTGTACGATTAGTTGCCTCTATGTGGGTAAAATGTTAATAAACATTAGGATAAAAAAAATTTGCAATGTACATTTGTGAGGGAACATCGGTTTAAAGACAAAAAATAATTGTAAATCAGAACTAAAAAACGTTACATAAAGCAATAGCATGTTTTCTTTTCTAAAAGTCAAGTTAAAGACAGATGTAACCAACCCATTTCCTGTTCCATCTCACTTATCCTTTCTTTCTGTAAATCTTTGCAACTTTATTGCTATAATTATGATCCCATAATACCTAGACGAAGGCTTGCTCACATTACCTTGGATCTAATAGTGAATTACAGTGACTAGTGCAAGCAGCGAGATAGTGGATTCTACTCTCGACATTATGTCTTACATTTTGGTTTATTTTTAAACCATTCGACAATTTTAGTTTTAAGACTGCAAAAATATCGCGCCATTTAAATATCGAATCCGTGCATATTTAATGTTAATTAAATAACGAAATTCTTAGACGTATAACATTAACATCATCATACACGTTTACATAGTGCAATGAAAACGAGGTACTAGAACAACAAAGCTTTGTATACTATACTCTGTTCCATCTTATGTTGCATTAGAGCAAGTCACGATATTTTTTTCTGTAGTGGTATTCCCAAATGGCAAGAAGTCAATTTGACGCCGTGCTGTCGAAAGTAATCGTGCTGGTGTTCTCCGTTTAAGTAACGCATATGAGGATAGTCTCGTGTTGAATTAATCATGATTTGTTGAGAAAATGTCAAAAGTTATCGCAAAGAGTACAAAGTTGTAAATTTTAACGTGCTTAACGACGAAGAGTGATTGAGAACTTATCGTAATGATGTGGGATATATTTCAAGTACGTAAGAACTTAAATCACATATTCGAGAGCACATAAGTATGTACTTAGGTTCCACAACAAACTATTCTAGACATCATATCGGAAAGACCTCAGTATGTAAAGTCGACTTATTGTGATAGATGCGAAAAATCTGAGTTTTGGGGTTTCACCTTTCGGACAGATCTACAACGACTAATTTGGCTTTAATTAGAAACATGAATATTTTTCTTTGTACAAATTTGATTTGATGATGGTCGAACGACATTATTTCGAATTTTCAAATCAATGAGTTACAACCATAAATGTGTCAATGTACAGGGTGGCCAACTAAGCATGCGAGGTACTGTATCTGGGAAACTATCCATCGTAGAGGCTTGCGCAAAAAAAGTTAACTAAAACGGCCAATACATAAACCTGGAAAATATTTTCATGTTCCTGAGATGGCCGCTAGGGGGCGTAACTGCAATCTTGAATCTAAAAAAGTGATGTTTATGTGAATTCTGCTATATTAATCTAATAAAAAAATAACTGATATTTGAAGTCGAGGATAATCTGAACTTTTTTTGTTTGGCACTTTTTGACATATCTATAAAAATAAAGTGGTGGAGGGTATTCAAAGGCTTCCTTAAATCACCCCCTGTATCTTCGAAAAGGCTAATCCGATTTTAACAAACTTGGGCGCGTTGAAAAGAGCTTTTCTTGGGCTACAAATGTTAAAATAATTGAAGTTTTTTTAGTTTCACATGTCGTCGCTAGAGGGCTTTGTTCGACATTCCGACAGAGACGGTTAATTTTCGCAAAAAAATTAAACGCATTGGTATGACTTTTTTTCATGAACAAGTAGCTAAATGATGTCTAAACAAGCTCGCGAAAACCGCATCTCGATATCTTTTTCCTAACCTAAAATATCGGCCAAAGAGGACTTTATACGAAAATACCTTAAATTTTTATTTTTTTTAACTATATTGTTTCTATTATGTAAGTTGTGGCCCTAAAAAGGACCGATTTAAAGGAGGAAGGTTTTAATGCCCACGTAAATGCTTGAAATACTGACCATCACTCTGTGCATCACAAAGGCCTCTTATGGGTAGACAAAACTGCGCATCAATTTCGGTTCGGAATAGGTTACCTAGAAATTGCGATTTTAAATGTTTGTAAATTTATTCAGCAGAATAAAACCACCCTTTTTGAAATTACTACGGGCAAGTAAGCAATGCTAAAAGTTATACGAAAGGCCTATTTTTTGTTTGCTTAAATGCATATTCACTATGGATATATACGAAAAATACAATTAATAGAAGCAGGCAATGGAAATTTTTGTGCTTTCAAAATGCGTTTTACGAATAATGAAGCTGTTGATATGCTTTCGGTTCATTTTGAATGTCTTCAGAATGCCGCAGTAGCTAAAAGAGTTTATGCGGCTCGATATCCAAATCGGCGTCCTTGCGATGTAAGAGTTTTTCCCCGATTAGTGGCGAGCTGACGAGCCATTGGTAGTTTTAGGCCTGGGTTTTAACGGCAAAGAATTGGAAGAACACAAGAAAATATTAACCGTGTACTGGGCTATATTGAAGGAAATCCTCATGTTAGCACAAGAGCATTATCTACTGAGTTGGGCATATCACGGACAACGGTTCAAAATATTTTGAAGAACCATAGGTAAGTTCTAATGGCCATCACAGTATATAGGTATTCGTTTAAACTTTTTTTAATTTTTTTATGATTGTGGACCTGAACAGGCTAAATAAGGCCTATCGTGCTAAAGCACTCAGGAACACTTAGGAGGATGGATAGAGGGATAATGAATTGCCAATAGATGCCTATGAACAGCTACCTTAAATTTTCTCATATCATAAGTGAGGAACTAGGGAGATCATTCCAGAGTTAAAGTTAAAATTACTTTAAGAATACACCTATATCGTATCGTTTCGCATCAGGCCTTGAAAGAGGAAGATTTTGATCGAAGGTTAGACTATTGCCATTGGATGTTAGGCATGATACGCGAAAATAGAGAATTTTTATTTCAAATTCTTTGGACCGATGAAGCCACCTTCAGTAGTGACGGGAAAGTCAATCTGGACAATATGCAATATTGGTCTGCAGAAAATCCCCATTGGTTGCGTGAAGTTCAGCGACAAGGACTTTGGAGTTTAAATGTATGGTGTGGCATAATGGGAGGCAGAATTATTGGGCCATATTTTTTCGAGCAACCCCTAAATGGCAATGTATTCCTTGACTTTTTGGCCAATCAATTACCGTTGTTGTTGGAAGATGAGCCTCTGGAAACAAGGCAAAAATTGTTTTTGCAGCCCAGCACATTTTGCTATTAATGTGCGAGAGAATACTAATGTAGTATTGCAACAGCGGTGGATTGGAAGAAGAAGTCTGTTTCCATGGACTCCGCGATCGCCAGACTTAACTTGCTCGATTTTTATTTATGGGGGCGCTTAAAGGAAATCGTGTTTCGGACTCAACCTACTACTAGAAAAGATATGAAAAATCGGATTCGTAACGCAATACGTAACATAACGAGAGCCGAAATTAAAGCTGCAGTTTTATCTAGTCACGAGAGGCTTCAGCAATGCATAGAGTGCGATGGTTAGCATTTTGAGCATTTACGGGGGCATTAAAAACCTCCTACTTTAAATTGGTCCTTTTTAGGGCCACAACTTACATAATAGAAACAATTCCAGAAAAATATAGTTAAAAAAAATTAAAAATTTAAGGGATTTTTCGATATTTTAGGTTAGGAACAGGACATCGCGATGCGGTTGTCGCCAGCTTGTTTAGGCATCATTTAGCTACTTGTTCTCGAAAACAAGTCATACCAATGCATTTAATTTTTTTGCGAAAATTAATCGTTTCTGTCGGAATGCCGAACAAAGCCCTCTAGCGACGATATGTGAAACTAACAAAACTTCAAATATTATAGCATTTGTAGCCAAGAATAGCTCATTTCAACGCGCCCAAGTTTGTTCAAATCGGCTTAGCCGTTTCGAAGATACAGGGGGTTATTTATGGAAACCTTTGAATACCCCCCACCACTTTATTTTTATACATACGTCAAAAAGTACCAAACAAGAAAAGTTCAGATTATCCTCAACTTTAAAGATCAGTTATTTCTTTATTAGGTTAATATAGCAGAATGCACAGAAACATCACTTTTTTAGATTCAAGATTGCAGTTACGCCCCTTAGCGGCCATTTCAGAAATTAAAAATATTTTATAGGTTTTTATATTGGTCGTTGTAGTAATAACTTTTTTTTACGCAAGCCTCTACGATGTACAGTTTCCCAGATACAGTACCTCGCATGCTTAGTTGGCTACCTTGTACAACAAATTTTATGTGAAATGAAACACATCTTTGTAGCTAAAATTAAGTTTTTAGGAAAATTTCTGTAGTTGCAAAGTTCAGGCGGAATGTCAGATTTGTGTATCTAGACGAAAAGTAGATGTATCAAAATGGTTCTAATGCCCATCATTGGGTGCACGACATCAACAGTAATCCATCCAACATTAATGGTGAAGGTAAAAGGTTTACCATTTTGCACGCGGGATGTAATTTACGGTTTTTGGAAGCTGTGACTACTTACTTGATTCGGAGAACGAGGATCGAGATTACGAAAAGACTATAAATAGGGACCGTTTCAAAATGAAGTGATGAAACAGCCGATTCCCGCGCTTCCCAACCTACTCGGAAATTGTGTGGTGGTTATGGATAACGCACCATATCGTTCGGCTATGTTAGACAAGCCACCCTCGTTTTCTAGTTGGAAAAATCAGATTAAATAGTGATTGGTTACGCACGGGGTCGAAATTGAGGAACAAAATTGAACCTTTTAGGTCCACAAAATTATGAAAGTATTTAGTATATTGAAATGCCAAGCGATTTTTGTTAAAATTATTATAATAATCAGACAAGTTCTGAATATCCATCGAACGGCAGTGTTCAGAAATTAAGGCTTTATACAAATGTTCTTCTACAAATGTGGCAAATACTTTGTTCGCACATAGAAAGGATTATTTCAAATGATTGGGAGAAACGTATGAGAAATTTTTCGAATGAATTTATATGTATATATATATATATATATATATATATATATATATATATATATATATATATATATTGTTACGGTAAAAATGTTCACTAGGACGACGTAAAAGATAAACCTGGTTTTTGCACGGCTAACTCGGCGTGCGGGTGAGGGTTTATTGGGACAAAGCAGTCTCGTCTCCGTAGTTTACGCTATCTATCAAAGTTGAAATCGGGAAAATGACACAATAGGTTCGGTAGGCGCCAGGATATTCTAAAAGAACACACTAGGGTGTTCTAAAATGCGAATTAAACGACGGTACGTAGTGATCCGAATACCCAACTTACCACACTTACCAAATCGTAACGCTTGTAGCTCCAGGTCTCTGCAATACTGCTTCACCTGAAAGGCTTCAACTCTGCACCTTAATCTGCTCAACTTACCACCGTGCAGCAATATCCAAATTCAATACAAATCTCTAATGTTCCCCTTACGTTAAATTACTAATCTCCCTTAAACTAATCAAAATAACACATACTAAACTGACTTCAATTCAGTTACAACTCTTTTTTAAACTTGTAATTACGTTACGTTAACTTAATCTGGCAACAAAACAAAACATAAGAAACCAAAACTGCAGCTTCTCTTAATAGAACTCGACGACGCTTTTCGATTTGAGCAATATATCATCACCCTTTGTCAAGGCTAAATATTAAAATAATTACTCCAAAATAGTAACTAAGTTATACATCTATTAAATCAAAATAAATAGATAAAACAATTAAAATTTAAACATGTCAATTTGGATATAATGGTAATCGTATCTTCTTAACTTTTACCTCATTGAATTCTGGCCAGTAGCAAAACTATCTTAAGCTAAATTGCATTCAACGAAATTCTATAAGCTTGAATTACGTCAGCACGTAAATCTTATATAAACTGATTAATGAAGGTAAGATTTTATTTACCTCCGTGCATAAAATATTAATGGTATCAAGAACACCTTAAATAGCTACTAAACAGACAAAGGAGACTGTCAGAGAACGTTAACAAAATGAAACACTAAATTAAAAAAATTGCTTCCATCAGGTTCCTTCGTTAACACACATGACACCAAATATTCCATATAAAACACAATCAAATTTTATTCTCACAAGTCGCAAGATCAACAAACAGAATATAAATTACATTACCTAGGTCACACAGGCAAATAGGAGATGATCCTTGCTCGGCGAAAGCGTCGTGTACGACTCGTGCAGCCCACGGTGTTACTGCTTCTCGACGACACGAAACTGCCTTACCCCAGGTCTCTATCACGTATTCAACTTGCTTTTTAATTAATTTCCAATAATGCCTCGTAATTTATTGCAGCAGCATTAACTAGCTTAAATCACTTTAATAATTTCTTTTAACTTCTAGGTTGTCAAGGTTCGACTAACAAAAGAAAACACTCAACAAATCGTTTTGCACAGCTTAAATTAATAGGTTTAATTACGAACAGAACAATCCTAAACAGTATGTGTGTGGTTGGGCGATCGTTCACTACGTTCACTTAAAACTTAGGAAACGGGTTCTCTAATTATATCTCGTTACTAACGAAAATTCAATAGTCCTCAGGTTCGCACTACAAAAAAAACACGAACCAAATTTCTATCATAAACGCTCTCGAAGATGCCGTTCTTCTCCAATAAACTAACTAGATGAGCAAGCTCGGTTGAAATGTTACTTCACAAAAAATATTCCAAACTTGGTTATAATCGACTAATCTTTCAAGTTTTCAACGCTACTTAACTAAATTTCACTAGGAGCTCGCACAATGATGAAACCCCAATTCCGCGAATTCGAACGACTTCACCTACACACACGACTTCAGGCGTCCAAAGCTTAGGACCGAGTCTCCTCCATTCAAAATTACTTTCTCGCCATATTAAAAAAACGTTTCCCTCCATATAAATTCATTCAAACAAACCAATCAACCATTTTAATTTTAAAATTTCTACCCCCCCAAATTTACGATGAGATCTCGACTTAAGGCGAAGAAACTGCCACGTTTGCATTTTCCTTCGACCCGATACAGAAATGTTATTGCAAAGGTACAACCAATCGCCCACCCATATTACTTACATGGATGAAAACCAAAATTCCGACTCTCCAATTGTTTCTCTACACGAATGCGACAGTACGGCACCAATGCGATAACAACGCTTCTTTGTAATGAAACAAAAAAAAATCAAATGAATATATCTCAATAAAACTCCACATATGATTCGGGCAATAAACTGAAGATTGTACTTAAAATTCCAAAAAAAAACTACACTGACTTTTCTTAATGAAATTACGTAATTAGACCAAAAAAAAAGGAATTCTTTAATGCACACTACACATTCCTAAAATTCCTTTACATACTGTGTGACCCATTCAAGCAAAACATTCATTATCTACAGTAAGCTCTTACACAAAAAAAATATATACGGAATCTAACTTAAGTGAATAAAATTACAAACAAAATTACTCAATACGTATACAGGGTGTTCAAAATACCCTGACAATATATATATATATATATATATATATATATATATATATATATATATATATATACCTTTTTAATAATTGTGGACTTGAACTCGCTAATTTAACCTATCGTGCTGCAGCACTCAGGAACACTTAGGAGAATGGTAGGGGATATCAAACTGTCAAGAGATGCCTATAAACGGCTACCTTAAATTGTTTCATACCATAAGTAAAAGTAAACAGGAACTAGGGAGATCATTCCAGAGTTTAGAAAACACCCAGAGGAATGTGGATAGTGCCCGTTTGGAATAAGTGGAGATTTGTATTGTATGTTGATGATATAAATGAGCGATCCGAGTATTCCAAGGAAAGGAGGTCCGAAATCGTATCAAATAGTGACTTCTTTTGCACTACGTTACAATATGTTATTACCGCTAACGCAGTATGAGAGTATTTGGCACTATAGCATGTCTTACTACATTACGTTTCAAATGAAATGCATCACTTAGAAATAATAATGCTATGATCTTGAAAGTATGGTAAAATAATGCGTTATTAACATGTATAAGATGTGAAATTTTGAAGGCAAAATATTAACAGTTAGCAAGCAAATGGTAATGGTGTGTAGCACCGCCACGCACAGCAATGCAGGCATTCACTCTCCGAGGCATGCTTTCTATGAGATGGTCTATATCCTCCTGAGGCATTTTATCCCAGGCTACCTGGATATGGTGTTGTAATTCATCCCAGTTGGTTGGGAGCCTTGGTAGTTGCCTTAGTCTTCGGCCCAACATATCCCATACATGTACAATAGGCGAAAGAACTGGCGATCGCGCAGGCCACGGCAATACTGGTAGCTGTATTTGATCCAGAAACCTTCTTGTAACATGTGCGGTATGTGGTCTAGCATTATCTTGTTGCGAAATACCATTTAGCAACGTCTGCATTAACGGTACTACCACTGGCTCCAAAACATTATCAATGTAACGCTGAGCACTTAATGTGCCTAGAATGAACAAAAGAGGAGATCTTCCACCAACACGTATGGCGCCCCAAACCATGACTCCAGGTGTTAAGCCTGTGGGTTGTCTTTCAACAAACTCTAAATTTCGACGTTCTCCTCGAAACCGCCCTACCTTCTGACTACCATCGTTTCGCCAAAACCAAAAACGCGATTCGTCGCTGAAGACGATGTTATTTCATTGAAGGCCCCAGTCCCGCCGCTCTTGACACCGTGCCAATCTAGCAGTCTTATGTTTTTGAGTTAACTGAGGTCGTCGGTACGGACGATACGAATGTAAACCAAAAGACTTAATTCTGCTGTAGATTGTTGACATTGATAGATGACGACCAATAGTAGCTCCTGTCCAGTTCACCGCAACAGACCTTGTTTACTGAAACTGAGCTCTTGTGGCCATCCGCCTAAGAAGTCGTTCTTCACGATCATTGGTGCTGCGTGGAGGTCTTCCACTGGGACGAGGTCGTTGAATGACTTCTTCAGACCAAGACGACCAAATGCAGGCCACCGTGGTGTGTTCTCGATTAAGTTTTCTGCCGATTTCTCGAAATAACAAACCTACTTCTTTCATGCCAATAATTCTGCCCCTGTCAAAATCTGAAACTTGGGCAAAGTTTCGTCGTTGTCTTACTGGGGGCATTTTTTCAGAACAAATGTGTCAGTTGAGACTAAGCGACTAGATTTCTTAAAATGTATAAATAAAAATTGTTGATAATTGATATTAGCAGTGGTTTAAAGGACATAATGACTTGTTGTTTTTCATTGAAACTTCCATCGTTTTCTATACGATACTGAAACATTATTTTGCCAAAATTTCAAAATCATAGCATTATTATTTCCAAATGGTGCATTTTATTTGAAACGTAGCGTATATAGTATATTTAAACTATTATTTGAATTACGTAAATGAATATTTATGCAAGAGAATTTATTTTTGTATATTGTTCGAAACGTGACCGACAATTTCAACGTGTCATATAATATTATCAAAGATGGTGTATAATTTAAAACGAAAACGTTTGAATATTTAAGAAACTACTGTGAGTGTGAAATAAGGAAGCTAATGTGTGGTTCAGTTCTGCCAAATTAATAATCGAAACAGTAGCACTAGCAAATTAAAGTAACCGAATCCAACTATGATTTTCAGAGAACTAAATATCAACTAATGGCCAAAATTATTTAATTTGGCGGAAAAACCTTGATGGGGTTATATTTTTAAAGCATTCAGTAGAATCAAATACTAACTATTACGAAACAAGCCTTTAAAACATGGCGAACCCGATCCACCAAATAAAGTTATGACAGGTTGCCCTTAAATTTGGAGCAAGAAATATTAGCGTTCTCAATCAGGTGAATAACTACGAAATTGTTGTTCGGCACTATCTAATACCAGATGCGGCTTGGTTTTAACGCGACCGTGTAAAAAACATTATCGATATTTACGTCAGTATTACTTCGTTTGAGAAAATTTTCCATAACTTTAGCGACGTAGTAAAATGGTAATTATGGTACCATAATCATGGGATAAATAAATAGTCAGTTATGACAGAGTTTTTAAATAATTAGGTACCAAAATTGTTTTGTAAAAATTACCAAAACCTTTTCAGTATAAAAAAATTGATGTTAATATACTTGAAAAGTAAATCTAAGTAATAGGTGTATTGTGTGAGTTACGCTTTTATCCAAAAAGGAAAGAGAATTTGTATAGAAAATTTTTCTTCAGATAAAGTTTAATTGAAGTATTTAAAAATTAGGTGCAAGTACAGGAACGTTCGCAAAACAACATAAAATTAAGATATTATAAATTAGTGCGAATGTATAAATCTTCAATAAGAGAACGTTTAAGTTTAATCGACAGTATTAATGGACAATTTATTTTTGTATAAAAGCGTTGTGTTATGCACCTAAATGTGTGAAAAATATCTTCCGGTAGTAATAATAGCTAATTAAACTAACTAATGCGGTAATTGGACAAACTACCCTTCTGTGGCCGCTTTTCGTTCAGTGCCACCAAAGACAATTGTGACAAAATTTGTAAATTGGAAGATTCTGTGAACGTTTTTTAAAAAAAAACGATTAATGAAAGCTTGTCACATACGTAGGAAACTGTTATTTATTAATATTCTCACTTCAGGCGTTTGAACATTCAAATGTTGTAGTCTTCTCTTTGCTTACTTTCACAAATTAGTATTTTATACTGAAACCATTTCATATTCAATCACTATTATGTTTTTTGGTTAGATTTGAAGGTAAATTTAAGTTACTGTATTCGTTACAAACATTTTTATTATTTCAATTTTTAGATGTTTTTCGTGTGTTTAGTGTTGATTTTCAATCACTTTGGTCTTGAGGGAGATGGTTCACCGAAATAGGTTTCAAAAATTACAAACCATTAATTTGAGTCAATAACAGAGATGATTGGGTAATGGTTCTTGAAATTTAATTCTCTTGAAATTTAATTCCGAGTCTACAAAACGGCCTTAGACGATTAAACATTTGGATAGCTTGATTTAAGTAAAACTTGGACCAGCTTTCTCTCTAAATTTTTTTTAAAGGGTATTTATTTATTTTGTTTCACTGGCGCACAGAACAATTATTTATGAGCGATGTAGTCTCTACCTTTATAAAATGATTTACACTTTAAGAGTAAAGAGTGAAGAAAGGATTATTTTATATACGATTGGTGGTAGTTCATTAAAATTAGGGAAACATATTCGCTAGTGTTTGTACAATAGCGCACTTCAGAATTTGGTCTTATGCCCTAATTATGAATTTGTACGCTATTGATGTCAACATTGCTTAGCGTTACTAATATTTCAAACTTGTATGTTTACCAAATTTATTTAACGATTTTTGCTTCATTATCTTAGATCAAAATATCATCAACATTTTACATCTTGTTAAAACCCACGGTTTTATTCACTGAGATAGGTTGGCAACCCCGCTTATTGTTATATGTGCATAAGACACCTAGTGTAAATTGATGGAGTAACAAGAAAGTTTAATTACATTTAAGTGTTACTACTACGTTTATTGCAAAAAAATGTCAATATTCACACGTAAAACTATTTTTTTTGCTTCAATTACGTTATGTTATACAAGTTTCCTTATTGATACTGCGAAAGCCCAAAGTTCATGCCTAGCTAACAGACATTTTACCTCAACATCTTAAGTAATTTGATTGTAGGTCTTGATTATTTGATGACTAAGTGTATGGTTGACCGATTGATATATCACAATGAGATTTATTTGGTTTCCTGTTTGGTTTTGCTAGCTGTTTGATGGCTTTTGAATATGTTTGTACTGATTACGTGACCATCGTGTAGGTTACGGAAACATTTCACTTAACTTAACACAGTTGTACCACATAATTAACGTTGCATTAAAGAGATTTTTACAAATCTACGCGTGCCTTATCTACAGTTTATCTGTTTCTACTCACTTTAACAGAATTTTATTTCACATGAGTTTTTTTTGTGTGTGGATCTTGAGTACATCTTTTCCTTAAACAAGATTTTTTAGATTTTTCTCATAGGCGGCTGATTACGTACTATATATATATATATATATATATATATATATATGGCTTTGGCCAATTAGATTTATGGTGATTTATTGCGCGAACTAAGACCATTTATTCTGAAAATGAAAATTTTTTTGTTAAAAGTGGAATGTTTTTGTCTTTATGTGATTTCTTGATGCACGTAGGTGGTTCGATATATGTAAGTACTACCCAAAACGCGTGCGTGTAATCCATTATAATCATGTTATGATTTAAATAGATATTTAATGAAGAATATTTAACCTCACGATTTAATAACTTTACGCATTTTAAGCAGATCTTTTCAATAAACAATGAAGCGGAACGTATAAAAATTAAAAATTATACGGAGTTTTCTGTTTTTAAGGACTCAATTTTGAGTAATAGATAAAAGTAATTAGGCGTAAAATATTTTGAAAGTTTTTAGTTTGAGTAAAATGTTGCTTATATATTATCTCAAAGCACAATAGAATTAAGAATTATACATATGAAATAAGGAGACTAGAGGAGAGCTTTAGTGATCAATTTCCGCTATTAAATAAAATCGGCAAATTGTATACAGAAAACATCATTGTTTGTGGTATTTAAACAAAATACAAAGCAACATTCTCCCATGACTTGAAATTATTCTTGTGCCGTATGTGGTGAAATAAAAGGATTTCTCAAGAAGTAAGGAAATTTTTGTTTATTGAAAATCGTTCTTTCATTCATGGATGTATATAGAAGTGAGTTTTCTTTTTATTTGATTTTTATTTATTGGTAATTCAATAGAAAACATGCGATATGCGTTAACCGCAAACATATGATTAGAATAAATAGTTTTATATTGAACCACGTTAACCTTCCCTATTTATAATTGTTTTTATAAACAGAAATTTGAGTTTTTTAAATTTAAAAATCCAAAAATTGTAAAATTTTGAAATTACTGTATTTATTGAAAGAATGATAAAGTAGAATTATTTAAAGTTGCGGAAATTAAATTTTCTGTGATAACTTGACGTAATCACCATGGATACAAAGTAATTACTTTTTGAATTGAAAGATATATAGTAATGATATATAGAGAGATTTGCAAATAACCCTGCTACAGTTTTATGGGTATTGACAATTTGTTTTTATTAAAGTCAGATTTATAAAAGTGCGTAGTAATTACGGTGCTCTCTTAATTGCGTGGACCAATTGAGAGACAAAAATAATTGCCATATTTGATGAGTTTTATTGTCAACTTTTTGCGTTTGTGTTTGTCGTTAAGTTATAGCAACCCGTTATGGGTGTGTGGGTGTGTGGGTGTGTGGAGTGTGGGTGTGTGGGTGTGTGGGTATGTGTGGGTGTGTGTGTATGTCTGTGTGTGTGTGTCTGTGTGTGTGTATGTCTGTGTGTGTGTGTGTCTGTGTGTGTCGTGTGTGTGTGTGTGTGTCTGTGTGTGTCTGTGTGTTGTGTGTGTGTGTGTGTTGTGTGTTGTGTGTGTGTGTGTGTGTGTATGTCTGTGTGTGTGTGTGTGTGTCTGTGTGTGTCTGTGTGTGTGTGTGTGTGTCTGTGTGTGTCTGTGTCTGTGTGTCTGTGTGTGTGTCTGTGTGTGTGTCTGTGTGTGTGTCTGTGTGTGTGAGTGAGTGAGTGAGTGATTGAGTGAGTGTGTGTGTGTGTGTGTGTGGGTGTGTGTGTGGTGGTGTGTGGTGGGTGTGTGGGTGTGGGTGTGTGCGTGTGGTGTGTCGTGTCGGTGTGCGTGGTGCGTGCGTGTGTGCGCGTCGTGGCGTGTGCGCGCGTGCGCGTGTGCGTGTGCGTGCGCGTCGCGTGTCGCGTGTGCGTGTGCGCGTGTGCGCGTGTGCGTGTGCTGCGCCTGTGCTGCGCGTGCGCGCGTGTGCGGTGCGGTGCGGTGCGCGTGTGCGCGTGTGCGCGCGTGCGTGCGTGCGTGCGTGTGTGTGTGTGTCTGTGTAAAGTGAGTAAATTCTGGAACCACAATAATATTTTTTACTTTACCTTTTTCAATTTCTTCAACTTACTTTATGTTTCTCGTTTACTCTCTTATTTGGTGATCTTTTTGTTGTCAAGCATTCTGTGTTTTAATTTTCGTTAATCATGAAAGAAGTGTGATTTGATTATACTTTATGACTATCTTTACCCATTATTGTTAGAGGTTAGCGTTCGCCTTCGCGGTTCCTTTTCTTTCCTGAGGTATACACTCGTTGTTTTCTAGTGCAAAACCCTTGCCCTTGTATTAAAAATTGTCTTTGCGTGCACGCTTCGTGCACTCTCTGTCTCTCTTTCTAGTTCGCTAACGCTATTGCGCAACCTTCACTTGTGATTGAATGCAAAATAATACTGCCGTGTCTTTTTGTTTATATTCTGTTTTCGTTTTATCTTCCAAACTCAAATTGTTTAATTCAAGGATACGTAACATTATTCAGCTTTTTAAATAAATTGAAGATTTAGTTTGCTAATTATTGTTTATTTTGGCAAATTCTTTCTTTTTTTCCCTTCGACATCGAATGAATTACTAAAAAATCTTTGGCAATTACATATTACATGAAACAATATGCATAGATAAAAATATTTGGCGGCAACAGTTTCGTTAACATATGTTAACTTTTTCAAGCCTAAAATCTACAGTAACACATATTATAAGTACATAGAAGATTTTATGGTAATTAAACATATTTAATTATTTTATAAGAATATGTTATATTCCCACACAATTTGTTAACTAAGAACGTAGTGACATATGATTGTGTCATGCGTTCTCAATTTGCTTAATTTTTTATGGGTTGCATTCATGAAATTTATTTTAGGTAATTTTTGGTTATTCAATAAATTATGGTAAATTTCATTTAGACCTTCTACATCTGTTTTGTAATTATCTGTATTTTTTGTTTGTTTAATTTTAATCATTTTATATATTTATCTTTTTTCAATATTTGATTCTGTTAGCAGCACTTGTGCATCATCCAATTTATAGTTATGTCCTGATTTAATTGCATGTTCTGATAGTGCAGTTTTTGGTTGTTGTGAATTAATCAATAACTTTTTTATTGATGTTTTGTGTTATTTAAGTCTGTTAATTAAATTTTGTTTGGTATTTCCAATATAGCATTTATTACAGTTGTTGCAATCTATTTTGTATATTACGTTAGTTTTTTTTATATTGTGTTTTTTGTCTTTAATTTTTGTATAGCATTGGTGTTTAATAGTATTATTATTTTTTACTGTTGTTTTAATGTTATATTTACATAATCATTGTTTTATTTTTTCTGTAAGTTTTGGTACATATGGCAAGGTTATATAATCATGTTTGATTATTTAATGTAAGCAAGCAGGCAAGCAAGACCGCTTATTCAAGGCGTGTTTAAATTGCATGTTAACAAATAACATTCTGATGTATACCAACCAGCTCTTAATTACACATTTATCTTAAAGTAATGAGTTGAATTATATTTGTTATTGCAATGTATACTGTACATAGATGGTTGAGCATTTTCAATAACAACTAGCACGTTCGGTCTTGTTTTATAAAAATCTAAGGTTTTTTAAAAAGACACAACCTTTTTTTGATAGAAGTCATTTTCAGATCCATCTTGAATTTATTTATTTCGCTATTTAAACGGATATAATTAAAGCATTCTTATGTATCTGGTTTGATTGATTGTTTTGAAGGTCATTTCCTTAAAACGAGATTATGTTTTACCAAAATTGAAAATGCAATGGTAAATTTTAGACATACCTTTTTATATCAAAATGATCATTAATAGAGATGTGATAATTTTAATAACAATCATGGTAATAAAAATTTAAAAACTCTAATAAAAAAATAATATGGGAAAATACATGGTCAACTTGAAACCGTATGTTGCACACGTAATTACATTCCAACTCTTAATGTGGTTTTTTTTTATAAAAAGAATTTGTGTGTCCGTATGTACAACATGAATATTTTTCAAACCGATTTGTTATTAATTATTTTAAGAGAAAGGTAAATTCGAGTAGCAGTAATAAGGTTTTGTGTATTACTTTCTAAATTAGTTAATGATCGGAATGTAATAGACAGTTTAAATCCAACCATTCACAGAGCGTGTCTAGTGGGATTACATGTAACATGTATAAAAAAAACGTATGGTACAGCTGAAGGAAGAAAACACTTCTAAAGGTAAGCGTAATTTATATATATATATATATATATATATATATATATATATATATATATATATATATATATATATATATATATATATATATATATATATATTACCTAATATTGCTAACAAAAATGTCGATAAAGATTTTTAAAATGTATTATGACTCTTATAGGATGACGTCATAAAATCAACCTCAAATAGCTGGTATGTATTCATGGATTTTAAACTTGCAGTTATTGTTAATTCGCGTATAATAATAAACCATTAAAACCTTTTGCCTTTTATTTCCATTATATCAGTTTGATATTCTTAAAAACATGTTAATTTAATTTGAACTTCCAGCCTTTTTTTTAAATGAGGTTTTGCAACTGTTAATGAACACGTTACAATGAAACAATTTTGTGTGTATGTAATTGAACATGAAAATAAATCAGATATGATGTTCCGAATGTATAGGTGGTGACTGTTTAGAGAATCTGCCTATACATAAGGCAACATTGCGTTGGGGTAGAAATTATTTATTTTTTCACGTCATATTTAATTAGGCTTTAATGTATTCAGTTTGAACTGTAATCTGGTTTCCGCAAACTGTAAGACATAATTTCGGTTGATTGAGATTGATCTGGTGATCGAGCGTGATTTGTTTTGGATCGATTAATTCATTGATTTGTTTGTGTGTGTGTGAGAAACAGCCGAAAGAGAGAGGGTGAGAGACAAACAAGATAGAGCAAGAGAAAGGTGTGCATCATCAAAGTCTATTATAGAAAATGTTTATTAGTCTATACGCCGCTGGATGGAACTAAAAGCAATTTTTACTCAATGGGGCCAGGGCGCAGATCCTGATAGAAGTCCTGTCTTACAAAAACCTCCTTAGTAGAATACAATTTTGTATGACGGGGCGAAGGCCTACATCTGTAAGATTAAGTTAGAACCCGCATACAATTGCACCAAGGGGGGCACGATAGGGGCTAAGCTCTACACTTGTCTTATAAGGTTAGGGTCCCAATAGCATCTCCAGCCAGGGGGGCGAAGGCCCGAGAACAAGTCGCGAAGCCCTACACGTGTCTTACAAGTACCTCATTATTATAAATACAACGTATAAATAAATTTCTCATATAGGTAAAAGATCATCCAATAGCATATGGCCATTTTAAAGCAATAGGATCGATAATTTTAATAATAATATCTTATTAATTATGCAATTTCCAACATTGTATGCGTGTACGTTTGCCTAGCCTCCAGGGGCACTGCTCTTAATATAGCCAAAAGGATCTTAATTAGATGACCATCAAAAATAACTCTAAGACCAACTCCAGGTCCAGCCCCCATTACCAAGACCAGCCCCAGGCCCTCATGTGAGCAAGTACAAAAAAGGCTCTAATTAGGGTTGACCCTCGAAAAGAAACATAGGGTAGAAAATACGCGTCCTATACGTGAGCTGTCATAAAATAGGGATGAAAAAACACGTCCTACACCTGGGTGTTTAAAAAATTAGGGTTAAAAAAATACGTCCTACACGTGAGCGGGTAAAAATAGTTAGGGATGATAAGGGTTGGAAAAAGGCCTCCGAAAAGAAAGGGTGGGAAATATTGTCGCCCACGTGGGCGATTAAATGTAGTCGGAAAGGTGTCCCAGGGGGGCGGGGTTTGTGAAGTAAAATAAATTGGAGGGATAGTGTCTCTGTTCTACTTATAAGCAAACAATAGTAACAAATAAAAATAGTTTAGAAAAGATTTGACCAAAAACAATGATATATAACCTTCTAATTCTGAATTGTATTAGAAATTACAAAACCAAACAGTCAATTGAAAAAAAAACATAACCACAAAATAGAAAAATTGACTAATAAAAATTAGCAAACTGGTATGAAAATTTGCAGAATAATGATTTTGTAGTTAATACCACCCAACATCAAATACCAATAGAGGTTAACAATGTTTTAAAGTTAGGTCCTAATTTTAATTATGTCGAAAACTGTAAAAATAAATCACAAGTAGAAAACATAGTAGTTAATGTAGAAAATTGTATACAAAACATTGACACGCAACAGCAACAAATAATAAGGAATAAAATAGTCAACACACTTACCAATTTTACTAATAAACCAACTAAAAAACTAAATAAAGAAAATATACAGCTTGAAACAGCAATACACAACACAAAACTTTTTATTAAAAACAATCCAAATTTAATAATCACTACAGCAGATAAAACCAATAAAACTGTAATTTTAACAGTCGACGAGTACAACCAAACAACGACAGACCTCCTTAAAGACACTAACACTTACAAAGAAACCAACCGTGACCCAACTTCCAGTATATAAGACAAGTGTAATACACTCATTAAAGCATGAAAAGATTAAAAATACATAGATACGCATACACATAAAAAATTGAATTGTCATAATGGAATTACACCAAAGATATATGGGTCATCCAAACTGCATAAACAAAATAATCCATTAAGACCAATAGTGGCATCAATGACTAATCCAACATACCAATTATCAAAATTTTATCCAATATCCTAACCAAAAATAACAAACACAGTATTAAAGACATATGGAATTTGAAAAAAATAATAGACAAAACAAAACATTAAACTAACCACATATTATTTTCATTAGACATTGAATCTATATATACTAACATACCAAACGAATTAGCAATAACGACAATTGAAAAATATTGGAATAAAATTAAAAAAAATACATTACCGAAAGACGAATTCATTAATGCTATAAAAATAATTTTAGAATCAACATATTTTACACACAACAATAAAATTTATAAACAAACTTCTGGATTAGCAATGTGACAACCAATTTCTTCAACATTAGCAGATTTAGTAATACAAAACATAGAAGAAAAAATTATAAGTCAAACCAAAGGAATAGAACTATATGTTGATGATATATTAATACTAGCACACAAAAACAAAGTACAACGAATATTACACAAATTCAATAATATACACCCAAAGTTAAAATTTACAGTAGAAAATGGATTCCGGTTAATTTGCCTTAATTTTTGGGATGTTGAAGATATCGACTTCATGAACAATAGTGCCCATGGGCACAACTCAATCCTATGGCCAGTTTTCAATTTACAGGGTGGTGAAGTTGAAAAATGGCCATTTTTTAAAACGTATTAAAATGTAATTTTCATAATGTATTAAGGATTTTTTGCTGTAATAGTATTCTAATAACATCAAATAATATTGCTTTGTGTAGAAAAAGTATTATTTGATACAGAGTGATTCAAAAATTACCAAAAAAAACTGTTGATGCTGTGTATTCTACTTTACAGTAGGAATATGAAAATATTAATATTTGGTCTGAATTTACTTTAGTTGCACATATTATAACAAGATATAAAAACATTTTATACAGGGTGAGTCAAAAAGTTGATCGACTCTGCAGGTTATTTTTACTACAATTTTATATATTTTGTAATAGAAGTCAGTAGTCGACATTGAACCATTTTCAAAAATATATAATTTATAAATTAAATACAGGGTGATTCACAAGACATTAAAGTAGAAAATTACGAAAATTGATTTTTTTTTGCGAATCACCCTGTAATTTAATATTTCCTCCATTAATTTTTCTACTTTTTTCTTATTGTCTGTAATCTGAGTTTGTTAGTCCCCTATAGAAGTTTTGCGAAGTTACTATGATCAGTTTTTTTATATCGACTTTGTGATGACAAGCCCGTCACAATGTATACGCTTATACCTGAGCTCATAAATGTTTTTATTTTATTTAATCATTCGCGATTTATGTCATTCTAACGTTATTTGTTTAAGGAAACAAATGGTATGTAACATATGATATCAACAAATAATGTATTAATAGTGACAAAAAGTGTCCACCTCCAAACTAAAATCGACGGGTCCGAGCGATTTTCCACATTTTCATTATAAAGCCGGAAAATGGAGTTTTCGTTCGACCACCCTGTATTTGTTTGTTTCATTACAAATAGAACTGCATTTCCCAGGTAAAAAGGGATTAGGCTATTGGGGATACCACTTAAAAAAGAGCGCGCCGGGAAACTCTACCTCTATAGTGGTGAGATTACTTATGATCTAGATACATTACACCTATAAGTAACTTATTCAAACTGATTGCAGATAGGCATGTAGATAAATAACATAATAATATTTGCGTCTTCGGATATTTGGATCTCTAATAATATTTGCGTCTTCGGAGGTTTGGCTCACTATTAATACATTATTTGTTGATATTATATGTTACATATTATTTGTTTCCTTAAACAAATAACGTTAGAATGACATAAATCACGAATGATTAAATAAAATAAAAACATTTATGAGCTCAGGTATAAGCGTATACATTGTGACGGGCTTGTCATCACAAAGTCGATATAAAAAAACTGATCATAGTAACTTCGCAAAACTTCTATAGGGGACTAACAAACTCAGATTACAGACAATAAGAAAAAAGTAGAAAAATTAATGGAGGAAATATTAAATTACAGGGTAATTCGCAAAAAAAAATCAATTTTCGTAATTTTCTACCTTAAATATCTTGTGAATCACCCTGTATTTAATTTATAAATTATATATTTTTGAAAATGGTTCAATGTCGACTACTGACTTCTATTACAAAATATATAAAATTGTAGTAAAAATAACCTGCAGAGTCGATCAACTTTTTGACTCACCCTGTACAAAATGTTTTTATATCTTGTTATAATATGTGCAACTAAAGTAAATTCAGACCAAATATTAATATTTTCATATTCCTACTGTAAAGTAGAATACACAGTATCAACAGTTTTTTTTTGGTAATTTTTGAATCACCCTGTATCAAATAATACTTTTTCTACACAAAGCAATATTATTTGATGTTATTAGATACTATTACAGCAAAAAGTTCTTCATACATTATGAATATTACATTTTAATACGTTTTAAAAAATGGCAATTTTTCAACTTCGTCACCCTATAAACTGGCCATTGGATTGAGATGTGCCCATGCGCACTATTGTTCATGAAGTCGATATCTTCAACATCCCAAAAATTAAGGCAAGTTAACCTCAATCTATTTCTCCATAAGCCGGCTGCCTGGTCCTTTTCTTGACGTAAGTATAACCAGAGATAAAAATAAACAGTTAACAACTAATTGGTATAGGAAAAGCATAAAATCAGACAGAACTATCAATTAAAATTCACATTCAACTTTAAACAATAAAAAAAGTATAATTTATAATTTAGTAGACCGCGCAATTAAATTATCACACCCAAAACACCACAAAGAAAATTTAAATAGAGTAAGAAAAATTTTAGAAAAAAATAATTATCCAAAAAACATGATTAACACAACCATCAAACAACAATTTAAAAAATCAAATACCACAACACAAATAAAATTGATGACTTGAATGAAATAAACTTACATGCAAACTGTTTAGGTAACATATTTAACAATACAGATTCTACAGAAACAATCAAACATAATTATATAACCTTGACATATGGTCCAACACTTACACAAAAAATAAAACAATGCTTAAGTAAATATAACATTAAAACAACAGTAAAAAATAATAATACTATTAAACACCAATGCTATACAAAAATTAAAGACAAAACACACACTTTAAAAAACACTAACGTAGTATACAAAATAGATTGCAACAACCGTAATAAATGCTGTATTGGAAATACCAAACAAAATTTAATTAACAGACTTAAACAACACAAAACATCAATAAAAAAATTATTGATTAATCCACAACAACCAAAAACTGCACTATCAGAACATGCAATTAAATCAGGACATAACTTTAAATTTGATGATGCACAAATGGTACTAAGAGAATCAAATATTAAAATAGACAAATATATGAAATGATTAAAGTTAAACAAACAGAAAATACAGATAATTACAAAACAGATGTAGAAGGTCTAAATCAAATTCACCATAATTTATTGAACAACCAAAAATAACCTAAAATAAATTTCATGAATGCAACCCATAAAAAATTAAGCAAGTTTGAGAACGCATAACACAATCATATGTGACTACGTTTTTTAGTTAACAAATTGAGTGGGAATATAACATATTCTTAAAAAATAATAGTAAAAAAGAATTAAATATGTTTAATTACTATAAAATATTAAAATGTAAAAGTAAATACAAAAATAAATATAATGGATTTGGAAATTTATGTGAGTAAGTACTTGTATAATGATAGTATATTAAAAAAATTTATGTACTTATAACATGTGTTATTGTAGATATTAGGCTTGAAAAATTTAACATCTGTTAACGAAACTGTTGTCCCCAAATATTTTTATCTATGTTTATTGTTTCATGTAATATGTAATTGGCCACAGATTCTTTAGTAATTCATTCGATGTCGAAGGGAAAAAAAGAAAGAATCTGCCAAAATAAACAGTAATTAGCAAACTAAATCTTCAATTTATTTAAAAAATAAAATTGAACAAATTTAAGCTAGTACAATAATAATTACATTATTCAGCTTACTTGTCCTTTCAATCATTGTAATAACTCCTAATCAGGATGCTTAACGCTTGATGAAACTATACCGTCCAATAAACTGTTAAATACGGCATTCTACCAGATATTAAACGCTTTTACCCTGGTAACAAGTTTTGATTCGTTACACGACTTATCGAAACAGTTTAACGTCCCCAAAGCATAAAAATAATTCTCACGTACGGCAATAAGTGTAACTTTTGGCTTCCACACAAACCTTAAACTCATCGGATTGATAAAATTTATATAAAGAATATAACAAGTTGTAAGTTTTTCAAAAATTACACATACTGCAATTTAACTCTGCATTTTAATAACGCAAGATTGATCTTATCTAATCATGATTTTCTTTGTATACCATACATCTTATTACTTAGGACGTTGCATGCGGTCTCCAATTTGATTTCCTTTACGGTTGTCAGCACCACTTCATGCAACTATCGACTACCTGTTTGTTGTTATAAAATATTATATTTGTGCGAGTAGCTTATCTTGCTGTGAGTGTAACGACATAGTGTAATTACAAAGAAAAATTCAGAGTCAAGGCTTACGTTGGGCGCCAATTTGACCGATACCCGTTCATCCAATTTGTTTGCTACATCATACCTTCAAAAGATTATTAATTCTTGATAGGAATTGATAATGACACGAATTACACAAATATGGGTTTCAGTGATAGGTAAAATTTTTTTAAAATATTATAAATTTTAGATTTCAGAAAAAGGATTTTTCCTTGTCGCATATCATAGTAATTTGTGAATTATGAGTACGCTTGAGCACGACGATTAGGATTTTACTAAGGCAAATTATTTTCTTATTATATTTTAAATGTTACCTTCCATTAAATACGAATATTAAGTTTGAAGATTAGGAGAGAACCAAACGTTAGCGAATTTTTTTACGAATTAATAAAGAAAAGACAATATAATTTATTTCTTTTCTTCCTAATTACGTAATTACCCTTCAGTGTCATAAAAATTACTTTCATTTTAATTGTCTTTATTAAGTACTCATTTACGCATTCCATCCCCAGTTTATAAACCGAACCACCCTTAAAATGGATCAATACCACTGTAAACGTGCATTACTTTCAACTATAAATTGGTTTTGGACATTTCTTACAATTTTGTTTTGCCTTATGAGGTTAGTCAAGTGCTAAGTTAAACAATGAGCTAAATGGTGTGTATAGAAATAGTAAAACTTTGAAGACCGCAACTTGACATTCTTGCGCAGCAATAAAACGTTTGCAAACGTTTTTAAATTTCGATTTTATTTTTATTTTATTTACAAAATAAATCTAGCTGAGGGCAAGTTGAGATAACGTTTTTATATGTAATATGATATTCACGGTTGGTAAGTTTAGATAATTAAGTAAAAGAGAATTCAGAGTATTATGTACTTAGTTCAAAAAGTTTATTATCGGGAAGTTTCTAAAGCCGTTATTAACATAAAAACCGAAATTAATACTAAAATGAAGGAAGTTCTCAGGTTTTATTGTCATTTTAAAGTTGTCTAACGTTTGCGGTACATACATATTTTATGAGATGACACTCCTGACGAGAATGTAGCCTTTGCTAGAGTTTGGTAATTTATTTAGTAAATTTGTTTAAACTGAAATGTGAAAAAGGACTACAACACTACATTATTACTTATGTTCTATTTTAATGTTCCAAAACAGTATTAGATTGTAATTATTTACATCAATTATAAGAAAGTAAACTTTCACCATTATTATACATAATCAAAATGCTTAGCTTGTGGGTTTTACTTAAATCTTATGTATATTAATGTGTTTCGCTAACAATTAGTTATCGTCCTCAACAAATGGTGATATCTGTAAGAATTGCTTGAGATGTCAGAAAACGCAAAAATAAGTCCACTATTAATATAACAGTGTGATAAATGTACAAAGCCAACTACGAAATTTAATTTTAGTAAAGAAGAATTAGATCGTTAATCAATTAAATATTATTAAACCGCCGTGAAGATGACAAATCAGAACACTCTCTTACGGTCGAAGGCTAGCAGTGAAAAATGTCATAATCAAAGAACAAATTTACCAAATTTAATCAAATTATGGTGTAAGTGTAAAGTTGTGAAACACTTTAATCTGAAATTTATTATAGTATTCACAAATAGATACTTGACATACCAATTAAGGATCTAGTCAAGCATAACAAAGAAATTGTTAAATAATTGTAATTGTTACTGTACAGGGTGGTTTTTTTTCGTTAATATTATAGGGTATAGGCTAAACGGTAAGAGATACAAAAAAACTAAGATACGAGCTCCGTTTTTTTTTTTAGTGTTTAGTTTAATGGCGTAATCGTGTCTACGCTAACTAAATTGGTTTCGAAGATACAGAGTGATTCTCAAATTCTGCCGGTTATTATTATCTCTTATGACTCGGTTATCTATGGAGATAAAAAAAACTTTGGATACGAAAGCTTTATGACATTTTATGTTGAATCCAGTGGCGTTCTTAAAAAAAATATAGATGTTTGATTTTTTGAGATATTATCAAAAGTAGCATTTTCTTAAATGGGACACCCTGTATCTGATAATCTCAAAAAATTGCATTTTTTCTTGAGTTTGCAACAATATATAACACTTAATATTTTGCATTGTCCTAAATAGCTAAAATACTAAAAAAACATTTTTTTTTTAGTTGGCCATGGATTTAACCAATTCTTTATTTTATAATAGGCATAATAAAATTGCAGATAATAACAATAATAAAACATTATTAACTAAAACAACAACTACAAAAAAACAAGAAAAGATTTATAACAACTCAACAGTAATTATTTCAAATACTTATATATAACAATTAGCATAGGTGGTTAATCACAAAAGGTGCTCAAATTGTCTTCCATTATGCTCGATGCATTTTTGGGCTCTGTTTGTAACTGAACGAGTGGCGTTATAGATTTGAATATTTTGCACTCTTCCAATGCAATTAATAAAATTTGCTCTGAGTTCTTCTGTAGTATTACTTTGGGTTTTATAGACTTCATTTTTGATAAATCTCCAAAAATGAAAGTCGAGTGACGTCAGGTCGGGGGAACGCGGAGGCCATCTGCTTGGTCCATATGTACCAAGCCAATTTTCGCCAAAATTGACATTTAGTAAGTCCCTTACCATGTGGCTATTATGTGCTGGAGCACCGTCTTGTTGTAAATTAACATTATTTCTTGCAGTTAATGGCATGTTATCCAACTCCATTATTACACATTCTTCCAAAATTTGGATGTATCCTTGAGCATTCAAATTTTCATTAAAAATTCTGTAGTTAAGGACTCTGTTTTGATATAGCGCCACCCATACAGGGAACCCAAACCGTCCTTGTTGTATCCTGGCGACCGTCTGATGAGGATTTATGTTTGACCAATATCGATTATTATGTCGATTAAAAATTCCTTCGCTAAATATAAAAGCGTCGTCGGCCCATATTATATTTTGAAAAAAATTGGGATTCCGATTAATCTGCTGCGAATACCAATGACAAAATGTTAAACGCCGCTCTTCATCTCCAGGACGTAAGTTATGAACCTTTCTTATTTTATATAGTTAATACTTATGCTTTCATAACGTTTTTAAAACTTTAGGTTTACTTGTGCTAATATCTTTCTCAATATTACGGCTAGATATCTAATGTATTTATTTCATCTCTTTCTCTATTTGCCTTATTGTAAATCTTACTTCTTGGTTTTCCAAATGATCCATACTCACTTAAATTGTGATATAATCTTTCAAATATTTGTTGTTCTGGCTGTAGTCGTTCCGGATAATGCTCAAAATATAAGTCTAGAGCTGCGTGTTTATTTTTATTACTCTCAATGTAGCACTCAAGCATATTTAATTTTCCATAATTTTGAAAATTATTCATTTTAATCACCTTTTTTTAAAAATATAATCGGAAACGAAATAATAATACCAATACATTATTGTTACTGAATTTTATGACATGTAAACAAACAAAAACAATTGCTTAAAACATTCAATTAATGGCCAACTAAAAAAAATGTTTTTTTAGTATTTTAACTATTTAGGACAATGCAAAAGTGTTATATATTATTGCAATCTCAAGAAAAAATGCAATTTCTTGAGATTATGAGATACAGGGTGTCCCATTTAAGAAAATGCTACTTTTGATAATATCTCAAAAAATCAAACATCTATATTTTTTTTTAAGAACGCCACTGGATTCAACGTAAAAAGTCATAAAACTTTCATATCCAAAGCTTTTTTTTATCTCCATAAATAACCGAGTCATAAGAGATAAAAGATAAAAACCGGCAGATTTTGAGAATCACTTTGTATCTTCGAAACCAATTTAGTTAACGTAGATTCGATGGCGCCATTTAACTAAACACTAAAAAAAAGAACGGAACACGTATTCTAGTTTTTTGTATCTCTTACCGTTTAGCCTAAACTCTATAATATTAACGAAAAAAAACCACCCTGTACAGTGCAAACACAATGTAGGACGCTTAATACAATACTTAATTTTAACTAAATGTGTTAAAGTATAGTGTTTAGTAACTTGACATATCTAATTTGTAAAAAAAATACTTCAAGGACTAGAAAAAAATACAACAAAAAACCTAGAGATACCAAAAGCTAAAATTGAAACGTATTGTTACCGGCACGTCTTTTTGGGGGGAACGGGTTAACTACGACACTAAAGCTATTGGTAGCACGGCATAACGCTAGTAAAATATTGCAATAATGAGCACAAATACAAATAATTATCCTTAACTAAACTGCCCAAGAACAAATAACTAACCTAACTGGAACGCGAATAATATGAGCGATAAACCAACAATATACAGGGTGTCTCAGAGAGACCGTTTATTAGAAGTTTATGGGTTGTGCCCAAAATAAAACTGAAAATTTTGGAATCAGGTATAATTGACTGCGTTCTCTCCAACTAATTTTTTTCAAACTTCCGGTTATACCGGAAGTCGCCACCTACTCTATTATTTTCAATGGAATACCCTATATATTTTTGCATCTTTGGATGGGAACCATAGTTTTGAATCTTTTTTTATTGTAACTATACTACGTCCATCTATGACGTTTTTTGAGATAAAAGATACTGGTTGACGTTTACAAAATGCACTATAACTAATATTTTGATTGAGATAAAATCTAATTAAGTTCATAGTTTAAAGAGTCCTTCATCGTATGCTTTTTTAGAAATAACAATTTTTGGCTGAGAATAATGCCTAAATTTATACTTTTCAGTCAGAGTTAAAAATGTAAAAAAAATCTATTTTGTTAAATGGAATACCCTATTTTTTTACGTAATCGAATTGCCGATGAGATTTGATACAAAGTGATATGACTTGTTGTTATACTTAAACCAAACTGTTCTAGACTTATTTTCAAAAAACGAAAATTTTTAATTCCTTAGACATTATTTCGAGAATGCTACGAATGGTTGCTATGGATACGAGAAATAATCTTTCAAACGTCAATTTTTTAATATTTCTGACTTAGTGCTTATCTCTTAGATCCTTTAATATTATTACTATAACAATGTTTACATAAATGAAGAAATTCTTAATTTATTTTTTATCGAAAAACGCTACAAGATTTTTAGCAGAAGTTGCACAGTATTTAACGAAAATTATTAACATTTACTTCAAATGACAAAAAATGGATGTGATTATAAAAAATGTTTGAAATGGTGGCCGTTCATATTCAGGTATGATGTTTAGCGTGAAGAAACGCTCTCCAGTACTGCTGTTCGCACTTCTTGAGGAGAGAGCTTGCCGGATGCTGGTCGCACGGGTACCTCTAATTCCTCCCTCGTGTTCATTGGTGTCTGGTATACCTGACGCTTGATATGTCCCCAAAGGTGTAGGTCCAAAGGTGTCAAATCTGGAAACCTTTCAGGCCAGTTCCATGATCCTAAGCGACTTATCCACCTGTATTCAAATATTAAGAATAGTTCTTGGGATACCTCCCACGTGCAATGGGCTGGAGCTCGATCCAATTGATAACAACAACCTCTTCTCAAGTTCAAAGGCAAGTTGTCCAAATATACTACCACAATCCGCAATACATTAAGGTAACGCACGGCCATTAACACGCCCTCCTAACGACGTAAGAGAACCTGTCGCCCATCATAAGGAAAAATTCATTGAAACTAAGCCTGACCTGATCTTTTCTTTCTTAGATCTCGTGCGTATTGGCTGAAGCCCAGACATGGGTGTTATGTGTATTAAAAATCCCTCCACGCAAAAACTTAGATCCGTCCGTCCAAAGAATTTTTCACAAAAAATTCCTTTCTTCTTGACTTCGAAGGTATAGTATCTCACAGAAGTTAACTCTGTCGCTCTAATACCTCTATTCTTCAAAATTCTATGTATTGAACACTTACTGATTCCCAGAAATTCTTCGGCAGCACGAACTGAGCTGTTGGAATTGGCCTCGAAATAAGCCCCTCTTCATCATCAACTATAGTTATTGTTCACTGGACTAATTGTGAGGTGGGCTACAGTCTTGCAGCGCTGAACTTGTGGTTAGTCTCACATCAGTGCGTCTTTATACGGTTTTTGAGTAGGCTGCTCAAGAGTTGATTAATGAGTGTCTCTCTAGACTGCAGGTTAGTTGTAGACGGCTCCGCAAGTGCGCCGGGACTGCGAGATTGGGGCTTCTGCTTGTGGTGGTTCAGAGAGCAACGGTACTGTAGGTGGATCCGCTTAGTGGCGAATCATACCGGCACTGGAAAAGCTGTGAGATTTGGCGGTGGTGGTGATTGTTCTTTAGAGGAAGGAAGTGTGATTAGTTGGATGGATGGTACAGTGGTACCTTCGGCTGTGGGCGGTGCAGCGGGTGCGGCACGTGCGGGCGAATATACTGGTTCGCAAACAAGTAGACTCGCTTACTCCTTAGACCTGTGTACGTCGTCTTGTATGGCTTCCAGTTGTGGATGCACCCCGTAGCTGACGTTTCGCGATCTGCAATTTATGTTCTTCCGCTACATCAGCGGTTCAGAAGTGTTCTTCTAAGTGAGTGAAGAAAACTTCCGGATCCTCTCCCCGTTCTCCGGTAAACGATAGAAGTCCTGCAGCCACTCTTCCCGTCCAAGGTGCGATTGAGGTGGACTCTGGGATCGGTTGTGAATCTCAGGCTTTCCTTTAGGGGATCGTTGAAACCGGAAATCGGCGAGGACTGCTTCCACATGTTGTAGGGGCCACCGAAAATTGACGGTTCCAGACCGTAAGTCTGCGCGTGTGCGTGTTCGTGTTCTTATACGGGTGCACGTATGCCCGTGTGTGTCTGTTTGTGAATGTCTGGATGTACGTTAGTGCCGACGATTCCTACAGAACGACAATATTGACGTACTGCAGATTTAGTATATGAACCAGGTTTTATTTCTCTTCTAGCTGATTAGGTTTGGGACAAATTCAGAGGAGCTGAGGAGGGTTTAGTAGAAGATTTCATCAATTACTTCTGAAAAAGATGTATATTTGGATGATATTAAAATACCATTATATAGATCTTAATCATACCAATTAATTATGTTCTGTGCAATTTCTTGAAAAATTCCTAAGGTAGAATTTTTTTCAAATGGAACACCCTATTTATTTTTTCAAGAAGGTTAGTGCCATGCTTAATTTTTTATTAAGTATAACGACGAAATTGTTAGAAAATTAACGCTTTATGAGATTAATGAATACAATACAGCAAATCTGTATAACATATGTTCCAGTAGGCCACCATTTTGATCGATAAACGTCCTTAATCACCATTCGAATGACAGCTTGACCTTATCTAGTAGTTCGCCTTGAATTGTCCCAAATGATTTGCGAATACGAGCTTTCGTGTCTTCTGGTGTTGTTGGTTTTACCACATATACTTTCTCTTTGACATATCCCCAAAGGAAAAGTCTATTGGTGTCAGGTCGGGCAACCGGGATGCCCAAGCCATAGAACCTCCTCTACCTATCCGTCTATTAAGAGTTCCACCCAGTTATTGGCGAACCATTTCGTGATAGTAGACGGGAAGACGGTCTTGCTTTAGCCAAATGTCTCTCCTTGTGCAGGTGGAGGTACCTTGATTCTGTTGTGCCGGAAAATATGAAATGTCGTATTTCCGAAGCATTTGGGACATTTTAAGTCGAACTATTAGATAACGTCAACCTATTACTCGAATGTGCGATTGAGGACGTGTATTGATCAGAATGGTGGCCTGTCGAACATCATCTGTCATAAAGATTTTCTCGATTGTGTTCCTTTTTTAACAATTTTACCATTATACTGAATAAAACATTAACTATCGTACTAGCGTACTTGATTTTACCAAAATTATTTTTACCAGACAAACCTTATATCAACGGAAAGCTTATCGAAAATTCCATCGAATGGTGAAAAAATAAATAAGGTGTTTTATTTGAAAAAATGAAGTAATTAAAATTATTGTCTTTTAGCTCACCCTGTATATGTATACATACTTAAAGAAAAGTTGTGTATTGTCCGAAACTAGGAGTTATTGCGAAATCTTTAGTGGCGACTGTTTTTAGAAATATCTATGGTTGATCTCTCGAATGTGAGCTATTTTCCTAATAAAAACGGGAATAACTGGAATGGAAGGACTCATGCAGACTCCCATTATTTTTGTAGAAGGAAACTAAAAAAATAAAAATATACCAGGTATTCCATTTAAAAACACATAAGTTTGGTGCATCACTTTGTAGGACACTTATATATATATATATATATATATATATATATATATATATATATATATATATATATATATATATATATATATATAAAATATTATGCACCAAAAGCATATCTACTAAATGGCGAAAACCGCAAATCGACGTGTTGAATAGTAAACAAGCTATGAACCGATTACAGAAGACTAGTTAGCCCTATATACAGGGTGGCGCATTAGTGTGACAAAGTCCCATATCTCCTTTATTTAAAGAGATACAAAAAAAAATTAAATACAAAAGTTGTAAGATATGTTCTGGTGCATATTTTTAATTATACAGGGTAGATCATAAAACCTTAGAAGTAATTTTAAGTTAAAATTATATGTAGAATCTAAATATGTAATAATATATAGTGTTTTCTATTTAAAAAAAATTTAAAATTACTTCTAAGCTTTTATGATCTACCCTGTATAATTAAAAATATTTTTTGAATATGCAACAGAACATATCTTACAACTTTTGTATTCAATTTTTTGTATCTCTTTAAATAAAGGAGATATGGGACTTTGTCACACTAATGTATATGTATATATATATATATATATATATATATATATATATATATATATATATATATATATAATATATATTATTCAAGAAAATCTATATGGAATAACGTTAATACTTAGTTACAATTATAAAATTATTTTCGTATTTACAGGTTAGATTAATATTTACCGTGAGTATTTGAACAAACATACTTTTGTAAATATCATTATATTATTTTAAATTAGATTTACTCATCTCACCATACTTCAATATTTTCATTACGTTATACATGATGGTATTTTTAGATTTATAACGTTTGTCTTTCAAGAAAATCATTCATCACTTTATTTTATACCTAGACAGAAAAAGTAACAATAATTCTTTTTTAACTTTTAACATTGTCACGATGTATCAATGCATATTTTATTATTACAATTGAAAATTAATTGCAGTTTTTCTATTTCTTATAGGTATCAAAAACATGATTTTGTCAATTTTTTCAAATGAATTACCCTGTATTTTATTTTAAAAAGTGGAAATACACTTTATGTTCTTTCATTTTTATTAAGCATTCCTTATAGCTAAAATGGTTAATTTCTGATATATTTTCAATTTAATAACAGAAAGAGATTTTTTTTTTAAATTTCTATTATAACAAGTTAGCCGTGAACAAATAAAAGTGTGACAAATTTTTATAAAAAATTCAAAAAACATCGGTTATTAAAAGAAAAATCTTATAAAATTAATTAATGTCATAATAAATGTTCAAAATGTCCACCGAAAACATCAATACAGCATTGCAGTCGATCATCAAATTTTCGGTTCACATTTCTACATTAATACTTTGGAATGCTTCTCGTTCTATTCTTCATATCACCTTGTGTGATTGGAGGTATTTGATATACACGGTTTTTCACATAACCCCACTTGAAGAAGTAAATTTGACTAACCTCTGATGAACGAGCTGGCCATGGAATGGGTTCCCACCCATCTTCCAGCAAAATGCGTATTAAGATGATTATGAATTAATCTAGTGTGTTACACCGGACATCCATCGTATAACAACCACATTCTTTGACAAATGTTAAGAGGAACGTTTGCCAACAGTAAAGGTAAATTATTTTCTAAAAAGTTCAAATAAACCTGACCATTTACTGTTCCATCGAAAAAATGTGGTCCAATTACGTGATCTCCAACTATACCACCCCAAACGTTCAAAGACCACCTAGTTTGACTACGAGATGCTATAAAATGGGAATTACCTGTCGAATAATATTGGAAATTGTGTCTATGCAAAGTTCCATTTTTATGAAACGTGGTATCGTCTCCAATGAGGACAAAATCAAAGAAATCCGCCCGATTTGTTGTTAGGCCCATTCACAAAAAGCAACCCTTCTGGAATAGTCATCTTGGAGTAACTCTTGATGCAACTGGATATGGTATGGATGGATCTTATTTTTACGCAGTATTCTTCGGACGGACCTGTCACTAATATCATGCTGACGCTAGATTTCACGTGTACTAACATCTACTAACTTCGAGCATCACGTTAAATTCATTTTCCTTGCTAAGTATAGGTTTTGTCCTTTCCTTTTTTTCATAAACTACTGAACCCGTGCGATTACAACGATCTACTGATTTTTCCAACGTTATTTTCTCGTGTTATCTTCGTGCGGGATACCTCTCTTTGTAAATTCTTTGTGCTAATAAACAATTTTTCATACATTCTTCCAGTACCCATATCATGTCTGTTCATTCCTCAACAGGAAAGTTCATTTCAAACAGTATTTAAGTGTTTACAGATTAATAAACACTACACAATCTCAAAGAAGTTTGTTAAATGACATGCTACTAATTACTACTGAATAACATCTATCTGTCATTTGTTCATGGCTAACTTGTTATGATAGAAATTGTTAAAAAAATCTCTTTCTGTTATTAAACTTAGAATATGATTCACATGTCACATGGTATATTTTTGATTACTTTCATTGGTTAAAATAGAAAAACAAAATCGCAGAATAGGCTATCAAATCGATCATAATTTTATCACCGCATGTTGACTGTCACATGATTTTAATGAATAAAACAGTTTACTGTCAAAGTGGCAAACCGTTTCAAAGAAATAAACAATTGTATTGATTATCTTGCAACTGTAATATTTACCATCAAAGTGACAGATCATTTAAAATTTTAAACTTTAACAAATATATTTTCTATTAACGCTCATTATATTCTCTTACCAAATTTAACACGTGTTATGATTAATAATCGATGATACCACTCGTTAAAACTTTCATCGATTTTAACTCGAGCTATCACCCATGATAATCATAACACTTGTTATATTGTCCCTAAAAATTTCTCAGAAATTAACGATTTTAGCTATAGGGAGTGCTTAATAGAAATGGAAGAACATAAAGTGTATTTTCATTTTTTTACATAAAATACAGGGTGATTCATTTGAAAAAATTGACAAAATCATGTGTTCGAGTTTTGACTCGCTCTATATTCAATTGGTGCAATAATAAATAAACAGCACTTTCTCGTAACAATGTACCAATGTCAAAAAGTTACACCTGAAAAAAATTATTGTTAGGTTGTTCTGTCTAAGCTATACAAGACGTTGAAATGGGAATGATTTTCGTGTACAATTGACCATAACTTTTGAAATAACCTGCATAACATAATGAAACCCTATATTCTAAGTATGGCGGAGATGAGCTTAATCTGAATTTGAAATGATATATAGGGTGTCCCATTTAAAAAGCATGTTTGGTTCAACCAGGGAATATGTAACGACCCTGAAATGAAATTATTGGTATCCAACAGGTTGAAATGGATGTCCGCTCATTGACATAACTTTGATAATATCCTTAATGAAATATATTCACGTATGGCAGATGAGCTATATTCAGACATTTATATTATGCCACCGGTTCGCCATTTAATGTTTGTTCAGACTATTATATGGGACCCGAAATAAAAATATGTTATAATGTAATAAGCCTCATGTCTTGAAAACTTGGAAACCGGATTATGTACTTGAGCAAAGAAATCTCAAGCAAATTCAAAACTCACGTAAATTTTTTACCGTTTAATATGGAACAAAAGGTGCTGAAGGTCTCCAATTTGAAGATAATTACATATAATATTTATTCAAATAGTCAAATGTTCGTTATTGTAAATCAAAAGTTCATTACAAATTACTAAATTCAATATGTTATCTTCTTCATTGTATTATTTATAGTTAATTTTAAAAAGCAAGTGCATATACCAACCGGCAAATCATTGATAATTAAAAACGTATATCGAAAAGCGAAATAACAGATCATCCAATTTAAAACATCGATGACGTCAATCGATAGATTGGCGTACTGGAACATCTAGTACGCCATGAATAGTAAAAATTTAATTAATTTGAGAAGTCTTTTTTCGATATAATAATATTTATAAATAAGTGTTTCAACATTTTCCCAACATTTTATATAATATATATATATATATATATATATATATATATATATATATATATATATATATATATATAATATAATATAATATAAAGTTTCTTCTTATTTACAAAGAAACTACACTTTGTTTGAATTGTGGAATTTATTAAATTCTCTTTTTTTGTTAGTGTGCTTTAAGTTCAACTAATTAGTTTTCTTTTCTTAAAACTCCTGAAGTGGGGTCTAACGATTACGTAAGAAGCAATACAAGTTTTCTTTCAGGGTTAAATAATGTTCTGTTACCATAACGTTAATAGTAAATTAATAGATCTTAAATTTTGTTAGTTATCTTTTAATTAAATCACATCCTCTAAATTGTAACGAAAAAGTTAAAGCTTTGTACTCGCAAGTAGCTTATCTATCCAATTATAGAAATTATACGAAGGTAGAAGACGACTCAAACCTTCAATTTTCAAAATTTACACAACTCATAATTACATTAATTCAACGATAACACATGCTGTATGTTTTACTAAGTCCATATGAATGCTTCCCTAAATAAATTTTATCGTTCTAACAGAGTAGCCGTCTGAACTTGCCTAAGACTTGCCACTATAGTCTAGGTTTATTGTAATAATGTATTTGAGCGAGATAATAAAAACCTTGAATGATCGCAGAAAACAAGACAAGGGCCCAACGCGGTATGTAACTAACTCTATTTTAAACACGAAATCCGCAAAAATTGACTCTATTTTTCAAAAAGTACGTTAGAATATATCTAAATAACCTTTAAAACTGAATTGACTCGAAAATAATAATTAACTAATCATTAGTGAAATCTTATAAACAATACTAAATATACCTAATGCCTATAACAAAAACTTTTCTTACTCCTCGTGTATACTTTAGCCCCCGCAGACTGGAAACTTTTTAATCGGCCGATAGTTTGATCGGGTTGGGCTGATATCGCGCACACTGAACCAACTAAACAGTTTGGTTGGTTGTACGTGCGCAGACTACCCGACGATAGTCGCTCAATCACTCACGAAAAATTTGTTAGTTGGTTATTGGCTTTTGAAAAGAGCATAATGAGAAGTAATAAGTTGTCCAGAATTGTGATTATTTATTTTATTCAACGAAGGAGGAGGATGAAAAAGGAAAACCGAAAATATTGGGTACATCCCATCTGTAGTGATGTGGCTATTATCTGGAAAATTTTATACTTTACATCCAAAATTACTCAAATATCCGGAAAAATTTTTTGCCTTTTATCGAATGAGCACAACCAGCTTCAATGAACTTGTCAAATTAATTGGACCAGTAATAGCGAAGGAGGATACAAATTTCAGACTTTCTATACCTGTGGAGGAAAGATTGAGCGTTACGATAAGGTGAGAGAAATAAAAAATACTTATTAACTGTTTTTATTAGAATGAAGGAAATAGTTATTAGAACGTTACAAAGTTAAATATTTTGAGAAGTTTTACAACTCGTATATTTGAGAGTCATCTGAAAAATTCGAAACATATGACTGAGTTGTTTCATTCGAATCGCATCGTGGTGGAATGTCCTGAACCAAGGGTAAATTGGCGGATGTAGTACGAAAGGCTACATACGTTTGTATAGATCCTGATGGTGGCCAAATATTAGTTCCTCGTTGATATATATCGTAGTTAGTTGTTGAGTTAGTAGTAGTCATAGTAAGTCTGGCTACTGTTATCTGTTTAAAAACGTTCAGAATAGCAATTTTAGCATCAAGTTTCTGTTCTGCAGTTAACTTCCGGAGTGAAGGCACAAGAGATAGAGCAAAGTTTGTATCTTCATCAACGGTATTAGTCTCATTCAATGCTTTTAATAATGCTTCATCTAAATCTGTTCGCTTCTGGATATTAGTTCTCTTCTTCCGGTGATTAATAGGTGTGAAGTAGAAGGACCAGATTCGTCATCCTCTTCATAATTTGCTTGAGAATCATCCTCTTCTAGGTTACTTTCCGTTGTTCGATTTTCGATACACGGAAGTAGAAATAGCAGTTGTTCAAAATATATATATTTTGCGTCTCTTGGTCGCAGGTTGTCCCGACTTTGTATTTTTCTGAGCGTTGAGCTCTCGGCGAAAGCAAGTCCGTAAATTACCCCATTTTTTTTTGCACATCACGACCTGAAAGATGTTAATACTGTTAATTCTTTACAGGTATCTGGCAACAGGGGCTAGTTTCAATACATTGTCTTTTGATTATCTAATGGGAGCTTCTACAATAAGAGATATAACTAAAACTACATGTGAGCAAATGTGGAACATTCTTCAACCGTTGTATATGGCAAGCAAAATGAAGATGACTGGATTAAAATTGCAGACGAATTCTATAGCCGTACAAATTTTCCAAACATCATAGGAGCCATAGATGGCAAGCATATTCGAATGATACAGCCAGAACATTCTGGATCATCATATTTTAACTACAAAAGTTCTTCTCTTGCGTTTTAATGGCTTGGACAGATGCAGATTATAAATTTGTTTACGTAGATGTTGGCTCTTATGGAACAGCGAGTGATTCCGAAATATTTAAAACAAGTGAAATGGGTAAAAGGCTTTCCGAAAACCGATTAAATATTCCTTCTGCAAGGCATTTACCCAATGATGATAACGGTAATGCTATTCCATTCTCTGTCGTAGGCGATGAAGCGTTTGGACTCGGAAATCATATATTACGCCCTTATGCAAAACGAAATTTAAATTACACTAAGCGAATTTTCAATTATAGACATACTAGGGCACGACGTATTGTTGAATGCACTTTTGGCATTTTAGCTAACAAATGGCGTATTTTTCACCGCCCAATTGATGTGAACATAAATTTTTGCGCTCAAACTATTAAAGCCTGCTGTGTTCTTCACAATTATGTACGAATCAAAGATGGAATAACATTCACAGATACTCTCTACGATTGTCCCATGAATAGCCTAACGATAAGTGAAAACAATCGAGGAAGAAATAATATGAATGACGTACGACAATACATGTCATCATATTTTATATCTCCTGGAGGGCGATTTCGTGTCAATATAGCAAAGTGTAATATGTACTTAAATAAATATAAATACACATGTACCCATACGTACCTTGACTAGTTTTATTATCAGCGCTCAGCTGGTTCCAATCAGGAACAACTACTTCACAAATTTCCTCCCACAGTTTTTCTTCAAATTTCCATCAGAATATTCTTTTAAATTGTTTTATATATTGGAGGCCTTTTCTCCACTTCTTCAATGAGTTTTTCAATGAAAGAATCAACAAGTAACGCCATTATTATTTGCTTTTAAGTAATCTAAGAACTAAGCCGGTTCCGATCACGAACAACTTCCTCACAAAAAAGGTCAAAGCAAACTAAACAATCGGCAAGTCTGCGCGCATGCATAACAGGCAATACTGTTTAAGCAGTCGGCCGATAGTTGGCCAACTATTAAGTTTGAAGGGAATCACTCTGCGTATCAAACTTTTTCGTTGGACGATTTCAAATCGTATGTGTGTGCGCACTCTCCATACATCTCCATGGTAATTAAGTAAATAACCAAACTATCGGCCGATTAAAAGTCTCCAGTCTGCGGGGGCTCTCATACATCTCCATGGTAATTAAGTAAACAACCAAACTATCGGCCGATTAAAAGTCTCCAGTCTGCGGGGGCTCTTATACAAACACTTGTTATTATTCGATGAAAGATAGAAATTAAATAATATTCCTGTCAAAACTGTACCATACAGGTTAAACTGGTTTTAATTCGGTAACCCAGCGACAATAATTTAATGACGCTATTTATTCAATATTAGCTTTCTTTAATTTGTTTAAAATACTTGTCGTCCGATCAGTCGTATTTATCATATACACGACAGGTATGTGATTACTTACCGCTCTACTGAACAATAAGCAAACATAAGAATTTCGTTCATTGTATCTATGGAAAGGCATAGGACGAGAAATAGTATATGCATCGCTAACGCTAAGGGATTTACTGGTCGCGGACAGTATTGTTATTATTACTTAGTATACAAGAGCTATCCTGATAATTATGGACGTAATACTTAGCAATTGTTTCAACAGCATTCATTGATTTATTGTTTCTTCTATTAGTCTCAGCATTAAATTACTCTTTTAATACTAAACGCAGTGGATTTTCCACTATGCGCATAAACGATTCTCATGAAATATTAAATTACGTTAAAGGTTTGTCGCTAAAGTAAAACAATTCCTAATGCAGCGAAAATTATCATGGTCAACTAATTATGTCTCAAGTTTTCTTACATTCGAATCTTTATAATAAATAAAATATAAGAAGCACTCTAAATTAACCCTTAAACTGCAATGGGTGTCTGTCAGACGCCTACCAGTTTTAATTTTGTCTATGTTGGCAACCAGAGATACGCCAAGAACTGAGCATCTCTGTAGCTACCTATGCATATATTTGCTTGAATTCGATACATTCAAAAGACAACTCGACTCGGCGGCTTAGTGATCTGCCAGAACTTGAGAAGTACGATGTGTGCTGGACACCCATTACCAGTAACGTTGTAACACGTAAGTGTACATGAGACCCCCATTTCTAATAACGTATATTATAAATAAGGTGAGTGATATTTTATGCTTTAATATATCGGTAAAGGTAACAGATTATTACAGGCTTCATCATGAGTGGCATAGAAGCGGGTTCAAGCACTTCTGAAACAAGACCGGGCAAAAAAAGAAAAATCGAATCTGTTAGAGTAGATGACCCAAATTTTGCGTCAAAAATCGAACAGATGTTAACGGAAATAAAAAAAGATGAGCAAGATGACAGTGAAATTGAACCAATTATTGACTCTGATGACGATCCAGATTATGAGGAAGAAATAGAAGAACTTTCTGAAAGCGGAGACGATGAAGAATCATCGATTGTTGAAGAGGATGAAGAAGAAACAACTGACGTTCCTCCGATACCATTGTCCCAAATCTTTCTTGGAAAAAATGGATTTCAATGGAATAGTAAAGAACCTTCTACAACGAAAAGGACGCCTAACATAATAAAAGGTTTCCCAGGAATGACTAATTTGGTGAAACAGTTAGGGCCACAACCTAAATCTGAAGACATATGGTCACTACTAATAGATCAGGACATTATTGAAGACATTGTACGTTGGACGAATGTAAAACTAGAAAGTGTTCAAACACATATTCCACTGAACCAAAACTTTAGACCTACGGATGCAGATGAAACAAAAGCTCTTCTAGCTTTGTTCATGCTTACGGCAATTTTTAAATCAAACCATGAAAATACTCTCTCACTATTTTCTACAAACTACACAGGAAGGCCTATGTTCAGAGCAGGTATGTCTGGGAAACGTTTTCTGATTCTTCAGCTATGTCTAAGGTTTGACGACCAGGCAACGAGGGAAATGAGAACAAAAGACAATCTTGTAGCAGCTATTTATGATATTTTTGACAAATTGATAAAAAACTGCCAAAAAACCTTTGTGCTGAGTGAATATGCATGCCTTGATGAAATGCTCCTTCCATTTTGTGGACGTTGTAAATTTAAAGTTTATATGCCAAAAAAACCTAACAAATAAGGACTAAAGGTCTTAACTCTCACCGATGCACGTACAGGGTTTTTCTACAATGCCTATTTGTTTTGTGGAAAAAGAACGGACGGTATGGGATTCTCAGGGGAAGAAAGAAAATTGCCTGTTCCAGCACAAAGTGTGATGCGTTTAATTCCTCCTATTATAAAGAATAACAGAAATATCACAGCAGATAATTGGTTTTCGTCGATAGAGCTTAATCAAAGAATTACAAAAACGAGGACTGACCTATGTAGGCACGGTAAAGAAAAACAAGAGAGAAACACCAAAAGAGTTCCTTCCTGCTAAAAGACGTGAATGTGGATCATCTCTTTATAGATTTGCTGACCAATTGACAATGGTAAGCTATGTTCCAAAGCCGAATAAGGCAGTTATACTTATATCTAGTACGCATCACAGTAAAGAATTAGATCAGGAGAAACGAAAGCCTGAAATAATATGTTTTTACAACAGAAGGAGGAGTTGATCGTTTACATCAACTTTGTGCAAATTATTCCGCCAACAGAAGAACCAGTCGTTGGCCCCTTGCTGTATTTTATACAATAGTAAATATTTCGGCAGTTAACAGTTATGTACTTTATCTATGCTTCATGGAAACAAAAAATATACAACGTTTTGATTTTATCGAGAAATTAGCTATAGAGCTCATGAAACGCGTTTTAGGAGAGCCAGAAAACCCGGAACGCCCTGATATAAGCGATAGACTTGATAAAAAGAAGAAATGTAGTATATGCAATTATGCTCAAAATAGGACCACTGCTTATAAATGTGTACAGGGTGTTTTTTTTTCGTCAATATTATAGGGTATAGGCTAAACGGTAAGAGATACAAAAAAACTAAGATACGTATCCCGTTCTGTTTTTTAGTGTTTAGTTTAATGGTGCAATCGGATCTACGGTAACTAAATTGGTTTCGAAGATACAGAGTGATTCTCAAAATCTGCCGGTTTTTATTATCTCTTATGATTCGGTTATTTATGGAGATAAAATAAAGCTTTGGATACGAAAGCTTTATGACTTTTTACGTTGAATCCAGTGGCGTTCTTAAAAAAATATAGATGTTTGAATTTTTAAGATATTATCAAAAGTAGCATTTTCTTAAATGGGACACCCTATATCTGACAATCTCAAAAAACTGCATTTTTTCTTGAGATTATAACAATATATAGCACTTAATATTTTGCATTGTTCTAAATAGCTAAAATAATAAAAAACATTTTTTAGTTGGCCATGGTTTTAATCAATTCTTTGTTTTATAATAGGCATAATAAAATTGCAGATAATAACAATAATAAAACATTAATAAACTAAAACAACAACTACAAAAAACAAGAAAAGATTTATAACAACTTAACAGTAATTGTTACAAATACTTATACAACGTATCCCAGATAACATTTCCAGCATGGGGATCTCGCTTATTATAAAAGATACAGATTTGGTTGAATTAGATGAATTACTCCTAAGGATAAGTGAAATAATAGGACACCCTCCAATTTCCAAATTTCTATGTATTTTAAGACTTATGGCAAGAAAAAGAAAAATGTGAAATTTTTTTTTCTTGTAATATCTTTTTTGTTACATTAGACATATAAATTTTATTTGCACTTTCTTAAGATCTTTTTTATGCAGAATTTAAATATCAATTTGGATTTTTTTTTTGCACTTCCTATTTTTTAGTTTCAACCCCTAAATTAAATTTTTCTTATGGAACGACAAGTCGGCTTTGAAATAATGGATCGTGTTTTTTTATCCTCTTTACAATGATATAGCACATGTACTATCTATTTTTAAAAACCACAAAGAAAATTAAAAAAAAATGTATTTTATTAAAGACTCTAACAATAAGTAGGCCGTGAAACATGAGAAAACGACAAATAATAGATAACAACAAGAGTTAAGCAGGTAATAGTATTGGAGACAATTATCCAATTATAAAAGATGTTCAAACAATTGACCATTCCGTTCTAAACTTAATTGTGCCCTGCGTAGTGTCGACGTAATTGCTCTGCGTAGTTTTTGACGTTTAATGCTACCAAATGCTGCAAGAACAGCTTCACGAAGATCTTCGGCATTCTCAAATTTTTGCACGTACACTCGATTTCTTACGTAGCCCCAAAGGAAAAAGTCCAAGGGAGTTAAGTCTGGAGATCTGGGTGGCAACAAAATCGGCCCTTGATTACCAATCCATGATTTTGGAAACCGATTATTAAGATATTCGCTGATGATGTTTGAATTGTGGGGTGGGGCGCCATCTTGTTGGAAGCAGATATTAATATTCTCAATCAGTGGTAAATCATCAAGTTTATTTTCTAAATCAGTTTGTAGTAAATTTAAATACCTTTCACTATTTAATGTTTCGTTAAAAAATATGGGCCCAATAAGTTTAGCGCCTAAAATGCCACACCAGACGTTAAAATCAAATCTCGCTTGATGCCGACTTTCCTTAACAACGTGAGGATTTTCACGGTCCCAAAAGTGAACATTGTGTCGATTGAAAAGGCCATTATTTGTAAATCTGCTTTCGTCAGACCACAAAATCGTAGCTGCAAAGTTATCGTTATTCTCACATTGATTAACATACCATTCGCAAAATTGTAATCTTCTCCCCTGATCTCCTTCTCTAAGTCCCTACAGAATGGTGTACTTATACGGATGATACCTGTGACGTTTAAAAATCTTTGTGATGTAGTTTTCGAAATACCAGTGTTTTGTTCAATTTCTCTAACAGATGTTGAAGGATTTTCAATAACTGATTGTAATACATTTAGTTCTGCATCTTCATTCCGTAATTTCGGATTTCTGGTAGGTTTTGAAAATGAACTATATTCTTTTAAATTAATTACCAAATTTCTGTACGACGAGCACAGGGGCTGCCTTCTTTCAGGATACAGCCTAAAGTACATCCGTCCAGCTTCTATACTGTTTTTATGAGACAAGATGTAACAACTCAACATATCAAACTTTTCAGTATTAGTAAATAAAGCCGTTTGACACAAAAATATTCTGGAACGAATAATTTTTAAGTGACATAAAATTCGATTGTGTTTTTATGTTTCACGGCCTACTTATTGTTCGAGTCTTTAATAAAATACATTTTTTTTTAATTTTCTTTGTTGTTTTTAAAAATAGACAGTACATGTGCTATATCATTGTAAAGAGGATAAAAAAACACGATCAATTATTTCAAAGCCAACTTGTCGTTCCATAAGAAAAATTTAATTTAGGGGTTGAAACTAAAAAATAGAAAGTCTTAAAATACATGGAGATTTGGAAATTGGAGAGTGTCCAATAATTTCACTAATCCTTAGTAGTAATTCATCTAATTTAACCAAATCTGTATCTTTTATAATAAGCGAGATCCCCATGCTGGAAATGTTATCTGGGGCACGTTGTATATAACAATTAGCATAGGTGGTTAATCACAAAAGGTGCTCAAATTGTCTTCCATTCTGCTCGATGCATTTTTGGGCTCTGCTTGTAACTGAACGAGTGGCGTTATAGATTTGAATATTTGGCACTCTTCCAATGCAATTAATAAAATTTGCTCTGAGTTTTTCTACAGTATTCGGGTTTTATAGACTTCATTTTTGATAGATCCCCAAAAATAAAAGTCGAGTGGCGTCAGGTCGGGGGAACGCGGAGGCCATCTGTTTGGTCCATATGCACCAAGCCAATTTTCGCCAAAACTGACATTTAGTAAGTCCCTTACCATGTGGCTATTATGTGCTGGAGCACCGTCTTGTTGCAAATAAACATTATTTCTTGCAGCTAATGGCATGTTATCCAACTCCATTATTACACATTATTCCAAAATTTGGATGTATCCTTGAGCATTCAAATTTTCATTAAAAATTCTGTAGTTAAGGACTCTGTTTTGATATAGCGCCACCCATACATGGAACCTAAACCGTCCTTGTTGTATCCTGGCGACCGTCTGATGAGGATTTATGTTTGACCAACATCGATTATTATGTCGATTAAAAATTCCTTCGCTAGATATAAAAGCCTGGTCGGTCCATATTATATTTTGAAAAAAATTGGGATTCCGATTAATCTGCTGCGAATACCAATGACAAAACGTTAAACGCCGCTCTTCATCTCCAGGATGTAAGTTATGAACCTTTCTTATTTTATATGGTTTGTACTTATGCTTTCTTAACGTTTTTAAAACTTTAGATTTACTTGTGCCAATATCTTTCTCAATATTACGGCTAGACATCGTCGGATCAGCAGCAACACAAGCTAATGTATTTATTTCATTTCTTTCTCTATTTGCCTTATTGTAAATCTTACTTCTTGGTTTTCCAAATGATCCATACTCACTTAAATTGTGATATAATCTTTAAAATATTTGTTGTTCTGGCTGTCGTCGTTCCGGATAACGCTCAAAATATAAGTCTAGAGCTGCGTCTTTATTTTTATTACTCTCAATGTAGCACTCAAGCATATTTAATTTTTCATAATTTTGAAAATTATTCATTTTAATCACCTTGTTTAAAAAATATAATCGGAAACGAAATAAGAATACTAATACATAATTGTTACTGAATTTTATGACATGTAAACAAACAAAAACAATTGCTTAAAACATTCAATTAATGGCCAACTAAAAATAAATGTTTTTTTAGTTGTTTTAGCTATTTAGGACAATGCAAAATATTAAGTGTTATATATTGTTGCAATCTCAAGAAAAAATGCAATTTTTTGAGATTGTCAGATACAGGGTGTCCCATTTAAGAAAATGCTACTTTTGATAATATCTCAAAAAATCGAACATCTATATTTTTTTTAAGAACGCCACTGGATTCAACGTAAAAAAGTCATAAAACTTTCGTATCCAAAGCTTTTTTTTATCTCCATAAATAACCGAGTCATAAGAGATAAAAACCGGCAGATTTTGAGAATCACTCTGTATCTTCGAAACCAATTTAGTTAGCGTAGATCCGATTGCGCCATTAAACTAAACACTAAAAAAGAGAACGGGACACGTATCTTAGTTTTTTTGTATCTCTTACCGTTTAGCCTATACCCTATAATATTAACGAAAAAAAAAACACCCTGTACAATGTAAAAAGCCTATATGTTTGCAGTGTTTAAAAAAACTCTGTAACACGTGTTGTCGAGATTTAAACTGATTTTTCAGCCGCAATGCATTATTAAGAAATTATATATCTTTATGCTTTAATTAACTTGAATTACCGAAATTAGCAATTATTAGTGTTCTTTAAAAATGTTATTTTCAGCAGTAATAAAGTGTTAAAATAAAACAAGTGTGTTTTATTAGACAAATTCACTTCAATTTTTAAGCATCACTAAATTTAACATGACTTCAAGGGCAGGTGTCTGTCAGACACCCATTACTAATAATTAGAAAAACTTAGGCTTGCAGTTTAAGGGTTAAGTATTGAGAAAAATAATACGTCTACGTATTATACACAACCATAGTGATAGATGTAATGTTGAACTTAAGTCTCCTGTCTAATTATAAATCGCCTTTATAAAAATCTGTGCAATCAGACAAAGAAAACGAAAATAAATGTATTTCTGTATTCAATCACGACAGAACAAAATAATCAATTTGTAAAGTCAAAATCTTGCAACACTCGTTTTATCCGTTAAACGTCTTTGAATATCCGATATAGGTCACCATAATTCTGTTGTTTTGTGTATTCAACCACGGGATAAAAAAGTCTAATTAGTAAAATCAAAATCTTGCAATATTCTTTCTATCCGATATAGATCTTTATATATCCGATAAGGGTCACTGTAATCCTGTTTTTTTTATAAGTACTTACTCAGTTGTCCAAACAGTCGAGAATGTAGGTGTGGGTAATCAACATACGCTTGTTAATGCACCAACGTCACCGCTAAACGCGACCAAACAGTCCTTTGTAACATCATCGCTTGATTCACATTCTTTTACGTAAAAAGCTTATTACGAAATTACTTCTAGCACGTTTTGGTTAAGACAATTTATTATACATTGTGTTACGTGCACGAAACGGTTTTGTAGAAAACGGAGAAAGTTTATTGTAACATGAATTATTGAATTAACCGGAATCTCAGTCGGTCGATTGTGCACTTAGTTTTAGGAAAGTACACAGAATGATTAAAAGGGCTGCGAGATTTGTTAAGACTGTTTCCCCTCGAAACGCGTCCATTAGTTTATCGTTCATTGAGGTAATAATTTTGAATTAATAATGAATTACTAAAAACTGCAAAATCGAAATCGTGTGACGTTGCTATAGTTTCTATTCTAAAGAAAATAAAATCATAAAATTAAAATGGAAATGCAAAACGAGTTTCTTGTTGTCCCGAATGAAATTAAAAAGATTGCGCCTCCGCCATGGAGGAAATTGTGCCGTCGACATACAAAGTAAGATACGAAAGAGAATACTCCGCATTCAACGCTTGGAAAGGACAAACATGCGTTAAAGGAGTAAATGAAGTTATTCTGGCATATGTCAAAGGGAAGGTAAAAGTTTCTATACCGTTCCCCCTAATTAATTTATCTTATATTAATTAATTTTTTAGTCTGGGAAGTCGACGCCATCATCACTGTGGACGTATGTTTGTAACTTTATTAAGCAAATTCCACATAAAATTACAGCAAACATCACTCCACCTATTTTGTTTCCAACAACGCAATGTTTCTTAATCAAAAATGGCGTTGTCTTGTTTGAAGAACCGGAAAGAAAAAGAAACATGCGACTTCTTTTGGCAAATCGGACATTTTCAAAGTTATTTATTATCTGTTAAAATTTATTTAAAAAGAGAAATGGCACGTCCAATGTTGCCAAGTTTACTAAAATTGAAATTAAAGTATAGGATGTTGCGTAACCACAGGCATAAAAATTACAACTCACACTAAAAATTCCTAAACTACATTTACACGTTACAGTTGATATCCTTCAACACTGCAGCTCAATAAAGTGTTAAAGTGTTCATTCTCCCTTTTCTTTACTATTAAGCTTATTCGCGAACTTATAAACTTTTTAACATGTTAATTATATATGAATTCCTTTTCATTCGCGTCCGATTTTCCAAACCGTCTTAAGACTTTTACAAAAAAAAAAGAAATTAAACGCTTGATTGAATTTTTAAAACCATCCGTCATCATCTAATTATTAAGAACTTTTACATAACATTCTTTAATTTATTCCAACCGGTAAACTGTTAAGCTACTACACTAACTTATGCCAGTACCCGATTGGCCCGAAGCAACATTTATGATCTACGGTGGTGTAACCGAATTTTTGAAATGAAAATTGTCTACACTAACTTGTGACATCCTATACCTAGGTTTTCATTTTCCTTTATATCACAATGTTAACATGATTAGAAAGAGGGACGTGATACCCCATACTTTTGAATTTGACTAAAAATAAATTTTAGAACCACAATATTGTAAGGTCCTTTCTTACAATTTTTATATTTGCCGCGGCTAAACTGCAATCGGTCTTTAAATTTAAACTAAAGAGGGGGGTGGGTTCGTCGGTATCTTTAATCTTAGCTCTACACTGTCCACATAAAATAATTAAAATAAAATGGTTTAAAAATATATTTTCCTATATTATCCAAAGCTAATATATATTCACACTTATTCTAAATCAACTAACATAAACTGTGAAAATAATAAACAACTGGACGTCCTGATTGAGACGGCGGCGTCGGGGCGTCCTTCCTTCCACTCGCTCGATGCGACAGCTTATTGTTGTCGAAGTCGCTTCTGGAAAATAGATTTTAATACACCCTAGTTACACTCAATAATGACCGTAATATTTAAATGATTAATAACGTGGTGTTTAATTAATTATTTATGCTGGATACGGCCCTGTCTATAAAAGAAAAGAATTTATAAACAAACTACTGGTTATTCAAAACGAGGGTTGCGCGAATCTAGGTCACTAGTGAAAATCGATATCCCGAGTTCACTGTGGTACGCATGACGGTTGTACCGGTCTAATTGCGTGCGGCTCTTTACCTTTAGTAATTTCTGGAAGACGGACAGGCGCGTATGCTTCGTAAAGCAATTTACTTTCGCGATGTATTATGTTTGAAAATATGACTTATCTTCAGAGGTTTATTCTCGCATTAAATGTAGACTGGGCGGATTATACAAGTTTGGTTATATAATTTATATCTGCATGTTATCTGAGGGGATGTAATTTTATAGCGATGATTTCCTTTATGCAAATGAACGAAATCTCACGTAGATACAACTGAACGTTACTTACTGGTATACGCACAAAACGCGTATTTATTAAAGGCGGTTTTTATACTTGCGGAATAAGCTGGTGGAAAACAATTAATTGATTGCTTTCTTGAAATTCGTTTACTAAGCGCGTGGGTATCGGTGTACGGTTTTCGGCTACGACAGGTCTTTGACGGATACTCTACGTTTAATTCGTTTGTGATTACAGGCACTTCGGTCTTTGCCAGCGAGCTGGTGAATTCAGGTGTTTAGAATGTAAGTAAGAGTAAATGATAAAAGCTGCAGGTCTATACAGTCCTACTTAGCTCTCGTCGTCAGGTATATGTTAGCGTGGTGGGTGTATACTCCCGACTACCTCGTGGCTTTTGCCCGTGGCGGTCTGGGGGTTGGTGTGTGTTTGCGTTTGTGATCTCCCGACTACCTCGTGGCTTTGCCCGCTGCTGTCTGGGGTTTTTTGTGTGTTTGCGTTTGTGATCTCCCGACTTCCTCGTGGCTTTTGCCCGTGGCGGTCTGGGGGTTGGTGTGTGTTTGCGTTTGTATACTCCCGACTACCTCGTGGCTTTTGCCCGTGGCGGTCTGGGGGTGTTAGTGTGTGCTGGTGTTTATGAGTACTGAATTAGTCTACAGACTTACGTGTCGTTAATCACAAAGATCGAGGATAGCTATTTACAAAAGATTCGCGGTGCGCGTTCGAAAATACGGGGAGCTAAACTCGCGGTGGCTATCACTAGGTCTGCAGCGATTTACTTTAACGCAACCGTCACGTGCAGGTTTTCTGGAATCGAAGTTAGTCAATCGGACTAACTAATACAGGAGCTGGTAAAACCAACTAAATAATTCTCGGCGGCGGGATGCGTTTACGGGGCGCGTTTTTAAATACCGATAGATAGAGATCTATAGATAGATATATATTTTTAAGGTGCGCGGCGCGGTTTTTATAGAGGACCCTCGGTAGGCGGTGGTGGCTTCTGTTTGGGGGAATTCTATTTGTAATTGGCGGAGATTACTCTGACGTATAAAACTTTCGATGTTTTATGAAATCTACGTTGGAGTGGAAACAAATTAATTTTTGTTGTGCAATCAAACGAAATAATGAGAAATATTAAGTTAGGTACTGAGTAATACGGAATACTAAGAAATATTAGATTAAGTTTTGCAGGTGGTTGAATACTAAGAAAGCTTACATCATTTCTTTTACGAGGGTTGATTGTTAAATAATTAATTAATTAAAAAAATTTTGAAGTACTGACTTGCGGTTCGTTACAAGATGTCACGGCACTCTCGAGATATAATCGTCAAAAATAGGACAATTCAACGGTATAGCTTCAATACACTTTAAACTACAAGGAACGCTGAGCTGAAGTAGTTCAAGCCCTAATATACGAGATCTTAGTATTATGTTTACCGAACCTTTTTCGAGATATTATTCTGAAAATTGTGATATCCACTAAACATTATATTGAAACAATACATCAGTTTACTACCTGATCCTTGCACTTGGGGTTTACGTTTTACCGAAAAATTTTTGCATTTTAAATGCTGGGATATCATTAGAGCTTGGATTTATATGCACGAAAATTAGTTAAAATATGTGCATATATATCTAAAATCTTTAAAATATGCACTTTATTCTGTAAAATATGATCAAAAATATGCAGCATATGCACTAAATTTTACTCACAATGATAAACAAATATTTCTATACATTTATTTTTAAAATAATACATATAAAACAATAATAATATTAATGACTAACGACTAATGAGATTAACTAATAGAATAATAAGACAATAACAGACAATAAAAATCATTAATGATTTAGTTTATTGTTATTTATATTATCAAAACAGTTTATAATTATATATTTTTCTAAATTCTGCATAGTAAACGATTGCCTTCTATCGGAAAGTATATTCTTGTATATAGAAAAACTTCGCTCTATATCTACAGATGTAATGAGCGCATATTTTAAAACAGAAATGATTGCAGGATCTACATTACTTAGCACAAATTTACCTTGTAAAATTTTTGAAACATTTTCAAGAATGTTAAATCCTTCATTTTTAATTAGAACACCACTAGGTTTTTGTTCAATGATATTTCAAATTCTTCCAGTAACTCCCCCAATCGATTTTTTTCTTAATGTACTTTCGCCTGGAATTGGCCTTTTTACAGAATTTTTCCAGAAAAGACTTAAGACATTCGTTTCCTAACTTTGATAATGGTATGTTTGAATTAACAAGTGCCTGACACAGTTCTGAATTAAAAGTTTCCCTTCCATTATTTCAAGAACTTGCAACCACTGATTCATTTAGGGATAGTTGTGTATCACCTTTCTTCAAACCTGATGTTATAATATATGTGGTTATGGTAATCGTATAAAAAGTGTTTTAATAATATAATAAAGAAATAAGTGTAAAATAAATGAGTGTAAAAATATTCTCCGAACACAAATCGTTAAACTAACTGGAGATACAAACCATTCACCAAAAATAATGCCGTTGGCTAAGTCGGTAGTTTAAAGTAGGCCGATTCAATCTTTTGATTTGCGTAATTACTACAATTCTGCTCGATTATTTCCACTTAACTTAAATAATAAAAATGCAATGTAACACTAATAAAAATGATCTCGGACGCCAAGTTATTTTTTTAATTATGTTCGGAATAACTAAACCGAGGTTGTTTACGATAAAAATTCTACCAAAATGTAAAAAAATAAAAAATATACAAACTATGTTTATTAACAGTTAATGATAGGGTTAAATAAAATATATCTTAAAAACTAGTTATAGCCTTAAATTACTAAATAATTGTTATAAATATAAATACCTGTACAAAATATAATAAATCTTCTTGAGAACCCGTGGTATTATAAAAAATAAATGCGGAATGCAAACCAAGGTGATGTAATCCTTGTGTCAATGTTGCGCAATATATTGCAATAATAATGATTTACGTAGTAAACCACGCCCAAAATGGAATTTTCCTTCTTATAAACTTATCATCATGAAATTGAATAATCCATTTTCTTGAAATTTTGAATGCAAGAATTGCAATCATAAAATGAAAGCGTACGTAAAAATAGAATTAAACGTGTAATTAAATGTAACGTAGAAAAGTAAAAGTAATAAAAGTAAAAAAAAGGTGCCCGCAAAGAGCAAATGTATTAATTTTTAGTATTACGAGTTAAATCATTTTACCATTAAATCAATGGCACTTTTCACAAAATTTAGGTGGAAACCCAAAAATATGGCTTCCTGCATCTATCAGCGTACCACAAGAAGTGAACAAAATGGACGCTCCGAATATGTGATCATGTAGCCGTGCGCGAAAAAATTTGCGCAAAGAATTAAGTCAACGATGACGCGTTGCGCGAAAATATTGAACAGAAAAAATAATTTAAAGAAGTGGGAGTATAAACTCTTCAGAAAATATGCAACTTAAGTTACACCAGAATGCAAATTAATTTGTCTACCTCATACTTACAAATCATTACTAAATAAAATTTTTCTTATATTTACAAATAAATGAACGAAGAACATAAATTACGGTATATTTTAATACAACTCAAAATGGCTTGTTACAATGTAAGGGAGTTCCAATGTGTTGCGTTATTTGAAATTTTTTCCACAGGATATCTTTGAAAATTACAAGTAATATCCAATCCAGATCTAGCAATTTAAAACAATAAAATTTGTAGGCAATTATTTTTAAAGTAGAAAATCCACTACTGAAAACCTAATCAATAAAAAATACTACTTTACTGTTTTGCTGCATGTCTTACAAAACACTTCTTCGCCATCGAGTATAAGCTCTGGGAAGCCCTTTATCCAAACCCAAACCAAACTATTACTTTTTGCCATTATTTAAATAACAATCAAATAATCACGCTGCGCCGATTTTGTAGTTTAATGCTCGCCACGTACTTTCGAATCAATGTTCACTACAGCACGGTCTTACAAATACACCGTTACTTAAATTTAAAATCTGAGTACTAACCACTTTTACACAGATCCCTTTCAAGGGCAAGTCAAATATTGCCGACAACTCAGGGATTAAGAATGTAACACCCCAAAAATAAATGGCGGCAAATAACCACAATAATAGTTAATATCATTTAAACACGTAAACCTGCATTTCTGAAAACCCCTTAATCCGCTTGAAATATTTTTGAGCAAGTTATTCAAGGTAACAATGGTAAGGAATTAGTGATGAGAATAATCGAGACATTTCTATAATCGATTATTTTATTAGTATTTATTAGTAATCGAGATATTTTAATTATCGACTAATATTAGTAGTTACTAATTAGTGGTTTAAAAATTTCTAAGCTAAAGGATCATAAAAAAAGCTACTAAAGAAATGCAAATTATTGAAACGAGCTTTTCCCCCGCAAAATTTTGCGGTAAACATATGATTTGAAATTGTTTCTTTGAAAACAAATTTAAAATGTTAGCGTCGGGTGCTAGACTTTTGCAAAATTTAAATCAAATATGTAAAAAAATTAAAACCTTAAAATCAAATTCTAGCGCTGTTATTTCTTTCTACACAAACTTACCTTTATAACAAAAAAAATCGTTGAAATCCGTCAAGTGGTTGTCTCGCAAACTGCGTGAACTGGATGACCCGATTATTTTAATATATAGGATTTTATAATTTCATTTTCATTTCATTTGTTTGAGCAGGTTAAAAAAACATCTTTAAACTTTTGATATAAACATTACGCATATTGCAATTGCTTAATAACATTAAAGTATCCGGTCTATTCACCCGTTCATACAAATAATCTCATTAAATTGCTATTTGGAATTTGGATAACAAATGTAATTAGTCAAACGAACAATAATAGCAACTTATTGCCAATGGCCCTCAGAACAATAACTTATTGAAAATTGGAAACTGAAAGATTTATTGCATTCTACCTTAATGAGTTTCCTGTAGATAAATACATATGCAAGAATACACACAATTTAATATAATTCCATTGAATCTCCAAAATGAGAAGAAAAAAACGGCGAAAAACTTCACGAATGTATAGAATAAATGTAATTTTTCATTTTCATTATAAAAAAAATTTAAAATGAAAAAATATGCAAAAAAATGCACCCAATGGGTGAAATATGCAAAATATGCACATCACGTAAATATGCAAAATATGCAAAATAAGGTTGGTGTCAGTCGAATTTAAGTTATGCTATTTGTGTATAAACTAAATACTTTTGATGATTTATTTATTTTATAGAATATGCATTTTGCATAAAATCCGAGCTCTAGATATCATTATTAACGACATTATACTACACGTTAAAGATATCAGTGGTTTAACTTCAGCCACACTCTGTAAAGTACATCTAAAAAACGTTGTGAGCACAAGCATCATTTTACACGGATACAATGTTACCTTATTTGTAGAGTATAGTGCAAAATATTCCTAAGAGCCTAAAATACCCTTACCCTCTTGAATTAAGCAAACCATGAATTAGTTTGCTAAAGCAAACGTAATTAATCTAGTCAGCAATAAAAAATTGTAATTTAAAATCAATACTTTAAGACGATAATTTCATTATTTATAACTTTTACCTCGTAATTTTTTTAAGTCAAAAAATCTTTCATATAAAGTTACTCAATTAAAAGGAAAATACACACCGAGGATTAAAATTCAGATAATAGCAGCCTATCCTTAAATATCCAACTATGTTACATAATTTTATCTGCTGTAACTGCAAAAATGTCAGCGGACCAATTACTAAAGTATGGGCAGGTAATACACATAGTTCATGTTCCACTATGCCAGTGCTTACCGTTTAATGAACCAACCTTACCAGTTGACACTGAACACGTTAAACCTAACTGCTGCCCTTTCTTGTCTACAGATAAATTATTTTTTAACATCGTCTACCACCGTTTTAATGTGTTGGTTTCATAAGTTACAATTAACGCATCCAAGGTATATCATTTTAAAATGGTCTGTTTCGCAGCTTATTGGTGTATTAACACAATACTAATGCAGAGAAAAATACAATTTCTACAAATATGAGTCTGCAATAACAAATATTAGAAAGTAATACGTACGTGCTCCATTTAGTCTTTCTCAAACCATTATTTTCTCCTTTTCACACTTTTACAATGTACAAATTGCTTGATATTTCGATTAATCTGAGTCTTTTTGTTCCAGATATTAAAGTTTATCGAGAGGCTTTAAAGGGATACTTGACAAAGCGCGCGGTTTCATTTACGCTGTAATTAGTAATCGTTAGTGTAATTAGTGTCGGCACCGGGGTGTATGTGTTAATCGTAAATGTGCTAAACGATGTGCTTTAAAGTGAACTTTGGGTAAAAGGTGAATAACGAAGCTTTCTATACGTTGGATCAAGATGTATACAGCTCCTTGAAAAGGTAAGTTTTTTTGTTTTTAGAAATGTAGGGTTAGCATCTTTTAAGGCACACATTTTAAGTTATTAACGATACACGGACGTGTAGAGGCAGCTGATTATTAGTGTATTAAAGGTGATAATTCCAATTATCTGTAAAAAGAGTCAGCAAATACATAAATGAAACAAAAAAAATCTTAGTTTGTCAAAGGGAGAGGAAATGGATATTAGAAAATGTTACCACAGGGACACATAACTGCAAGGGCGACTCAGAAAAGCAATTCCTTTTATGCTTTTCTTTAGATCTAAAGATGCGTAACAATTTAATATACTTTTTATTGTTAGCAAATGTTACACGAAGAAAAAAACAAGCAAAGGATGATTAGGATCTGTATTATAACGTGAATTTACTGTTTTATGAAACTGTGTTTAAAGTATAATTGGGTCAACGCTTTCATACATTCCGGATTTCTGTTTTTTTTTTATATAATTAAATGCCAAGATTTTGTTTTTACGGTTCAAATTTCTTTCTCCCTCATGAAGCGCTGTATATAGACGTACCGAAAGTTGCTCTTCTGAAAATACTTTTAATTAATGAAATATATGAAGGGCATTGTGCGTAATGAATTAGTTTGTTGTCTTTAACAAAACTGTTTAATCAAAGATGAAGATGTGGCAGTTTTAATTAATCCTTTTCGTCCCTTAATTGTATTAAGGAAGATAACGCTGATTATAATTCCGAGTGTAGCAGAATGAATGTGACGTCTTTTATTGGCCTGCAACGACCATCAGTTTGAGTAAAAAGGTTTAAGATTGTCACAGCTGAGATTCCCTCAGTAAGGTAGTATCATAGAGCAGCTTTAGTGGGGAATAATTGTACAACGTTGACGGTAAGCTAAGTGGATGTAAAACACCGGTCTTTGATGAAAAAACGTTTCATTAGTTACTAGTCAGCGAATGTAAGTTTACATGGAGCAAATCTAATGGTTCGAATCGGTTGTCTCGCGAGACAGTTGCAGGCATCAAGGATAGAGGTGTTCGTCTTAATCCCAGCTCTCATTGCAAAACTTGTGCATCCAGACGGATTAGCGAAGGAAATTCGGAACATACTAGTATTGCAGCAAACGTCTCTCTATTCCCTAAAGCAACAAAAACAGGTTCAATTATCGGGATTTAGTGCTGCAAACAACAACATTCTATAAGTCAACACTCTTAAAAATCGGTATTATTAGGTTCCTGTTGTTTACACAACATTGCTCACAGTTCATTCCGATTTGTACTTAATTATGTGCATTTAGCGAAATTATGGTAACTTCTAGTTGGAAAATAAAGAGACTGGAAGCGTTGTAACCTACAGTTATCATTTGTATGAAGGTTTTTAATGCCTTTAGGTGTATAAAAGGTGCAACCTGTTTTATTGTAGATATAAGGCCGTATACCTGGGGTAGCCACACGACCCATTGTTGCAAAAGAGCATGTGGAAAACTGTGATTTGTTACAGCCTTAAAATCTCAATAGAGCCCCTTGCAATAACGTAAAGTGTCAATTCCATTTTTTAACGAACATGCAGTAAATTGTAAAAAAAAGTAATTACAAATCTATTTTTCTTGGTCTACGAATAGAAGTAATCTAGTCTACTCTATAGCTTACGAGTAATTGCGCATAAACGATATTCCGAGGAACTAGAAGCCCATACTGGTATGGGTCTGAAGGCCTATTGCCAGAATGTAAGACTTACTGACCTATCCAAATGGAACGCATGAACTGTTTATATGTTAGAACACCGTCTTCGGTGGTATTACGAACCAGGCGCTAAATCTCAGATGTTTTCAAACCTAATACATTGTAAAATCGCTGGTTCGAAGACTCTGTTATGCTACATCCAGCTCGACACAGCCTTTTTGGGTGTTTGGGTTTGATTGAATAGGCTTAGTAGGAGGTTCCCTCTGAGTGGATAGTTCTGAATTTTAATACGAAAGTTACCCAACGACTCGATTACACAAACTCCTTTTGAATCACAATTTTACCCGAGCATGACACCTCAAGCTTATTCCCCAAACTTGGCACCCCTATTCCATCGTGGTCTTAACGCCTCGTAGAAACCTTCAAAGGCAGGGTCAACGTGGTTTCGGAAAAAGGGTATACCGTAACTGCTGTTTTGGTAAGCTTTATGAGTAGAATACCTGTACCCCTAGCCTTCCTACTCTAACCGGTGCGTGGGTGAACACGTCTTCACCTGTTTAGATGAAAATAACTGCCAACAGCTACACTAGCTATGCAATCGGCGTACGCGCCATTCGAATATTTAGCAAGGTCGCAGTGATTCTGGAGCGGAGACAAAAATAATTTCTGGCTTGGCTTAGGTGTAGCCTTGTATATCCACATCAGCTAGATCTTAAGCGCTTCCAAGACTGTGAACGTCTGCCCAGAGTGAGAATACCTTGCTCGCAAATACTGGAACAACTCGTACAGCGCGAGAGTTTCGACTGGTTTCCTTCGTACGCAGAACATGGTTGTGATATACAAGAACAAGGTATTTTTCCCTAACACTACCTGTATTGACAGAACAACATCCATTTGCTAGTTTAAACCATGACCGTCTCAATCAAACAAGCTTGCTACATGTTGGAATAGGTGCCAGCGCTTTTCATCGGTGTCGCTGAATAGCACAAAATCTTTGAAATCGAGTAGTACGCTAGCTTTGCCATGCCATTTGATACTAATCTCCAAGTCTAGGCTTTCTAAATCATTCATTACCTCGTCCATGGCTAGGTTAAAGAGCGGACCCTTCTGTTTGACTCCCCATCAAACGTCAAACCATCTTGTAGAGACAGACCCAATAAGCACCTGCATACTGGGATTATCGTACCCACATAAGGGCTATAGAGTTCCCTTATTTGCAAAATGGGAAACCGTGTCGAATGCTGTGAGTGAATCTAAATATACGGTATGGTATGACCTCCCACCCTCCTTCTAAGACGTATAAGGGCGTCGAGTGTTAGTATGTTAATGAGCACTCCTTTCACCGCACGAAACCTACGCTGGCTCACTCTATGCCTTAACCGGGAAAGGGTCTTCACTTATCTGCCTCGCCCGTTCTACAATACCGTGTGAAAAGTCACCCGGTGCTTCATTCAGGCTGCCTCCAATAATGGTAACGAATCGGGCACATAAATAGGTTTGTCGTCGAACCCATTTGTCCACTTTATCGCAGTTATTAAGTGACTCAGCTTTCCGCTTCGACCTGAGATTGAGCTCAATCTCCGCCAGCTATCCCTCTAACGTCTTTTTCAAGAGAGCGTCGCAACGCCTTATGTGGGCACATACGGCTTACAAGATACTATAGTTAGCAACAGTCCAGTGGTCGTAAGTGTGTTCTAATTAGTTGATCTATACAACAATACAGATTGCCAAACGGCGGGTTCTATGACGGTAAGCGGATTTGCTAGGGCAATCGTTGCAAGCAATTGCTAACAATCACGAAGTTTCGCAACTGGCGGCTCTTACACTTACGACGAGTGCCAGACAATGAGTTCCTACCAGATGGTACCCGTCGTGTTCTCGCCCTAAGCTTACCTTTAGCTGGTGGTGTGTAGGCAGATGGCTAAGAAGACTGGATGTGCCCTGACGATCTGTACCGGCTGTCGGAGATGTGGGCGTACATACGATGTTTAATCGAAAGCAAATTGTAGTATTATTGGAGCTTCAACGAAACTTTACTTTGGTGTTATTCTGCCATTGTCTGCAGGGATTTAAACGCTAATGCCTCCTGAACGACTTCGGTCGACCATTGCCGCTGTTAACGTCGACTTTGGAATACTGCTTTCTTTTGGTCGGGAAAGTATTTAGCTAGCAAACTTTGCTTTCTCTCTAGCTAAAGACTCGAACTCCTCTTTCGACTACTGCGCTTAATCGGGATATCAGCTTTGTATTCCAATAGTCGATTATACATGGCAGCGTGCACCGTGATCAGACACAGAAAATACGTACACCTTGTCGCAAACTGCCGGATATATTTTGAGCAGGATGTATCAATCCCATTAGGGCTTTTACAATACATAAGATTGCTGCGCTGCGTAAGCCCAGCTTTCGTGATGACGGACCGTCGTGGTCGTTTAGCACGTAAGCAAGTGAGACCCTAGTACCCAAACTGCAGGAATTTGAAATACAGGGTTTTCGTACTCATTCTCTTACAAAGTCTGCCCCAATTATGTTAAATGTATTTTACATTAAAAAAATACACACATACTTTTTACTAAAACGGATGCTGTTATCGCACTTTGTTTTAGCGAGATACCTACTTCATTTATTAACCTTCCTAATACTGGGGAATTTGGAAACACAAAGCACCAGGTAGCGTGTTTTGACACCCCATCTTTTTTTTTGCTGTAAGTTTTAGTATTTCAATTATCTACCTAAAGGTAAGGTGTCATGATTTAGTAAATGAATAAAAGAGACAATATATTATAGAAACTTGTTAGTATTAATTTAAAAATATAAAAAAGTCAATAATTAAGAAAATGTTATGTTTTACATGTATTACAAGTTTTTGTTGTACAACTATGCTCGGGGCATACGGATTTTTTGCAAATAGGACAAACACTTTTGACTTTTCGGTCTTTTTTCCTTCTGCATAGGTGGAATCTACCATACGGTACTTGTTTTTGATTTGATGTTGCATGTTCTTGTTGCATGGGGGTAATTTTTTCTAATACCTTGTTTATAATGCTGACGGTTTCTCTTGTAAGACGATTTTTTTGTATCAGCGTTGGAAATTCTGCTTTCAATTTGAGGTTTCACTAGTTCCTTTCCTAATTCTAAGAGGAACATACTTCTTCGGTCCAGATCCTGAGCATTCCACTCTGGATACAATTGCCTAAAAAGTACAAAAGCATTTATCGCTGCTATGTCTATAAAGTTCATGAACACAGCAGGCCATCGTTTGGATTGCCTATTACAGGTATATTCCGCCACCATCTTATCCAAAGTGTCTACTGTCCCTTTGGTTGCGTTGTAGTGATTGATTATTTGAGGTTTCCTTCACTCATCGTTCTCAACACTTTTATCCCTGTGCTCTGATGATAACAGTGTCACGCTTTTATTTTTTTTTGGGACATACGATACAAGTGTTACCTCGGATTGGAATCCGAAGACTGACGAATAAACTTGTCTCTGTGGAGAAGGAAGAAACTCCATAGGGATATGTGGTTTGTTTTTCCTCAATGTTCCACATAAGGTTAGCTTTTTATCTAGTAACTCCTCAGCTAAATCTAGAGAAGTGAAAAAGTTGTGCGTGGTAATTCCGTATCCAAAGCCCAAACATGAAACTAGATCTAAGACAACTCTTTTGCCTTGGTTTCGTTCTGGAAAGTGACCTTCCTTCCCCAAATAAACTTGGAAGTTTTTACAATATGACGTTTCAGCATCACAAAGCATCCAAATTTTAATTCCGTATTTGGCGGGTTTGCTTTTCATGTACACCCTAAACGGGCATTTACCACGAAATGCTACAAGTTGTTCGTCAATCGTTAAATGTGACCCTAGATTATAGTGTTCCTGGCAGTTTTTGATAAAAATCTCTGTAACGTCTCGAAGTGGTGCCATTTTGTCATGTTGCCGTCGTTCTGTTCTTGTGGTGTATCATCAAATCTCAACAAACATGAAATTTGAGAAAATCGCGTTCTAGGCATGGTGGCAGGAAATATAGACCTTTTGAAGCAGAAATCATTTTGCCATAGCATCCGCACTGGTTCTCTGCTACTTTTTAGCGCCCCGGCTGTTACCAATAAACCTATGTAAGCGTAGATTTTCTTTTCATTTACTGGTTTCCATTGCACGTTTTCATGAGTGCTCTGATTCAATTGCCAAAAACCTTTTTGATTTGTTAATTTAACTAGAAAATTCACAATTTCCGGAGAAATAAATAATTTGAATAAATCTGTAAAACTACTGGAACGTGATATTTTTGAAGGAACACCCGCAGGAATTTTGATGACATTCTTAGAACAACGTCGTTCTTTTAGCCAAAATGTATCATCTTTGGTGAACCACATGTCATGCCAGTTCGTTTCCATCATTTCTTCTAAATCGGAGAAATAATTTATTTCGTCATCGACTTCAATTACTTGCTCTATATTATCTTCTGCTTCAGAAAGATCGCTACCTAAGTCCAACCTTAGATCTACGCAATTCCCATATTCTTCGTCTAGAAAACAAATAAATGAAACACGTTATAATCATTATCGTATGTAATATGTGAACTCACCAGAATTATGAACGTTTCTAGCCATTTCGAAAATCCTTCTTGTTCGTGATGAAGCTTCCATCATAATGTATCAATAATATCAACTCACGCAATAACCCACAGTAGTTACAACTACAAATATTCAGACACAACTAAACGTTGAGTTTGAATCTAAAACCACACGATCGTCGATTTACATTTATTTTTTATGCCATACTTAAAACCATAAGGAACAATGTAACGAAGTACGGAATAAAAATATTATACTCAATGAATAATAATAACAAAATTGTGCCGCTGGGATGCTGTAACTCCCCACCCGGTATTAGGAAGGTTAGTAAGTATTGCTTATTTGCCGCAAAGCGTGTTAACTAATTAATATGTAAAATAACACCATCTAAGTCGTTGATTAAACTAGAAACGCATAGCCATTGATTTCGATTAAGTCTAATTAATTTATCCGTGGATGATAACGAAGTGTCTTACTTTAGTTTAATTTTCCGTGTAACGCGTCAGAAGAATTTTAAATTATTTCTTTCAATAAACAATCACTATATAATTTGCAAGGTACTCCATGCATAACAAAGGAGTGAATATAAAATAAAAGAACACAGCAGAATGAAGTATGTGAATAATATAGGGTCATCAGGTGTAATATGAGACATACGCAACTACAAGTGAAAGAGGTTACGGTGCGAGACGGTTCTCACTTTGCAGGAACGTATAACTGGACGGGTTGCGAAATGAGCTGTTACATCTGTCATCTGCGAAATTTGCAGTTTGTCTATTTATGTAGTTTGAAACAAATTAATAGAGCTTCTAAAAGTATATTTGGTATTTCTATCCAGTTCTGTATTGATTTTAAGTATAGCTTTTAAAAATTATAATGGCTATATTAAATTGGTGAATCACTGCAAATCATGACAGAGGATTGCTGTATATTTATTTGAACAATGAATTATCACGGTTCGTATAATGCCAATAGTTTACTTTTAGACTATAAATACGTACTATTATCCTCATAATAAAATTATCATCAAATCTATATGTTTTTAATGTCTGCATGTTTTATCCAAGTTTATACTATTTTATTCAAATTAGTGTACGTATTGTAGAAAAAGGACAACCAAAATGATTATATAGGAATTTTATTGTTAGAAGCGGTCATTATTTATTACGCTTTTACTTTTAAATAATGCAGTGCATAAGTTTGAACTAGATACAATACTTTAACTGAAATATGTTCCATTGTTAATGCAGATAACGGAAATGAGATAATTTACTATCGTTTATTTTTAATGATGATGGGACTATAAATACATACAAGTTCAACTCTTAAAATCATTTATAACTACATGCACAATACAATTAGATTGTGTGAGACTTAATAATGATTAATGTGCACATGGAAATAACAGTGACAGCAGTAGGTTTTTCAAAATATTTCCGAAGCAAAGATACTCTAAGATACTCAAAAGTTACTGTAAAATACCCCTCTTACGTAAACAGCTCTATTTTTTAAAGTGTAGATGCTTAATATGGAAATTTAAATTTCCACGATTATCACAAATAATTAAAATACTAGATTTTAGGTATTAAATCGTGTACTTTTATTTATCTGTATACCGTGATAGCATTAACACTTTCACTGCCATGTGTATCGCTAGAGGCCGTGTGCATCTCTAGCGATACACAGGGAACGCTATTGTGTTTTCATCGGTGTATCTTTAGGTCCCACGCGTTCATTGCTTTAACAGTAAGAATATATTTGTCTGGCCTGTGTAAATGTTTTGCCATATAGAACATTGGCCTGAGTGAGTCTGTAGTGTATTTATATGGCCTGTGATGTTAGAGCTTTATATAGTAGGTTTTAATTGCATAAATAAGTACCACAATTATAGAAAGCAAGTTTTCATTTAAGGTATGAAATAAAATATGTCTTACAAGTCAAGAAACAGCAAAAAAAAAATAACAAAACCAAAAATTTCAAAGAAAAAGTAAATTTCTAATGTTTCCTATTAAAACATTCACGGCAATAATGGGGGTTTCCGTCGCATTCATCACAAATAGTGATGACCTGGGCTGCCATTTTTTTGTGTCCCTCAACAATTTTTCCCTTTCTGCCATACATTTCGTAGTAGCCTGTACACCTAGCACTTTTCTTTTGTTCATGTGTAACCAAATGATGTATGGAACGTTTTCTTTTATTGCTGGAAGAAGGCTGCGGTTCTTCTTCGGTGTCTTGTAATAAATATAGAATTACTTTGTGTACTTGGTTATGGTCATATTATTACTATTTATGCAATTATTGCTATAAAGAGAATGAGCATTGACCAAGGACGTACCCCATAAAAGTTCAATAATGAGTTTGCGGTACCATTTATAACACCTTCTAAGGGCCGTGTTGTACGACGCTAGCTGATCGCTTACGTCTACTGGCGACTTTCCCATATCATAGTCTGATATACATTTAGATTTTACCTTTTCCTTACCTCGAGTTGATCCCTCCATTTCAAAATCGTTATCCCTTCCGGAGATTCCTTGGGAATGTATTTCCGATTTGCACGTAAGATGCCTACTCTGTGGGTCTTCCGTGCAAGGAGGAGGTACGCTAAAGGTAGGCTCGTATAAAAATTGTCTATATAGAGAGTGCGACCTTCATCTAATAAGCCTTTTATTGATTTCATCACAATATTTTGTGAAGCCGTCGATTTTCGATCACCCGCTGTATCTTTTCCAACGTACAGCCTTTTTCCGTGCATAATCTATATAATTTCCGTAACGGTACCGTTTAGAGGGTATATTATTATTATTATTATTATTATTATTATTATTATTATTATTATTTTTTTTTTTTTTATTAGTTGTTACGGCTAAACTGCTAAGGTCATCAGCCGTATTTGACTCAGGATAATTCCATCTGGATATCTCTATTTTGTCATATTTTTGAGTATAATCCTGTTTCCTTTAGGTATCCTATAAGGCACCGTACCATGTTCTTATCACCTGCGAGCAATTTATCTTTGGTGTCCGGTAAATTGAATTTTCTTCTGGCGTAGATGTATACAGGGTTAGTAAAATATGTGTGACACTTAGTTCAACGTTGCACATATCACAACGCGGTTTAGGTGTTCTTGACATTAAGTGGAGGCAGCTGATGTTAGTGTGCCCAATTCTACTTACAATAACTTGGTCACGTCTTCTCATGTACTTGGGGTACAACCACCTTTCAAATTTTGGTTTGACCTCTTTCAAATGACTGTTTGTATTTTCCCACTCCATACACCAGTGTTGCAGTATACCATCTTTGTAAATTTGTTTGGCGTCTTGTAAGCGGAACGGTGAACTATCTACATCCTTGCTTTCCGCTGCAGTCTTGGCGAGAGTGTCGAATTCGCAGTTGCCTATAATTTCCACGTGACCAGGGATCCAGGCTATCACTAAGTGAACTTGCCTGGTCAATAAAAAATCCACGTGTGCTCTGATTTCTTGTACCAGCCCATCTTCGGTGAAGTCGTTACTTAGGGCTTCAACAGCGCTGCGAGAGTCGGTACAAACGATATTTCGGTCGTAGTAATAGCTTTCCACGAAAAGCAAGGCATGCTTTATGGCGATTAATTCCGCCGTAAATACGCTCACCTTCTTGTTGAGTGAGAAAAGGTGGTTAATGCCATTACATGAAAAAGCGCAACCGACACCGTTGGTTGTCTTAGAGCCGTCTGTATAGATAAATTGATGCCCTTGGTAAGTATTCCGTAGCTCGTGATACATTTATTGGTACTGTATATAGGGCGTTTCAATTTTTTTGCAGCCTCCTAGGGATCTATCGAATTTGGGACGTTTACTGCACCAAGGTGGGACTTCATACAGTTGACTCCGTATGACGGACATCACAAGTAAGTTGTAATTATCTAATATTTCCTTGCAACGAACGGTGCAAGGGCGAGTAATTGTGGGCCTGTTACTAAACACGTTGACAGTGCAGTCGAGCATCAATTCATATTTGGGGTGGCAAGGATTTGATAAGATTCTCGTGTGGTAATTCATTAAAAGTCTTTTGAAGCGATACGATAGCGGTTCAAAGCCGGCTTCCCAGTAGATAGAATATCTAGGGCTCGTGCGAAACGCACCCAGAGCTAACTTCAGTGCTGTATAATGAAAAGATTCGAGCGGGGCTAGCCATGACTTCCTGGTTGAAGAGTAAACTACTGAACCGTAATCGATTTTCGAGAGTATGCTGCTACGATACATCGTAAATAGGATATCCTTGTCGCTTCCCCAGTTTATACTTGAAATACACCTCATCATGTTAAGGACTTTCATGCACCGTGTTGCCAAGTCCTCTATATGTTTCTTCCACGACAATTTTTTGTCGAGAACAACACCTAGAAATCTGTATTCCTGGACTGATCGAATAGGGACTCCTTCCATTCGAAGGAAAGGACTATCGTGGCATGACCTCAGTCGGCAGAAGTGAACAGCAACCGTCTTCGAGGTAGAAAAGTGAAACCCGATGTTAGTGGCCGTTTCTGTCAAGCGATCTATGGAGGCCTGGAGTACCTCGTTTATTTCAGCCATCGACTGCGAGGATTTATATATACATAGATCGTCACATTTAAGAGCGCAGTCCCACAACTGTACCCGGGCTGAACACTAGGAAGGATTTTGTATTCAAAAAGGTGATTGTAAATTTGTTGAGCCATCACTTTTTCGAATACTTTCGATGTAACGGGTAAAACACTGATAAGACGTAAATCTTTAAAAGTCTCAGGACGATTGTTTTTAGGTATAGGGATTACATGAGCACATTTCCATAAATCAGGACATACATTATTAGAGAGACAGAATTTAATTATATAAGTAATAACAGGTAACACAGCTGGACAGCACAATTCTAGCATTTTAACACTTATACCGTCGCAACCAGTAGCATTTGTTTTTACACTAATTATATGTTTTAAAATTATGGATTCTGGTTCTTAACAAAAGTTAAATTTTGAGGTAAAATTGTGCATAAGATTGTTACTATAAAATTTTACAAGCTCAGTATCACTGTTAGAATTATCTATACTAAGAAAATTAGAATTCATTTGATTCAAGTCTTGTAGATGGGCAGGTATTTCAGGACGATAAGGCTTATTATGGATATCTAATTTTTTGAGTTCTTCCCATAGAGCAGAAGGGCGAGTGTTGCGAACCCTAAATTCTAAATACGCCTTTTTTTCCTGATTTATGGCAAATGTCGTATAATTGCGTAGAGATTTATAAAATTCCCAATCTCCTTTCTTTTTGGTACGTTTAAATTTTCTACGCGCTTTATCCCTGAGGGTCATCATAAGTTTTACGTTATCAGTTAGCCAAGGGGCGAACGGTTTTGAAATTTTTAAAGTTTTTACAGAGGTGTGTTTATCAAACAAAGTAAGAAGTGTGTCATTAAAAACCTTAACCTTATCATTAACATCGTTAACATCATATATTGTCTGCCAGTTAATGGATTCGAGATCAATTAAAAAATTTGGGTAAATAAAATCATTAAAACTACGATAGGTATAAAACTCCGTACGCTTTTTTAAAATATCGCCTATGGGATAGTCGCAAAATATAAGACAATGGTCTGAAATATGATGTATATCAATTACCCCACAGTTAATAGATTCAACATATTTATCTTGGACAATAATTAAGTCAATTTGAGTGGATGTATTTTCAGTTATTCTTGTAGGTTCCGATATTATTTGATTAAAACCAAACGCATCAAGGAGTGATTTAAATTGAGTATATTTGAGTTCACTAAGTTTAAAAAAATCAATGTTAAAATCACCCAAAAACATGAATTCGTCAGTACTAGATAATAAAGAGCAAAAAGAATCTTCAAAAGCAGTTAAAAATTCCGCAAAGTAAAATTACTGTCTCCTGTATATGGTACCAACCGTTATAATGGTGTTATTAATTTTAATTTTGACCCAAATCTGTTCAATAGCGTCAGATATAAGTTCAACATTTACAACAGAAAAGTTAATGTAGTTTGTAATATACATACCAACACCTCCACCACGTGTATCAGTACGTCTATCTTTCCTGACAAATGTATATCCAGGAATTTGCAACACGTAGTCCTGAACAGTACTAGAAAGCTTATACGGCCTCTGAACGGCACCATTTTTTCATCTATACAAATTGGCTTGTTCGGGGTGTAGGCGCTTTGAAAGTTTTTTATGAACTCTTTGAAAATTTTGTCAATTTTGTGGGTTCGGTTGCCAGGGACTGCCTCATCGTTATTTGCGAAATGCCAGAGTTTGAGCAAAAGTTCAAATCTATTTCTTGGCATTATGTTTTTGGGTAACGGAAAAGAAAACAATTTGCTTTGTGACCAATAGTCAGTCAGCTCCGGCACTTTCACCACACCTATCTAGCCAATCAACCCAACAAACTTTCTCATCTCTTTTGCATGGGTTGGGGTCCATTTGTGTATGCGTGAAGAACATGGTACATCATCTGCTTTTTCTAGCGACTGCTGCGCGTACAAATTTGTCTCATCTACCATAATATTCACTATATCGTTCGTAAAAAAGGGAGAAGTAATTAATGGGCTCAGCTAAAGCCAGTATGCCAGATACGTTGTCATCCATACCGCCATTACCAGTGTAGGAAAAAATTTGCTGATTCCCAACAGGCACACCCAAAACAATATTTTCAAAATCGTGTGATGAATTCGTGCCTGCAGCTGGAGGAATCATCTTCTGTATCAGAAGCAGTATAATCAGGATCATCAAGGGAATCCATGCTTTCTTCGCTGAAACTTTCTTCACCGCTTTCTTCTAAAACTCGGGATAATTCTTTGTCCGTGGGGTATTTTCTGGCCATCTTCGCTTTTTTTTCATTCTCTATCACTGTCTTTTTTAGTTTTTTATTAGTTTTTTTGTCACAGTTGCACAATTTGCGTTTTTCAGTCACTGTTATTGTCTTTTTCAGTAACTTATTGTATTAGTTTATTTCTCACAGTTGCACAATTGACGTTTCTTAGTCACTATTAGTCTTTACTACTTATTGGTTTCTTTTCACTTTACACACTAACTTCCTGCTTGTTTCACTCTCGTACTGCTTGTTTTACTAGAACTAATTTACCTGAAACAAAAGACATCATTATATATGGTGTATCTCCATGGACAGGCCGCGTTTGTCTCAAGCGATACACACTTCCAAAATAGAAAAAAACACAAATCAAGTAAAACAACTAATATATGGCATTTTGGTGTCATTTATATGGCGAAATTAAAAAAAAAACCTATTGGCCTGAGGAGTACTACATTCAAAATCATCCTGACAGCGAAAGTGTTAATTAATGTCCAGAAAATATTACTTTCCACTGCCTATGAAATCTAACTTTACTTCCAGTTATATTAACATCATTCTCAAGTTGACCAAATTAAATGAACTACATAATTTAAAATTGTTTTTAATGTTTATTAGTAAATTAATGTTGTTTTCTTTAATTTTCTTACAATTTTAGGTTACGTTATAATAAAATTTATATTATTTTAACAGTTACAGTATAATGGATTAAAAGTTTTTCAATTTGTGAAACTGGCGTTTTACTTCTAAATTATGTGCTCTACGTAACCTCCGTAGAAAAAGGACAGAATAGAATAAATTGGAGTGGAGGTAAGCCCCGCCTCTGGGGACAGAATAGGGCGAATTGGAGTGGGGGTAAGACACGCGCAGTCAGAATAAGACAAAATGGACCGGGGGATGAGTAGGTGGGGCCGGCTTCTTTTCGGGGGCGTTTTGCAACCCCTGGGTAGAAAATTTGTATCTAATAAGGGGGCCTAATGCTAACTTATAAGACAGGTATAAAGCGTCGCAACTTGCTCTCAAATCTTAGCCCCTTGTCGTGATCAGAACTTGTTCGGGGCCTTTGTGCATTGTGAAGACCACATTGGCGGGAAATTTGAATCTAATAAGGGTGCCTAAAGCTAATTTGCAAGACAGGTGTTGGACTTAGCAACTTGCTCTCAGGACTTGAAACTTTTTGGCGGTCTAATCCCTTGGTTAAGGGTGTTGGATGCCCCTAGGGTGCGGTTTAGCGGCCATTTTGTCAGCGTTAAGGGGGGGTTTAAACCCCCTACAGCTTCATTAAGGCACATCCACTCCCTTACCTGATTGGTTGTACTTGTATTAAAATGGGGCTAATGCTAGTCCTAACCCATCCTTACACCTGATTGGCTCGCGTAAGGCCCACCCCTCTGGCTTCGGATTGGTCCTTAGCCCCGCTACTCAGTATCTGTGCTTTGCTTGGAGGATTAAGTCTTTGTGTTCTGGCATCGCCACCTTGTCGTAATCGGAACTTGTGCGGGGTGCCTTCGTGCATTTTCGTAACCCCATTGGCTGACAATTTTAATTTGTATTATAATAAGGGGCCTAACCTTAACTTGTAAGACAGGTGTAGGGCTGCGCAACTTGATCTCGAGGCTTTGTCCCCTTATCGAGGCCCTATTGGCGAAAAATTTGAATTTGTATTTAAGGCTCTGCGCGTTATGACTGGAAATATGAATTTGTATTCTAATAAGGGGACCTATTGCTAACTTTTAAGACAGGTGTAGCGCTGCGCAACTTACTTTCAGGCCTTTGCCCGTTGACCAAAATTTGTATGTAAGTCTTCATTCTGATTGTTTATTGCGAGAAATTTGAACTTGTATTCTAATAATGGGGGTCTAATGCTAACTTATAAGACAGGTAACTAGCCTTCGGGACTTCGCCCACCTTGGTGTGAAATTTAAATTTGTATATGTCTCTACACTCTCATAGTTTATTGCGGGAAATTTGAATTTATATTCTAATAAGAGGCCTAATGCTATCTTCTGAGACTGGTATAGGGCTTCGCAACTTGCTTTCGGGACGTTGCCCCCTTGGTGAAAAATTTGCATTTGTATTTAAGTCTCTGCGTTATGGTTGGTTATGGCGGGAAATGTGAATTTGTATTCTAATAAGGGGCCTAATGCTGACTTGTAAGACAGGTGTAGGGTTTAGCAACTTACTCTCAGGCCTTCGCCCCCTTGACCAAAAATACGTGAGATAGCATTACTGCCAATACACGAACATCAAGTTAGCTTGTAACACTAGTACGGGTTATATGAGGCTATGCTTGATTTTACACAGCGCTTATCATTATCATTAGACAGCCATAATTATAACAATATCACTTAAATTCGGAATACCTCGGACAAAAAGGGCTCTAGATTTATAAACAAGCCGACTTTCATTTACAATTTTGATAATACACAAGCGTTTTCAAACTAGAATCGAATTCATGTTGTAAGACAATTTGCAATTTTGATAATACACAAGGCAGCTGTAGGATGCTGCCTTATTTTAACAACGCTCATCATTATCATTAGACAACCATAATAATAATAATAATATCTCGCAAATTAACGTGTACACTATTGTCGAGTTTTTCGATAAAAATACATTTTACAGTTAAATTCCTAAACAGCAGCAAATATAACCAAACTTGAAACCAGATCTCTAGCAATTAAATAAAGTAAATCAATCAAATAAAAAACGAGTACTTACCAGGGTTGACATGATAAACACCTACACACAACACATTCACTTTAACTGTCTTGTGTGTAACTGAATAATATAATGTAATAAGGTCCTTCAGGTCATCATTAATATAAAGTAATTATTTTCTGATTTCGCCAGTTATCTAACCACAATAGCAGCCTTCCACTATTTTTGAATTGTTGGTTGGCCTTAGCAAGTTGTAAGTTAAGTCAAACCAGTATTTTGAATTGTAATCTGTTGTTGGAGGCTGCAAGTTATGACTTGATTGATTGAGATTGAATTGATTTGCAGATGATCGACTGTTTTCCCACGCCGGTGCCCTCACCTCAAGTTTAGGGAGAGTATCAGCTGTGAGTCTCGGTTAGCCTTATCTAGAAAGTAAGCGGTCGTTCATAGGAGCTAGGTATATACAGTGGGAGAATCGTTACCTGAAGGTTATGAAGAATTGTTAGCTCAGCTTCTTGTTTGATTTGATTGACTTGACTGATTTGGTTAACTGCTTTGATTGATTGTGATTGATCTGATTATCTGATTTTCCATTTCCAATAACTCCAGGCCCTACTACAGAAAAAAATCATGAATTTCACACTAACAAATTCAAATTTTGAGCTCCAACGCCATGAAAGCCCAAGAGCAAGTTGTGAAGCCCTATAACTGTCTTACAAGTTAGCGTTAGGCCCCCTTATTATAATAGTGGTAGGTTCAAGTCCTACACGCGGCAAACTTTATTTATGTTGTTTTACAAGTGAGCATTAGAATCCCTTATTAGAATACAAATTCAAATTTACCGCCAAGGGGCTAGGACAACGGGCGAAGCCCCGTTGTCTTATTTGATCGAGGTTGATTGGTGGGTTGAGGCCCAGATCCATACATCTTACCTTAAAAGTTAGTGTTAGCCCCTTATTTCAAATTTCTCGCCATAACCGTTACAGGGACTGGTATGTGCTTTTAGAATATAACGCTAGGTAGCGTCAGCTATATTACATAAAACATTCATTAGTCTATACACAAGTAGACGGCGCGATTAAAAAATTTAAAATTTGAGCTCGTGGGGTACAACAAGGGACGAAGGCCCGAGAGCAAGTTGCGAAACCCTATACGTGCCTTACAAGTTAGCATTAGGACGCCTTATTAGAATACAAACCTAAATTTCTAACCAAGGGGGGAAGCCTCGAAATCAAGTTGCGAAGCCCTACACTTGTCTTACAAGTTATCATTAGGGCCCTTCATTAGAATACAAATTCAAATTTCACGCGAAGAAACCAGGGGGATAAGACCCGAAATCAAGTTGCGAAGCACTATGTCTGTCTTACAAGTTAGCATTAGGCCCCCTTATTAGAATACAGGTTCAAATTTCTCGCAATAAGCAGTCAGAATATAAAGACTTAAATACATATCCAAATTTCCGCCAAGGGGGCCAGGGGACAAAGACCCGAAAGCAAGTTGTGAAACTCTATACCTGTCTTACAAGTTAGCAATAGGGCCCCACTTATTACAATACAAATTCAAATTTTCCCCCACAGAGATTGCGCCACAAACAAATTCAAGTTTTTGGTCAAGGGCATGAAAGCCAGAGAGTAAGTTGCTAAGCCCTACACCTGTCATACAAGTTAGCATTAGGCCCCTTATTAGAATACGAATTCAAGTTTTCAGCCAATGGGGTTACGACAATTCACGAAGGTCCCCGATCAGGACAAGGGGCGAAGACCCGGGAACAAGTTGCGAAGCACTACACCTGTCTTACAAGTTAGCATTAGGTCCCATGATAAGATTCAAATCTCCCGCCATAACCAATTAGAGTACAGAGACTTAATCCTCCAATCAGACCACAGCAGCTGAGTGGCGGGGCTAAGGACTAATCAGAAGCCAGATCCTTACGCGAGTCAATCAGGTGTGAGGATGGGTTTGGACTAGCCTTATCCCCGCCTTAATACACGTACAATCAATCAGGTAAATAGATTGGGTGTGACCATGCCTTAATGAAGGTATAACCAAGGGGTTAGACTGCCAAAAAAGCTCCTAATATTGCTAAAGGAACTTAATTAGGAGCTAAACCCCGCCCAGGAGTTGAACATCGCCCCCAAAAAGAAACCAGCCACACCCCAGCCCCACACTCAGGTCCCACTCCACTATGACGTCACATCCTCAGGTGTCCCCATTCTGCTGATCTCCATTATTATTTACGCAAGCATCTATTCGTCTTTTCATATTGCAAATTGGTCTTGAGTAATGTTTTGAATCGCAGCTGTAATTGCATTTTTAAATCATCTACAGCACGCAGAGCTGTCTTATATACCATATATATATATATATATATATATATATATATATATATATATATATAATATATATATATATATATATATATATATATATATATATATATATATATATATATATATATAAATATAGCACGAGTTCGTGCTACCGTATGAGCAGTTGCATTAATATGCGGATAATATCCTTGTGCTATTTCATCATCGTAAAGTTGATTTATCATTATATTTCAAATAATCTGTAACGTTAAGTTGTAATAGTTTCATTAAAAAATACTGTACTAACTATACGTCTTCTCAACATGGCTACATAAAGACCAATTTTTATAGGATGTAATGGAGTTTGTGCAAATGCAACAGGAGCTTCATCACTAAAAAATTTATGTATCCCGTTAAATAAAACCACGCTTCATCACTAAAAAATGATATATCCAGAATTTCGTTATTCCTCAAATTGTTATTAAACCACTGGCAATAGTTCACGAGTGTTTCGTAATAAGGAGGAAGTAATTTATGCTATAAAATTACGTTGTATTGACGATAATGTAACGTTTGTTTAGTGCTTTCCGATACGGCCTACAACTTAAGCCTAAAATGCATAAAATAATTAATTATTGTCCTAGTAAAAATAATAATTAAAAGTTTCTACCTTTTTGTTGCGCCAATTTTTTAGGACTACGATTTATGTGCACATTCCACAACATTTTCAGTTAAAGCAGATCTACGTCCAGATGATTTACCCTTGTTAACACTGCCTGCAGTTCGAAAATGTTGAATGAGTCGGCCAATATGTTTGCTTAAGTTGTAATCAAATTCATTATTCTGCTGCCCATTTCGAAAATAAGATTCCAAAATAAATTGGTTTACTTGCAGAGAGTAAGCCATTGCTTAATCTAAATAGTTTACATTTAGGTTATAATAAGTGTTCTAAATAATTTAATAAATAAATAGGTTGTAAATAAATGAGTTGTAATCGTTCCCATAACAAATCGTTAAACTAACCAGAGATCCTAAGCACTCAATAAAGATAATGCCGTTGTCCCAGTCGGTTGATTGAAGTAGGCCGGTTCAGTTTTTTGATTTGCTTAATTACCACAAATTTCTGCTTGGTTATTTTCACTTAACATAAATATAGTAACTGCAATGTAACAATAATAAAAAAGATCTCGGACGCAAAGTTATTTTTTGATTATGCTCGGAATAAGTAAACCGAGAATACAATAAAAAATTCACCACAATGTCAAAATAAAAAAATATACAAACTATGTTTATTAAATATTTAAATTTAGAATTATATAAAATATATCTTAATAGTTGTAATAGCCTTAAATTACTAAATTGTTTGAATGTAAATATCTGTTCGAAAATTTTGTGCACAAATTTTTAATAACATCTGGTATCTAAACAAATACGGAAATGTAAACCAAGGTGATGTAATCTTTGCACCAATATTGTGCAATATCTCGAAATAACAATGTTGTACGTTGTAAACCATACCAAGGTTGAATTTTACTTCTTATAAATTTATCTTCATGAATTTTGAATCCAATGTTTATTGCATTCTCTCGAAAGTTCAAATCAAAAATGGGATCTAAATTTAGATATGCATTAAATAAAACGCAATCATAAAATGAAGGCGTACGTAAAAGTAGAATTAACTGTGCAATTAAAAGTAGTAAAGGTTCTAAAAGTGTAAATGTATAAAAGTGCCTGCAAAGAGCAAATGCTTTAATTTTAATATAAAACGAATTAAATATACCTTACCATTAAATCAATGGCACTTTTCAGAAAATTTAGGTGGAAACCGAAAAATGGCTTCCTAAACAGCATAAGGTTCAACAACAAATGAAGAAAAGGACGCTTAGCATGTCAGATGATATAGCGTTGCCAAAAAAAACGTGCGCAAAGAATAAGTGCAGAAAAAATAATTCACGATACGGAAGCGTAAACCCCTAAAACGATATGCAAATTAACTTGCCTACCACATACTTATAATTCATTAATTTTTAAAAACCCTTTTTTTCTTATATTTTACAAATAAATGAACGAAGAACGTAAAAGATTCGTTACAAGGTTAAAGGGTTATTTTTTGTTTATGCTGTACTTACTTTTTTTAAAGGTTTTGTGAACAACGAGTTTTAAAAAAGACTAAATAAACAATAATAAAGAGAATAAACGAATAATAATACAAAACTCCAAAATAGCTCTCTCAGTTCCCTAACGCATTAAACTAAAAATGTCAAATATGTAATATTGAGCAGCTGATTTCATGGTATGGACTAAAGTTTCGATATCTCTACTGGAAAATAATATCGTCTGGACATCTATTTATGCTCTGTTCGTATACATTTATACGTTTCAATGACAATTAGAGTTATTGTTCCCACTAAATGTTAAAGCTTTAAGAATTATTTAAGATGACAAAATAATTTTATGAAATATGAAAATTGAAATCCTGCTATATGGCAGATTTATAAACGTACAAATCAAGCTATGAAATATACTTTTATATTATTTTATTTTATTTTAGCAATGAATAGCGAGATCTGTGGTAAATTAAATATTACTAAAACCCATTAGTGCCCACTGACAACTTAATATGCCAGTTACAAAACAAATAAATTATTTGGTTATTTAACTACCCACATATTTTAATTCAGTTTTGGATATTCAAATTACGAAATAATATTATTTTTAGCTAACTTTTCCGTCGTGCGTATTCAATGTAATAAGCACAGATAATAGATATTAACATTTACAATTTTTTACAATTTGTAGGTATTTATTATTCTAAAGACATGAAAATAGTTAAAATGTTGGACGGAAAATACAATTTTCATAAAAACAAACATTTTATATGCATTGCTATCGAAGCGGCAACTTAAGTTGCCACTGAACCCATATCATAGCTACCAGCTACATGCAGTGACTTGCAAAATTTTAGAAACTGCAGGTCTATTATTATAATTCAAATACGGAGCCGTAAATTAGGGCGTCGCCGATAGGGCGCGACCGGAAGGGCGCGACCGTTAGGGCGCGAGGACAGTTAGGCGCGGGACAAATGGGCGCGAGGACATAAGGACGCGAGGACATAAGGGCGCGAGGACAGTAAGGCGCGAGACAAAGTATACGACACAAAAAAAACTTCGATTTTTCATTTCTCAGGCGCAAATTGTAAGTGCTGTAGTATATGATCTTCAACATAACAATAAAAAATATTAGAACCTACTTAATAAAACCATGATCAGTAAAGTAAAAATAGTTTTATTCAAAAATATTATGAAATGTATTGCAACTATTTAAAAACATTTATAAAAAATCATGCATTCATTTCATAATTATAGGAAATTGTTACACGTCCAAACCGCACTAGGCGTCGTGTATGCTTACTAATGTAAGCGGGTTGCCAAGCCAGCTAACAGGGAGATGGGCGTGGTCGAAATAATAAGTAAAATGAATGCTTAATATGCTCAAACACCCTACACCTACATTCAAACAGCTCAGTCCGGAAAAATATGTCTCTAGGCACCACCACAATCGAAACTTTGCTAAAATAATTGTCTTAAGCTGGATGTTAATTAACCCTACTTGATTGTGGAAAGTGGGATTGTGCTTACTCAGTAAACTCTTAACACGAGGGATCTAAAACAAACACTCGTCCAAAACAATTCAACTCAAACTCAAATATATTAGTACTACCCAGGTTATTAAAAACTTTTTGAATACACCTCGTATACCAAAACTTCCAAAATAAAATTGATCACTCAAACTCATTCACGTAACCAACAGTTATATTTTCTACTTATTAATGAATAAACTATTTCTTCATTTAATGATCGGTAATTAATTTTTAAAATTCCTAACATGAACGATATCTTTTAAATTTAATTTACTTTTTATAACACTTCTGAATCGTATTGACATTCGTAAATATTTAAGGTTTCAAAACTCCAACTTTTTATTATACTTAATGAAATTTTTAAAACAACAGCTAATCGGTCACTAGTGCCTTGCGCTAATGAAACTAACATGAAAATTTTGCAATCAACCTGGCAAATATGACTTTTCAGGTTGTTCATTAATCTTAAAATCCAAAATATGCAAAGTCTACACTTTAACTTGTCAAAAACTACTAGGTCACCAATTAAGTAATCGTCACAAATATATCTCATACCTGGCTGAATAAACAACAAAATAAAAAGATAACGATAAATATATATTGTCCTGCATAAAATAATAAACAAATGACAAAGAAACAAACACAAATATATTTACATATACCACTACAGCGTGGTTGAAAATCAAAACCACACGTCACTACCAATTTCTGTAAAATTATTAATACTAAAACAACCAATCAAAACCACATAACTTGAGAACGATTATCTTTTCGCTTCTAAACTAATTAATATTTACTCAACATTACACAAATGAACTAAACAAAGAGATAATCGTGCTTTACTAAATTTTCAAAGTACTTAAATATATTCCTTACTTAAAATTGTCCATTTATCCTACGCTTTTCTTTCTTCCCGTAAATCAATTATTTGTAGTCCATTTGTAATCCTTAAATTGCATGAAGGCACATAACCAGTGCTTCACAATTTCACAAACACTTATTCCTTTCTGTACTCACAAGTAGTCCAATAACACGTAATAACCTGTACACGTTTGGTTGCCTCTTAAAATTCCTAGCAACCTTTAGGAAAGTTTAGTCCTTCCTTACACAAATAAACTTTTAATGTCACATAAAATTAACTTAACATTGGCTTAATTTATTACGAAAATTTCGTTTACTTAAAGGTGGTCTCATAAATAATTTTAACTAAATATCGGTACAAGAACACGCGCTGCAATTAACACTTTAACATAACAACTGTTAACTTTTTTTATAAATCTGCTTATGTACTTTTTACTTTCTTGAAAATAAACAAACTAATTTTATCTTCAACCTCAATTTAATTAATTGTTCTATTTATGAATGTCTTATACGATTCATCCCCTTTCGGGTTACGCAGTTGTTTAAACAATGACTGCCTTCAATATTATTCACAAATATAACTCCAACTTAACCTATTCTAAGTTACACTACACCTCGCGCGCGTCTCCCCAACATTCACCACGAGCAACAGCCAAAAACGAAAAAGCTCCCGTCAATCCCTGACTTTCCTATTTATAACTTCAGTCATCCATCTTTAAACATGTCTTCCTTCCGCGCTATATTCTCCAATAGTATTCATTCAAAATTTCATGGTCCCGATAGCTGCTGCCATCTGTACAACCACGCTCATAACTACAATACATCGCCATATTTGTTCTTACTTACAAATTTTACAATTACTTCATGAAGAAATCATTTTTCGTCATTACATTCATTCAGTAGCCACTCTGGACCATTACACAACTTTCAACATATTTATCTCCAACCTGCGCTCGATCTCCTTCCGCAACATTTGCAAAAATAAGTACCGTCTAAGGTCTCAAATCCCATATACATACATGTATTCTCAACACTTATTGCACAACATTACGAAAACTTTCTGAAATTAACACTTAAACATACCCAATCTTTCTCTACATATTTTCTAAAACATTCTACACTTATACTTCACATCTTCTGACCAAAATTACTCCTCTATCTTCCAACATTCCAATTCTTACGGTAGCAAAACAGTAGCAAAACATTATCGTCCCATCGACAAATTTCTCTTCACATTTACATTCATCAGAATCTAATTATTCCAACACTAAAGTCTCTATAATATTCGAATACACGTATCTACATACTGAATTATATTTCTCGTACATTTCCAGTGGCGTATCATACACCCACATACATTATGCATACACACAAAAAAAATTTTTTTTTCGTTCAAACTCAATGCATCCGTACTCAAAACACGTAATACACGTCATTATAACATCCTACATACAGGGTGCGTCAACGCAACCTGACAAAATGCCACGTAAAAACTCGACAATATTCCTATTGTGATAGTCATCTACAACCGTTCTTATACGAGTATCTGCTTGCACATACTTTTGTTTTTTCATTGGTGGCTCGTAACCGGCAATTAATTGTTCCAAAAACACATTTCTACCACTCTGAATAGTCTTTAAACTAGCAATCAACTTCCAAATTGTTGGGTGATTCATTGAAAGTTCGGTCTGTAAACGTCTGTGCGCCGCTTCCGCATAATTATTAGTTCTATTTGTGTTAGTCAGAACACGATTATGCACTAACCACATCTTCTCTGGACTAAAAATTTCCGTTGAAGCAACGGTTCCAGTTCGAGTGGCAAAATATGCGATAACTGATCAATTGCGTTATCCAAATCCGCAATGTTTGTAACACAAAATCCCCTTCATTATTATATCCCCCATTAAGTGAAGTTGACCCAAATGTTTCCTCATGTTTTTCTTGAGATGGAAGTTTTAATGAAGTTATTAAAGGCAAAGTTGAATTTTTATAAGTTTTAAGACATGACGACTCCAAAAATCCAATTTTCACTTTGCCTTTTTTGCCTTGTTTGATGTTTTTGGCGGTTTTTGCCTTTTTAAAGAAATGTTATGGGATTTTGTCTTTTTCGTGGATTTTTTATTTTAATATAATTGCAAAAATGCGGTTTTGAATGATTCAGATGAGTTTATAATTTCATTTAATTTCAATAGTTACAGGTATAAGCTTCTCTTAATGACCTGTCAGTCACTAAAAGCCTGGTTGAAATTTTCTTAATTGTTGGAGGTTTTCCGATTTCAATAGATGCTTACTTAAATTGTATGTACAGGGTGGCCAACTAAGAATGGAGGTACTGTATCTGGGAAACTATCCATCGTAGAGGCTTGCACAAAAAAAAGTTGTTACTAAAACGGCCAATACAAAAACCTGGAAAATGTTTTCAAGTTTCTGGAATGGCCGCTAGGGGGCGTAACTGCAACCTTGAATCTAAAGAAGTGATGTTTCTGTGAATTCTGCTACATTAACCTAATAAAAAAATAACTGATCTTTTTTTGTTTGGCACTACTTGACGTATGTCTAAAGTGGTGGGGGGTATTCAAAAGTTTTCTTAAACAATCCCCTGTATCTTCGAAACGGCTAAGCCGTTGAAAAGAGCTTTTCTTGAACTACAAATGTTAAAATAATTGAAGTTTTGTTAGTTTCACATGTCGACATTCCGACAGAAACGGTTAATTTTCGCAAAAAAATTAAACGCATTGGTATGACTTTTTTTCATGAACAAGTAGCTAAATGATGCTTAAACAAGCTCGTGAAAACCGCATCTCGATATCTTGTTCCTAACCTAAAATATCGGCAAAGGAAAGCTTTATACGAAAATACCTTAAATTTTTTGTTTCACTATATTTTTCTGGAATTATTTCTATTATGTAAGTTGTGGCCCTAAAAAGTACCGATTTAAAGGAGGAAGGTTTTTAATGCCCCCGTAATTGTCTAGCGACGACATGTGAAACTAACAAAACTTCAAATATTATAACATTTGTAGCCCAAGAATAGCTCATTTCAACGCGCCCAAGTTTGTTAAAATCGGCTTAGCCGTTTGGAAGATACAGGGGGTTATTTAAGGAAACCTTTGAATAGCCCCCACCACTTTATTTTTAGACATACGTCAAAAAGTGCCAAACAAAAAAAATTCTGATTATCCTCGACTTTAAAGATCAGTTATTTTTTTATTAGGTTAATGTAGCAGAATTCACAGAAACATCACTTTTTTAGATTCAAGATTGCAGTTACGTCCCCTAGCGGCCATTTCAGAAACTTTAAAATATTTTGCAGGTTTTTGTATTGGCCGTTTTAGAACTATTTTTGCGCAAGCCTCTGCGATGGATAGTTTCGCAGATACAGTACCTCGGATTCTTAGTTGGCCACCCTGTAAGGTCCTTTCTCACAATTTTTATATTTGCCGCGGCTAAGCTGCAATCGGTCTTTAGATTAGAAACTAAAGAGGGGGTGGGTTCGTCGGAATATTTAATCTTTAGCTCTACACTGTCCACATAAAATAATTATAGTAAAACGGTTCAAAAAAAATATATATTATCCTATTCCATACAGTTCTAATATATTCACACTTAAGTTAAATAACTGCCTGGTTAACAACTAACATAAACGAAAAAAATGAGAAAACAATTTGACTTTAAGATCTAGACGGCGACGTCGGGGGCGTCCACTCGGTTTGGACGGCGAATTTGGATGTCCTCCTTCCTTCCACTCGCTCGATACGACAGCTTATTGTTGTCGAAGTCGTTTCTGTAAATTATATATTAATACTCCCTAGTTACACTCAATGAAGAACGTAATATTTAAATGATTAATAACGTTGCGTTTAATTAATTATTTATGCTGGATACGGCCCTGTCTACAAAAGAAAAGAATGTATAAACAAACTACTGGTTATTAAAACGGGGGTTGCGCAGATCTAGGTCACTTGTGAAAATCGATATCCCGAGTTCACGGTTGTACGCAGGACGAGCGTTCACCGGTCTAATGCTTGCTTCCCTTTACCTTCAGTACTTTCTGGAAGACGGACAGGCGCGTATGCTTCGTGAAGCAATTCCCCTTCACGATCTATTACGTTTGAGAATATGAATTATCTTCAGAGGTTTACTCTCGCATTAAATTTAGACTGGGCGGATTATACAAGTTTGGTTGTATAATTAATATATTTGCACGTTATCTACTGGGATGTAATTTTATGGCGATGATTTCTTTTTTTGCAAATGAACGAAATCTCACGTAGATACAAATGAACGTTACTTAATAGTATACGCACCAAAACGCGTATTTATTAAAGGCGGTTTATACTTACGGAATAAGCTGGTGGAAAACAATTAATTGATTGTTTTCTTGAAATTCGTTTACTACGCGCGTGATTATCGGTATACGGTTTTCTCCTACGACATTTCTTTGACGGATACTCTACGTTTAATTCGTTTGTGATTACAGGCACTTCGGTCTTCGCCAGCGAGCTGGTGAATTCAGGTGTTTAGAATGTATGTGATAGTAAATGATAAAAGCTGCAGGTCTATACAGTCCTACTTAGCTCTCGTCGTCAGGTATATGGTATAGTGGTGAGTGTTTGTACTCCCGACTGCTTCGGGGTGACCCGTGGCGGTCTGGGGGTTGGTGTGTGTTTGCGTTTGTGATTTCTCGACTACTTCGTGGCTTTGCCCGTGGCGGTCTGGGGGTTTTAGCGTGTGCTGGTGTTTATACTCCCGACTGCTTCGTGGCTTTGCCCGTGGCGGTCTGGGGGTTGGTGTATGTTTGCGTTTGTGATTTCCCGACTGCTTCGTGGCTTTGCCCGTGGCGGTCTGGGGGTTTTAGTGTGTGCTGGTGTTTGGGTACTGAATTATTCTACAGACTTACGTGTCGTTAATCACAAAGATCGAGGATAGCTATTTACAAAAGGTTCGCGGTGCGCGTTCGCAAATACAGGGAGCTAAAATCGCGGTGGCTATCACTAGGTCTGCGGCGATTTACTTTAACGCAACCGTCACGTGCAGGTTTTCTGGAACCGGAGTTAGTCAAACGGACTAACTACTACAGGAGCTGGTGAAACCAACTAAATAATTCTCGGCGGCGGGATGCGTTCACGTGGTGCAACGGAACTCTTCTACGGCTGCTACTGGTCTGGTCGGCTACGGCTACTCGTACTAATAACAATATTAACATTAATAATAATAATAATTAACTAACTACTAAAAGGTGTGCGGCGCGGTTTTTATAGGGGACTCTCGGTAGGCGGTGGTGGCTTCTGTTTGGGGGAATCCTATTTGTAATTGGCGGAGATTACTCTGACGTATAAAACATTGAATGTTTTATGAAATCTACGTTGGAGGGGAAACAAATTAATTTTTGTTGTGCAATCAAACGAAATAATAAGAAATATTAAGTTAGGTACTGAGTAATACGGAATACTAAGAAATATTAGATCAAGTCTTGCAGGTGTTTGAATACTAAGAAATCTTACATCATTTCTTTTACGAGGGCTGATTGTTAAATAATTAATTAATTAAAAAAATTTTGTAGTAATGACTTGCGGTTCGTTACAACCCTGTACATAAATCATTTTATTGCATTCTTCCTTCATGCAACTTGTGTACTTTGTCATAGTGAAAGTAAATATTACTAAAATGAAGTTGTTGCAAATCTATTTCTTTACCTTTGTTTGAATTAAATTGCTTTACAGTTGTTTTTGAACCTTCAACCTTACCATTGTAACGAAGTTTGTCTAATAATTTACATTTGTTATCTAGAAAGTGATTCATTTCTTCCATTGTTGGAAATTCATTACTATATTTTAGATTCCCATTCACGTAAAGTAATATCTAATTTGGAAGTAATTAAATAAATAATAATATCATCCCATGCATTGCAAGGCCGTGCTAATAATACTCTCATAGTTCTCAAATTCTTAGTAATAGTATCGTATAAATTTCGTAAATCAAATATGTTTCTGTGTGAATTTTTTTAACGTCAAACATACCTCTTAATAAGCTATGAACAATTAATCTTTTATTTTCATATCGTTCTGCATAGTTTCCCATGCAATTTGATAATTATCTGCGCATACCTCTATAGATTCAATAATCGTGCGGCATTGCCCTCAACAGATGAATTAAGATAATAAAATTTTTGAATATCGGAAATTTCGTTACTTTCATGAATAATTGATTTAAATGCATCATTTGTCATAGTTTCCTCTAAAAGTTGGTAATTTAATTGTTGCTAATTTAACAGATTTTAAAACTATTGTTATTGACTGAAACGAATTGTTTGCCGAGGATAGATTATCAGGGTGCTTGTGGTTGAAAGATGTTACAAAATATTTAGTTTGTGAAATTATAGAAAAATAATCAGTTTCAAAACTCTCCGGTTCGTTTAATTCTACATTAATTTGGTCATCATCCTCATACGCGGCCTCAGTAGAAGCTTGAAAATTGTTAAAGTTATCCCATAAGGGTTCACATTCATCTAACCTAAGTTGTAAGGCTAGTACTACTCGTAATGTTATTTTTATCTAAATTTTCAAAATAATTGTCTAAACGAGTAAGTTAAGACAAAGTACCCCGTTGCTGTTTCAACGTGTTTATTGTAAAACAGAATTAATCAAATTGAATAAATGTGTAATATAGACAGGACACTTACAGTTTGGGTCTGAACAACGAAAAATCTACAAGTCTTGTTGGTGTTGTATACTTTGTCCTGCGCCCTACTGTCCTAGCGCCCTTATGTCCTCGCGCCCTTATGTTTTCGTGCCCTTATGTCTTCGCGTCCTTATGTCCTCGCGCCCTATCGGTCGCTCCCTTTCGGTCACGCCCTATCGGCGGCGCCCTAATGCCCTAGACCGAGTAACGCCTGCTAAGAGATCTTGTTGTATTGAAGTTTTAAATTGGTTGTGTATAAAAAAGTAGTGTAAACTAAAATGTGTGAGGTAGAGTAAGTATTTGAAATTTTAATTTAGAATACAACTGTTAAAAGCAGTAAGTAGTAAGTATTTTTTTAAGGAAATGCTGTTACTAGGTATAATTAAATATTGTTTCTTGTTTGTTTGTAGTTAAACCAGGGGTAAAACTGGAAAAGGCACGTTTCCACACAAGTTATTAGATGAATTGAATAATTGCGACGATGACTTGGATGTCTCTACAATAATTTTAGATCCACATACCGAAGATGCCAATGCTGATACTGACCAAGACTCAGATGTATCTGATTCAAGAGCGACGAAAAATTTTGATAACTTGCGAAGACGAATATTACTTTCAAAGTAAGTAACAATGAAAATTCTTCAGATGTTGAAAATATTGAACCACAACCATCCTCCTCTACGTCCACTGCCAATGAATCGGCGACAAAATTTAAGAAACTAAGCGAATGTGAAACAAAAGTTATAATGCAAGTTTTTCTGTGCCATGTTTTCCAGCAACATGTAGTCCCTCAGCGGAGGATTTGATGAAGCACAGTATAACTAAACCAATCGATGCATTTTTCGCATTCTTTACTAAAGAATTTATTGACGAAGTTTTTATCCAAACAAATTTATATGCAGGGGAGAAAGTGTATTATAATGTAATATAGCAAACGTTCGCAGTAGCATGAAAGTAATTACTCACACACATGTCATTACGGTACTCAATAAAAAGGTTTCGATGAGAATGTGCACGTCCTGCAGCCCTTGGGTCCCTGCATAGACGTCTAACGGAGACCAACTACACCACATAAACATTTAATCAGGATCATGTCGTCATGGTGCTCAAACAAATGGTATCCATGATTGGGAATCGGATGCATAGTCCATAGACCACCTTCCATTGTTATCAGGGGTCAATTATAACAAGAAAATAGCGTATTATACACAATATAAAATGTTCAGAATATACAATGTACCACTATTAACGGAGATTACATGTGGTACGAAAAGTAAATTTAGTACCTAAACTAAGCAATTCTTGTATGCGCTTTTAACAACCGACCAGAGACCGTATCAAATTAATGGCTCACTGTAGTGGTGAGGTTACAGAATCTGCAAGTGGTGGGAAATAATGGTAGACTAATCGATTCAATCAAAAGCTTAACCCTGCTGTTCTCCTTGACAAGACTATACACTTCTGCTCCTTCGGGTCACAATGACCCGAACTCCTGAAATATAAATTAAAACCAAAATAACAACGATTTTTATACGTTTGTTAACTTTATTTCTCTAATGCAATGTTTGTTATATGAAACGTGAAACTTACAATAAATTCAACCAAATTTAAATAAAAAAATAAAACGGAATAAAAAATGTCTAATAATTGATATAATCCACTACTTCTTACAGTCGGTCACTTGTTTTTTACACAAATATTTTTTACACTTCATGCAGGTCATATTAGTTTTATTATCACATTTAGAAGAGCGTGCTCGTTTGTTTTTGTTGCTAGTTCCAGGAAAAGGTGCGGTAGAATATTCCACAAATGGTTGTTGAATAGCTGTTACAATTGCAGCTGCTTGTTCATTACGGGGAAGATGTTTTGTGGACAAAATGTAAGGATTTACTAATTGTTTGCCCAGTTGTTCCAAAAACAGTCTTCTTTTGAACAAAACATTTTTATTACAATCTGGATATATTTCGCGTCATAAGATGAAAGCATTATAGGCACTGGTATCTAAAATGTTGTAAATAAGATTCTGGGCCTTCGATTTGTTTTTCGTTTGCATGTGTATGCATTGATTAGCTGATCTAATGTATCAACTGCTCCTTGTGTAGAATTATAATCAAGTATAATTTGTGGTTTTTTGTCTTCACTGTCGCTTTTTTGCTTATGAAACGTACTCATTAGAATGACCTTCTTGTATTTTTTTGGAATATAAGACACAACTGCGGTATCTTTAGTAAAATAAAATTTGGAACTATGTACAGCGTTATTTACTTCCATGATAGGTAGCTCCGGCTTGCTTTTTCTGACAGTCCCTAACATAGTCAGATTTCTTTCGAGAAGCATTTGACCCAATTTATACGATGTAAAGAAATTGTCACAAGTTACATTCTGACCTCTTAGTCCATAAGTAAGGTCTAAAACTACTCTCAGCCCCTAATCCTTCTCAGGTTTTCCCCCAGGTGGTTTTCCCGTATATACTTGAACTTCTAAAGCATAAGAACTTGCACTATCACAAAGCGTCCATATTTGGATGCCATATTTTGCTAGCTTGCTTGGTATATACTGCTTGAATGGACAACGACCTCTAAATGCAACCAGTTGCTCGTCCACGGTTACGTTTTGCCCAGGATTGTACAATTTTGGTAGTATTTCAGCCCATTAGTCCCAAAATTTTCTAATAGGAGCCAACTTATCCCGTAGCCTTCTTTCTTGACGATCTTCTTTATTATGAAACCGTAACATGCATGATACATAATAAAATCGTTTCAACGACATTGTTGCGCGAAAAAGAGGTCTTCCGTTTCTGCATTCCACAAACCTCTAGTAGATTCATCATGCGATCTGTAAACTCCTCCTAACAGTAACAAACCTATGTAAGCCTGCAACGTAATGCCATCTAATTCTTGCCACTTGTCACCGTACACTCTACGACCTTCGATGTTAGACATTTTCAAAATTATATTTTCCAGAGAATTATTAAAAAATAGGTGAAATGTAGATTTTACATCCTGTACTCGTGCATTGCTGTATCTAGTTGGGCCTGGAGCGACTTTTATGATAGTTGCCCTAGTTGCACGCCCTGATTGAGGAAATGGATCTAACATTCACGTGATGGCATTAGCTTTAGATTGAACCAATTGAGCAGGTGGCATCAATTGCGCAAGATTTGTCCGTTCAGCATCGTCGAAGAAATCATTGTCTGACTGTTCATAATCACTATCTTCACTGATGTGATCTTCCTCTTCAGAAGCTTCATCGTTACTAATGTCACCCAAATTATCAATAGGTTTTTTCTGTCTTCACCACTAAGATATTTTTTTGCCATTATTGTTATTTCAGCACTTTAGAAGAACTAGTAGTGCGTACAACAAACCGCATTTTACTGTGCAACGTAACAAACAAACTGTCGGTTGCATACTGCGATATGATATTTATATCTGCTGCAAGTTGCAAGTCTATTCCTGTTTCGACTTGCACACGCCGCTACAGACCTGCCGAAAATGCTGTAGTAACTCGCATAGGTAGGTACATTTGAACAACCATGTGATGATGTGCATATGATCTATACTCTAATTTCAATATAAAATAATTGGAAATACAAATTTATACGTCCTACTAATGCATTACAGCCTCGGGTCATAATGACCCGAGGAACATCAATGTAACAATCTTGTTTAAAAAATAAGGAAAAAAGGATTTATTAAAACAAAGAAGCCAACTCATTCTTCAATGGATTAGAAACAAAGTCATTAACTACGAAGTTTAGATATTAATAAACAAAAAATTATCTAAACAACTTTTTGATTTCGGGTCATATAGACCCAAAGGTAACAGCAGGGTTAATAGAACAAAGTATACATTAACGACGGCTTGACAATAACAAGCTTTTAATTTAAACGGATCATTGTTAAGCGGTTTACATATAAAACCTATCTACTCGTGACAGTCAGATGCGTTTAATCAGTACTTGTATTAACCTCAAGTTCATCTATCTATTATTTAAGCATTAACACACTTCCTGGTACTACAACCGTTCTTGATTAACTATGGTGGGGGTAAATAGAACTTGTTGCTGAGACGTTTGGCTGCCAAAATCTTCTGGCTTTGAAAGCGCGATTCTCACTTTAACTGCTTATTTGTGCATATATGATCATAATACGACAGGTGGGTTAATTTTTAAATAACTGTCGATAAATCGATGTATTGTTAGGTACCCCTAAGCCTTTGTTTATTTTATTTTTAATATTTGATTTTAAATATTTGGGCTGATAAACAGGCTACGATTAACTTTGCACTCAGAAACACTAACCAAATTGGACAGGGTTTAGAAGTCATACAGAAGAATGTGGATTGCGCTAATTTGGTACCGCAATTGAAGAATTGTACTGGATATTGAAGATGTAAATGAGCAAACCGAGTATTCCTAATAAAGGTAGCCCGAGATAGAATCAAACAGTGTAATTCAGCAGCACGACAGCAATTTCAATTCCAATAACACGCAGAAAAAATTGCGCAGGGACTGTACAGAAGTTATGGACGGGTCATCTATAAGCCTAGCCGCTCTCCCTTGAATACGATTAACGATACCAGAAGCGTATTGTTGGTGAGTTTCAACCTGTAGGCAAGAATTAGATTGTATATGTGGTCGAATTTGGGCTTTGTGTAGCAGAAAGGGTTTTCGGAAGGTAAAGTGCTATTTTAAGCTGTACAGAAAGCCTATTTTACGAGCAGATGCCTTAGTAGATGACATAAGATAGTCCACCCATGAATGATTTTAGGATATTTATTCCCAACATAGTAATAGAGACTGAAAGCTTCATCTAAGTACTGTGATAACACATTTGTGATTAATTGTTCTTATGCTACAACTAATCTCCGTTAGGAACCGTTGCAGGAAGGAAGCACGAAAAGCTCTTTATCGACACCGTGATGGTAATCATTAATAGTATTAGTGTCCGTTGAAGTGGTGAATAATACATTCACGTGATGTTCTTTATTGAGCTACAACTGATCTCTGTTAAGGGTCGTTGCAAGATGAAGGACGCACGTGATGTTATTCACCGAGATCTTTTGAGTAATCTGATGACACACCCGTAGCTTACCTTGGTAGCTGTTTCACTGGTAAAAAGTGAATTCATGCGGTACCTCTTATTGATACCTATCAATGACGCAATAGCATACTGGCAATTAATTTTTTTTGTACAGTTCGGAGGGAATGAAGAGATGCAGTCGAAACTACTTAAAAATCTACATTTGTGTAATTCACATTACATAATTTTTGGTTTTGTTTCTGCTGGAATGGCACCATATTTTATAGCAGTAGATTGATCGTTGTGCCTGTTTCCTGTACAAAATTGCAAATGTAAATCTTTTGAGAATTTATCAAATGTCTAAACTGTAATAATAAATAGGGCTGATTATGAAAAGGGTGTTGCTCAATAATTATTGGGAATCTTAAAACGTTTCCATATTATTTTGAAAAACCTGATTTGTAAAAATTATCGTGAACAAGTCAATTATAATACTTCACAAAATTGTTTGTGTCGTGTTTTTTGTAATAAACGATTTTAAAAGCTGTATGTATCTATATAGTCCCATTAATATCAAAGGAAAATAGTAGTATTTCATTTTCTTTCCAATATGTGCATTAATCGAGTAACCTAGTTATGAGCATAATGATATCAAAATAAAACAGGTATGTAAGCGCAACTTCCTTTTCGAACCAATAGTTTAAACTGCAAAATGTTGTGGTCCTTTAACCCCAATAATAAATTATCGAGAGCTGCCCCATTATCTCTTAATCCTTTAACCTAACTACATGTGCGTGTGCGTGTGCGTATGTGCGTGCGTGTGAGTGTACGTGCGCGTGTGCGTGTGCGTGTGAGTCTGTACGTGCATGTGCGTGGACGTGTGCGTGTACGTGTACGTGTGAATGTGCATGTGCGTGTACATGTGCGGGTGCGTGTGCGTGTGGGTGTTCGTGTGCGTGTGTGTGTGAGTCTGTGCGTTGGCGTGCGTGTGAGTGTACGTGCGCGTGTGAGATTGCGTGTGCGTGTGTGTGCGCGTGTGCGTGTACGTATGCGTGTGCGTGTGCGTGTGTGTGTGTGTGTGGGTGCGTGTACATGTGCGTATGCGTGTGCGTGTGTGTCTGCGTGCGTGTGGGCGTGCGCGTGCGCGTTCGTGTGCGTGTGCGTGTGCGTGTGCGTGTGCGTGTGCGTGTGCGTGTGCGTGTGCGTGTGTGTGAGAGACTATGCGCGTGCGTGTGCCTGTGGGGGCGGGTATATGCACGCGCGTGTGTATATTGTTCCTACCTAACCGAGATAATGTCTACTATTAATATAATTGCAGGTGTGCCATAGTAATGTTAAATTCATTTTATTGTTAATAATTTAAAAATGCCGGAAGCTCAAACAAGTCACATACATCGCACTGGCTGAAAATCCAATAAGCCAAGCTAGGGTAGAAATGAAACTAATTTTGATCTCAATACTGCACAAATAGCTTAAGCGCAATAGACCTGCGCAACAGGTTATGGTACATCATGCGCAATAAACCACTGCGCAACCACGAAAATGTTTAATATTTATATATATATATATATATATATATATATATATATATATATATATATATATATATATATATATATAAAATTAGGTATACTCCATGCCAGCCGGGAGGTACCACCCTTACCATGGGCTCCTTTTTGGGTCTCCGATTTTCTGAGCTCGGTAAGGGCTGTTACCTTTTCCATCATCCTTAATCTATTCTCATCCTTATTCTTCCTTCTCGCCCTCACTGTCTTCCTATGGATTAAAAGTCCCAAATTAAAAAAAGATGGCTGTGGTTTCTATTATAAATTCCGGAAAAAATCCTGCCCCATTCGGATGTCCGGGAGGGCAGGGCCCAAGCGACCTCGGTCATCGAAAGTATCAACTTTCTGATTCCACTGCAACATCCGCGGTATCAGGTCTAATCTTAATGCTATTCACCAACATCTTGAACAATTACAACCTGATATATGTTTCTATCTGAAACACAAGTCTCCTCTGAAAGCTCTGAGTCACCCGACTTGCAATTTCCTCAATACCATCTTCACTCTAACTTTCGATATAAAGGAGGCGTATGTGCGTACATCAAGGACAGAATTGCTTGCAAGAGGGTTTCTTCCTTAGAAAATAAAAATTTTGACGTGATTTGGTTTAAACATTCTGGTCTAATTTTGTAAATTCTACTGTTGCATTTATAGGTCTCCTAATGACAGAACTTTCGACTTCTTCGATTACCTTAGTATGAAAGTTGACTATCTCCTGTCTCAGTTTCCATCTTGCGATTTCTCATTTGTAGGCGATTTCAATGTTCATAACTCTAATTGGCTTCAATTTTCATCTACTACAAATCCCGATGGTCATAGTGAGAAACATTTGCTATTTCATGTGATCTCACACAAATGATTTCTGAACCCACAAGAATCCTGATAACCCTAAATACTCCACATCTTCTAGATCTCTTTCTTACATCAAACCCTCTTGTTTATAAAACTTCCGTTCTTTCGCCTTTAGGTCTTTCCGACCATTGTCTAATAAAATCATTTCTACTGTACCTAATTCCACTGTTGTTCGCAAAACCGATAGAACTTGTGGTGTTTAAGTCAGCTCGATGGAGTGCATGCGTGCAATGCGTGTGTGCGTGTGCGTGTACGTATACGTGTGCGTGTGCGTGTGCGTGTGCGTGACTGTGCGTTGCGTGTGTTCGTGCGTGCGCTGTGTTGTGTGTGTTATGTGTGTACGTATACGTGTGTAGTGTGCGTGGTGCGTTGTGCGTGCCGCGTGGTGTACGCCGTGTGCGTGTGCGTGTGATGTGGTGTCGTTGTCGTGTGCGTGTGTGCGTGTGCGTGTGCGTGTGCGTGTGCGTGTGCGTGTGTGTCGTGTGTGTTTGACCATGCGCGTCGTGTGCCTGTGGGGCGTATATGCACAGCGTGTGTATTGTTCCTAACCGAGATAATGTCTACTATTAATATAATTGCAGGTGCGCCATAGTAATGTTCAAATCATTTTATTGTTAAAATACACATCTGTCATAATACCTTATTATCAGTGCTGCACTTTATTGGTTTGATCCAAATTCTATATCATTATTATTCAGTTACCTGTATGGTAGAAGGCAGATTGGTTAAGCAAACCGCTACTAAAGGTCACTGAATTACGGCGTGAGTCCCTCAAGGTTCCATTCTAGGTCCTTCTGTTTTCGATCTACACTTCCAACATTGTAAAATTAAAATTTTGCAATTATCACCTTTATGCGGACGATACAAAGCTATTTGATACGTTCTCAGTAACATACCTGACAGCCAACAAATTTAATAGATTTAAATAACTTTATTAACTACGCTCAACACTCTCTGCATATAAATCCGGAAATGATAACTAATGCTATTTGAAGCGCGATAACTCAATAGAACAAACGGAAATATATTCATTAATAAATATTAAAATTGGAAGCGAATTAGAATTTGTAAGAAGCAAAAATCTGTAACTCTGGATTCGAACCTTAGTTTTGCAACCATATCAAAATTACACAAAAGCATTTTCCAACCTTAGTCACATATACGGAATTAGGTATTTACTATCCCAATCTTCAAAATTTTATTCTGCAAATCTCTTGTGTTGTCTCATTTTCCTTTTGTAGTCTGTGTATGGCAGTTGTCTATCTAAACAACTTGTTAGTGAGTACAGATTATCAAAACTCGTGCGTGCGTTTAATTTATGGTCTTAAACGATACGATCGTATCTCACATAAATTAACAGCTATTCCTTTAATATGGAACAAGGTCGACTTCTTCACTCAGCTAAATTATATCACAAAATTATAATGAATAAATCACCCAATATCTGTATAATAAGATTTGCTTTCGTACTGATGTACATCATGTCAACATACGCGGAAGGATTTAATTACTGTTCCTAAACATAATTTAGAGCTGTTTAAAAATCATTTTCATACAATGTATGTAATTTATATAATTCACTTGTGCAGTATCAAACATCTTTCACCAACTAATTTTGAAAAACACTTCGTAAAACCTGCTGTGCACTAGACACCGTTAAGTTACTACATATATTGTCCATTTCATCTCTATTGTCATTTCATTTCTATTTAAAACTTTTCATTGCATGTATTACTCATACTCAGCTCATCCGTCTATTAAAATTATAATTTGTCGGGCTAAGTGGAAGAGCACTACGGATTTAGCATCGAAAGTGAACTTCGCCCTTTGGACATCGTAATCCGCATAGCAGCTGGTCATTTAGCTTATGTATATTCTTGTGTCCAAATAAAGACATTATTATTATTATTATTAAAAATGCCCGAGCTCAAACAAGTCATACACAATAGCTGAAAATCAATAAGCCAAGCTAGGGTAGAAGTGAAACTAATTTTGATCCCAATACTGCACAAATAGCTTAAGCGCAATAGATAGAATAGTATAATAACAAATAAAGTATGGCGTATAAGACCTGCGCGATAGAAAGTAACTTTTAAAGTGATTCTTTCTAACTACGTCGAAACGTTTAAAGTTGACAGTTTTGTAAAGTGTAAATTTTCACCATATTACAATACAAATATGCTTTGTCATGTTTAAATGTTGAATTTTCATTTATATTTATATAGTTCTAACATTTGATAACATCGTTATCATCCTCAGTAGCGTAAAACCTTTTAGAATTATTTAAGGTGTTGACAATTTATGAAATGCAAATATATACTCCTTAAACAGCTGTAAAAATTTCTAAATCCCATGATTGTACTCTGACAGGACAAAAGGAAAACATAATTTCATCGTGCATCCAAAATGACAAAATATGATTCACCTATAGGAGAATCTTTTTCAAACACAAAATTTGGTCCTACACTTCATGTAGAATCATTGTATCAAATAATATATAAGTGGTTCTTACTTAAAATAGCGAGGTGAAGACCCTGTGGAGCCTATTTAGGGACACACGTCAATATTTTTGGGTCGTGAAGCTTTTCCTCACGAATAAATTTTGCCCGAGACATTTATTTTGCTCTATCGATCATATTAACGGCGCTATTTTCCGTGCGCGCAGTGGTGAAGGACCCTGTATGATTTTTTGTACGGGCGGGTTTTGGATTTTTTCTTAGCTTGATCGGCTGCCGTGCTGCTGCTTCTCGAAAAGATGCGCCAGTACCCCCTTCATTTATAAATAGCCCGTTTAAACAATTTTTGAGATTTTAAATTGTAAACTTCAATTTTGCTTTAGAAATCTTGGATATTTATTACTAACCCCACACTAACTTAAAAAAGCTACCTCGGCTCCCTGGAGTTGCTATACCATTTATTTTTTCTTTCTGTGCTCCCTTACAAATTTTCCAATAAAACTAATGCCATAGCATTACGACAAGAAAGGGCAGTGTTCTAATTTGTTGCTAACTATAAAGGCGCCATTGTTCATTGTTGCCGAAAACGGGATGAACAGATTGATTTTTGCAAACACTGTTGGAAGTTAAAAGAACATTTGCATGTTGTACAAAGATAACTGAAAGAATGAAATTTCCAAAAGAAGAAGGATACTGAGTGCCGCTGTGTGGCTTCTGTTTTTCAGGTATGCATGTTCAAAATTGCTATGAATGCGTAGCTGAAGTGAATTAATTATTTATTGGAATTGTATTAAAGTATAGGAACAATATATGTATTTTTACTTGTATAAATGAGTCAGGATTTTACAAATGAAAACTTTAGATGTTATGATTCAGGGCAAATAGCATTGAAATATACAGAATTTTGCGGGAAAGGACTTCGTGCCATACTTTCGTAAAAAGTAGAATTTAGTTCTAAATGTTGTGTTGGATGAATGTTAATCTCAAATTTGAGCATTTAAGAGAGCTATTAAGAATGTTGTTTAAGTATGCCTTGGATGGGTGCCCGGTGTTTGCATTGCATGTGTTTCAACATTTTACTTACATTTTTCAAAAAGTTTTATAACTGCTTCCAACTCACATATAACCACTTTGTCCGTAGACGTTTTAATATTCTATCTCCAACGATGCGTTCTGGTAGAAAACAGCCACTGTTTGAAATTCAACATTTAACTTTTTATTACAGCATAAATTAGCACAGATCGTTATGTTCTATTTCAAAAACAATAAAATCACGCGCGACCGTTTTATCTAAAAAGGTTTGCTAACGAAGCCTCTTTTGGTCTACAGCTGTCCATCTGGAATAGACCGTGCAATGCGATATATATATATATATATATATATATATATATAATATATATATATATATATATATATATATATATATATATATATATATATATATATATATATATATATATATATATATATATATATATATATATATATATAGTTGAGATGATTCAAATTACATGCAAGTAGCTATGTAAGTCGCATAGTGAAGTATTTCTTTAGTTGGTACAAAATGGTACATATTATTAAATAATTCTAGATAAGAATGGTTAATAAACATTGAGATGTTTGTAAAATTTAAATATTTCTTAAAATAATGTTAGTTTAAGAAATCGACAACACAGTACATTGAAATATAGGGTATGTTTGTTATCGTTATGATTTAATTCAAGTTTTCATTTAGTTTAATAAGTTTATTTTAAACAATATTCCCTGACGACATGTGATACAGGTTGTAATTTACCGAAATAATGTTAAAACTAGATTTAGGCTGGTATCAATGCCACAATTCACATGTACGCAGCCAAGATTTATTGAAAACATTCGTATTAGTGCGTTAAACACATATCAGTGCAAAAATCATGAAAAAACAGAACAAGCACATTAGTGAGTAACTATAAAATATGAATTCAGTAGCAGCTCTGGGATTATTGTGTTTAATCAACATTTTTGACCTTAAACTAGTGAGTGACAACATTCCGACACTAATCGTAGAAGAACTTATCAACCTACGAAAGTGGGAAAATAAATTAATTTGTGACTTGAACATTAAGTTTAAACACTTACAATAACAGTTATTGTGGTTAAAATGTGAAATTTTACATTAAAATTATATAAACAATATGAGGTTATTAAAAATTATTATTAATTAATTAATTAAAATTAATAATAATTTTAATTATATTACCTTTGAACTTATTCGTTCATAACAAAAACTTATAATAATATGAGGTTATGTTATTTCCTCATAAAAATTTTTGTAAAAGTATTTTAAATTGAGACAATTTGTATAAAATAAATTAGTAGAGGCAAAAATAGCAAGGTAGCCTCAATTTCATGTTACAATTCATTATATTTATGTCCATTTTGTTAATTTTAGTTTTTAAGTGTATGGGTAGAATTTAAATAATTTTCCTCTCAAATTGGCCGTAGGCATGTTTAAGATGAATATTTTGGTGCAGTAGTATCCCCTATTCATGTAGAGGTCATTTCAGGCCTATAAAATTAGCGTAAATTCAATAAATAAGTGTAAAAATTAACGTAGTTATTAAGTGTAGGAATTAGTTCGTGTTTGGTTTCAAATTATAGAGAAAATTATGTAGATTATGGAAATGTTATTATTTTTAAGAAATGTTTGAGAGGGCGAAAGTTATGGCGTTTTAAAAAAATATCGTAATGTAAAAATTACAGTAGCCAATCAGAATTTAGGAAATATTCGTGGTAACTATAGAAAACATTCGAAGATTTGGTCGTCAACCAAAATCATATAAATACAAGTGCTTTAGGTTCACAAGTCTCTTAATTTTCCTCTGTTTCAACAACTTGCCAAAATAAGGTGTTGCCAATTTCTTTTGAAAATAATTTTTAAACAAATTAACGTCACTTCGGTAAAATAACAAAGTGCGATTTAGTATCGGAAGTGTTAACGATAGTCTTTTGTCGCGAAATAATTAAATTAAGGTTAGTTTACCTTTTAAATTTCAAATAGGAGGTTTTCGATAAGTTATAAAAATATTTCCGCAGTTTCGACATTATTTGTTTTAAATTTATATTGTTTATGTTGGTATGGATATTTAATTGTGTTGTCTTCGTGTTTTTATCATTATACACCTTGTTTATCGAAAGTGTGTTTAATTTATAACAACCTTCAACAATCCATGCTTATCAAAATTTATTTTGAAATTAACATTAACTCAATGTGCTTTAATCATATTAACTATGATTATTGTATTAAAAAATCAATATAATTCAAATTAATAATCATTTATTTTATAATTTTAAAAGTAAAGTTTCTTCTAAATGTTGATCTCTATCCCTTTGGCGAGTCTCATGTTCTCCGACGAAAATGTATTTTTAATATTTAGAGTTATAGCCAATGTTAAATTATAATAACAATAATTAATAATTATATAATATTAAATTAAAATGAAACTATATAAAAAGTGTGGGAGTTTTAAATCAGTACAATATATATATATATATATATATATATATATATATATATATATATATATATATATATATATATATATATATCTATACTTTAATACAATTCAACATATAATTAATTCACTTAAGCTACTGATTCATAGAAATTTTGAAGCTGCATACCTGAAAGTACAGAAGCCACACAGTTGCACTCAGTACCCTTCTTCCTTTGCAAATTTCATTCTTTCAGCTATCTTTGTACAACATTCAATGTTCTTTTAACTTCCAACAGTGTTTGCAAAAATCAGTTTATCCCGTTTTTGGCAAAAATGAACAATTTTTCCTTTTTGGTTAGACAGTTTGCCAAATAAAATCTTCTCAATATCATTCACTCTTTTCATAAAAATAAAATAATTTCTCAACCAATAAAATATTTTTTTTACATTGGTTTGTGCGAAATTGTTGTGAAAACAATGTGAGCTGCAAATTAGAAAAACACTGCCGTTTCTTGTCGAAATGCTATGGCATTAGTATCATTGGAAAGCTTGTGAAGGAACACAGAAACAAAAATAAATGGTATTGTAACTCCAGGGAGTCGAGGTAGCCTTTTTAAGTTAGTGTGGGGTTAGTAATCGACATTAAAGGCTCAAATAATCAAGATCTCTAAAGCAAAATTGAATTGTACAATTGTATTTGTTACCATTTCAAATCTCAAAAATTGTTTAAACGGACGACTTATAAATGAAGGCGGTACTGGCGCGTCTTTTCGAGAATGGTAGGAGAAGAAGCAGCACGGCAGCCGATCAAGCTCTTAAACAATCCAAGGGAGACTCTTAAAATCCGTTCGTACAAAAAAATCATACAGGATCCTGCAGCACTGCGTGCACGGAAACTAGCGCGTTAATATGATAAATAGAGCAAAATGTCTCGGGTACATGTTATTTGTGACGAAAGCTTCACGACATAAAGACATTGACCTGCCTACATAGGCTATAGAGGGCCTTCCTCTCGCTATCTTGAATAGAACTACTTATATATTATTCGATATAATGATTCTACATGAAATGTAAGACCAAACATTGTCTGAAAAAGATTTTCCTTTTGGTGATTCAAATTTTGTCATTTTGGATGCACGAGAAAATGATGTTTTTCTTTTGTCTTGTTAGAGTAGAGTCATGGGCTTTAGAAATTTTTACAGCTGTTTGAGGAGTTGGACCATATTTATTTCATATTTCATAAATTTGTTCTAACACCTTAAATAATTCTAAAATGTTTTACTGCTACTGAGGATGATAACTGTAAGTGTTATCAAAACGTATAGAATTATATAAATATAAATGTAAAAATACGCCATTTAAATCCAAAAAATAGGTATTCTTGTTATGTGTAGTAATGGTGAAATTTTACATTTTACAAAACTGTCAACTTTAACTTAAGATATTTAAACGTCTTGGCGTAGTTAGAAAGGATCACTTTAAAAGTTACTTTTCTATCGTGTAGGTATTATACACCATACTTTTGTAACGATTGCTGTTTATTACAAATCTGTTCAAACATCAGTTATATTTTTGAAAAAGTTTTATAACTATTTCCAACTCACGTATAACCACTTTACTTGTTAACGTTTTAATATCCTATCCACAACGATGAGTTCTGGCAGAAAACAGCCAACGTTTTTAACTGTAACACATAAGTTAGCACATATCGTTATGTTATCTTTCAAAAAATTAAACTCACGCGCGCGACTGTTCCACCAAAAGGTTTGCTAACAAAGTCCGTTTTCGCCCACCACTCTTCCCCTTTTAAAGATGCTCTGGTCCATCTAAATTAAAATCAGCCACTCTATAAGGGTTTAAATATCACGTTCCTGTGTTGAGCACAATATCTGAAACAGACCCAACGCAAATACCGGTTCAATTGTAAAATCCTGACTCATTTATACAAGTAAAAACACACTCATACTCTTCCGACACATTAATACGATATCAACGTATACTTAATTCACTTATGCTACCCATTTATAACAATTTTGAATCTGCATTTCCAAAAATGCAGAAGTCACACAGTAGTGCTCATTATAGGCACAATGCGGATTTTACTAAAATACTGCCTCTTACATGAATTCAATAGTTTACTATCAAGTTTAGTGGTGTAACATTTACACCGAACTTACAAGGTATTCTCTCGTATAAACGCACGTTTTTATAGTATGACAAATGCATCATACGCTCGACACAACATTAAATATACCTAGTGCGTCAAAATAATCTCACATGGGTTCAGAATATATCGCAAATGTTGATATCAGGGCTTTTGAAATTCAACCATAAGGTGCATAACTATATGCCTATCAAATCACATTGTTTCTGTTAATAACTGTGTAGACGGGTTTTCTTGTTGAGAACTATTCTTGAAGATTAATCAATTTTCTAAATAAGAAATTAACATACCGAAATCACTTTTTCGCTTAAATTTTCGCAAAAATTTTAACTTTAGAAACTGACAAAAGCTGTAGGAAATTAAAAAACCTACATAAAGAGACCAATAATTACTTAATCAATGAAAAGGTTATTGCAAAAGACATATTAAATCGCTCTTTTTCAAAATTGTTTATAATTTATTAACTATTAATGATGATTCAATGGAAGTAGTTAGAGCTAAAAGTTTTAGTGTACTTTAGAAGTTTTCGAAATGTATGCTTAGTTGGTCTAATGGCATTTGCAAAAATCAATTCCTTTATCCCGTCTTTGGTAAAAATTACCTACTTTTACGGCCAGTTTAATCATCCAACAAATAACAAAAATATTTTTTTCGTGTTTATTTATGCATAATCGATTTGGAAGAAATGAAACATTTAACTACGAATTAGAAAAACTCCGCCCTTTTTGTTAAAATATTATGGCATTAATTTCATAGGAAAGTTTCTAAAAGACACTTTTAAAGGAAAAATAAATGGTATTACAATTCGAGTGAGCTGAAATAGCTCTTTTTGTTAATTACTCTGAGGTTAGTTATCAATACCAAGGGATCAAATTTCCAAGACTTCTAAAGCAAAGTTGAAGTTTATAACTGTTTTTGTTATAATTACAAATGTAACAAATTGTTTAAATGGGAGATTTGTAAATGAAGACTACTAACGCGTATATTCGGGAGTTGTCTGTGAAGGAGAAGCAACACGGAAGTCAATCAAGCTCATAGAAAAGCCAAGCGAAGCGTTTAAATTCGGCCTGCACAAAAAAATTATATACTGCGGGTTCTATTCGACGAAAATTACTCATTTTTACCTTCCAACCTACATATACATATGTAGGCATAGAAAGTTATGCAATCGACTTATTAGTTTATTTTACAACTCTTAGCAAAGTTTCGTCAAGAACGTCCATCATGCCTGTGCGTGTGCGCGTGAGTGTGTGTGCGTGTGTGTGTCAGTGTGTGCGTGTGTACGTGTGTGCGTGTGTGCGCGTGTGCGTGTGTGTGTGTGTGGTGTGTGCGTGCGTGAGTGTGTTCGTGTGTGCGTCTGTACGGTTCTGCGCGTGCACGTGTGTGCGTGTGGTGGGTGTGTGCGTGTGTTCGTGCATGCGTGTGCGCGTGTGTGCGAGTGTATTTGTCCGCGTGCCCGCGTGTCAGCGTTGCACGTGTATGCGTGTGCATGTGTGCGTGTGTGCGTGTTGCGTGTGTGTCTGTGTGCGTGTGTGCTGTGTGCTGTGTGCGTGTGTGCGTGTGTACGCATGTGCTGTGTGTGTGTGTGTTGTGTGCTGTGTGTGTGTGCATGTGTGCGTGTGTGCATGTGCACGTGCGTGTGTGTGTGTGTGCTGTGTGCGTGTGTGCATGTGTGCGTGTGTGCATGTGTGCGGTGTGTCTGTGTGCTGTGTGCGTGTGTGCGTGCGTGCGTGTGTACGTGTTGCGAATGTACGTGTCGCGTGTCAGCGTATCAGCGTGTGGGTGTGCGTGTTGTCGTGTGTGCGTGTGCGTGTGTGTGCGTGTGTGCGTTTGTGCGTGTGTGCGTGTGTGCGTGTGTGCGTGTGTGCGTGAGTAGTGTGCGTGTGTGCATGTGTGCGTGTGTGCGTGTGTGCGTGTGTGCGTGTGTGCGTGTGTGCTGCGTGTGTGCGTGTGTGCGCGCGTGTGTGCGTGTGTGCGTGTGGTGCGTGCGTGCGCGTGTGTGCGTGTGTGCGTGTGGCGCGTGTGCGAGTATGCGTGTGTGCGTGTGTTAGTGTGTGCTTGTGTGCGTGTGTACGTGTGTGTTTGTGTGAGGGGCGGTCGCGCGTCTATGTGTAGGTGGATGTATGTTAGAATCCACGATATCTTTAGAAAGAAAACACCTACTTACTTAAAATTCTGTATTTAAGCTTGTTTTCATTTCACTTAGAGTTGATTAGATTTTGGGAGGAATCCACCTGGGATAGGGTTATTCGGGGCAGTTTTTTATCTTTATCAAATATTTATGAAACAACTGTATATTTGAAAGATATAAAATTGCTTAGATAGACCTTATCGACTAATTACTTTCTATGCAATTTTTTGGTAAAGGCGACGCGTAATTGAGCGGCAAAAAAATTCCTAAGGTAGAATTGAGGTGTTAGTTAAAATTTTTGAAAGGTATGAATAACGATTAATTTTTTGGAAAAGTGTAGTCAATTTTTTAAAGCAAATTTAATCTTACGTAATTTTTCTTTATAAGGTTTGTTTATATAATGGAAGGTAAGTTTAAAATTAATTAAATAAGAATGAAAATGGTGAAACTAGTAATTATATCTTATAGAAGCGGGCGGCTGTAAAATTTTTCTTAAGTTTACATGTATTTATGTCTGTTAATCACTACCTGACAAAGGTTTAGACGTCCTTCTGACATAGATTATTATTTTGCTTCTAAAAGGTTGCCTGTTTTCGTAAATAACATATTATAGAAGCGGTTGCATAATTTTCCTAAAATATATGATGTGGAACACCACACGACCTTCCAACCTACAAAATGCAAATTAAAAGAAATTAAATACCTTAATAAAAATTTTTTAGGATAATTACTTCTTTTATAATAAGTTCTTTACGAAAATAGGCAACACTGTAAGAACAGAAACAATAATCTATACCAACAGACGTATAAAACAAGCAATTAATAGAAATCGAGATGCTGACTTAAATAATTAAAGGAAATGAAATAATTTTAATTATAATTTTTATAGTAGCTATCCAACCTCTTTTATACGTTCATAACGAAACCAGGCAACATTGTAAAAACAAAAACAATAATCTATGTCAGAATGACGTTTAAAACTTCATGTCATATAGGATTAATAGAAATAAATAAATGTTAGCTTAAAAAAAAATTCCTAAGCCGCCCGCTTCTATAAGATATCAATAATACAGTTTAACCATTTTTATTGATATTTAATTAATTTTAGATATACTTTGCGTTATATTAAGAAACTTTATAAAGAAAACATAAAAATAAAATTTTTATGTATAGTACCACAAGTCCGTCAAAGATTAACGATAATCCGGGAAAAAGCAGTGTTGCCTTTAAACTAGGAAAACCAACGAATACCTTAACCTTCGCCCTACCAAAATATATATAAACTACAGACTACCAAAACGGGGTCTACTATGACTGCACTATTTTTTTTTTTTGTATTATGGAGCATCAACGTCTATGATTATTAGCTCCCCTATTTTATGACTGAGTGTGCAGAAACAGCAAAAAAAATGTAGGCAAAGTAAAGAATAACCCCAAACAAAAACAAATCAAATACACACGTGCATACGCAATTTCTGTTAGCTGGTTACGCAAATGGAAACAAAGATATAATACAAAAGATCCCTTTATATTTTCGTGTATAGGTCCACTCTTTTTATGTACTCAATTACTTGTCGTACTCGTGAAAGTTCGTTGGTAAGAATTTCCCGTATGTCGTCAGCTATCCGACACTCTAACCTAGCATTTCTGTAATGTGGGCAATCTACTAGGATGTGATTCACAGTGAGTTGAGAGTTACATCGCGAACAAGGTGGTGGTTCTTCGGCTGTCAGTAAATGGGAGTGAGTTATTCGTGTATGTCCTATGCGTATTCTGGTCATCACCACCTGGTCCCTTCTGGTTAAGTTAGCTGGCATTCTCCAACTGACCACAGAATCTTTCACTTTCCGAAGGTGATTATCTTCCATTAGATGCCATGTTTCCTGCCAACGGTGTCGAAGCAGTGATAACGTGGCAGCACGCACATCGTCCACCCTTACGTAGCTAACATCTTCCGTGATAAGTGACGCTGCTTCACGTGCGGCGCGATCGGCTTTCTCATTCCCTTCAATTCCTATATGACTGGGAATCCAGGCGGAGAAGACATTTTTAACTTGTCGTATAAGGTGGTTAAGTTCCAGTATATCAACACAGAGAGGGTCTCGAGAAAATGAATTGGATATTGCCTGGAGGCTACTAAGAGAATCAGTACAGATTAGAAAATCCCCGGAGCTATTTGACATCATGATATACAGCAGAGACTGCCATATACCATAAAGCTCAGCCGTGTACACACTCGCTTGCTGACTTAGCGACCATCCATGTCCCACTCCGTCAGGTGTAACCATAGCACTACCCACTACACTATTTATCTTAGAGCCGTGGGTGTACAAAACGACCACTCCTGTGTATTGTTCTAATAGCTCATAAAATTTGACTCTCGTCGTAGCAGGATTCAGATCAGACTACCGTCTCATTTCGAAATTAGGCCTGATTGGCATAAGGTTCCAGTGGGGAATCTCACGTGGTGTGATCGGATAAACTTGCGGTATTACATATTCCACCGAGTTCATATGGTCTCTGGCACGTATAACCATTGATCTTGTAGCAGATGGTCTATTACACCATTTTATTGGATTTGTGAACATGATAGAATAATTAGGATGAAGGGGTTGAGCACGGATGGCTGCAATGTATGACAACATAAAACGGTCACGACGTAGGTACAGCGGAGGAATACCAGAATCAACATACATACTCGACACAGGACCCGTACGAAAGGACCCCATGGCGTATCGTATCCCCACATGTTGAAGAACATCAAATTCCTTGAGTAAGCTCTTTCTTGCTGATGAGTATACTATACAGCCATAGTCGAGCTTCGATAATACGAGCGACTTGTACAACATTAGTAAAGTCGCCCTATGTGCACCCCATTTCAAACCGGATAAACACTTCATAATATTCAGCACTTGTCGACATCTAGCTGCGAGGTATTTAATGTGGGCAAACTAAGATAATCTGCTGTCAAAGATCAGTCCAAGAAACTTTACTTGCGGACGACAATCGATAGCTTCACCATATAGTGTTATACGAAGATCCCTATGGAGTCTACGTAAACGACAAAAATGGACGCAAACTGTGGAAAAACGGAAACCTCTTGACAGGTCATATTCTGAAATAGCGTTGACAGCGTTCTGGAGATCCCTTACCATCATGGGAATAGTGGGCTGGGAAACATAGAGAGCTAGGTCGTCCACATAGAGGCATTTGCCGACTCGTGGATTCACCGCCCTCGCCAATTCGTTTACAGCTACGGCAAAAAGTGTGACGCTCAGCACTGAGCCTTGAGGTATACCGTTCTCCAGTACATGAGTTTTTGAGAGAGAATTTCCCACGCGTACCCGAAACTTGCGCTCCTCTAGAAAGGACCTAACAAATTTAGCCATCCTACCACGATATCCCCATTGGTATAGGTTGTCCAAAACTCCATAACGCCAGACCATATCATGAGCCCTTTCCAAATCAAATAAAACTGCCACCAAATGCTGCCTGTCGAAAAAAGCATTCTGAATGGCATCTTCTAATGTCACCAGGTGGTCGGTTGTAGAACGACCACTGCGAAAACCACACTGGTAACTCGCTAACCGGTCACATTTTGCACTATTATTTTATTTGTATGCACCTGTATAAAGACAACATCCGACAACATTTGTTTTTATACTCTATAAACGTGTATTTATTTAATTTGACTTAATACAATCAAAATAAAAAAATCAGAACACTTTATTCTTACCTTACAACATTGGGTATTACATAATATTATCTAACTCTATTATAGGAACATAAAAATGAATTTGAATAAACAATGTTAATTCATAAGTGAAAAATATTGTATACGTAAATATATTTATAAGTAAACAAGTGTAAATTGCGAACAATGCAAATTAAGTCATCTGTTAGGGCTCCCCGTCTTCGTCCTTTTGACAATATGAACAAGTTATCTCGACTTCCTTTTCTACTACTGTGGAATTTGGTGCATAAAATCGACTACATGTATCCCATTTATTGGAGTATTTATTACTATTTCCACGACAGACATAACAACGACCCCGTTTTGTGCTGGCGCATGGGGCTCGTTAAGATTTTTTTTAAGTTTTACTCCTGTACTTTCAATAGCATTACATGTCGCTTTGGAAAACCATCTGCCGTCTTGTAATATTTCCATCGCTCAACAATTTGCTTAAAGGAACAGTTTTCTACGGAGTTTCAAAGTGGAACTTGTGTAGGTGATACACACTTATCAGTTTATCTAGTACGTCTACGCCACTTTTGGCATTGTTATATGAAAGTATAATGTCTGGTTTGAACTTGTGTTCATTTCCCGATATTGCGTGTTCGTGATGCAATGATGAGAGCAACACCACAAATTTATTGGGCTTGATAATGTACGACACCAAAATTATATCTTTGGCACATAAAAAGATTGACAAATACGATGCTCGATTTTTAATGTCCAACAGATACTTGGGTAAGTCTTTCTGATTCTTCCTCACAGTACCAACCAATGTTAATTTGTTTGATAAAAGTTCTTCAGTCAATGTAATGTCAGTAAAAAAGTTGTCATTTGTTACATTTCGACCACTAGCGTACCAGAGGGTTGCCAATGTTTTTACCACTCGCTGTCCTTGATTTAGTTCTACTACATTACCCTCTTTCCCAACACATACTTCAAAATTACAGCAGTAAAAGTTTTCAGCGTCACACAAAGCCCACACTTTTATTCCGTACTTTCCTGACTTTCGAGGCACATAAATGCGAAATGGACACCGCCCTCTAGAACTAACCAACTGCTCATCAATTGTTCTGTTAGCTAAAGCACTGTACGATTCCCGACAGTTCGTTGCAAATATATCAGTCACTTTGCGTATCGCAGCAAGTTTATCGAGTTGCTTCCTTGTATTCCTTGTTGAAAGATCGTCAAACCGAATAAATCGTAAAATATCGCAGAACCTAAGAAAATCAAACAAATGATTTACTGACTATATCTATGTACTCTGCATCCCTTGCAACCTGTTAAAGAGTTCTCAACCTAGACTAAGTTTCGTAAGCATTGTACCTTGCTGAGCTAAACCGTAGTACAAACTTACCCTTTATATTCCAATCGCGTCCTTTTTATTTGTTACAACGTCAACGACATATTCTGAGGGCACATTAGCACATTTTAAAAAGAAAAATTGTCCATATTCGGTTTTGAGTATCATAACCTCTACATTACATAAACCAGGAACAATTAAATACAAAGATAGATTATGATTATATCCAGACAGCAATATCCGTAGGTTTAGAGTTATTGTTGCTTTCAATTCAAAAATTCTACATTGACGAGACGGTTTTTCCATGTACGAAGCAAGTCCCTTTAATTTATATGTATCCTCCAGTTGACTTTATTTATTTAAAAACGCAGACGGTACTGTAAATGTAGTGAAACATTATATTGAGCGTACTTAATCGTTTGGATACAAAGCTTACCTCGAATACGGTATTCGCCAAAATAAACATACAGAAATATGAATGGCATGGAAAAGCTTGGGCGATGTTTGTTTGTTATGTTTGTTATTAACTGTCATAATAATATTACGCTGGTGTTAAAATCGTTCTGAAAATGGTTCTGGCAACTGAGGAAACGGTATTTATAGTAGAATATTATTTCCGTTCATACGGAAGTGGACGGGACAGTGCCCCAAGTTTGAAACAAGTTTTTGAAAAATATCGTGAGCTATTTAATAAAGCTGCACACAGTAAAAGCGTAATGTTAGCAATTGTTGAGAAATTTCGTCGAGGAACAGTTTATAATAACGATAATGAAAAACGGGTTCTTGACCAGGTTTTGCAGTCCCCACAAGGAAGTCTTCGACAGACTGCGTGTAAATTAAACATCAGTGAAACATCCACCCGTAGGATGTTCAAAGGCACTGGTTGTTATATCGTATTCAAACTGGACAACGACTAAACGCTGTGGACAGACGTTCAAGAAAAGTTTATTCTGGACGCATGTTGAGCCTAGTATGCGATGATACCGATTTCTTGTCTGGTTTCAGATGAAAGTCAAGTTCACCAAAAGGGCTAGATCAATAGATAAACAACTCGATTTCTTGCATTTCAACTTCAATGTAGAAAAACCCCTTCACAGTGCTCGAGTTACGATTTGGTGTGCTATATCGGGGAACAGTTACTGTTAATCAATAGCTTTAGAGGCAGCACATCATCATACCTTTTGTGAGAGATCTATAAATTTTTGCCGCGCACGAAATTTGCATTTGAACAGGCAATGATTTCAACGGAACGGTGCCACAAGCCATAAAGCCAGATGCTCATTAGAACTTATCCGCGAGCATTTTGAAAACAGAATAATTTCCCGTGCAACGGACTACGATTACGTCACAAGTATGCCGGTCTGATAATGCACCAATGGGTATTGCATACTACGGCAATCAATAATAACTTATTTCCAACAACTGCGTCAAACACTATGCATACGTTCAATGATCTGCAAAATCGCTATGAAGCTTTTTTACGCCGTAATGGTGATCATTTTTACAGATAAATTATAAAAATTAAAAAAATTAGTACAGTTGTTTGTTTTCGGTACTGCTTATTTTGGTGATTACTGTATAAATTAAAGTAGCAAATCATCGTTTGCAACACTGCAAACGTCATTTTTGAAAAAAAATTTGAAATTTGTCAAAAACGGTTAGACTTAGGTATCGGACATTATACATAAAATGTGTCTAAAATTGTATGTAGAATATAAATATGTAATAATATATAGGGTTTTCTATTAAAAAAAAATTTTTTAATTACTTCTAGGTTTTCATGATCTACCCTGTCTAATTAAAAATATTTTTGGAATATGCACCAGAACATATCTTACAACTTTTGTGTTTCATTTTTTGTTGTATCTCTTTAAATAAACGAGATATGGGACTTTGCCACACTAATGCGCCACCCTGTATATGCTGGAGAACTTCCTTTTCGAGATTCAGTGTTGAAATTTTGTAAAATAAATAGAATATTTTGAATATTTCTAAAACGGTAACTTTGAATAATTTAAAATTTGGTGCACAGTGTGGGCTTATTGTCTCTCATTATTTGAGGCTTATGATGATAAAATTCGAAAATCAGTGGCGGAGATATGGGTGTACCATCGCCCCTTTTCAAAAAAATCTCCTACCCCACTGGCTTTATTATAAATCCAATAACGTTTTCCGATTGATTATGCTTTTTGAACAAAAAAGTATGGTCCACGGTACACGTACGATGCACCGTTTTCGAGATATTTCAGATTATGTCACGTAATGTCAGGCCAGTGATGCAAAATTTAATTTCGAATTTAAATTTCACAAAGTTTTTTTCACAAACTATTACTAAGTTTTGACATTTATACGAACAATATTTTAATTCAGAAGTAATTTCGTTAATTATTTTTAATTAGGTTGCTAGTTTCAAACCTTAAATAAAATGCCTTTTAAATTTTCTAATCAAGAATATGCTGGCATGCATTTTGTTTATGTTTTTGTGATGGAAATACAGCAGAAGCAGCTCGATAATACCGTAGACGATTTCCCAACAGACGAGAGCCACATCATAATGTTTTTTCAAACGTGCATCTTCAATGCGGCAATCAAGGGTTGAAGGCTATACCTATAAATCCTAATCGTCTGAATTTTAATACGGCAAGGAGAAACAATAACGTACTTTGTGCATTTAATAGTGATTCGAGGACTAGCCAAAAGAGTCAGTCGAACCACTGGAACTTCTAAAAGAACTATTGTAAGAATATTAAAACAGGACCACAGACGTCCTTTTCATCTGCAACCTGTCCGTGGTTTACACCCAGGAGACAAAAGAACGCAGGGTTGCATTTTGTAGGTGGAAACAATGGGGATTTTTAAAGAAATATTTTATGGACTGATGAGTCATGTTTTACCCGACGAGGTATTGTGAATTTTCATAATCAACATGTATGGGCGCATGAAATCGGACCACGGAAATTTCAACATGAATTTAGTGTGAATACTTGGATAGGCATTTACTATGGAAATCTGTTTGGCCCTCATATACTTCTATAGCGTGTGAATTTTGAAAACTTTCGGAATTTCTGGAGACCGTGAATCACAATATGTGGGACGGCGTTCCACTTAACATGCAAAGATAAGCCTGCCTGGTTGCAACTCGATGGGTGTCCTGCGCATTATGGCATAAACGTTCGTAATTGGCTGAATACAAATTTTGAAGGTCAGTGGATGGTCGTGGTGGTCCAGTTGCATGGCCTCCCGATCTCCAGACCTAACCCCCATGGATTTCAACCTATGGGGTCATCTAAAAGAAATTGTTTATTCAACGCCAGAGCCAACTAGAGAAGAACTTTTGCGCAGAATTCAAAATGTGTGTGCAGAAATTAATCATGATATGCTAGTTAGCCTAAACCATTCCATTAGAAAACGCTGCCACTTGTGCGTTCAACAAAATGGTTTTTATCTCGAACAATTATTATATTAGTCATTAATTTTTTATTTTGTCACTGAAACGTTTTGTTTAATATTTATTTGTATCGATTTTCGGTTCGTAAACATGAACTAAAAAACCATTTTTTCCAGCACCTAATTTGAAGCAAAGTGGTTATTTTATTAATTTTTACGAACCGATAATCCAAGAACATAACAAATAAATAGTTACATTAGATATTTATCGGTTTATGAGTTGTATTTACTGGTTTTATTAAAAGTTATTTAGTTAGCATTTGTATGCACTCCTAAACGTTATTCATACTAGTTAGTGACGTTGCCTGACAAAATCTGAAATATCTCGAAAACTATGCGCCGGATGTGTACTAAGGAACTACACTTTTTTGTTCCAAAAAGTATAAGCAATCGGGAGACGTTATTGGATTTGCAATCAAGTCAGTGGTATAGGAGATTTTTTTGAAAAGGGACGATGGTACACCCATACCTCTGCCACTGACTTTCGTATCTTATCATCATAAGCCCTCAATAATGAGGGACAATTAGTTCACTCTGTGTACCAAATTTAAAATTATTCAGGGTGCCGTTTTAGAAATATTCAAAATATTCTATTTATTTTACAAAATTTCAACACTATCTCGAAAACAAAGCTCTCCAGCATATATGTTTATACGAAAAACTGACATTATTTTTACGTTAGCTATCCTTTGGTAAAGTGCTGCCGTTATAAACTGGAGCACCCTGTATAGATACACATTTCAGTTTATGTTTAAATCCACCAAGAACTTTGGTATAGTAGCGCCGGGGAGAGGTACCTCATGGCGGACTCGAGAATAGGGATATAATTATTACTGTGAAATGCATCTGTTTCCCTTTATCTTAGTGGGAAGTTCCCACTTAAAGAAAGACGGGTTATAATAAATACGTCTGCTATATATTTTAAATGCAGGACTTAAAAACGTATGTCGATTCTAAAGTCAAAGCGCATGACGCTGTCAGATGTCTTCTTGGCTATTTAACCTCAAATTATTCATCGCATTTCTTTTCGTATAATAGCATCGTGTTTTGACAGCGCGGCTTAAATTTGAAAATAACCTAGATACATTGACGATGTTTTGTTGGTATTCAAAATTACTAGCTATGTGAACCAATAACGACATACGTTTATAAAATCTTAAACCATGCTTTACTAAACGATTAGTCATAAGACACCTCTCGCCGGCTCGACCATAGTTTATATACCAACATAAAGAAAATTTTCCGTTTCATAAAATTAAACATTAAAACATCCTTTTGAGTGTCATAAAGTACGTATTATAAACGCAAAACAGAAACATATTTTTGCGCAATGAATATTTTACAGGTAAACAACAGATCTTATTTTATACTTGTAACCTTAATAAAATTAAATTATCGCCAAATGGTAATAACAATAATGTAGTTAAAGTATAAAATAAAGTGCCGTTGACTCATCAGTAGATTGAGATAGGGGGGTTCAATTAACGCACCTGAAATACTGCCTGCGTTTCAATAGCTTCATTATTTCACTTATGCCTAATTAATAAAAAAATTATGTATTAATTATAAAAAATATAATTAACTGCATGCTCGAGCGCCATGTTATCTTTGTCCAGGAAAATAACAAAACCCTAAATAAGGAACAATAATAATTTTCTATAAATAACAAAAATTAACAATGTGCAATTAAGTTTATTTACTCAATAAATGGATGGTTAAGGAGAGGTAAGAAAAGGTTTTAAAGCTAAGCTTAAAAAATTTACCACATAAATTCCACAGCATAATAGTTTCTATAGACAGCTTCCTGTGATTAACTACGGATGCGGAACGGTCAATCAAGATGAAAGCATTTCTACTTCTTTCTTTCTTACTATTGATGTCTTATTGAATTAAAATTGCATTTTAATATATTATTTGAGTGAAGAGAAACTTGTGTAAATAAGTAACTTAAGAGCCATCCAAAATATAAATATAAGTACTATAATGAATATACATAAAGGTACTTAAGTACGTAAAATAAAAGTGGAAAGGTAGAAGTGCCTAAAAAAGCAAAGGCTTTAGCTAAAACATAATGAATTACAAAATAACTCACCACCAAAATATGATGGCACCCTCTATAAAAATTAAGTAAAAACCATTATGACAATGACTACTGCTTAAACATTCTGCAGCAAGTGAAGAAAAAATAGAGGCTTTCAGAATTGCTTCTCTAAATCCCCCCTCAAGGGGTTGTCACGCAGTGCGCGGCACACAATGATCGGAGTCCAATTTTAAAAGAAAGGGAACTATAGCTATTTATATAATATTACACCCAAAATATATGCTCTATGAAATGCAATTTAAGTTGCGTTTCTCAATTTTTACGCCAAATAAATTAATGATCTTAGATTAACGTATTTTTTAATACAACCACAAAAAAAGGTTGTTACATACTATTTTAGTGATTCGATTTGATTATAAAAGTGTCACTAGCCGATCGCCTATCCCACTTTTCTTCTGTTTAGCATAATTTCTCATAAAGCCAAATTAAACTCTCTTGTTGGTACAAACACTGAGTATCATTCGTTAAGTGTTAAATAACATGTCAAACATCAGTATGGACATCTTTGATGTATTAATAATATACGTAAACCAATAAAGGCCTATGTTTGCTTTAATGTTTTGATAAAGTTGGTTATAACAGCGCACACGAAACTTATACGAGCAAATAAACCTTCCCAAATGAGTTTTGTTTACCTTTGAAACTTTGAAACAGATATCATACTGTTCGTTTTAATTACAAATTTTTTCCTGAAAAATTTTTGAGGAAATATGTTCAAGCAGCCGTAGTAATTTCTACTTGCCTGACTTTGATGTTTGCCTAAAACTTTTACTCGCTGTACTCACAGATATGAAGCGACATATAACATCTAACTAAAGCTTAAATTTACATATCTCACAAAATCTCCTTAGTTAACTATTTAATACGTATAAAGATTAAAGCTAAGATTCGCGAATTAACTATATCCACACATTTGCTTTTGTGTTGAATTTAACACGTCGTTTACATTCGTAAAGGTACTCACTTTAATAAATCCTTAAAGTTATGATTACACTCAACAACATTTTCCTGACATGTCTATAGATTATGTTATTCATGTTTAAGTCTTACCAAATTTTTCTAGCTTAGCTTTCTGAACACTTTTTTTTATAGGATGAAGCAATCCGAGACTTGATTGACGCTGTTGATCGAGAAATGTAACATTCTGCCTATGGAAACGTCGACAAAGTAAAAAATGTTGCTTGACTGAATATGTAAAGGGAAAAGAAATTACATACGTCTATCTTTATAAATCTTTTCATCAAAAGACATTGCATTGTAAATCTGAATGTTTTTGCAATTGTAATACGTTGTTAGCGGAACGTCTCCATTTTGATGCTCATACTATTGCTTGATCAAAGCAGAATGTATGATGCTGCAGCATTTGACGATTGGTGTATAATAATGCTTTATGAATTATGAATTTTTTTTATTGCAAAATAATGTGCTCGTTTAGTAGAAAATCTTTTATGGTAAAATATAGTTTGAGTTTGAGTATTACAGACTGTAAGAGTATTTTGAAGTGTTAAACCTATTACGTATCCTATTAGTGGGGAGTGGGGCAAGTGAGGCACCTTAAGGATCAAAGAGGTACAATTTTGTTACTTTTAGAAATAAAACAGCGTTTATTAGATACAGAACAACTTTAACTGTTTATTTAACAACTTGACCTTAAAAAATGAATAAAATATAAAATATAAAATCGTTGGTAAAATGTCAGACTTAAAAAAAATGGCAAATGACTCACTTGCTCCAGGTTTTGGGGTAAGTGAATCATCTACGTGGGGCAAGTGAGTCCTTAGAGTAATAATTATGGGCAGTTAACATAATTATTAGCATCTGGTTCATTATCTGAACACTCCTCGTGCATCCAGGCACCACACTTTATGCACATGATCCATTCCTCATCACAAGTCTCTCCATATGTCTCATGACAATAAACGCATATTGTGATTTTCTCTTCCTCTGATATTGTTGCTGGTTCTGCTGATGCACATTTCTTCTTTTCCCCCATGTTTCCTCTTTTTTTCAATTTTTTATCATTTGCACATGGGCCTGCTTTCTCAAAATTCCTTTTTACCGATTTTGCTTTTTTCGTTTTTAATTTATCTTCGAGTTGATCATTGTAAGGTGAACTAGTGATTATTTTAGATCCTTCTGTGTTTCTGAATTTTGTTTTGGTGTTTCTTTTCTCTGTTGAAGGTTTTGGGATTGGACTTAAACTTGAAAAAGAAACATAACTGCATGACAGTTGTTCTGATGGCTTCAAAGTGACTGGTGGTACCTTGGGATAGAGCTGGATATCATCTGATTCCGTATGAGTTCCATCTACCAAGTTTTCGGAATTGGCTGAGAAATTGACGCTTTCTGGATTGGTCTCCTTTTGAAGATTATATTCGCAGAACTGATCGAGGGATTCACGTTTTCTGGATTGGTTTCACTTTGGAGATTGTTCTGCGAATTGACGAATGGATTGACGCCTTCAGGATTGGTTTCTTTTTGAAGGATGTTCTCGGCCGCCTAAAAGTCGCTCTCTTGGAACACATCAGGATTATACGGGTAGATTCCCGTTTTTTTCAAAACCGTTAATAATATTTGTTGGTGTAAATGCCTTAATAAGGGCATTTTTAATAATCGGAGCCATGTCATATTCAGTGATTCTACGGCCAGTGTGGTTTGTGAGCCAATGGTCCATTTCTTTTGCTAGGTAGGTTTTGAATGGTGCAAATACGCTTAAGTCAAGCGGCTGTAGCTTATTAGAAGTGTGAGGTGGTAGGGTCAAAAGAGTTACTCCAGAATATCTAGCCAGGTTTATTGACTCAATAGACTTATGGCTTGAATGCCCATCTAATATCAGCAGACTTGGAGATTCTTTGGTTGTTTTTGTGCAGTCTATAAAATGATTTAAAAATTTAACAAACACATCCGCATCCATCCATCCTGATTGTGCAGGAAATCCTACCTTGCTAGGAAAAGCACCCTTCAATAAAGTTGGATTCATTCTTACACGCGGAAAGACCATAAATGGTGGGATAAACGCGCCCGTAGCACTGACACAAGCTTACAAAGTTGTATTTTTTCCTCTTTCCAGTGAAGTTAAACTTCCCACTTGCTTTCTTCCCTTTTCCGCTAATATTTTTGCTTGTTTTTGGACGCAGGTAATTCATGTCTCATCACAGTTAAATATACGATGCGGGGGAACATTGCACTTATCTAAGATTTCTTTTAAGTTTTAAAAAACTCACCAACTCTCTGCTTTGAAAATCCTGTCACTCTTGCAATGCTTGTTGCTTCAGGTCTTCGGATGGAAAGGTTTCCTTGACGTTTCAAAAATGATATCAACCAGTCTTTTCCTGCCAACTTCCGATCTGTATTGAATGAGTGATTGATTTGGTTAGCTTCAGCAAACTGAAATGCAATTCGTAGAACATCTGCCGTTTAAAGTCCTTAAAACAGTTTTTCTACATGTATTATATGTTCACACAGTTCCATTTCCATTTGTGCAGTAAACACAGGCTTGAACCTGCCAAGGCTTGTAACTGAATTGATCCCCTGACGACTTATCCGTGTGTGTATGCTCGTTCTCGGAATATTGAAGACCACACTAGCTCTCTTGATTGACATCTCCTTATTCTGAATAGCTTCTAAGACACGTTGCATATCGTCTTCTGAATATGACCCTTTTTTGGTCTTACGCACGTATTTACGGACCATTTTCCACCTGCAAAAAAAAACAAATAATTTATTTAGATTCTAAACTACTGTGGGGCAAGTGAGTCACGGTCAAGACTCACTTGCCCCAAAGTGACAATAAAATAAATAGAAATAAATCAAAGAAGAACAGATACATTTGGCAACATTATAAATATCGGCCGGTATTGCACACAAATAAGGTTATGTCACGCCCATGATGAAATAGCTTGATACTTACTTTAAGTTATGAAAAATCCTTACGTAATTTACCTTAAATATAACAGAACGTAAAATAAAAAAATATTCATATTTACCTTAATTTTACTTATTTTCATCTAATTTAACACGCACCTGTTGATACAATTATAAACTACACTGACTGTTGTCGGCTATGATGCCGGGTTTATGAATTATTCTGAAAGACTCACGTGCCCCCTGTGACTCACTTGCCCCACTCTCCTATAAGTTCATTTTTGGCGTATTTCTGTAGTGATTGGACTGTTACTTATGGCGAGCCGTATAATGCCGATCACGATCGCGTTTTAATGTCTTAATCGCTAAGTTATCATCAACGCTCGACTAGTACGAACAAAAGAAATTCCATATATATATATATATATATATATATATATATATATATATATATATATATATTATATATATACAGGTATATGTACAGGGTGTCCCTAAATTGCATAGCCAAAAGTGTAAGGAAGATTACTTACGTAAAAATTAGCCGATTTAACTAAACTTGCCTTAGTCCAAAAGTTGATAATAACGAAGCTACAGTGTCAAAGTTGAAAAAATAAATCACATTGTCTTTCATGTCTTTCGACTGCTTTAAGCTAATTTTATAAAATTTCTATATGGGGGTTTATTTGGACGAGACATTCAAATGTATCATCGATTTCGGTGTATTTCTTAGAGGGCGCTATAAACGACTATTAGGACATGTTTAAACCGCTACAACTTTTTTGTGCTACACTGCAGGCTTCTGCTAAAAAATAGGTATACCTTCTTGATATCGCTAAGAGCACCGGTGGCCGAGAAAAACGCACGAAAAGCTTATGTTGCATGCAAATTATCAAAAAGTATAATAATAATTTATAATGATAATAAGAATAATTCATGAAGCTGATTTATTGAAAAAAATAAAGAATAATGAAGTAGTTCAAGATCAATAATTATTGAACAAAAAACAAAAACATTAATTAACAATATGAAGAACAAAGTTAAACAATTAAATTGCATTATTATCAACCAAAAGGTAAGTAAAAATAAAAAAAATTAAATTATGTTACATAAGTTTTGTTTTAACAAGTGCAATTGATGGACTGTTCTGGAAGGTATTTAATTTCCTAATTGAACAAATGTTCAAAATTTCCACTATTTTCCTGCGTGCACAAGTTAATTCTTTTTAAAAAATTACACTGTACTCTGGACAATACTTCAGGACTATTCTTCAATAAGTTGACTTCATGAATTACTCTTGCCAACAATTTCTGTTGCGTATTAACTAGGGATGCATAAACTTTGGATTTCAAGGCACCCCACAAAAAAAACGCAGAGTGTCATGTCCGGTGATCGAGCCGGCCAGTTAACAGGTTTATCACCTCCTCTTCCAATCCAGCGCTGTGGATATACCTCATTTGAATGTTGTCTTACACTTAAAGTAGAATGAGGTGGTGCGCCATCAAGCATAAATCAAAGGTAACGAGGAAGTAGTAATAGGAAATCTTCCAATAAAACAGGTAAATTTCAGGTGCCTATCTTGATTCAGCCGATTTGGAAGTACAAAGGGACAAGTGTCTACAATTCCAGCCTAGATATTTACTTGAAATTGGTGCTGATAATGAGATACTCTCGTTTCATTAGGGTTTTCAACAGCATAAACATGTTCATTATGAACATTGAAAATACCGCATCTAGTAAAAGTAGCTTCGTCGGTGAAGAAAATTTTTTTACTAAAATTTGGATTTTCGATTCTTCTATGAATATTAAATCGACAGAAAGCTAAACGTTGATCAGGATCCACCGGCAATATGTCTTGAACTTTCGAATATGGAAGGGGTGCAAATAATTGTTCTTGAAAAATTCTATGAACCGATGATTTCGAAATTCCCAATTGCAATTCTAAACGTCGTGTGCTGGTTTTTTGATTTATTTTAACAGCGTCCAAAATCTCTTCTTCTATTTCCACGGTTTTTATGGTTCGTCTGCATACAGAATGTATACGGCTTGGTCGAAACTTACCATTTTCGCGGATACGCCTTTCAATATTAGCAAAAGTGTGCCGTTTTGAAATTCTACGGAAAGGATATTTTGCCTATAAATTCGTACACTCCTTCGACCGTTTTTGTCGACTTTATTAAATCGGTGCGTTTAAGCTCGTTGCAAAAACTAATTACGCTATTTACAAACCCACTAGTATGTTTGTTAAGGAAATTTATGTGAAAACGAGGCCTGAAAATATCAATACTGTAAAACCAAAACCTGAAAAATGGTGATTTTTTGTAGGACGGTGATTGTCGGCATTAATTATTAACAATTCATGTAGAGAATGCCTCACCACTTTTATTAAGGTTGCTTTGGAAACGAACATTTGTCAAATTGTTGAGATTTTGTAAAAAAAATTTTACGTTTGTAATAAAATTTACGTATACATAGGCAATTAACGTGCATTTCGTGTAGCGTGTGTTGCGTATCTAGTAGCATAAAAACATGCATTTCATTTTTTTAGTTAGAACTCGTACGCATTGTGTTTGCACATTAGATTCACAGTTCATGCGCAAAGACCAGAGTGTCGTTTTGAATGAGTGAAGAAGGCGGATGTAGCATCCATTGTTTCTTTGTTAATTTTTTACACAGTGCCATATAATTGTATGGTAAGTTGTAAAAAAACTATTATATTAAAGTTTGAGACGTTTGCTTTTTTCAGGCACTTTTAATTGTTTAATACTTACTTTAATTTCACCGTTACTGGTACTTTTCACACGTTATATATATCTACGCACTTAATTATTTTACTGTTAATCTAATTTACGGTATTAGAACGATTAATCAACAGTTTATCCATTTGGGAATTACGAAGCACACAAATCCAGATTTAAATCAACCTGAAGTAATATTACGTATCAATTTTTCAAACGCTGACTCAGCATGCAGCATTTCGTTATCTACAGTGTGCCCAATAATAAGGTATTCCTACTTCATTAACTACTTACAACATTAATAATTATTCATAGTTTTTAACGTTACTAACATTAGCTTTAAGGTGTTTCTGTTTATAATTAATTATATGTTGTGTTAATAAAACTTGTAGTAGAAATTTATTGTATAATGGTTTACCTGTTTATTCCATATTTAAAAACAAGTTGGCGTCCGAGTTTTTAATAATTATTTTCAGGAAGAAGCAACCCCGATGTTAAAGCGAACTTATCTAGATACTTGTAAATATTTTTTGGTTAATAAAGCAAATCGATAATTTTAAGATCCTGGCCCAATTTAATCTACGACTGAGTAAAAGGCACTAAATCTTCTATTTATTACCTAAAGTGTTAAGTAGCTAAAATCCGTAGCCATGGGTGTAGAAGTATACGAATAGAACTTTAGGATTTATACACGGATTTAAAAGATTTATGACAATTTCAGAATTACCTGTTTAGTTTTAAATAAGTAGACATGGTTCTGTCTTTGGAAGATAAGATTTTGATTAAAGAGTTGATAGAAAAAAATATGGGTGTACGAAAAATACTTAAAATGTTTCCAGAAAGAAACTAGAAATTAAGTACCGTAAGCTGTTTTTTGAAACATTTTAGCGAAAATGGAACTATTCGAATTAAGGCGGGTCGTGGTAGGAAAAGAAGTAGACGTTGTCAAGACAATATTTTAAGGGTTCGAAAAATTGTCGAAAATGCTAATCCATCAGATGTGGTAAATTCAAGAACGATTTCAAGAATCACAAGAATAAAGCGAACCACAGTGCGAAGATGTCAACCTTAAGATCTACAAAAAAGTGTATTCCCAAAAATTAACTGCAGAAAATAAAAGAAAAAGGCTTTTGATATATCAAAACCTTCTGAGAAAACTTAGGAGCAGGGAAGATATCTCAAAAATTTGGTTTTCTGACGAAAAAATCTTTTCTTTACGTCAACCAAAGAATGCCCAAAATAACAGGGTTTACTCAACTGCTGAAAAAAAGCGCGTGGTTCCATTGGATATCCTTTTAATTCCAAGGTTACATTTTGCGGAGTCTGTCATGGTGTTATTGGTTGTTTCTATGCCAGGAAAAACCAGCATTATCATTATTGAGGAAAGTGTCAAGATAGATTCAGAAGTCTACCAACAGCATGTGCTTGCAAATTTTCTTTACAAAATTGAAAATATGAGTGATAATTATTGCTTTCAAGAGACGGAGCCCCCTCCCATACTTCCCGCAGCACAGTAAGGTTTTTACAGGAAAATTACCCAGAAATTACCGAGCCGGACTTAAGGCCGCCTAACATTCTTAACTTAAACCCCGTTCATCACTGCATATGGGGAATTCTGGAAACCGTGGTTTATGAGTATTACAATATTACGACAATTAACGATTTACAAAATAGAATGATTTATTACTGGGATAGGTTTAGGCAACGCATTATAAATAATTCTATTAGCCAATGGAGAATACGCTTACAGGTTGTAGTCTATAATGGAGGGGGCTTCATCCATAATCAATTCCTATAAAAAATATTTAATTTTTCGTTTGTCTCTATTTCTAGTTACCCTTTGTATTGTTTTATAATTCTCATTAGTATTTAATCTTGTAATAAACACTGACATTTGAGTAATTTTTTTTAAAAAGGTTAATAAAAAATGTCTATTCACAGAATAATCTCGACAAACCGATATTTATTACTTAACACCGACAAGCACCGTTCCACAGAAAAAATGGCCATTTTTCAGGCTTTGGCTTTACAATATTGATATTTTCAGGTCTTGTTTTCCCATAAATGTTCTTCTTAAAAAAACACTAGTCGGTTTTGAAATAGCGCAATTCGTTTTTGCAACGAGCTTAAACGCACTGATTTAATAAAATCGCGGTAAGTCCTATCCTGGTCAAAATTGGTAGGTTTTATCTTAAAGTGATAACAAGAACAACTTGACTAATATCATCCAAAAATCATTAAAATCCATTAGCAACCAAAAAGTGATTGAAGTTGAAAATATGTTCACCTTAATTTATATATTATAATTTATATATATATATATATATATATATATATATATATATATATATATATATATATATATATATATATATATATATATATATATATATATATATATATATATATATATATATATGGCAACATTTGCCCTCTATCGAATACCATAGTCAATTTTATATGTAACGTTTCGTCTTTCAGGACTATCATCAACTTCATTTTTTTAAATATGGCCCTGGAAGTATTATTTTTTTGCAAGTCTTCATAACTCCAATACTGTACTATCTCAGCTCGAAATGGATCCAGATGTTTTGCCTCTAAAAATTTATCTTTAATGTATTCGTTCCAAATTTATCTAAATTATTAATTTAGATTTCTGTTTACCACATTATAGCACGTTTCATATATGAGGGAACTTTAAACGGTGATACATTTCAATTATCTGACAACTGAATTTGAAGCATACATGCTGGATATTCTGTTAAATGTCATAATAAAATAAAAATTATAACGGCGTTTTAATCTTGACGCAACAATTTATGGAGTACGTATGTATGACCACACGTGGTCTGGATCTGTTTCGAGCTAAAACAGTACGGTATTGGGGTTATGAAGGCTTGCAAAAAATGTAATAAAATTTCCAGGGCAGTATTTTAAAAAATGAAGTTGATGATTGTTCTGGAAAGACGAAACGTTGCATACAAAAATTGAGTATGCTACTCGATACCGCTGCTATGAGGAAGTGGTCTTCTTTTTCCAAAACACCTCAAATAAGACTGAAATGAAAGAAAATCCGATTTCCACAATTTCGTTTTTTTTTCAAATATTTCGAAAACTAATCATGTTAGCTTTGATTTTTTAAGAACCATAATGTTGGTTTACACAAGTTTGATCCCATTTAAGCTATATATATATATATATATATATATATATATATATATATATATATATATTATATATATATATGGAACCCCCGTATTTTAAGAAATGATAGATCTAATTAATTTAACACAATAGTTTCATGTAAACCTAAGTACAATAGAGCTTTGTTTCCGAGGTACAGGTGTCAAAGTTACAAAAACAAGTTGATTTTTGAGATATCTCCAAAACGAAAAAAGGCCTAGAACGCAAGGAGAAGTACAACCTTTTAATTCTCAATTTCTACGCCAATTGAGTAAATTGAATTTGTTTAATAAAATACGAAACGTTGATGTTTTTCGGATAGAAAATGTACTTTGTCTAATTCTATAACTTTATCAGTTTTTAATATATTTGCATTTTTAGGCATTTATTACTGGCGGATTATAATGTAACATTCACATTTGTTTTGTCTAGCCCTGCTTCAGGATTATGCCGTCTATCGTGAACTGATGTGTAGCACCCTTCGATCTTATTATGCATCCTTGCTGCTTCTCCTATAAAATCATCATCATGTAATGTGCTTACTGTTAATCTGGTAGCTTCTACCGGTCTTTTACCTGTTGTAAAATTTATTTTACAATTTGTATACTCTTTTCTTTGAATATGAGAGCTTTCGCAAAAGGGAGGTTCAGACTTTGTTGGATGTTTGGAAGTAGGTTGGGTTGCCTATCCTTGGTTAATTTTATAAATGTTACCCTATATATAGGAATTTTTTTATTTACAATGAAACGCAAATTATAATATTGATTCTAATAAAAATTAAATAAAACTGAAACTAAATGGTTATATAATCCAACGGAATACTATTAAATAATATTTTAATTATACTATATGGTTCCTTAAAACGTCTAAGCCGCTGGTCTATTTTAGCTTCAAACCTTTCTTGCGGGTTGTGTTTTTTAAATCAAAAGCAGATGATCAAAACGTGGTATAACATTGAATAGATTTATGTCTTTATTTACAAGTGCTAATAATGAAGTATGGTGAAATTGTGGTGTAATAATGGTGCAAGGAGGTGGTTATATACTGAGTAAGTAGGAATTTGCTTTTTTCTAATTTAAGCTAGAAATGCTCTTTGGAATTGAAACAGGAACAACAGGTGTTATTCAGGTGTATGATTAATTTTGGGTTGATTGAGGAAGGATATTATATAGGGATTAATAAGTATTTATGTTGGAACAAGTTTATATGTGATGATTAAATGAAATGTAATTGAGGGAGTAGATATGATCTTAATTTTATGTATGAGGGTAGGGGTGATATATAAGGGATGTAAACAATAGGTTATAACGGAATGGGAACTAGGATGAATAGTTACAGTTAGGAAAATCCTTTTCGGGGCCCAAGCCGAAACCGTCAAAGGGGAGAATTAAAGAAATACCCTAGGTCGTGACTATGTGGAATGTTTCGGGGCAATGTACCACCGTCACTTCCCTATAGTCTCTCAGATCTCTATCACCTATCCTTGTCGCGGCTTACACCTTCAACAAGTTCATAGGGATCGAAGTCTTGTCTGGTTTTGGTAAAGGTGATGAGAAAATGGGTAGTTCAAGGTGTGTAATCATTCGGGGTGTAAAGGCCCTCCGTCTGGTTTCACACACTTAAATGTGGGCAGGTATACCCAAATCGGGGCCAGAACCCACAATAAGTTCGTATACCTAACCCGGTTATGGGGAATGATGTAAAATGAGCAGGAAGAGGTATGAGGGTAGATGAATGGAACAAAAGGACTTAAGGAATGAATGTAATACAGGAATAGTAAATCAGGCAGGTTTCAGGCAGGATTAATAAAGAATTAGGATGTGAATACTAATAAAATATTAATAATGAAGGAATGAATTGGATTCTAAGTTCTGAAATAAATCAGGCAGGTTTCAGGCAGGATTAATAAAGAATTAGGATGTGAATACTAATAAAATATTAATAATGAATGAAAGAAAGAATGTAAGGTATTGTATTTTTGGATGGGAAGCTAGTGTATATATAGGGATTTTGGAGAGAGTGGGGAGAGTGGGGAGCAACTGATAATATGTTTAAATCATGTAAATGCAGTTATGGAAGGAAATAGGAAATAAGTTTTGAGGAATTTATTTACAAGCATATGAATCTTTTAGGAAGGATCTGCAGGATTATTACAATCATATATCTTGTTCTTAAGAATTGAAATGAAGGGCATGTATCAAACGGACGAGCATATTATGTTATGTTATGATCGCTTTTTTAAATAGTATATAGGTATTTCCTTCAGTCAGAGGTCTCGGTAACTTTGATGGACCATTCAGCACTTCATCAAGGCTAGCGAAGGAAGCTGGAAAATATTTTACCCCAAACTTCTCTGTCCAGTCCAGGCGACTTTCAGTTGTTTCTAAGGATAAGTTTCGATATGTCATCGACCGTTAGTTGCGCTCTGAGCACAAATTCTATTTGGAGGCTGTTTAATTCAATTTCATCTAGCCGTTCTGCACTTCTCTTACATCGTTTAGGCGCTGCCCAAGTCGAAGGCCAGTAATTGTTAAATTTCTTCGTATCGACATTTTCCGGAGCATCATTAGGATATATTTGTTCTTGACCCGAGGATTCTATTTCCCTGAAAAATTGTTTCCAATAAGTTGTAAATTGCCTATTCTGCTTCTTCCTCTTCAAGAGTTTGTTGTATTTGCTAAGCCTGGCTTCTTTTGCCTGAGGCAATCTTTAAGTTCTTAACTGATGTTCATGATTCGGGGACCAATGTTGATTCCCGCTGAACCTGCAATTGCTATTGCTTTTCTGATGATTACCTTGAAAGGCTGGTGCTTTAGATAATAGCCGGTGATACCGGATTTAGCTCTCAGCTCCTCAACGTCTATTAAAGCCTTTTTTTTAAGGTGAGGAGATGGTTTTTTTGTGCTCTGGTTGCGGGATAATAAGTTGACTGACCGTTAAACTTGGTGAGTGAAAAAGCAACACATTATAGGTCTAAATGCACTTCTAGCGTTCGTGTAGCTAAATGGTATCTTAGTATTTGATCAACCAAAGCAATGTTATATTTGGCATTTTCAATTTTCAGAACAGTAGGTATGGCTGGTCTCTCCAATGGGTCGATTTCCTGGTAATAGGTGCGAATATTTGAGATTTCTCAATTATTCTTTGTTTTTGCAAATTTTGTGGTGTTCGAAGGTTTGTGTCTATTAGAGGTGGCCTACGTTGTGACTGCTGTTCAATGTCTGACTGATCAGTGTTATCCGGGCGCAGCTGATCAATTCGGACAACTGTCCCATCCACCTTCTGATGAGCCGGGTGGTGTTAAAGTTACTCATCAGTGCCATGAACAACGATGCTACCTTGGTTGACATATCCGACATCCAGATGGTGCTTGTAAAATTAGCCTTCCTATTGATAGCGTTTTTAAGTTAAAATGCTCGAGTCAGTATGACCTAATCGTGTTCTTCTAATGTGCATAATTCGTTAATTTATTTAAATATTTTGTTGCCACTACATGACTTTTATTCCATTACTCTAATAACGGTGTACCTAGACTGATGTTAGAAACATATAATTAGTTTTTTTTTAATGCATTTGTCACACTCACTGTGTTTGGGTCTCTATAACCCAATGATTTTTGTGGTTCAAATCAGGAGAACGACAAGCAGATTATTATCATGGACGAAAGTGTTTTATTTTCATAAATATAAATAACGTACATAATATTGCCACATTATTACGCAATATTGCGCATATTGTATGCGTTACTTGCGTACCGATAAACAAGTTTTCTCCTGTTGAGACTTGTCTGTGGCTCCGCAGCCAGTGAGCATCTGTGTGTTAGTTTCGTAGTAAATATCAAACTTAATGCTAGACTCTAATAAGAGATACCTAACAATTGAAATTTACTATAGAAAATGTGTAGTGATAGAGTGCTTACGGATAGTGAACTTGAGAAACTTTTGTGTGTTTCTGATAGCGATTCTAATGCTGTTGAAGAAGAAGACGATTTGTCCGAAACCGAGATATATAATAGCGAATCGGATGATGAAGTTGAAGCTATGAATCCAGATCAAGCTGATACAGGTAATCTCATAACTTCAAAAGATGGCAATATGCTATGGAATGAAAAGACACATCAATCGGGCGGTTATCAACATCAAATATTATTTCGTTGATTACTGGGCCAACAAGGTACGCTACGCGATTAATTGATAAAAAATCCGCGTACTTCTTATATATCACACCCAAAACCGTAAACCTAGTTTTGAAAATGTCAAATTTACAAGGCAAAAGACTTGTGACGAAATTAGTTGAACTAAAAGCATATTTTGGCGTACCTACTACTTCTAGCTGGAGTATATAAATCTCATGTCGGAGCAACAGCCAGTTTGCTGGATGGAAGTGTGGGTCATTCAATATTCAGAGCAACGGTATCCCTACAGCGATCTGATGTAATTTCAGGAGTGACGATAAAAAAACTCGACCACAACGACGCCAAACTGATAAATTAGCTTCAACACGGGACTTGTGGGATGAATGGGTGACAATTCTACCTAAGCTCTATAATGTTCACGAAAATGTAACGGTAGATAAAAAGTCACAACGTAACGTGTGATAATTTTACCTTGTACGATCTGAGGCAGATGCTATTGAAAGGAAAGCTAACCATGCTTGGCACTATTCACATTAATAAGCCTGAATTGCCAGCCGCATTGGTCTGCAACAGGAAAGAAGTTCTTTTATTAAAATTTTACTTCATGAAGGACACGTGGATAGTTTCCTGTACTCTGAAACGGAATAAAATGTTACGCTCATGAGCACCATGTACCACGATAAAGGAAGTGTGTAACCAAGATCATAAAAAGCCGTTCGTGATTTTAGATTAGAACAAAACTAAAGGTGCTGTGGACAGGTTAGACAAGTTAATAACAACTAACACATGCAGACGCCAAATTAAAAGATGGCCAATGTATATGTCTTTTACAATATCATAGACGTTTCAGTTTACAACGCTTATGTTCTGTAGTGCGAAGTAACTTCAATTTGGAATTTGAAAACTTACAAAACGGCGACTATTTCTTGAAGAACTGGCTAATTACATGATAATTCCATTATTTCAAAACGAAAACGTCTCCCTCGAAGTATTCCTGCAGCTGAAATGGTTGTAAAGTCACGTTCTTCAACCAGTAATACCGAAGTAAGAGAGCAATCAACCACAACCAAGCGTAAAAGATGTAATTTTGTCCATCTAGAAAATAATTACGGTATGTTGTAATTACTCAAAATACCTATGTAAAGCTCATGTCAAGACTGTAACAAATAAATGTGTATACCTAACTACTACGTTTTTCAGATATTCTTTACATAACATTTATAATAATATGTAATAAAAAATAAAATCACGTCATAAAATGTAATATATAACAAATACTACATCTTATTTCTAATTATTATTTACTGTTATACCAAGTTAATGGCAATAAAACGACAACTATAGGCTCCCGGGTCATAATGACCCAAACAAAATAAGTGAAACCCAAATGTTACCACAGTAGGAGGGTTAATACGTCCAGTGTGTGCTCTCCTGCCTCCTTACGGTGGACGAGCCGGCAGGTAGAGTGGTGTTAGGTTGCTCTATCAAGTATCTTCCTCCACTTTCTGTTGAGATATAGTTTCTTGAGTGACAAAGCCCTGCCTCTTCACCATCCTGTCACCGACCGTTCGTGTTCTAACACGCTCTAGACATAGATTGACTATCATCATGCAGCGGAATTCTTCCGAGGCTTCCGTTTGGTTTCATTTTCAAGAGTGTTCTCTACCTTTACGGATAAGAATGGGGACGGAAAGGGAAGGAACAAAAGTCCCCAGTATCTAAAAAAGGATAACTACTGGTTGAGGCCAAGATGTTTATTGGGATATGCAAGATAAACTTAAATATGGCAGTGAACATCTGCTCCAGTTAGTCGCCTCTGACGACAGGCAGTTTGCATGGCGCTATTCTGAAGCCATGTATGTATCACACGACTATTATTACTATTTCTTTCTCCATTATTTCTTACTGGATGTTATGTTAGGCTGCTTTGAACTGGCAAAAAAACAGTTCAGGTCTTCCCACTCAGTTCAAGAATTTTTGTACTATGTGGTAAGTCCGAAGTAGGTGCATATGAAACGATGTTCCTGCTCAATTCTAGTTTGGTGAAGTTCTTTGAAACAATTTCCTACACAGAAATGTCCAATGAAACAATTGACACTCTTTGCAGTTGCCAGATGTTAACATCCATGGGAAGATTTTCGTACTTTGCGAATTCTTTAGCCCCCACCCTCACGATGTTGTGGGAAAGCGAGAAAAGGTGTCAATTATTATTCTAGCTTTCTTCTTTTTGTCGATTAGGACGATGCCTGGTCGGTTGCAGCCTACTGCTCTATCGATGGTAAGCTTAATGTCGTCCATGTAGAGAAGATGAGATAGTCCGCTCCTGTTCCTGCTGTTGAGTTTATATGCAGTTCCGGTTGTGTTTAGACAGCGGGTTCAAAGCCTCTAAGAACCACATAGGATAAAGAGCATCCCCGAAAATATGGTTCTCCACACCTGCATGTTGGAGCATGGACGTTACTTTCGGACATATTTTGCACATATCCAGCACCTTTGCCATCCAGCCGTGGGGAACCGAGTCATATGCTTTAACGTAGCCGATGGATCAAACGCTTAGATTCTTTTTCTTTGTTTGGGCTTGATTCAGGACTATGGCGTTTGGTGGTGTTTGGTGCCCACCAATCCTCCTATGTATCCTTGCTGCTCCTCGTCTAAAACATTATTTGGAGCGCAGTGCTCACACATTTTGTTAAGAATTGAAGTGATGAGCTTGTACAAAACACACAAGCATATTATTGAATGGTAGTTCTTTGGCTCATTAGGTAGTGCGTTCAGTAAGAAATCGTGGGAACTTTCATGGATCGTTCGGCGCTTCGATGCCATATTTAAAGACACATTCACGTGCTTATTAAAGCTCTTCATAATAAACGACTAGTTTAGCATCCTAATTATTTTTTATGCTTTTAAACGATTGCTGAGCCGCTTTTAAGTACAGCTATTCATAATTAATTGATACCTTTGACCAAATCTAGTGCATCCGGCACGTTTAATTGTAGCAATCTGTTACAATAAAGTTTTTTAACTGGCACTTTCCCATTAAATTACAGAGGTTCGGCTACAGTAACTAAAAGTAATGCATGAGTGACATAAATTGTAAATATTATATCACTTGTCACGTATGTGACGTTCATTGACGTTCATTAAACAAGGCAGGGAACTGAAAACGTTTTAGCTACTTGAAGCTTAAATAAAGAAAACGTCAAAATCGACTTTTTAAAATTAGTATTTTTAAGAAATAGTTCTAAAAATAGAACTTAATTTACCATACTACAAATTTAAATAATGTATACACACAAACTTTCATTTCATCGTCACATGCTTAACAAACTTGCTCAAGCGTAAACCGGCAAACTAAAATTAGATACAAAAATGTGTATATACACTCTAACACAAGCAATATGTTTGTGTGGTGCTAAAGCAATTTTACCCTAAGGGGTAACAAAGTTATTTTAAATTAAAACACGTTGAATTTCTACCTTACGGTTCACTATAAAACTCAAAAGCTTATATTTTATTAAAAAACTCGATAAAGACAAACTTCAGTATTTTTAATATTGCTTAATTATTTAAAGGTTGGGGTTCAGATATACTTGAAAAACTGCTGGATTGACTTTTTGTTCACTTTTGTTTCTTATTTTGTGAATGACGTTCAATTACTTAAGGACCGCTTTTATTTTGAAGAACGTCTTGAAAGAATGCTTTTGTGGGATTTTAACACAAATGTTTTTAACATTGATGTGCGCACATTACTTTGCTATCTGTATTTGTATTATGAGACTACAGATAGAGTATTGCAAGGAAAAGGCATTATTTATTGTATATTTTTATACATCCATTTTGTTCTCTCGTAACTTACGTGAGCATTCGTAACCAGTGTGAAATTACAGTAGCAAACGTCGAAAATACCCGATAGGAAATATCAGTGGCGTACTATTCAGCTATCTAATGTATATATATATATATATATATATATATATATATATATATATATATATATATATATATATATATATATATATATATATATATATTATTAAAAGTAAATAAGACCGATCGCTACTATGTGACAAAATATTTATATTTAATCTTTATACTCACTTTACTAAATGGGGATATAGATTCTTATTATAATAATAATTTTATAAAAAAAAATATATGCGCCGTACTAACTCAAAATCTCTTTTGGGGATAGTGTTCAATTGTAATAAACATTGATTGTTGGCAAAACAAATTAAATCTGGGAATATTCACGTAAAGTTTTGTAATAAATAGTTACAATGTGAAACCAACTTTGTTGAAGTCTGCACAAACCACAAACGCATGCATTGCGTACTTAATACTGAAATAAATGTAACCTGTCAAAAATTTCTGCAAATGATCTAAATTATTGAGTACAATTTTAATTTTGTTTGAGTTAAAGTTATTAATTTTATTGCAACACCGATGCATTATTATAAAGATTATTTATTGTATATTTATAATCATTTATTATTCTACATAACAGTAAATAACAAGAAAAAAATACCAGATAGGAAATATCATAGATACTATTCACATTTTGTCAATATATATATAATATATATATATTCATATATAAAATATATATATATATATCATATATTGATACTGTTAAACAAAAATAAGACCGATCGCTAAATGTGACAAAATATTTATATTTAATCTTTATACTCACTTTACTAAATGGGTAATATAGATTCTTATTATCAAATAATTTTATAAAAATTTATCTCATTTATTTTAAAATGTTGTATTAGTATATTCAATTTTGGACTTATTGTTTGAAATCAAATTAAATCTGGGAATATTCATGCAAGTTTTTTTAATAGTTACAATGTGAAACCAACTTTGTTGAATGTCTTACAAATTTTCACGCAATATAACTTAATTCTGAAAAATTAACCTGTCAAAAATTTCTGCAAAATCAAATTATTACTACAATTTTAATTTTTTAAGTAAAAGTTATAATTTTTCACCATATGTGATCGGTAACCTTATTTTTAAATTTAGTTATAGGTGAAAACAATTGTCAACTCTATGTCGATCGCGTTTTAAAACTGACAATGTTTACGAGAATTGTTACTTACATGTTAACAAATAACACTAACACGATGACTTGTTAGTCATAAAAAATTTCAAATGCAAGAGTTTTAAAATTTGCAAGAGCAAGAGTTCAAAAATTTCAAGAGAGTGAGAAATCAGGAGCAATTCCTTTTATACTCTTCTCCTAGATACAAAATTTTTAATTTTTGCTCTACAGTAACAAAAGACTCTAGCTTCTGATTGGTCTAAACAAAATTGTAAAATTAACTAAAACATAAATTATGCTATATCTTTTTTAAAACAATTCGGATTTGATTTATAATTACAGATTTGGAATCAGAGCAAATTCCGCATAAAATGACACCTCACAAGCCCTATTTTGCTTCGATGATTTTCATTTTGACAACTTATAATCTAAATTTATTAATATCAAAAAAAATCTTACATCCTACAACTAAACTAATTACATATTCATATTCCACATAAAAAACTGTATCAGAATACATCTATTTCAACCCATTTTATTTAACTTTTACAAAATTTCCATTTTCACATGTAAAATTTAGGTAGTTAACCCAACTTTTCTAATTTTGTGTTTAGATTACATATTTATAGTTAAATTCCTTGTGGAAATGAGGGAAACCTACTATGAAATGTTTTTATAATTTATTCTAAACTTATCTTACCCTATACAAACTATAATTTTGTAAAATTCTTACATATAATACTTAACCTAACTTAATATAAATTTACTTTTAATTTGTGTAATAAATGTCTATAACACTTGAAATGTTTATAAAATGTGTTCTTATATCTGTCTCTGACACAAATACTGTTCACTTGTACTCCATAGTTCTTAATTTTGTCATTTCACATTTTCATATTGTTTAACTGTTTTGTCAATTTTTGTATAAAATTTGCAATTATGTATTAAATATCACACTGCACAATTGTTCTTGATTATGTTTTTAAGTCACTACCACTTATGCACGGTTTATGTACTTTGTCTTTGAATTAGTAATACACTGTGTTCGTACCATAACCCCTTCTTTCATATTTCAAATAGTTTATGCATTGTACCTACCACTATACATTCTACATATTATAATTATCATGCTCCATGTGATCAATATCTGATATGTGTTCAAAATGCTAAAATTCATTGATTAAATTGCGAAATTACATAAATATGTTACACGAAACAAATCGTACCCACTAATATGAATCGTGTTGACCTTTCTCACGTGCTACTAGTATAGCTCAATGCTTTTATGAATATAACAACCTTGTACAAATCCCACTAAGCCTGTTTTGTTACATCAAAACCATAATTATGCACTCGTGTACTATTTTTTCTTTGAAAATGAACTGTACACTTCCTCAAATTTATATAACTTGCCTACTATAGAGAAATTCAAACTATAAACTCTAACCCCTTTATTATGCCTAATTCTAATCATATATATATATATATATATATATATATATATATATATATATATATATATATATATATATATATATATATATATATTGAATAATTAATTGGTGCATACATCAATTAATGCAACGTTAATCAATTCTATTCATGGTTAAGGTTTAAATTTATTTTCCAAATTAAAGTCAATCATTCCTAATGATATAACAAACACAATTTACAAAATTCCTTGTTATTGTAACAAGGTTTACATTGGGACATCACTACAACCTTTAAAACATAGATTAACTCAACATAAATCCGATGTTCGTGTTAAGCCAAGAAGCACTGCTTTTGCAAAGCACTGTAATGAATTTGGACATACTTTTCAATTTGATAAAACTAATATATTAGATACAGAAAAAAAATTTAGTAAACGCCTAATTTTAGAAATGTTATATATTAGGATTAATCAAAAATTTGTTTGTAATAATAAAACAGACTTAGAAAATTTACCCACCAGTTATGATCACATTTTAGAGAATTTATAATTATTCTTAGTTACGTAAATGTTTTATGTCAATTTGATAAGTTTTTAGATTTTAATTCTTTAAATTTTATAATGTTCTACTTGAAGATGATTTCAAACGAAATCGAAATATATGGAAACTTGTTTTGAATTTATTAACGTTGCATTACGTTGTATGTACCAATAAATTATTCAATACGTTAAATACTATATACAGTGCTAGTCAAAAGTCCCCTCCCCCTTGATATCTTGTCAACGGTTTCACTTATACAAGGCCACGTGACCAATAATTAAAATTACCTATTCAGTCATACTAATTTTGTTAGGGTTTAGGTTGATTTTGATAGAAAATTTAATAAATACTAAAATTATAGTTTGGCATTTAATTAATCAAGATTCAAGGACCAATCTTACAGTAAATGTTGCAAATGTGCTCCACTTAATTCCTGGCAGTAATGCATCCTATTACTAAACTCTTGTCGTACTAGTTCAAATGTGTCTGCGGAAATTGCTACATTCTTCAACAATTCTTTGTTTCAAAATGTGCATACTGCCAGGAGCTGTAGCGTAAACCTTAGATTTTAAGTACCCCACAGAAAAAGATCTAATGGTGTCAGGTCTGGTGACCGAGCTGGCCATTCTATCGTCCAATCCATCTACCAGGATATTCTTCATCCAAGTAACGTCTTACTGCATCATAATAATGTGCAGGAGCACCATCTTGTTGGAACGTCATTTCCAAGTTGCCGAATTCATCTAGATTATCTTCCAAAATTTCAAGAATTAACGGTTCAATTGCGTTTTGTAACATCTCCAGATACACTTTACCGGTTAAGTTATCGTTGAGAAAAACAGGTCCAACTATGTGGTTTCCCAAAATACCTGCCCAAACATTTACTTTTTCTGAAATTGAGTATGTTTTTCACGAAAGATTTGAGGATTTGTGTCACTCCAATATCTCACATTTTGTGTGTTAACGTTTCCATTGAGGAAGAAAGTACTTTCGTCACTAAACAAATTGATTTTATGTAGTCTGGTGTTGGATAATTTGATTGGACATATTTTCACAGAATTCCAATCTTCGGTCGGGGTCATCATCTGAAAGTTGGTGCACCATTTTTAATTTGACGCAACTTGCGCTGTAGAAGAAGTAGGATGTACTACCATTTCTGCAATTATGTCGATTTTTTTGTCGTCACTAATTGTTGGTCGACCAGACCGTTTGACATCTTGAACACTACTGGTTGCTTGAAACTTCTGAAGAAGTTCCTCAAATAAGTCCTGGATATAGGTGATCGGGTACCTCTCATTAAAAAACGTTCCGCTGCATGGAAATTGTTTCTACATTCACCAATTATTAAGATAGCTGCTACTTTGTCGGATACCGTACGTGCCATTTTGTCTATGCAGACACTTAAACGTCGCTTTAAAGAATAATTAAACTAAATAGTCAAAGCATAAAACTTATCAATGTAAAAACAACGAGAGAATTAAAACGTCAACTTTTTGACAATTAACTAAAGGCAGACTTTACAATCTTGATTGATTAAATGCCAAACTATAATTTTAGTATTTATTTAATTTTTCTATCAAAATCAACCTAAACCCTAACAAAATTACTATGACTGAATAGGTAATTTTAATACCTTTTAAACGAAATGTCACTTGCCATAAGGTACTATTTAAAATTATTGGTCACTGTGGCCCTGTGACGTCATATATATTACGTTACTTCTCATGACTAGTTGAGAAGCTTATATCCGTTTATATTCACCCTCCAAATTTCATTAGTATATGAATTCCAATCTTCGGTCGGGGTCATCATCTGAAAGTTGGTGCACCATTTTTAATTTGACGCAACTTGCGCTGTAGAAGAAGTAGGATGTACTACCATTTCTGCAATTATGTCGATTTTTTGTCGTCACTAATTGTTGGTCGACCAGACCGTTTGACATCTTGAACACTACCGGTTGCTTGAAACTTCTGAAGAAGTTCCCTCAAATAAGTCCTGGATATAGGGTGATCGGGTACCTCTCATTAAAAAACGTTCCGCTGCATGGAAATTGTTTCTACATTCACCAATTATTAAGATAGCTGCTACTTTGTGGGCTACACGTACCATTTTGTCTATGTAGACACTTAAACGTCGCTTTAAAGAATAATTAAACTAAATAGTCAAGGTATAAAAACTTGTCAATGTAAAAACAACGAGAGAATTAAAAACGTCAACTTTTTTGACAATTAACTAAAGGCAGACTTTACAATCTTGATTGATTAAATGCCAAACTATAATTTTAGTATTTATTTAATTTTTCTATCAAAATCAACCTAAACCCTAACAAAATTAGTATGACTGAATAGGTAATTTTAATACCTTTTAAACGAAATGTCACTTGCCATAAGGTACTATTTAAAATTATTGGTCACTGTGGCCCTGTGACGTCATATATATTACGTTACTTCTCATGACTAGTTGAGAAGCTTATATCCGTTTATATTCACCCTCCAAATTTCATTAGTATATGTAAAACCGTTCAAAAGATACAAGGGGAGGAGACTTTTGACTAGCACTATATATATATATATATATATATATATATATATATATATATAATATATATATATATATATATATATATATATATATATATATATATATATATATACCGTGAGAGCATTATGTTCAGAAAAAATTATTTTCCACTGTCTATGAAATTAGACCTTTTTTTAACGTGTTAAGCTAACTGTGGGTTTTAGAGCGAGTTTGAAATCTTTATCCCTCTTCTGTAGGAAACACCCTGGCTTGAATCATAAGAAATTTGACAACATGGTGCGTGGCAACTGAATTTCAAATAAACTTAAAAATATGAAAATTTTGGAAATTTCTGATTGGTTAAAATTACCAGGTTACTTCTTTTTGGTGTGGGTTCTTCTAAAAAATAACGTTATTTTGTGACGGGAAAGATTGCGTTGTTACAAACTGGGTATTTTGGAGAATTTCTTTGTGTAATTTTTATGAAAATTTATTTAAAGTCACATACAGCGTAGTGCTCGTTTTTAAATCTCCATAGTAAAAAAGTATACTAGGTAATTTAGTTTTTGTTTCTACGGATCTAAAGTTTTGTAAACAAAAGCTTCATGTCCTGGCAGGAGGTGAGTAAAAATTTGCTTAACATTAGTATACTTTTGCCATTGAATATTTAACTAAGTACATTCGTTATACTTCACACTCAACTTGTGTCTAAAACATTGGTTTCACTAGGTTTTTTTTCTATCCGCTATTATCGTCCTTCGTCTAGATAAGATACTGCTTTAACCGATTCTACACCTATATCTGGTCAGCGTTCTTCGAATTATGGTGTAATTTAGAAATAGTCTCCAATAACTAAGTCGAAGATACATTCTAGATGTTACTTCACATCGAATCATCCTCTCCCGAAGAACAAATAGGTATATGTCTAGTAATACACTCCGCTAAGTAATTATACACAAGCAACATCCTGATGAGTTTCTTTTATTGTTATTCCTTCACGACGAAGCTCTCACTATATAGACACTTGTTTTAATTAACCTGCGAAGTACTTGAAGGCCGGCTTATTACTATAACGATTTACAATTATAAATATAGCACTTTTCGTTGGAATAGTATTACATCTAATGAGGATATGTACCTGTAATCGTAAACTTTCAGTCAAGCTTTAGAGAAAATTTACTAAGTTATACTCACAAAGTTCCCATTGCTTACAGCTGCTAGTCTAGCTTCAATCTTTTACTATCTTCACGTAATATAACTTTGCATTTTCACAAAATTATAGTGTATTTACACAGCTATTCTATCTTTATACCTACTGTTTTTGGAGGTAAACATCTGTTTATAATCTGAACTTTGAAACTTACGTAATTCAACGGTTGCTATACGAAGTGCTTCACGATACATGTTTGTAGCTCTACTTTTATGAAACAAACTCCTTATATATCACCATATCACCATTTTATAGATTCTTGATGTTAAATGGTTAATTCATGTTTGAGTATCTGACTTCTTCTTCTTTGCCCTCGCCCTGGTACCCTATACGGGTGTCAGGTTGTGTTCCTCTGTTCCTTGAATCCATTTCTTCCGGTCCCTCCATCTTCTCTCATTTCCTTCGCCGTTTTTCCCCAGATGGTCCAATATTGATAGTTTGATTTGTCCATGTTGTTACTGGCCTTCCCTCTTCTCCTTTTTATATTGCTTAGCCACCATCATTTTCTTGGGTAGTCTGCCTGATTGCATTCGTATAAGATGGCCAAACCATTACGTCTCCTTATTCTCTGTTTTTCAGTGTATTGGTTGCTGTTGTAGTTGGGGTCTGATATCTTCGTTTTTAATCCGATCCATTCTAGTTTTATTGACTATTTTTCTTAGCACCCTCATTTCCATAGCTGTTAAGTTGGATTTGTGTTTATGTTGGATAATCCAGGTCTCACTGGAGTATAACATTGTAGGGTTCGTTATAGTATTATGAATTATTAGTTTCTACTTATTTCTTTATTTCCATAGATAGTTTTGTTGAGCGTCTAATATACCTTATTTGCCTTTTTCATTTTGTTTGCTACTTCTAAATTGCAAACAAAAGCAAACAAGCTATTTCCCATTTACAAATATACTTCTTAGGTGTTCTATCGTGGTGACCTCCTCCATCATCTTTCCTTTATAGATGAGATTGTCTATTTCTTTCTTTCTTTACCCTTTTCTATGTTAACCCTAATATGCATGTTCTCTATCACCTCTATCCAAACACTTAAGAGCTTTTGCATTTTTCTTTTACTGTGTGCTATTAGAACTATATCGTCAGCATAAAGTAGTGCATCAATTTGGATTGTTTGCACGTTTCTATACCGTACTGTGGTTTTCAATCCTATTTGATTCCTATTTTGAGTTGTACGTCCTTTCAACAGCTCCCATTTACTTGTATCTTAGCTCTGTATATTTAGCTCTGTATATTTATATACTGAGATGACTAATTGTATTGTTTCTAGGTCCTTGTAGTTTTTCTAGACATTCAAATATTGTACATCTCTGTATTGTGTCGAAAGCTGCTTGTAGGTCTCTAAATACTAGGATCAATTCCTCTCCCGTTTCCATTTTCTTTTCTATTAAATTTCTTAGGATATGTATTGTCATTCGTTTGTCTGTTTGTCCTGAAGGATGCTTGCTCTTTTTCTAGTTTATCTTTTGTGTACTGCCTCATTTTCTATTCTATAATTCTTGTGTATGTTTTGTATATTATTAATGATATGCATATAGCTCGATAGTTCTCGCAGTTTGTTCTATCTCCTTTTCTATAAATTGGGGATATTAGATTATTATTCCATTCTTCAGGTATTTTGTTATTCCTCTCTGCTTCCTTGAATATTTCCAATAACCAGTCTATTCATGTTTCCTCCAACCATTTTATCATCTCAGGTGCTATGTTATCTTCTCCACATGCTTTTGCTATTTTAATTTTTCTTATTACGTCCATTACTTCTTGTCTATTCATACTTATACTCCTCCGCTTCCTCTTCGTGTATTTCTTGTTCTCTATCTTCTTCTCTTAGGCCATCTTGTTCTTCTTCTTTATCGAATTCTTCAGCAAAGAACTCGCTCCATCTATCTATCATGTCTTCTGATTTTATTACCAGTACGTTGTCTTTGTTCCTTATCCCACTCAGCTCGTTCTTTCCTTTACCTCTCATAGCCTTGATTCTGGTCCAAAATTTTCTGTTATTATTTCTAAAACTCTCGTTTAATTCTTCTTGTATCGCTTCGCTTCTTCCTTCGCTAGTTTATTTAGTTTGTCATATTCTTCTTTGTCTTTCTTTGTTTTCGTTTTTTGGTATCTGTTCCATGGCATTTTCTCCTGTTTAACCACGTTCTTCACTTATTCTGTCTACCATCTAGTTGGTTTATCTCCTTTTCTAATTTTTTAATTCTTCGTTGCCGTATTTAGTATAGTTTCCTTAAAAATTGTTCATTTTCTTTCTAAACTTAAATTGGTATTATTTCTCTGTTTCGTTTTTAAGGCATTTTCCGTCTCTTCTGCGTATTGTTTATTCAACTTTTCATTCTTTCATCGACTTATATCAATCTTCTTATGTATGCTGCATTCTTCTTTCACAATAATGGTTGAAATATTTTTGCCATGACCATTCTATGATTTGTACTGAGCTCTGTCTACTTTCGTACTTTTATTTCTTTTATTGCGCTCTTGAAATCCTGGCTATATAGAATGACGTCGATTACACTTTTTACATTTCTTCCTTCTGCTATAAAAGTGCATCGATCTTCCATAGGTTGATACCAGAAGGGGTTTCATAACTTTAGGTTGTTTGCAATACAGAATTCCAGCATTTTCATTTTATTTCTGCTCATTTCCTTTTTCCTAAATTCTCCCAAACTATTAGTGTCATTCCCTACTCTAGCATTAAAGTCCCTGTAATTATTATTTTATCTGTTATATTTCTTGCCTTATCTAGTGTATTTTGTAATGATTCATAAAATTCATTGATTTTTTCCTCTACTGTTCCTTCTAATGGTGCATATATTTGTATAATGGTTATTTTTTCATTGGTTTCCAGTATCATCGAAATTATTCGTGATGACACGGCTTCACATTTGATTATCCTTTTATATGATTCCTTCTTAATTATTATGCCTACTTATTCCTTTGCTACTTTACCCATTTCTACTCCAGAGTAATACACTTTATAATTGTTTCCAAGATGTTTGTTTCCCTTTCCTGTTATTTTTGTTTCACTTAAACCTCAAACCATTAGCTCAAAATTTTCCATTTCATCTAGAACTTCCACATCTTTCCCTGTTACGTTCCAGGTTCCCACCAGCCAGTTTTTTATTGTGTTTGTTTCACATCTATTTTTACTACGTACATTGTCTTTTACACCCGTCTTAATTTCTCTTATCTTCACATTGCCCTTTATATATTCATTTTCGTTATCCTTTTTGTTTGGTTGTGTCGTTTCCTACTTCCGCCCTGTGTTGGTCTGTATTAGTTTTTTGGAGTATTATCCGTTTGCCTTGTTTTAGTGATCTACAGTGATTTGTTTCTTAAAGTCACATCATCTTCCTTGTTTCCTGGGGATCATTGAGTAAGTGTTCTATCCTTTTTTGTAAGTTCTATCCTTTTTTGTAAGTTCGTCTATTTCTCGTTGCACATCGTTCTCTTTAGCTTCTTTCTCTTCATTTTCCTTTATATAATACTTTTCCCTTTCCTTTATCTGCTCTAGGGAGAAGGTATTGCCATCTATGATCAGTTTGTTAAATCTCATAGTTGCATTGTGACCTTCTTCTCTAAGTACTTTTATATGTTATTTGCGCTGTTCCTGAATCTCCCTTGTAAAATCCTCTTCTTTGAAAGTTTTTGTTCCTATTAGTTTCTTCGTCGTTCTAAGAATTTCCATTTTCTTATTCCAGCTTCTCATTTCCATCACCATCGGTCTTCTCTCATTTTCTTGTTCTTTTCCAATTCTTCTGATCTCTACTACCTCCACTTCCATCCCTATTGTTCCATATCTTTCAGGATTTGTCTCGTTTCTTCTTTCATCATTAAGTCGCTCTCTTCTTTAATTTCCTCAACTCCATGTGTTAGCTTCTTTTTTTTTATCTCCCTCTACAATTCTTCTACTCTTCTATCTTGGTTTACTATTTTCTGTTTGAGCAATTGGTTCTCCTTTTTCAATTGTTCATTCTCCATTATAATTTTAAACAGTTCATTCTGAAGGCCATCTATTTTCTTTTCATTTTTTCATCTCTCCTTTCCATCCTGTTTAGCTTCGTATTCATGGCTTCCAGCATTTCCGTCATATTTACAGACTATTTCGGCCCTCAGCCACTGGGCTATACATATTGCTTAACACTTTTTTTTGTAATTGTAAGAGTTCTAGCTTACGCTTTTGATATATGTTTATAGAAATAGTGACAAACTAACCCGTTCTATTTGCTGTGTGAAAATTTAAGCGTAATTTTTTTTTTTTTTTGGTACTGTTAAGCTTAAATTAATTTTCGTGTTCTAGAAAAACGCAATGCAACGATTTGGGGTATGAATTTATGTTCAAAGTAAACTGAGTTGTGTTAAACTACCAGTAGTTGTTTATCATTGCGGTTTAGGAGTAAATTTCTAACCGGGCACATTTCCTTCTTGGACTGTGTCCAACTTTATTTTAACTGTATCGTACCTCTTCCTGTGTCGTAGCCATCTTCTCGTTTTTTTTCTATGATTGCGAACCTGAAAAGGTAATTTCCTATCGTGCTAAAGCACTCAGGAATACTTAGGAGGATGGATAGAGGGATAATGAATTGCCAATAGACGCCTATGAACAGCTACCTTAAATTTTCTCATATCACAAGTGAGAGGAAAACAGGAATTAGGAGATCATACCAGAGTTTAGAAGCCGTGTAGAAAATGTGGATTGCGCCCGTTTGGTACGACAAGTGGAGATTTGTACTGCATACTGATGATGTGAATGAGCGAACCGAGTGTTTCGTAAAGATAGCCGAGATGGTATCAAAGAATATAATTCAGCAGCACAATAGCCGTTGTGATAACGATAATACAAAGAAAGAACTGAAACCATCCTTCTATGCTCAAGGAAGTGTATGTGAGAAGTTAAGGACGGGTCATTTATAAGCCTAAGCGCTCTCTTTTGAATACGATCGACGATATCGAGAGCGTATTGGGAGCACTAACCCAGAGGTGAGAACTATATTCCAGATGATGCCGAATTTGGGCCTTATACAGCAGAAGGAGTTGTCGAGAGGTAAAGTACTGCTTAGATCTGTATAAAAGCCTATTTTACGACCAGCTGTTTTGGTAGCTGACAGAAGATGGTCAACCCATGAGATATTTGAAGATACATTCATACCCAACAGAGCGATATCGTCAGCAAAGCAATCCCTGTGGTACGCCCGCGTTAATGTTAACTTCTTTTGAAAAAAGCTATCAACTACGTCACGTATTCGTTTTTATCAAGTAAACTAGAAACCCAGTTGATGAGCGTATCATTTAACCCAACTAGGTGAGTTTGGCAAACACTTATGCCAAACTTGGTCAAATGGCTTTGAGATATCTAAAGCGACTACAACTGTTTCACCGGACTGCTCTACTGTATTGTTCCAAACTTGGGTCAATATGAAATAAGATCATCTGTTGAACGACTTTGCATAAACCCACATTGGTGGTCACTAAGGAGTTTGTTAGTATCAAGGAACGTGAGCAGTTGCTGATTGATGGATTTTCCATGATTTTAGACAAATGGAAGTGATGGCAATTGGTCGGTAGTTTGAGGGCCATATAAAATAAATCAAGTGGTGCCCTGTAAAAACTTTCTGTATATATACGACAGCCACACGTTCACGCATCCAAGTGCCTAACCGACCGACTTATCTTCCGGCTTAATCTCTATTTATTGTTACGGCACAGCTTTTACTTTTTCTACGACCACACTTTTGTGCATGCAACACTTAACTTCTAGCTACATTACCATCACTCTGAAGTTGGCTAAATTCAATGACCTGCACAATTTAAAATTGTTTTTAATGTTTATTAGTAATTTAATGTTGTTTCCTTTAATTTGCTGTACAAGATTACAAACAAGTATAGGCGATATAATAACGATAATAATTTTTAATGTTTTATTAATTATCTTACAGTTTTAGGTTATACAGGGTGTAACGAAAATGCAAATTGATTTTTTCAAATATTTCGAGAGTTGTTCGACATATTATAATGAAAATTGAGAAGTGGCTTTCTTTCACAACAAAAATGACGGAGTCATTGCACACCGTAAAAATTTTATGGAGTTGAGATCCCATACTCCCCCCCCCCTCCAATGTTTGTGTACGTTACAATTTCATGATTATTGTGGCACCATTAATTAAACACATTATTTTTGAAACTTTTTGCCTCTTAGTGCTTTTTAGAAATATCAGTTTTTATCGAGATGCGGCCTCTTTTTCATTATGCTACAAAAACGTTGTAGTACGTATTAAATAACTAGTTAGTAAACAGTTGTTTAATTGATGCTACGGTTATAATTACACATTGAGATCAACAATCTTGTTAATAATACATATTAAAGCTTTCAACCTTTGTGTATTTAAGCGAAGTTAACTTTTCTGTTACAATGGAGTACACGTTTTCAGAAATGGCAGATATGCATTTAATTCTGGGTAAGTTTCGTCAGCCTAAATAAAGATTTCAGATAATTATCAATAGTTTGGTAATCACAGGTGAAGGCCAGTGAAATAGTACAGCAGCTGAAAGGCGTTGTGCGTAGAAATACCCCAATCGAAATATACTAGGCAGACGATTATTTCTTTCCATTGATCGACGTTTACGGTAAATAGGTACCATTACGACCGCAACTTGCCGGTAACAGTGGTCACTCGAAAGTTGATGCACACGATGAGGAGATTTTAGACGTAATTGAAGAAATCCTTGATAGCACTACAAGGTTAGTACCTGATCAATTAAATCTTCCCCACATGATGGTTTGGAGAAGATTAAAGAAACAGCATCGTCATCTCTATCATTAGCAGCCGTTCAAGAGTTGTTGGATGAGGCTTATACTAAAAGAATGAGATTTTGCGATTGGTTGTTAACGGAAAACACTCGGAATGTCAATTAACCATATTTTGTTTACCGACGAACTTAACAGGGCCATTATATCTTCCAAACAATTTAAACGGTGAAAATTATTTGCAATTTTTACAAAACGTATTACTGGAGTACTTGGAAGAGGTAAATCATGCAAAATATGTGGTGTTTACATGCTATCACTTCAGCACATTACAGTGACGAAGTTAGGAAACATCTATTCGAGCAATATCCTGGACGATGGATGAAAAGGAGCCCTGATGCACCTATTTCTTGTTCATCCACATCTTAACCCTATACACTCTTGCGTTTCGGGGATTATGAAAGAATACGTGTATGCTGTAGAATTTTTGAACGAACAATAACTGGGAAATAGAATTCTTGAGGCTGCAAATCGATTTGGTCAGAAGCCATTGATTATCCAGAATATTCGGTTTTCGTTTGTAAAACGGTGCCCACCGTGTGTTCAAGAAAATACTCCCATAAAATTTTTACGGGATGCAATGATTCCGTCATTTTCGTTCTGAAAGAAGAAGCATAAGAAAGCTGTTTGTCAATTTTCATTATAAGTTAGGTTCAATCGAATTATTTTCGGTACTTACAATATGTGGTTTAACTTATGACTTACATTTTTGTTACAACCTGTATTATAATAAAATTTATATTCAATTAACAATTACAGTGTAATAGATTAAAAAAATTTCAATTTGGGAAACTGGCATACCTGATATGAGAACGGACCATATGACTCCAAAACATCTCATTGCTACAGCCAGGCGGCACTAAAAACACTATTAAGCTTTAACACCTCGTCTAAACTGGCCTGGGAATATTACGAAGAACTCAACGGTCTGGCATAGCGGAGCAAGGTAATTCTGCTCTGGGTCCCTGGCCACTGGAATCGAAGGAAACGAAAACACGCAAGACAGGGATCATCGGGAAACCTTTATGGCCCCGAACTTGCATTGGGAGTAACTAGAAACGCAATACGTATCTACATCAGCGAATGGATTTGCGACCAACAAGCATACTGGAACGTTATTCACCTCTATGTAGGCAACTTAACGTGCATTTCTTGCAGCGTGTGCTGCATATCTAGTTGCAAAAACATGCCTTTAATTATTTTAATTAGAACTCGTACGCACTTTGTTTGCACATTCAATCTAGACATGCTTACACAATAAACCACCTTAGCGTCGTTTTTGGTTGAGATAAGAAGGTGGACGTAGCATCCAATATTGCTTTGTTAAATATTTTTACAAAATGCTATAAATTTTATGGTGAGTTTATTTAAAGTTATTTTACGATGTTTGAGATGTTTGCATTTCAGGCACTTTTTACTTTCACGTTTATTTTTTATTTTTACTTCACACGTTTATAAACATCTACGCAATTAATTATTGTACCGTGAGTCCAAACTACGGTACTAGTACCATTTATCAAGAGTTACATGTATTCATTTGAGAATTATAAATCACACAAAGCCAAATGTATTTTAACCTTGAAGTAATATTACGCAACATTTTCCAAAACGCTGACCGAACATGCAGCCATTTCGTTATCTACAGTGTGACCAAAAACAAGGTACTCTGATTCCATTAATTACTCACAACATTAAGTATTCATAAGGTTATAACGTTATTAACATTAGCATTAAGTATTTCAGTTCATAATTAAACATACGTTGTCATAAAATTTGTTATTGTAGAAATTTTCCTTTAGCTTTATTTTATAATGGTTTACTTGTTTATTCCATATTTAAAAACAATTGGGCGTCCGAGTACGTAACAAATAGTTTCAGAAAGAAGAAACTCCGATTTTAAAGTGAACATATCTAGGAACATGTAAATATTTTGGTTAATAAGCAATCGATAATTTATGAACTTGGCCTACTTTAATCTACGACTGAGCATAAGGCACAAAATCTTCAATTTATTACCCAAACTATTAAGTAGTTAAAATTTGTAGCCATGGTTGTAGAAGTATACTTATAGAACCTAAAGGCTTGGTACACCTGTTAAGGACCGTTTAAAGAAGATTAAGAAATTTGATGGAGACTCCACACGTATATTCTGCAGTTAAGATCCAGAAAGAGCTACACACATTATATGTGTCTCCGGAACCAGCTAGGTGGAAGGACCCAAGGGAAAAAACTGGCATTTTAGTTCTAAATTATTTATTTAACTAAGCATCTATTCCTTTTTTCATATTGTTGTAAGTTTGCACCACGATCTAGCTCAGCAAGGCACATTGCTTACGAAACTTACTGTAGGTTGAGAGGCCACTTTATCACGTTGTGAGGGAGGCCTAGATATGACCGTAGCTATACTCAGTTAAGCATTCGTTAGGCCCAACTTAGTTTTATAGGTTAAATAATTAAAATACAACAAAAATTGAGAAAGTTGTACATAAATACCACCTGCAATCTGAATAACGCTAAACTGCTGTATTTATTTGTATATTTAACAAAACAAAGTAGTATCTGATTAATTTCAGCATAAAACCAACTAAAACAGTACTTCTTGTAAAGCCTTACGATATTTAGTAATTCTTAATTCAACACAAACTATACAAACATATAACCTATTTTTACATAGAATTCAAAATGGATTATGATCAACACTGTATAGCATTAATAACACAGTCTACTTGACCTATGTCAACAAACATTACAGTTACAATGTTATACAAATATTTTTATCTTAAAAAAAGTTAATCGAAGACAACTGTTTCTGTTCGTTATAACCGTATCAAAACAACACGATACTGATTTTTTATCTACGTACTTTGCATTGAAATGATACGTACTTACATTTTTTTACACTCAAAATAAATGTAATGTGTTAACCTTATTTTGAAACGAACTGTAGTTTGATAACTTCATTTCCTATCCACATGATAAATATACAGCACTATAATGTAATTTCCAATTGTCTTCATTAACGTACAAATAAACGAAATGTAGACCAGACTACTAAAGCAGATGTTGGGACTACGAAAGTAGGCTGGGACAGCTGAAACAGATATACCAACAGTATGCGGTATTGATACAAAACAAAGGTATCTATATTTTTAATTCTTCAAGATAAAATTGCATTATCTTATGTATTTAACTTTATGACATCATCGGTTACGCATTCCTACACCTTCAATTACAGCGATACGAAATTCATTAAATTAAGCAGTGAACACGATGAGCTCCCAATCGGAAGGTAGGTTCCAAAAATAAAGAATATTTCACATCACGTACTCTAGAAACCAGAGTTATAACCAGCTTGAGGGACTCACATACACCCCCGAACGCAAGATTAAGTAATTTCGCAACGAATGCAATGAAATCCCAATAAGAAGTAGATTCTAAATATAAAGAATTATTCACATCATTCTTCCCATTTCATAGTTTAGTCGTTTTTTGAAGATATCTTTGTTATTATCAAAGATAGGGTTTGCAGTTTTACATTCACGTACTACTTTGTTGGCTTAAATCGAAAATTTCGACTGTTCTTTTGTTTGTGACTTATAGCCGAACGTCAATATTTCTACACTTTTTTTAACGTCGTATACTCTGCTTAATACTATTGTGCTGATGTATTCCGTAAACGGTACTTTGCGAAGTGCAGAATTCGGTGGCATGCTAGGAATTTCTCTAAGGATGCGGTTTTTGAGTAATAATATAAACTTTCATTTTTTTAAAATGGGAATCTTAGTTGGTTCGGTAACTATCAGTTGAAGTTAATTCTTAGCTTTTCAAAAATATAAATATAGACATTCCTAAGAAACACCTTCCCAATATTTTTTTCAACAAGACGGTGCCCCAGCCTATAATGCTTTGGCAGTGAGGAATTATTTAGAAAACCGTTTCCCAAAATGTTGCATTGCAACATTATATTCGCAGTATTTACAGAGCTGGAGATCGTGGCGGCCATAACAGCGAACGGAATGTTGCAATCAAACGATTTGGGAAACTGTTTTCTATTCATATTTTTGAAAAGCTAAGGAAGAACTACACTTGATGGTTTCTAAGACAACTATGATTACCATTTAAAAAAATTCAAGTTTATATAGTTACTCAAAAACAGCAAAAACGGGAAATTGAGGCAGAACTAAATGACAGACTAGAAGCAGCTACAAAATTATACTATGCTTTCATTTGGAAAAAAGAAATCTTTAGAAATACAAAAATCATAGTGTATAACAAGAGGAATAATGGCAATAATCGAAAAGGGATAGGGTAAATCAGAGAAGAACTCCAAATGGAAAAAATAAAGGAAGATAACATATATCGAAGACAACTACACAACAGAGAAGACTTAAAGGCAGACCAAGAAGAACGTGGGACATGCAAATGAAACAGTTGTTAAAAGATAGGGGAATGACGTGAAGTAAAGGGACAAGAGGGGCTAGAAACAAGAAGGAATGGACCCGTCTAATATAAACAGAAATGAATTACTTATGGGTTATAATATTTAGTGTGTAATTAAGAGTTTATTTGTTGTGGATGTCATACCTTAACACTTAACGGTGTATAATGTTACCATAATACATATAATATGAAATAGTATCAGTCTGGCGGGCAGAACTGCATCCCCAAACCAGTAACAGTTGACTTTGCAGGGAACCGGATGAGATAGTAACCCGAAAGTAGTTTCTAAAAACAAAGAATAATTCATATTACGTGCTCTAAGTACCAGGATTAGTTAGGACTGGTCTGAAGGGATGAGATACGTCCCCGAACAAAAATTGTTAACTTTTTGGTGAACAAAATGAAATTACAACTTGGAAATAGCCTCGAAAGGTAAAGAATAATTAATATTAAGTACTCTAAATAATTTAATGTGCTAGGGCAGGTCTGAGAGGCAGATATATACATCTGCAACAGAAAATAATAGATTTTTAAGTAAACACGATGAAATCCTAACTATAAAATAGCTTTTAAAGACATAGGATAACTTATAACATGTGCTCTAAAAACCAGTTTCAGTTGGGAATAGCCTGAGGTGCAGAAATACACACCCGTAAAAGACAATAATTAAGTTTGCGGTAAATACAGTGAGAGCCAGTTCGAGAGTAGCTTCTAAAAGTAAAAAATATCTCATATCACTTACTTTAAAGACCAGAATGAGTTTGGACCAGTCTGAAGGGCTAAAATACATCCCTGAACTAACATACAGTTAACTTTTCCGTGAGTGCAATGTCATTCTAGCATGAGAATAGCTTCTAAAAATATATAATGATTCATATCAAGTGCTCTACAAACCTGAATGTGTTAGGCCCGCTTTGAGGGGCAGAAATAGCCTCCCACAATTGAAAATAAGTAATAATAATAAATTAAATACTAGAGTGTTCCAGAAACCATAATCAGTTAGGACCAGTCTGAAGGGCAAAAATACATCCCCGAACAGAAAGTAGTTAATTTTTCGGTGAAGAAGATAGGATCCCAACCTTAGAATGGCTTCTAAAGATAATGACGTACTATAAATCCAGTATGAGATATGATCAACCTAAGAAACAGAATTAGGCCGACGTAACACTTCAACACGATGAGATTCCACCTTGAAAGTAGCTTATAAAAATAAATAATAATTCGTATCACGTACTCTTAACACCGAAATGTAGGACCAGTATTAAGTGATGAAATACATGCGATAGCCAGAAAATAGTTAATTTTTCGGTGAACACAACGGGATCCCAACTTGAGAATAGCTTCTAAAAATATAATAAATCATACCACGTACTCTAAAAGTAGAATGAGTTAGAACCAATCTGAAGGGTTGAAATACATCCGCGAGCCAAAACTAGTTAATTTTTTAAGTTGAGATCTTATCGTGTCCTGTGCAACACAAATAATTTTTTGACTCGTGGGTGTACTTCAGCCAGTTATACCAGTTTTTAGAGAAAGGAATATTGAAGTTAGGACCTCATCGTGTTTACTGCAAAGATAATTATTTTCTGGTTCGAGAATGTATTTCAGCCCTTTAGACTGGTCATAACTCATTCTAGTATTTAGAGTACGTGGTATTTAGTATACTTCATCTTCAGATGGTATTTTAAGCTGGGATTTTGATCGTGTTCTTTGCAATATTGATTACTTTTGGGTTCGAGGGTGTATTTCAACCCGTTATACCTCATCTTTAGAAGCCATTTTCAAATTGGGATTACATCGTGTTCTCTGCAAGATTAATTGTTATTCGGTTAGGGGTATATTTAAACTAGACAGATTGCTCCTAACGGTACATTCATTCATTCCTAGACCTTATTTTGAAGTTGCGATCTCTTCGCGATCACTACCAAATTACTTAATTTTGTGTTCGGTGGTGTATTTCAACCTCCGAATTTGGGCCTAAATCATCCTGGATTTTAAAGGGCGTTATATATATATATATATATATATATATATATATATATATATATATATATATATATATATATATATATATATATATATATATACCGGGTGGTCGTAAAGTAAGGAATAAATTCAATATCTCGTAAAGCACAATTTTTTCAAAATCGCTCGGACCCGTCGATTTTATATTTTTCGGGGCATATTTTACAAAAAAAAAATTTATACAGGGTGTCTCAAAAAGATTTGCTAAAAATTTTTTTTTCAAATTGCAACCCAATTTTTTATTGCATTTTGGATTGCCCTTATAATTCTAAACATTTGTCATGCAGCATGTGCTCTACCTAAGTCCAAGCGTTTTGGAGTCAAAGTTTAAAAATTGAAAAAGGTCATGAAGAAAACGGAAAATAAAATAATTTTTATAACGTTTTATTATATCGAAAACAAAGATTCGTAAACTTAAAAATAATTTTATTTCAGCAAATGTTCGAAATGTCCTCCGTTAGTCAACTGACAATAGCCTAATCGGTCTACAAATTCCTGCTGCACATTTCGAACCATTTCGGGCGTTATTCGACGTATTTCTTGACGGATGCGTTGTTTTAAGTCATCTAGATTTGCCGGTTGGCTTTTAAATACCTTGCTTTTAAGGTATCCCCATAAAAAGTCTTATAGTGTTAGATCGGGTGATCTTGGTGGCACTCAATAACACCGCTCCTTCCACCTGTTTTGGGAAAGTGTCGTGCAAATAAGTTCGAACTACCACAGCAAAATGGGGGAGCACCATCTTGTTGGAACCAGATGTTAGGTGTGGCAAATCCGGATGTTCTATCTCGTTTTCTTCATGACCTTTTTCAAATTCTAAATTTTGAATGCGAATAACTCCAAAACGCTTGGACATGCTGCATGACAAATGTTTAGAATTGTAAGGGCAATCAAAAATGCAATAAAAAATTGGTTGCAATTTGAAAAAAAATTTTTTAGCAAATCTTTTTTTTCGCAAAATATGCCCCGAAAAATATAAAATCGACGGGTCGGAGCGATTTTTGAATAAAATTGTGCTTTACGAGATATTGAATTTATTCTTACTTTACAACCACCCGGTATATATATATATATATATATATATATATATATATATATATATATATATATATATATATATATATATGCCCTGGGGTTCTTATTTTTTATTGTACAATGAATTATTTTATGCAACATGGATTTATTGAACCCACTTAGACGGGTCGTAACTAATTTTAGTTTTTAGGGGATGTGATATGAGTTATTGGTCCTTTTTAGAAGATATGTTTAAGTTGAATCTCATAGTGTTCAGCATAAAGCTAATTATTTTCGGTATTAGGGTTGGATTTCACTGCTTCGAGCTGTAATCGTAGGATATAAAGGTAATTTTCAAGAATTATAAATATGTTCTGCATGATATAATGGAATAGTACGCTACCGATGTTTCTGATAGGCAATCTTTGTTTTTTTACTGCCAACTGCAAACTGGTGTATTCGTAATGCAACTCCAATCCTCGAAGATATCGTAGGTATTGTCTAGCAAGATATATTTAAGAAAACGTGTAACCAAGATCACCATTAGTGTTCTGCATAACCTTACTTTTATGTGTACTCTACCGCATGGTTCATTATTGATCTTTTTACATTCACTTTATTTGTGGATTAGTTGTAATAACTTGAACTTCTTCAACTAGTTAGTATCACTTTAAATAAGAATAGGCTTTTCCGAAAACACACCTGCCGCTAAACGGTTTGGGTCCCGACTAATCGATATTAGGGTGACATCATATGTTAACTTTTAAAAATTCGTGTCAAGACAAAAGTAGCATGTAGCACGGTTTGAAGGTATGGTGACCTTTTCACAACTTATAGGGGCTCTAGATAGCAATTGCAATCAAAAGATATCCCAATTGGTATCAACTATCATTATACTAACAGGGTGATTCCGCTTTTCTAGCGCGTACTCCAATAAAGTCACAATTTATATCAGTGCTAACTTATTAACATTGTGTTCTTCTATACCAACACGTAATAATTCATATCGACTCGTAACATGCATTTATATATTTGCATTTCTCAAAACACATTTGAGACTTAATTAACACTGCACCCTTTTCATGTGTCTCATAAATTACTTTTAGACCATCATAAATAACAAGAAATAGTTTGGTTGCGGAGTTAAGTCGACTAAGAGACGTAGTAATATAAAATGTTTAACTGCTAACCACCTAAAGCTTAAAAACAAAAATTTTATAAGCGTTAAATTTGCCAACTTGACTAAAATTGCGTCCTTGCATCTCCATTTATTTATTGTCAGATGGTGATGGTGTACACTTTTCACCTTCACTTGACGGATCATCTGGAGTTCCGCTTGTGTTGGTATCCATGGCGTCACACGGTCCGCAGCGACGACATTCTAATACTTTCTTTGCTCGGTTCAGATTGGTGAGTTCATGTCTTTCATTCAGCCTGTATACTATTCTTTCCGCCAGAAATATGTTTCTAAACGTATATATTCTAGAACATTGTTCTGCGTCTATGAACACTCCTTTTGTCCACGTTGACTGGCTACTATTCTTTTTGAGGAGGTTGCCCTGATCGCGTTAAGATCTCTATTAATTGTGGATAATTTCAGTTCTGGGGAAATAATGCTATCAATTCCAGCGTGCGGATCATTAATAATTAGTTAGGGATATCTCCCGTAGTTTGGTGCGGCGCATTGTTAATTGAATACGGTCAATGCTACGCTCAGCTTTACCTCTCCAACAAACGTCGGTGGAGAGTGTTGCAAATTTACTGTTTAGTTTTCATTTTCCTCAAACTTTACGAGGCAAGAACAAAGATATTTAAACTCTTAAGTAATATATTTTATTATGATAAGGAGCAGGAAAGACTTCATAAACTCATGATAGAATGCTTGAATGATAAACATATCAAGACTCCAACGGTAATGGACCACTTTGATATTGAAGACGAAAACGAAGAGGATTGTATAGAAGAACAAATATTAAATTCAAACACAGATCAAGACTTTTTCGACAGTGATTCAAAGGAACCATCCATTTCAGATGACTTTTTTATAGGAAAGTGTAAGACCGCCCAATGAACAAAACATATTCGTCCCAGATCAAAAACTGTAGAGGAAAATATCATCAAATATTTACCAGTAGCTAAGACCAAAAAAAAAAAAAAAACTAGAAAGATCTGAAAAGTATTCTTGAGAGTTGCAATCACTTCTCGATATCGAAATGCTCGAAAATATCGTTTAATATACCAAACAACATATTCTCAAATTCAATGATAATTATACACGTGAAAGAAAACAAAGAAACTGACATTGCTTAAATACAAGCTCTAATTAGCCTGTTATATGTAGGTGGAGTTTTCAGATCTAATCGGCTCAATGTGGATGAGTTATGGTACGGGTGTCGAACAATTACGCCTTACAATGTGAAAGTATGGTGTCTTGTTTGCATTTGGAGTTCGACAAGATTGATACTCGTCCTGAGAAAAAAGAAGATTGATACTCGTCCTGAGAAAAAAGAAGTGGATCGGCTAGCTCAAATTTTTGAAATTTTTGTGACAAAGTGTAAGTTTGAGTACACCTTTCGAAAACGTTATAATCAACGGAAAACTGAGAGCATTTGCGTGTTTCGACAATAGATCTCGAGTAAACATAGTATATATGAAATGAAAGTATTTGCAATGGTGGATTCAAAATTATATTACATATGTAACCGGGAAGTTAACAGTAGAACAGCCAGATAGCCTACACTAGTGCACCACTTGTAGACACTGTATTATCCGATTATACTTTCATATTCTTGGGCACCGTAAGGGAAAATAAAAAAGAACTTTGCTCAGAATTGTCCAATACAAAGAAAACAATTGGCTCCGGTACGTTTCGTTTCTATAAAGATATAACGATTGTCTCTTACATACCAAAGCGAAATAAAAATGTATTACTTATGTCAAGTCTTCACCATGGCAATATGATTGATGCAGAAATGGAAGAGACGGATATGACTATGGATTGTAATGGTTCTCAAGGCGGAGTTTACTAGATAAATTGTGTGGTGCCTACGACTGCGCTAGGAATACTCGTCGATGGACCATGGTGATTTTTTATTCATTACTCAACATAGCGGGGGCGAATCCCGTGATATGATATCACTTACAGAATCCAGAGAAAAAAAACCACCGCGAACATTGTTAATCCTTCGTGCGAATTGGAAAAAGGCATCTATGCGCACTGATAAGGCAATCTAACACCATATTTCTGAAAAGAAAAGAGATACTTGGTATTAGAAATGTAAGAACCTGATCCACAATCGATGAACATTAGGGGACGATGTTACTATAGTAATTGAAAGAAAAACCGCCCAACTCGATTTTCAAGTCGATTATGTAGCATGTTTATGTATTTAGAACATATAACTTGTTATTAAAATTAAGTGTCAAGAATTTTGGATCTAATTTTTATGTAATAAACTTATGTTAAATCCCTATTCGACTATAGTTGTTGTTATGAGTTATCAAATGAAGATTTATTGCAACTTCTTTTTGTGTTTGGATAATAATGTGAAAAAAAAACATATATTAGATATTTCAGCATCCGGACTCACAGTCCGCGGTCAGAAACGGTTTGGGAAATATGTGCGCCAAAAGCGGAAGGTTCTTCTCTAGTAGAGTATGGATTCATAATGTCACAAGTTACCTCTTGGAGAAACGATCAGCCAACCAAATTCACCGGTCATAGTACACTTATAATAACAAAACTCAATTGTTGGTCCACTAAAGCTACCTATTAATCATGAATGAAAAGATCACGGTAAATGAAAACAAAATAAACAATATGCACATGACGTATTTTCATTCTAATTAGGGTTGTTTTAAACCCACAAAGAAATTGAAATTAAAATGACGTCAAAATTTATGCCACTGCTTACATATTAACATGAGTTTTTGCTACACCAATACGTTATAAAATGACAGATTAAATTATATCGACACTTAACGTGTCTACTTTTCAACACACATCTAACGTTTAATTAACTCTGCACCCTTCTCATGTTTCTCATGATCTCTTCCTTTTCTCTGCTTACTTTAGACCGTCATAAATCACAAGCAATAGATTGATTGTTATCTAAAAGAATCACATAAGCTCTATCGCATGGACTGTATTACTTGCTCTTTGATGTGTTTACTACAATGTGTATTGTAAATACCTTATGGACTGGCAGGGTATCTGTAATGGTTGCAGATGATTATCTTATTAGCTCAGGATCAGTAGAGAGTGCGTTCCATCAGTCACATAATTACTTAGTGTAAAGCAAATATAAGCTTTAGAATAAGATATAATCTACAGGGGTGACAAATTGACGGTTTTATAGCATAACATGTAATGAAGGGTAGTAAGGATTATGGTTAAGGTTTACTTGATGGGTTTAGATTCGAATTGCATTTAGTTATAATTAATCAGCAAATACACGATCAATATTACTAATCCCATCGCACATTGTCCTAGTCATGCTTAAGTACTACCCTAAACTATTGTTTGGGCTAACTTACTCTACGGCAAACGTTTGGATTAACAAATATATAACTTCTCGATTACCATAGATGTTTATTACGAGTAAGTATTCACGCTACACCAAAACCTGCAGTATCAGAGGAGTAACAGTAGCATCGAAGATAGTCTAGGGTCTTTCCGGTGGCTCAGTCGTAGTAGAGGTGTAGCTCCTTATAAATCACGAAAATCTCGAAATTGAAGCTAAAAGTTAAGAGCAAAAGAGCGCCAGTTAGAAGTAATAGAAAGTAACCTTAAATATAACATTAATCACCATCCTAGCTAAGCAACAAATGTAACTAGTAAGATCTGGAATATATCTAAAAGACGCACCACGGGTCAACTGAATTGGATTCTTCGTATGAATTAGGAAATGAATTAACACCAAATTTTTTGAAGCAAAATTAATGTTCTTTAAATTGAATAATGGAAATACTTTGGAGAAGAAAGAAATAATATGCCTAGTATAGGAATACTAGAAATAATGAAACATTTCAGATTGAATGCGGATAACTCAAAGCTAACTATTCATCATGAAAAGCGTCAGCACTTAATAATTTTAATTCAATCAATAATAAGCCAAGTTCTATATAATTGTATAGGCCACACGCAAGGGACATGTGCATATTAACACAGTTCTCAAAAATTAAACTTTAAACATGAAAGTCAATAAGATATTGCCAAGTATAACAACAAAACAAGTCCCGCTAATAGACCAAGTAATTAAAAATTAAATTAATATGTGATAACAATAAAACAATTATGTGCATCAAGCTTGAATGCGTTCACATGTACAAAGACTTATAGAGCTAGGAATCAACTCATACGTTAGCACCTTAGAGTGGGATTTATCTTTACGTTAAGTATAGAGGGTATTGACTTTATACCAAATTGATTAAATGTAAAATATCAGAAACGCAAATATGAGGTTCGAACCCGTAAGGAAATGGAATATAACAAAGCAAAAGCATCTTAGTGAAGTAAAACTTTATTACATTAATACTAAAAGACACTCACATGCCACAAAAAATTAAAGCAACTTTCTTGAACGCGTTATAATAGTTGAGCTACCATCATTAGCAGTCTGCATAATCTGGAGAAATCAAAACAGGCTTAAATACGAAATTTGAGGTATGTGCGTGCTGTACTTCTAGAGTTATCGTGAATACTCACACACACTCACCCACGCACACTCACGCCCTCATGCACCACACGTGCACCACACGCACTCACGAGCACGCGTGTGTGTGCGTGTATGTAAGTGAGGTGTGTACGTTCGTGTGTGGTGCACGCCATGTGTGATGAGTGTATGTGCATTATGTGTGCGTGTGTGTGTGTGTGTGTGTGTGTGTGTATGAGGTAAGTGGATGTATGTATGTATTGTGCTAATGTCCACGATAACTTCAGAGTAACTGCACGTATGTGTTTAAAGTTTCGTATTTAAGCCTGTTTTCATTTCCGCTGGAGCTGATTCCATTTTAGAGAAATTCAGCTGCAGAGAGTGGGTTTATTAAGAGCAGTTGTTGGATTTTATAGAATATTTCTTAAACAGCTTTATAGTTCAAGTATATAGAAATACCAACATATGCACCTCAAACGTATGGATTAATTACAATTTTGCGTTATGTGATTTAGCTGCAAAAAGGGTGGAATTTAAGTGTTAGTTCACGTTTGTTTAGTATCTAAATAATGATCAACTTTATAGGAAGATGTATAAATATATTTTTTGAAGAAAATTTAATTTTACGTAACATTGCCTTATAACGCTTCTTAATACAAAGCCAAATAAGTTTAAAGTCTAATTAAATAAGATTGAAAATGCTTAAACTGTTCCATCAATATTTTACAAAAGCATGTGTTCGTCTGCTAACCTCTACTTGGCATGCTGTTTTAAACGTCCATTTGTCGTAGATTATTAGTTTTTTTTAACGTATTAAAAAAGAGTTTACGTAGTTACTCCAAAAATATGTTCACTAAAATTATTTCATTTCTGTAATTTTCCATTTTGTTGGTTGGAAAGTCATGTGTTGTTGCATATCTGATACTTAGGATTTATGGCGCCTCTTTCCGAAAAGATTGCATAATTCCGTCAATGCTTAATTTTGTGTAAGGGTTATACTGAGTTTTAGCCTTGCAGTTATTACACGCAGCAAACGTTTAGTGTTTAACGCTACGTCTTAAAGTTACGCGTTTCATTGCATCTTTCGGAAGTTCCATAACCTTTTTGATAGGGTACATCGTCCATTCAGTGTTAAGTCCGAAAGGCAGCTACTGTTGGACACTCTACAACTGCGTTTACGTTTGCCATATTACAAATGTTTCGTGCACGATATAACAGCGTTATATTCATAAAGATTCCCTCACAGTTAAGGCTTGCTTAACGCTAATAATGGAAAGAAAGTTTTTTTATGACATGTGTGAATAGCTTAACGTGATGAATAAACCTAAAGGTGTCAGTTTGTTTCTGCAATTACCCATTCTACGCGAAAATTGTTATCTCACAGCTTTCTTGGCCTCTGGTACTTTGTGGTAGACAAAGCTTGTTTTGCAAGCTCGACTGTTCTCTCGCTTCTGAGGTTTACAGCGTGGGCCTTTATGCATTGCATTTTAATGTCTGTCATCGCCTTCATGCAATTCAGTAGTTACCAAGTCCCTGCCACAAACTCGGCTTGCAATTTAGAGGTTCGTCATAGCCCTAGAAATGCACTTCAAGCGGCAAATCGTATGCAGTACTCCATACTTTCACAAGTCATCTAGTCCCTTTGTGTCTTTTGCACCGCGTAATAATTTCCTGTGCAGTTTTTATAGCCTACCTAGATCTAACGCTGTATGTTTCTAAATATTTACTGTACGTAACATTCCCTTCTTGTATTGTAAAACAATTGTTACAGTGTAAAAACTTGGTCACTTCGCAAGTATATCACGGTTATACGACTGGAGGTGTTCTGAACACATTTTGATCGATTAGGACATATCTGATAGTACCCTGTCTCCTACAGCTCAGAACAACTTCTCCTTACGTTGGTCCGCTGTCAATCTGTCAATGAATCACGTGGTAAGTATTAGAATATGTTATTGTTGGTATACTGATTAAAATAAGCGATTGTAGACACATAGCTAAGTAAAGTACAATTTCAATTACTGATATAAATACTAATAAAAAGTTTTAATTAGGTTTTATACGTTTATCTACACAAGTATAAAAGAATAAACAACTTTTTACTTTTAGTTTACTTAAAGCTCTAACATCATCTCATTTTTTTAGATGTACAATGTTTCTTCCTAAAAATTCAATTAAAAAATTGTTTAATTAGCGTCTAATAACACCCTTGTAAAAGTTGTAAGTAATTAACATGTTTAGATGTTATCGACATTGTGTACTTTGATATGAATGTATAATACGCGTATAATTTATCATCCTCGGACAAGTAATTTATTTCACTGTTAAGTCATAGAATTTTGTTCAATTAAAAAGCACTTAGAAAGGGCGGTAATTAGATTCGATAAATTATAAAAGTTTGATGTCTGCGATATAATTATAAAATATTAGATAAAAGTGTCTATAGAAGAACGTTATACATTAATCATTGAAATTAATATTTTTTTCCTTTATTTAGTTAATGGATATACTTTGTATAATTAGAGGGTGCTTAAAGCATCGCTCGTGCTTCATTTTTCTATAAGTACGGCTGGTTTTCGATTTTTGGTGAGAAATAATAAAAGTTTGAAACTTCAAAGCAGTTTTGATAATATTTTTTTAATATCAGCAGCTTAATATTTGTAATCGCTTTAGACGCAATGTAAATGAAAGCTCTACTGTATACATTATTTTGTTTTACAAAAAAAAAACGCTAGCCCAAAAATAATTTAGTGCCGGATACCCACTTCCACACCAAATGAGAAATAAATCTTTTATTATAAATGATAGACAAGGAAAGAAGTAATAGTTTCTAGTAATTAACATCTACTTCGGGAACAGTACCAATGCGAAGTTTATGGTCGAGACTAGGAAGAATCTGAGTTCACGGAAGTGAATCGTTATGTGTTTTCTTTCATGCACTAAACAATTTTATTTAATAAATACATATTATTTTATTCATCACTTTGGATCTGCTTTAAATGTTCGCTTTTCATGTGAAAGGCCCCATGACCCATGTCCAACTTTTTATTACTTAAAAAAATTATTTCTATATTTAGTACTGTTTAATGAAGTTTATAGGCTTTGATGATGTAAAGTGCACTTTACCGGACTCAACAACCGTCCGGATAGTACGAAATAAAATAAATGTTGCTGATTTATATACTTTAACTAACCAGTCTTCTCATCAAAATTCATAATGCTTTTATTTTTTTGTCCAAACCGCTGATTACCGATAAGGTATTACGAGCAATACCCATTCACTAGTTGCCTTTTACATTTTTAAGGTGTTGCAGAGTGCATCACAATTCAGATAGTAAATTTACTAATATCTTTTTTATTTTAACGCATTAAAATTGTATACAAGTAAGCATTATATAATAGCTTAACTATTTCATCGTTTACAATTATTTATGTAGCAAGAACTACCATACTTGTTAGGTTATTTAGATTACACTTGTTAAAAATTTACAAATTTCTGCTTGGACAAAGTATTTCAAACTAAAATTACAAAAGACAAGGGCCAGTGTAGTCTAAAGGTTTGTGTGGATATTTATTGACATATTTTTTTAATTAGACAAAACTAAGAGACTACCAAACAGGTTACTAGCCAAACACATACCAGCAGATATTTAACACTTCAAACAACGAAGAAAACCTATTAGAATAGTTTCCAACATACAAGAAACCACCGTCAAACAAGTAAACACTTATTGTTAGACACATAAACCTGAACATGTAATCCCAAAACAAGGGATCCAGTAAATAAGATCTGCGACCAATACACTAGCAATCGCCTAAACTCCTAAAACAGAAAAGAAAATTTACCCATGTAGCTATACCATGCAAACATCTAGAATATTAGGGGACAATTTTATGATGTAAAAAAGACAGAGAGAAAAATGGTTTAACCTAGTAGAGGATACATTATGCTTGAAGAAAGGCACAATAAGTATACAGAGTGGACCAAAAGTCAGGAAACGCCCAATTATCTCGTAAATTGTTAGTGCAAGTTGTACAAAATTTTGGATAAGCTTATTTTGGGATACAGAGATGCCAGATTTGATATTTTCAATGTTGCCAGATTTGCATTTGTCTGATATTATTAGTCACTTTGGTTTTTTAAATACATCACCCTTTATATCCAGTCCTTATTGGAATCTACTCTTCAATACCATAATGTAACACTTATGATTTTATGTAGTCTAGAAGGTCTTAAATACATAAAACAGAAGTCTGGCAACGCCTAATTGTTCCTGTAAGTTTAATCCAAACTATGTTCAACTACATTAAAACGTAACAATTGAAATATTACGACATTTTTAACATAATGATTACTTAATCAAGTGTTCAAAATGTGCTCCATTTGTGAGTTGACAGTACCCTAATCGATGGTAGAATACGTCTACCACATTTCTTCATAATTGTCTAGAAATTAATCGAGCCTCATAGATAATTCGTCGCCTTAGCTCTGTAAAACTTGCTGGTTTCATTTTGTAAACTGAATTTTTCAAGTATCCCCAATAAAAATAATCTTTAGGATTGAAATTAGGTGAACGTGAAGGCCATTCAATACTGCCTTGTCTACCAATCCATCGTTCGGAAAATATCTCATCTAAATAACACCGAATATTTAAACCAAAATGAGCTGTAACTCCATCTTGCTGAAACCATACTTTTTTAAAATTGGATCCAAACAAGTTTCTCAGTGTAGGTAAAATTTCATTTCTAGGTAGCATTTTTAATTTTATCCATCATTACCTCAGTAAACTCTAATCTACGGTCACAGTCATATTAACTTGATTCTTGCAATAAATGAATTTTTTATGGTTGAAATTTATTCTTATGTAATACACGTAAAACTGTTTCTCAGATCTGTTGGGTCAGTGTCTTATGGCTGGATAGAGCCTTTAGGATTGCCTGGCTGCCTCATAATGTAAATATGAGCCTACGTATAGTGCTTTCTTTTATGTTCGCGCTCACATTCCAGTATCGACTAGGTTTCCGTTTGAAATTTGATAGCGCACTTTTCCAACCGAGATTGGGATTCTCTCGCTCCGAATTGCGCAGTAGACGCCTCATCCTGCGCTTGTTGCGGTTTTTGACCCGTCATTGTGCCAAAGCAGACTTTCCTCAAGATTTCTTTGGCTTTGCTTACACTCCTTTTCTCAATTGCTAATACTTACTTGTAGAGCCTAGTTTTTAAGTTTTTTGTGATCTGTCCCATTTCAAGTATGGGACTCCCAATGCTCTCAACTAACTTGTTGTGTTCCGCCTTACGTGCCTTGTTCCTCAAGTTTTGAATCATATGAAGTATCCTTCTTGCATCCCCCTCAATAGTAAATTGAATGGGAGAAAGGCTCAACGGACATTCCACTGTAGCGGTAGGCGTTGGTTTCATTGTCCCCATAATTCCTAAACAGTCCGGTCTCTTTACCTTGCATAGGTGGTTGGCTTTTAGCCACCATATCAGTGCCGGGTATATTATTTGCTAGTTTAAGTCCTCTTGTGTACAGCCAGAATACGATACTTACCATACTTGGTTTCAGTACCCACGTTTTATCATAGGTGCGTCTTACCATAATTAGCGTGATTTCTGTTTTCATGATGAATTTATCAATATGTTGATTCCTAGTAAGCTTGGAGTCAATACGACTCTCAAGTATTTCACTTATACCGACAAGTTGCGCCTAAATAATAGTATTGTGGTTTTTAATCCTCCAAGGTCTCCCTCATCATTGTGGTGTGCATCATTCAACTTCTTAGCATGCAGTCTATCCACTTTCAGCTGTTGTCCTCTAGACTACGACTTCTCTGTTGACAATCCTGCGTTATAGGCAAATTGGTGCTGGTGTAGTAGATAAGTTACCAATACTTTCTTCGTAATATGTCTGTCAAGCAGTTTTTCCTTTGCTTAAAGTACGAATGACGTAAGGAAAATGTGGCGGCATTCCCTGGAGTCAGCGATCTTGTCAGCCGATTAATTTAATAGTATTTTCGAACCATCAAAGTGTATACGAAGAAGTTCGGTCACAGTATCCTTTCATATTTTCGTGTATAAACCGCTTTCTAGCTGGATGTTACTTATCGAGCACTGGACCTCTTTGAAAAGTACCCTGTATGGCCTGGCACTCTCCGGAGTCTTTTCGATCTGCTCACCGTGCCCCCTTTAGCATGCCGTTTTAGTCTTTGTCAGTGCTCTCTTGCACTATGTGAGGGACGTGCCGTAGGACTCCCAGTCTTCTGTATTTTTCGTCCTATTAAATAGCGTTCTTGTGCGTTATCTCTGTTCCATCAATTATTGAGTCCACCATGAGACATTTGTTTGATACGCTCACAGTTCAAGAATAGTTCTCTTCAAAGGTGGAGACAATCGTGTCTGCCAGTGACTCAACGGCTGTGTGTACGTCTGAGTTGTTATGAACCCAAATGTTTATCTCCGGCAAGTAACAATTTAAGTCCTCATTACAAGACATCCAATTTGTTTTACGCGGACTTCGATACTGTTCAAATAATTTTAGTTATACCTGGGATTTGACTGCATGTTTATGTGATCTGAACGACTGTATTCATCATACATGCTAGTTCTTCACAAATTTAGCCATAAATGAACTGACTATTGTTATACCAATTAACCCCTCCCTACTCCGTGTTACGAAGATAGGTTTGTTTCCCTTATTTGTAATGTTCAAGTTGTGTGCGATAGTGAATTGTAAAATTGACTCACCTCTGTAAATGATGTTGCTGCTATCCGACACAACTTTGTGTGCCTTCTATAAGTAGCTGTGATCTACCTTCTCACCAGCTACTAACCAGATCCCAGGTGCTGTTGGCGGTGGTTGGTCTGGGTCATCCGATGAAAAGTACTCCGATGCTAGTATGGTCTCCGTTAGTGCCCCTCTGTTGGGTATTACTTTTACCGCTATGAGGTCCTGTAAATAGAAATTTATTAAGGCTAATGTTTTTATGCGGTTTTTAGTATACAGGTCCTGGGTATGTCGGTGGTTCTGCTAAAAATGAGCTTTCCACCCACCGCTTTAAGGCATTGCATTTTAAGTTAGTTTGTCTAGGGTTCTTGAATTCGGCCCTCTATCGTTTTATATAAAGCGGCCGAGGCTGTCTTACTGTGGTGGAGGTTTACACGAATCGCCCTTATCCACATTTTGGTAGAGCTCTGTATGGGCCTGAACAAGATAGCTCTAAGCGCGTAGTAGACCTTATATTTAACCTTCTATAGGGTCCTTTATAAGATACTATCCAAAGAGACGGCCAGGATAGCGCCTTCTTTCTCCTGCTTCGTTCTTAGCAGTCACCAGCCTCATGTCTTAGGGCCAGTGTTCTGACATGTTTATGTGGCTTCTACACCACTAATTCTATGCTCTAATAGCATTTCCAAGTTGCTTCAGTCAGTCCTTGGTCAAGTCATTTGCACACGGACTCATACTGCACCTCCCATCTACCCACAACCTCCAAATTGGGAAGGTGTTGAGTTCCCAGGAGTCTAGTCGAACAGATCTAATTTATTGTTGATTACCGCCATATTCAGTCACTTGGCAGCTTCACTGTATGACCCCGTCTGCACTTGGATGCTGGGTCAGCTTGCTGTTTCGTTGTAAGTGTGAGGCTTTCGATCGAAGCCTCTTCTTCAGTTTCAGTTTGCGCTTACTCCTGGCATATCAGACGACAGTCCATCAACCGATCCCCGTACTTGGAGTGTGCCCGAAAGCCCTCAGTGAGGGTCTTACGTGGCCAGGTGCTCGTCTAAAGCTGTTTCTATACTTGTACCGCTTACTATATTATTCCCACGAGTATGGAGCAAGATCACCACCATAGGAGTCTGCTCCTGCCGTGGAAGGTAACTAAATGCAACGAGATTGCACCTGGTATCTCGAGGTGGGGCTAGTAGTGGCTGATCTTGTATAGAAATCACGCATCCCCTACCCTGACGGACCAATTAATCCGAGACTTTCCGCACACCTTGTTCGTGAGACATGACCACAGATGGCAGACTTGCATGGTTTGACGATTAAGTTCTCCAAGAAGAGCTATAACCGACACTGTTTGCATCGATGCAATTCCTTAGTTACGACGACACAGATTCTAGAATTATAGCCTTTCTATACAAAGGTTGTGAATCACCGTTGCCAATCAGTTGTCCTGAGTTTATCTCTCCCCCACCTGGGGACGAGCTCGACCCCTCTAACACTTATCACAGAATTCTACACGAGATTGGTGGTGATAAATTTTTTATACACCAAAATTAACGGATTGATTATCTATCGTTCGTAAAATGTGGACCGAGGGGACTTGCGCTAGTTATTGTAAAAATAATGTATATAATTAAATATTGGGAAAGAACCGACTTTTTTGCATATTTATAGTTATACTTCATACAGAATTCATACATGTAGCCGAAAAGGGCAAGGGGGACTAATTTAATTATTTCTCACACAAATAATTAAATCGAAAGTTGCGAAGGAGTTGATCTCATTAAGATTTTTCTCTTCATTAATATTAGATTTTTTGTGAGATCAGTCGGGGGTAGTCGGGTGGTGTGGAATTTTTTTTTATTATCATATATTGTTTTATCTCTTAATTAAATTATGCAAGTGTTATTGAAATTTTAAACTCGATATTTTTTAAAAATGTTTTGAAAATTTACCTTCTCTGGAAAAGGGCTGGGACAGTTATTATACCTGCATTGTGTGTACGCAGGAATGAAACATTTTATAAAGAATGCTTGTCGGGTATTAATGATGGCCATTATAATTGAACTAAGTATTTTGTATTTTAAAATATTTATTTTTAGCATTTTTGATGAATTTATTTTAATTAGTGTAATTAACACAAGTAGTGATATAGGATAGATTCTGGACCCGTTCAAGGCCACTAGCCTATTGCTTTGTATATGGAGAATATGTCAAATTTTCATGTAACACGTAAGTGTGTGCGAGAGAGAGAGAGAGAGAGGTGAGGAGAGAGAGAGAGGAGGGAGAGGAGAGAGAGAGAGGGAGAGAAGAGAGAGAGAGAGAGAGAGGAGAGAGGAGAGAGGAGAGAGGGAGAGGAGAGGAGAGGGAGAGGGGAGAGGGAGAGGAGAGGAGAGGGAGGGAGAGGATAGGAGAGGTACACACGGAAAAAAATTGGACAAATATCTAATAGTTATTAATGATACTAGGTTTCCAACAATTCTTTTAACAAAAACTAATTTTTCCATTTTCCATTATAAATTCTACACACGGTGACAAACCTGTATGCATCAGTCACGTAGGTATACGTTTATTTGCCTTCCTATTATGTCGCTATCCTCATACTGTAAGACCACTGACCACTGTAACTATTGAAGGTTACGATATAATGCATGTTTCTAATTTAGTTGGTATTAGATCTACCTCAAAATTAAAGCACACAGGAGGAAAGGTCACGTATATCATTCCTTCTCCAAGGGGGAGAACGGGCTCTTTGACCTTTCCAAGCTCCTTCATCCACAATCATGGATTCCCAGCATCCATACATATATTACGTATATATGCATGGTGAGGTTAAGGATGGGTCTTGTCAGGATAGGATCGCAAGGAACGGAGTTAAGGTTCTGAGAGGGAAAATACTACCCCAACATTTGCCTAAGTAGCCGAACGTGGTGTGCATATACGCATTGACCATGCCGCTACATGTATATGAGGAAAACCCCCTGAAAAAACCTCATACAAGGTAGACGGTAACGGGAACCGAACCCATTACGTCCCGAATGCTAAGCAGGTCGTGTCACCACTACTCTTCCAGCTCGGTTCAAAATTAATCAAAGTATCTCATACATAAGATTAATTAGTAGCAGTCTGAAAACAACGATATGTTGGTATTTTTTATTATAAATTATGATGAAGTAATAAATTTGTCAAAAACCAAACGTTTGTGGTGGAAATTTAAATTACTCGTTGTCCGTCGAAAAACATAACGTTATCGTATATTGATTATAGCATTAAATTGTTTGTACAATCGGTGTCTGTTAGTCACGTATATTGAGTTCCATATATAAAAGCGAAAAACAACGTTTCCACATTTTCAGAAAAACTTCACTACAAAAACTGATGCGTCACCTTGTAAATGTCAACCTTCGATTGTTTTTTATAAATATTCATCACTTTAGATGGCACGCCAATTTTTTAACAAAAACTTTAATGTAAGAGTTATAAATCAGAAGAGAAAAAGTACAGATTGAGAGTTTTGGACATTTATCTGTGAAAAGTTTTTGTTAATGTATTGATTGAGCAAACTTTTCATATGGAGTTGTTAGCAAACTTGAATATACGTGTACTGAATAATGAATTTCTTGGAATCAGAAGCTTCTTTTAATCGCAAATACAATAGAGTTTTCAACAAAGTTCTGTATTAGGTAATTGATTGCGCAAAATGTATGTAGGGCGTAAAAATGTCAGGCCAGTTCGTAAAGCAGGAAATTGAACGTATGAGAGAAAGCACAAATTTCAACGTATTAATTATTAAAGCAAGTAAAGTAAATACGAAGTTTTAAATTTAATGTGTAGAACTTGAAACTTGATGCCTGCCGAAAACTTTAAGTGCCAGAGTAATGATAAAATATTAAAAAAGATTAAGAGCCTAAATGTCTAAAGCTTACAGACTAAAGCTGAATATTGCGAAATTAAATTTATTAAATTTCAAATTCAAGGTAAAATATAAGTTTCATTACCGTTTATCGGACAAAAATCCCTTTTAAAGTAGCAGTGGTCTGTTATGAACGTTAACCGGAACGCTAAAGAGACTTAGTAAACACAAATCTACAGGTAGGATTAATCAACCACTTCATAAAGGAAAGCATGGTGGTAGTTTATCTTCTTCATTCTTCTATAATAGGCTATTTAGCCTGTTATTTCTTCGGTTTGGCCTCACTATTCCGGGTGTAAGCTGTCGGTCTCACCATCTTTCCTTGGTGTCCTGATACTTCTGCTCTAGCAATCTTCAGTGTTACTTTCATTTCCGTAGTTTCGAGAATTCTATGTATGTTAGAAGTAGTGGGTCGCGTTTTAGACGTGTGCGTCATAATTCGCCTGATGATGATTTGGTAGATTCTGGCCTTTGTTTGTATTTGGAGGTGTTCATTGCGCGATATCGTATTATTTAAGCATCCTGCTATCTTACTGGCTTTGCTTGCTTATCGCTTAACTTCTTCTTCGGTATTTCCATATGTTGATAGTTTTATGCCTAGATAGTTGAATTTCATTCCTTATTTGATGATTTTCCCTTCCACCTCTAATTTACACTTATTGGCTCAATGAAAGTCGTCATACATTTGGTTTTCTCGGCCGATATCTTCTTGTTGAACTGTTTACCAGTGTTATTAACTCATTAGTGGAAAAAGTTACTTTCTTCGAAAAATATACCTTTTTACATAATATTTAAGATAAAATGACTTCTAAAAATATGGCAAAGAACTTATTTTGAAAATTCATTAATAAATTTTGATAAAATAGGCTGTCCCCTATCCAGCCTGTCCAAAGTTATACGTAGATGATAAAAAATAACTTTAATACACAATTTCTTTATTATTTAAAGAAACCTGTTTGGGACTGTACAATTATTCTATTTCATACGGAGATATTTAAAACAGTTTTGTACGCGAGGCATCATTACATTTTTCGTATACAAACTGGCCTTTCTTCCCACATTGTTTGCATCTTCGGTCAGTGTTGTTGTATACCACTATCGTCATTGTCAAACTTTACTTCACTTAGTGGATTGGAGACATGTTTTTGATGAGGTTTTATACAAAAGACATCAAGAAGGTTAAGGCTATATACTTGCGAAATACTAATAAAGACTCTGTATTTTTGTCATCATGTTTCACCCATTAACAACTGACACATCTAACAGGTAAGCTACCAATAGCCAATACCATTTCCCTTGCTTGATTCGCGTTCTATAAACAGCATCTAGTTTATCAACACCGACCATCCCTTTATTGTATTCAGATACAATTTTTAGCTATGGAAGATTTTTGCTTGATTTAGAAACTATCCCAGCGAGTAACATTTCCAATTAAATTGTCTTCAAAATTTGACACAATAGAAACCACCTTATTATCCTTTTCTTGGACCAATAGTATTGAATGTTGATTAACATAAAACTTGTGACTGCCCCTATTTTCTTTGTTCCAACTTTCTTTATTTGGGACAGAACATTGTTGAAGTCGATTTTCACGAATGGTTCCAGTAGCGCAATATTTTTTTGCAAATAAATTAACTAGCAAAGGTAAACTTGTGAAATCATTATCAAAATAGATTTTGTACCCCATATTTTGAGGCACTTCAACTGGTTGTAGTAAAAAAAGGACAACATCCCAACCAGTACCAAAACGTTTTTCCAACCTACTGTACTTTCCTGTATCTATACATTGAAACCCAGCATATATTCTTCGTTTATGCATAGAGTCCAATTTTTAAAACCGAAACGTGTAGGTTTTCTTCGGATATATTATTTCGCATAGTGTTTCCCATAATAAGGAACCATACTTTCGTCGATGGAAAGATGTTCCTGCAATTCACCATGTTGCCTAAAATGTTAAGTTTTTCTATTGGAGGTCTTATTTTGTATAGCTTGTCTTCCTGTACGAGTATAATGTCATTGAAATGAATATATTTAAATATTTTTTCAAACGTTTTTCAATCGCATCGCACAATTCCTGGCACATCCTCTTCGCCGGACCAAAAATTTTTTTCCGTTTGGATATTTACTATGTACTGACAATAAATATATTCCCAAAAAGACGTATAATTCATTTAGAGACAAGTCTAAGCAATTTGTTTGCAGGTAATATTTATTATATTGCTCTATTATCATCCCTGTCAAAGAACGGCTTGAAATAGTCAACTAGAGTTGTAGTATTCCTACTGTCAGCAGAAAGCTGTTTTGGACCACATTCCCTGCGTATGTCAATATCTGATATCACAATGGGATTCTGTTTCAAGTTGGAGTTCTCATACGATTCTTTTGTTTCATTGGCTACGTAAAAAATATATATTGTTAGTAAGAAACTACCTTATATTTTATTTTATCGTCACCTTTCATGCGTCTTCTTAGCTCAGCTAAAGGAAACAAATCATCAGATTCGTAGTCATCATCGCCATCATGCTGTGCCGTTTCACAGGGTTGTTTCAGAATCCCTCGAGATAAGTAGTTAACATTTCCTACATGTTCACCGTCTGAACCATCACAGTCAGTTTCAGTTTCATTACCATTTTCGGGAGGTAGAATAAATACATCATTCGAGAAGAAATCGTCTTCCTCGATAATGTCCATGAGTTGTGCGAGTGTCAACCTATAAAAGTGTAAGACAGTGCAGCATCCCCTAAAAGAGATATCACACGTTTTCAAACATGGAAAAATGATATATTTTGGTAATAATTTACACAGTCAAATCTAATTGTTACGGTTATTTTCAAGTCATCAAAATAAAATAATCACCACAAGTAGCTACATTAAATATAAAATAACTGGATGCTTACCCACAGTTTCGTGCGGGATAAGGTTCCTGATCCATTTTGAATATTAAGCAACAGTGTCACGTTCAGATTACAAATTGCAACTTAGTTTACTTGACATAGGTCTAAGAAGTTCCATTGCAGTGCGCATGTTGATAAACATCCCCTCCTATTTCTATAAATAGACGAAATGTAGACGTCCTTTTAAACGGATATTATCAACTAATGGATTATTAAACGTATTCAGCTGTCGTTGCAGGTCATCCTCACCATATGCTATTAAAACTGTCTCGTCTGCGCAAAGAATCTTCTTTTCTGAGTCTCTCATGTTATAACCTCTCCCCTTGCGTACCTTCTTTATAATTTCATTTATTATTATGTTGAATAATAGTGGACTCAAGGAGTCTCCTTCACGTATTCCCCTATTCATCGGAATTGCTGCTGTTAATTTATCGTTTAATATAGGTTGGGTCTGATTGTCTTTATAGATGTTTTCAACCGTCTTAATGAGACCTTATGGTAACTGTGAATCATACAAATGGTCTATAACATCTTTAAGTCGGATTCGGTCAAATGATTTATGTAAGTCTACAAAACATATATATATATATATATATATATATATATATATATATATATATATATATATATATTGGCATGGAATTTATTAATTTATAATATAATAATAATGTTGGTACCATGTATGCCAGGTCAAATATTTATAAGATGTAATAATATTTAAAATTATTTAGTAAATCGTAATGTATTTCACTAAAACTTCACAACGTTGTATCATTATTAATTTAATATGAGAATAATTGCTACTTTTATTTAAATAACTTGCTTCACTTGCTTCTCAAAAGGGATTGGGATCATTATATGGTTTAGTGTAAAAATTAAACCATTAAACATTTGTGTAAGTTCTTTTGTATCATGAAATCTAAATCGTAATTTTATTTAGTTCTGGAATTGTATAAATTTTACTTTTAATCAAACATCTGTATCAGATGAAAATATATACCACGTTGTGCGCATGTGAACACTGTTGACTTAAAACGTTGTGTAATTATCATGACTCAACAATTCAATTAATTTAATTGTGATGTATTTTATCTTTTTAATATAATATTGAATTACTATAAGGCAATAAATGATGGACTTATTTCCAGTTTAGCACCTAATCTACTTGTATCCTTTACAATATGCACATAAGTAAACTCTAATAAAATGCAACGTAACCTCAAATAATAATTAAGGTTCACAGACTCACAGTTAATGTTCTTTTCTTGCCGCTGGTTTAACTTCCAATTCTGATGTAATTCGAATTCCAACATTTTTCCCTTGGTGGAAGTTCTATGCAGCATCAGCAAGTTGTAGATATGCTGCACCAATATTTACTGCATCGGTGGAGATTCCCCACATCACCAATTCGGATAGGTATAATACACAAATATTTATTGCTTTGTCACTTTCCAAAAACACTTTAATATATTTATTATGGTTATAAATACAGTAATTTACGTTTAGGTTTTTGTCTTCAAGAATACCACAACTTCTATTGGCATCCAAAATTATTGTAACTTGCACTTTCAATTTTAATTTCAATTGAATAATACAAACGCAATTTGTTTAAAATAATTTTAGTTTTAAGGGAATAATTGAAATAATTTTATTTAAATTTAAGTAACCTACACAAAATTATCAACCGAAACTAGAATTACGTTAACCTTAATTTTATTACAAATGTGAATTTCACTTGTTTAACTACATCAAAATTTGGGATTGATCTTAAAAGTTTAATCATGTGCACATCAAGTGACATGTTCACACTTTGGAAAGTGATACAAAACATGCTGCCACTTGCTTATATAGCTTCTGAACAAAACCAAATCACCTTAGCAAAGTTGCCAATACAAACATAAAATTGCTTACTTTCTATTGGTTAATCAGTTTTCACAAATTTAGAAATTACTATTTTTACTGATAACCTTCTTATGAGTAAATATCTATTAAAACTATAAATATTTTTGCATTCTGAGCAACATTCCCTATCCATAGGTACCCCACATGACATATTTCCTTTGAAATTTCTTATTCTACACAAATTATGACAAGTATGTAAAAATTCATATATAAATTTACTTATAACTAAATCTAATCTAACAGGAAAACTACAAACAACAATGGATTCCTTGTCCCAAAGTACATAACAATTCATTAGTCTCGACCACTTTTATGATTCATGTTAATAAGTCCTATCTCAAGTCCTGCGGCATGAATAATCACAATCAGGTTAATCAATATTTAATCTTAAATCACATCTGGAATGTTAATTGAACTTGTAACACTTCCTTAAACACTGTTAAGTAAGTTTAAAACATAATCTTTGTTCAATTTCACTTTTAAAATTTCTATGAATCTTGTAAACTTTGTTGTAAGTCACCAACTATAACATGTGCTTTACACTGTTTCATTGATTGGCATAATTTAATCTCATTTTGTTTTATAATGGAAGCATGTTATGGTACCGAACTAGTATATTGTCATAAAAATTGTAATACATGTATTTTATAGATGGAATACATATTATTACTACTCCGAAGCAGTTCAGAAACTACAAAAATGAAGAATAACATTGTTTAGCCATGATAACACTTTTATATTTATGAAACATCGTATAACTAGCTAACGACATGTTCTATATTCACATCTGTACTTATTTTTACGTTGATTTGCACCTATACAGTTTGCACTTTACATATATGTTTATTCAAATTCAACGGAATTAATTTATGTTTAATGTCTCTTTTAATCTGAACTTATGTTGTTCTAAAGCTGATATTTAGCTTAACTAATATCATCTCAATATATGCCGGCCTATTATATTCTAACAATTTTTGCACGTTTTGTCGGATGGTAAACACGGCATCAGTACACGATCTTCCAGATCTAAACCCTTGTTGTTCTTCTGATAGGTTAATGATGCTATTGATTTTAATAGTTATGACTTTTGCTTGAATACTGTGTCTAGTAAGTCAATGCCTCTGTAATTATCCGGCTCCTGTTTTTCTCCTTTTTTGAAAATTGTAGCATAGTGCTTGTTATTCATCTATTTGGTATTGTATGAGTTGATATAATTTTCCCTATCAGTAGTGTTATTTCCTTGGTTAGGCTGGATCCACCGTATTTTATTAGTTCATTCGGTATTTAATCTTGTCTGGCTGTTTCTTGAGAGTTTCTTCCACCTCGTCCTGGGTTATATGTACTTCCGTTGTCTAGTATTATATCAGGAGTTTTGTCTTCCTCATCATCCTCCTGTACTTGAAATAGTTCGGTAAGGTATTTAGTCCAACTGCTTAGTTCTGCTACTTCCTTACGTTGGTTTCTAACTAACCTCCACATTTGTGTTTGCTTCCCGTGAAAATCGCTTTCTATGTTCTTTGAGAAATTCTTCCATTGTTCTTTTTTTTAATCTGTTTATTAACGTTTCAGTTTCATTTCTGGTTGTTTTACATTCCTCGTATGTTCATTATGTTGTTTCGCAGGATGGTAGCTTATGTGTTCCAAAAATAAATTATGACTACTGAGCACAGTCTTATTATATTGTGGTAATTAATACACTGAGTTTTTTTTTTTGTAAAATGTAAGAAATTTAACGTTGAATGTCATTTTAAGGATACACTTGCTAAGGTAAATTTTGTCTCTTTAGTGGGATTTGCTCGGGAAGGAATTATTTTTTTTTCATTATTTGATGAATTTGTGCTTATGGTTTCTAGGATTGATGTAGCACAAACGTAATGTGTGAATTTTATTCTGTTACGATATTGAAAATATCGCAGTGCACATTCTTGTGTAATGTACGTGTAATGCTTCTAATAACATGCAAAAGATCCACTTTATCATCAGGATACGTAACTCTGTATAGTTTCCATGCATTTAGTACAGTGAAGTTGATCATGTGCGTGAAGAGAACCCACCACCATTTTTTACCAAGTACAGCAATTGTATATGCATTGATTACTTGATCCAACAGATCTACGCTATCCATACTGTGGTTATAGTTTTTAAAATGTTGAGATTGAGGAACTGAAATTTTCTCCATCACTTGTTCTAATGGTTTGATTGAATCATAGTTTGTAACCATTGTGGCTGCACTATTATTATTCTATCCAACAAATAAAAGTAAGTTTCTCTTATATTGATAATCAAAGAATCCGCGATCAGTTCTTTCTACTTCCTTTGTGGACATTTCTTTATATGATTATCATGGATGGCAAAATAATAGTCGCAAAATAGGACGTGATCACTTGGGTTATTAATTATTTTTACAAAATCGAGCACTACTCGTGAACCTAGTCGAAGCGAAGTCATTTTCTTAGTTGGTGTTTATCCAGAAGACAGTTAACCTCCACAATATGTATCGAATGAATAACAGTAGCCATCCGAACTACACAACGTCCATTACTCGTAGCCGAAACGAACAGGTTGCTTCGCCCATAATATTTTACCATGGCTTCGCCAATTGATAAGGATTTGTTGAAATTCCGTTATCTGCTGAATGTAAATGTTTTTTGATATCTGCGAAACTATTTTGAGTGATTGCATTTGAAAGAAATGAAACCCTTAAGTCATCATCAAGATTCTAGTAAAGGCGTTCACGAGGTAATTTGTAGTACCCAGAGAAGAGAAGCACGTCTACAAAAACCTTTTAATTCTTCTCTTGTTACGAAATTATGATTGTTCTTAGAAACCGCGTAAATATTGGTTTGGTCCACAATATGTTGTTGATATTTGCATCCAATCCGGCATTTCCCTTTAGAAGGCTCCATCTCTCTATTAGTGGCATACTATCCAAGTCCTCGATAGCTTTGACTGCATATTGTGAAATTTCGTCTAGGATAAGTCGCCTGCGTCTTCATTTAAGTCTATTTCTAGCTCACCAGGAATGCCTTCTGGTAGATCTGCCTACAATAAATGATCATCATCGAATTATTCCTCGTCAATTTGGTAATCTACTTCAGGCGGAATTATTACGATATTAAGTTCTGAATTACCATATGCTAGTTCTACATCATCGATTGCAGAAGCTTCAATTTCGTTATTATCCATTGCTGAATGTTCCTGGAAAGAGAGTATTAAAAAATATTGCGTCATGCAAGTGTCCTGATATTTACATGAAAATAGCAAAAAAACGGAGTACGGCACCGGTGATTACACATCACACGCCTATGTCCATTTATACTTCTTTACAATGTAAGTGATGGTGTATAATTTCAACTCGCCCCGAATTATATAAACAATATGCAGAACTATGGCAATTTCTAGTCCAAATAAAACGATAAGAATGAAAATTTTTCAACACTACTACCACAGTTGTATTGAAGTGACCCCAGTAAATAATGGTGCGCTTACTAAATATGTCGAAGTGTGGCGTTCAGATCGTGATATCGTATACGTACTCAAAGGAGTATACTGGGGGCTAATGGGGTACGTCAAACGATTTTGCTAAACTGAGAGATTACAGACGTACTTTTGTAAGCTAAAGTTCCCCTCAAACGAATAAAAGAAACAATTTTGAAGCTCTATGCGCGACTCAACCTTTCGAGTACCTGCATTTATTTAGGGGTTTCGCCCTATTTACAAAATTTTATGTGTACGATTAAGTACGTTCTTCAGATAGTTAGTGATATACCTGTACAAAATTTAATGTTAAGGATAAACTACCTCTTTTTATCGCTCTCACAATTCGATTTTAACAGTTTGGATTCAAATTTGCAGCAGTTATATGTCAAAGCTGCGTTTATTTTAAGTACTTAGTTAATCAGAATAGTTTAGGCAAATATGCTAAAGTTGTTCTTCAAAATTTTCGTATTTTTCGAAAAACATGCACGCGTTTACATAAAACACTGAACAACACACATTTTGAAACTCATTCTGCATATACCTAAAATATTTCCTGCTTATTTCTTTATTTATAAAAATTAATTTTAGTTTCTGGTTATGCAGCTATAAATCACTTATTTTCCATTTTCATATAAAATTAAAGTTAATTATTCTGAATATATTATTTACATTTTGTCTAAATATATAGAATTCTCAAAAATCACGTTACTTTGAATGGGACTTAATGATAAAAATTACTTTGCTTTGAAACCTGTTCACTTTCGTTAGATTACAAAATCAATGTAATCGACATGATTACATTTTCCAAGTGCGAATATTTCACGATTTAAATACTTTAATTAAATATAAAAACTTTTCATGTTATTGTAACCTTCCAAAATAGTAATTTCCAAACTTAGATGGTTAAATGTTTCTGTTAAAAATAAAAGGACAGCAATTCTGAAGACATACACTCCTCTGGTAATAAGTCAAGGCTAGGTCAGACTTGTATAACTGACCATTAATTCGTAATGAAAACTTAGCTGTTAAATAAAATCCACATAAATTGGTGATTTCGTCCTTTAATAATGGATTATTTCAAGATAAAAATTATTTTGGCTCACAGTGTATATGCAGTGTTGTATTAACCTATAGAATGTATTTTGAATCTAAAGTGAGGTTGCACGAGAAAAAAAATTTTGTGTATGCAGGATCTAAGTTGGAATTTTAATAAATCGTTGTATCATATAAAAGAGTACTTGAATGTTGCAGAAACAATTTGAAGTTGAAAGTGTAAAGTTTGATTGAAAAATGCTTTGGTTAAACCCCTGCTCATACGGCACTGGTAAAGGCTGCCGAATTGCCACTGGTCTTTTACTACTGTGTACTAGGGAATTCGGATAGAAAATGGTTGTAAACGTATGGGAGTGAATTTTTTTATATATTGGTATTGCATTAAGGTGTAGGAAGGAATATAAATTTTTGTTTGTATAAATGTCGTAACATTGCGCAATAATAAAAATGGAATGCTTGTTTAAGGGTAAATGGAAATTTTCATAAAAAGTTGAGTCAAGTTCTGGATAGTGTACGGAGCAAATTTGAGTATGAATAATAGCTTTTTCGAAGAGTTGTGACTATATTTGTAAAGAAACGTTGTTCTCGTTACGTTCTGCGTCTTGTTGCCTTTTCAGGATTTTCACTCGGCAAACAGACCCAGTAGATTCTCGTTTGTGATAGATTGATTGCGGTTTTTGAGCTAAAATGTTGTCAAGTTTCGACAATACGTTGAACCGAAGGTATTTAAGTGAGAGCCTGTTAAGGCATAAGGGTGTCACTTAGCAAATGAGCTCGAATAATGGGAAATCGCGCGTAAAGTTTTTAAGAGACCTTAAAGCGCTCAGTGATGGTTTTTATTTGTAAACATTTATTGGTACAGTTGATTGTAAAAATCTATACTGGAGATGAAGTATGTAAACATTTACGAATAAAAGGATTTATTGTGAAATACTAGTGTTCTTTCAGGAATTTTAAGTGTTAAGGGATATCTGAAAGTAAAACCTCAAGTTAAAATGTTCAGCATTGTAGCGTACTATCTCACAAAGAAACCTAAAGTAACCATTTAAGTAACAAAATAAAAGTGTGTTGATTAAGCCAGACAGTAGTGGACCTTATTGTTATTGATTGTAGTACTGCAATCGTTAATAGTACGAAAGCAATTATATAAAGACATCTAAGAATTTTAATATTCAAGTGGATGTAAATATTTCTTGTCACAAATATTTTTTCTAAAGGGCAAACGAAAAATCAGATTTCCATTAGTTATATGCGTGTTAAACGCGAGTGAACAGACAATTACGTTCGCGAGTGATAAAGCGGCCAAATTACCTAGATATTACAGCTGTTTTCTGCTTTATATTTGTGTATTAATAAACTACTTGAAGCAAACCACGCCCCATGGACATCACGTCGTACCCGACAAAGCATTACGTAATGTAATTGTAAGAATAATTATAGATCATTAAAGGATGGATCTTTGCAAATTGGTCAATATACATCCAATAATTACTTTTAGTGTTCATTTGAATTTCAACGAGGAAAGACATTCGAATCGTGCCGTGCGATATCAAGTGACCTCGCGATAACGTCAATAAACCCAATTTTATATTCATTTTTATTTTCGTTTTATTTAATTCTAAGTGTTATATACTGATTACATACAAATGTAACAAAACTCACACAAGAGGGTCGTTATGGCGTTCTCTCAATCTTCACGAGGGATGCAACCCTCACGAATTCTGCCCCAAATGGTTCTACGAATGACGACGACGATGTCAAACCAAACTCAAATGCACAATGCTCAGTATCTACAATTGTCAGGTAATTCATTTAATCAACCACCAACAACCCCATACGCCCAACCGTATCAACACACACACTTTACATAAATCACAACGCCTTTCCCTGAAATAGACACTAACAAACGGACAGTAGTTTCAAATAAAAAGGATAGAACCTCACTAAATTATATCGATATGACCGCCAAACATAGTAAGGAAAACAAATACTGGCTCGATGCACTGTCCACTTCTAATCGTTTTTCATTCTTAGAAAATGAAACTTCTAAGAAAGAAGAACAAGACTAATACTGAAAAACAAAGTCCAAAACCTCCCCCAATATTCGCAACTGGAGTTAAACACATTAAACCACTAGTTCACTTACTCGACGAGATAGCCAAACAGCAGTACGAAATCAAAGCTATTACGAATAATCAGATAAATGTTCAACGCAAAACAGCTGACTCCTATGGCACCATTACAAGAGCTCTGAATGGCAAGGAAACTGAATTTCATACACTCAAACTAAAAGAGTAAAGAGGCTACAAAGTTTCATTGGAAAACGTGCACTACTCCATTGACTGCAATGCGATTAAAACAGAAATAGGGGAACTAGGCCAGAAAGTTACAAACATTTGGAACATCAAACAATACAGAACCAGATTGCCACTCCCTATGCTTTATATTGAACTAAAACTCGCACCTTTTTTTTTGTGATTATGGACCTGAACAGGCTAAATTAGGCCTATCGTGATAAAGCACTCAGGAACACTTAGTAGCATGGATAGAGGGATAATGAATTGCCAATAGATGCCTATGAACAGCTACCTTAAATTTTCTCATATCATAAGTGAGAGGAAAACTGGAACTAGGGAGATCATTCCAGAGTTTAGAAGCCGTGTAGAAAAATGTGGATTGCGCCCGTTTGGTACGACAAGTGGAGATTTGTACTGCATACTGATGATGAGAATGAGCGAACCGAGTGTTTCTCGCAAAGATAGCCCGAGATGGTATCAAAGAATATAATTCAGCAGCACAATAGCCGTTGTAATAACGATAATACAAAGAAAGGACTGAAACCATCCTTCTATGCTCAAGGGACTGTATGTGAGAAGTTAAGGACGAGTCATTTATGAGCCTAATCGTTCTCTTTTGAATACGATCAACGATATCGAGAGCGTATTGGGGAGCACTAACCTAACAATAAAGACAGTTATAAGGTAGAATATCTGCAACAGTGTAAATGTGCAAAGGCCCAAAGATACGGGCACACTGAAAACTTCTGTTATCAAACACCAAGGTGCGTTAATTATGCAGGAAATCATAATACTGACCAGTGCTCCAGAAAAACAATATCCAATGATGTTCGCTGTACTCTATGCGTAGGAAATCATCCAGACGATTATGAAGGTTGCACTATCTACAAAGAGTTGCAGAATAAAACAATTTCCATCACTTCGCCCAAAACAATACACTCAAACACAATCAACAAATTTAACCTAGAATAACTTACTCGGCAGTAGCCCAAGGACAACAACAACAAAATTACTTTCCCAATAACATACCACAAACCCAGCAACTCCACCAGCAAACTAGCAATATTCAAGAGTTAAAAATATGATGAAGGGCCTATTTGATCAAGTAGGCACTATGTTAAACCTACTTACAACCGTGATCGCTAAACTCCGTTAATGGATAATCTACTGCAAATCGTTTTGAGGAATGACAACAGCTTGTCACAACACATAGACGAATTAAAATCAATTATTCGACAACACAACATCGACATTATGTTAGTTGCCGAAACTCACTTTAGAGAGAGAAGCTGTCTAACAATTCCTAACTATTTAATCTGTCCTGCAAATTATCCCGATGGTACTGCCAGAGGGCGTTCCGCTATTATAAATAAAAATTCTGTTAAAGACCATCAAGTAAATAGCTATTGTACAAATTTCCTACAAGCCACTAATGTGGCCATAGGATACCCCACAAGTCTCTTATATTTCAGCCGTCTGCTTTCCTCGTAGATTGACAGTTAAACAAGAACTATACGTAGACTTTTACAATACCCTGGGACAGCGATTTCTTGCTGTAGGGGAACTATAATACTAATCATACTGTGTGGGATGACACCCAAAGGGCGAGAATTACCCAAAAAATTCAAGAAAATAACTTACATCATCTATTCACCGGTTAACCCACTTATTTGACGAGCGGACTTTTGCATTAAGAAAGGTATCGCGCAAGACTTTGCTGTCGCCACTTCCTGTTTTGATTTGTCCTCAGATCATTCTCCAGTTATTGTCAAATTATCAACGCAAGCAGTAAGAGTCCAAGAGCAACCACGTCTAAGCAATAAGCATACAGACTGGCATGAACTTAGACGACTAATTAAGGACAAACTGATCTTGACTATCCAATGCAACGCCAGGACTCACGCTAACTTTTAAATCTTATAGTTGTACCAAATCAATTAAGCAAAAAAATTTGGAAAAACGAAATCTTTGAAGGCAACGGCACATGATAAGGACGCCAGAAAGTAGATGTTTATATAAGGCAGCCACGAATGAACTAAAACAACTTTTAAACATCAATAAAAATGAATGCATGCAAACGTTTCTCTAAGATCTGACCCCTACTGAAACCACCGAATACTCTCTTTTTGAATGGTATATAATTTTAGTGCTAACTTGTGTGAAACTACCTAACAGGTTACACGTTTTAAGAATCAATTAATTTTTGGATATTTTAGTTTAATGATTATTCATTGAACCAGATGAAATACAAAATCTAATTATTCAGAATTCTTTTAGTCATTAAAATACAGAACACTGTTAACAAGATATTCATTAAGTAGAAGTTCCAGATTTGAATTATTACAATTCATTCATATTGGCGAATGTTTAAATACGATTTTAAAGAGAAAGCATTTAGAAAATCCCTATATGATTTATGACGAAAGCACTGATTGTTACATTTTAAATTTTTCAGAAACAAACTAATGTGGTGATTTAAAAATTATTAAACCGACTTCTTATTTTGATTTTTCTAAATTGGGTAACACTTATTTAGTTCAGAATTTTATAATAGTTAGAAATATTCATTTATATGTAAACTAGAGCTACTTGGAAAGTATCCAAATAACTTGGATTTTTCGTATGTACAGGGTGTGATCAATAAGTTTACGATGATTCGTATACCTCAAACTTCTATTAAGGATTTTTGAATAAATTTCTTTTCAAGTGTGATTGAACTTGAGTTGTGTATACGTTTACTGAGTAGGCTACAACCCTATCTTCTAGTCAGGTAGGATTAACTTAACACCCTATTTATTTTAGAAAATTTTAAGGGTGTGGTGGCGCCAATTTTTCCTGAATTGCATTTCACGCACTTTTTATTTTTTAATTTTTACTTTAATTTCACCTCTACCGATATTTTTCACACGTTATATACATCCACCCAATTAATTATTTTACTGTTAACCCCAAGTTACGGTATTTTTACGATTAATCAAGAGTGAGGTAATCCTACGTTAATGGGAAGTGTAATTTTAAAACCCCTTAATCCTGAAAACGTATTCATTTGGGAATTATAAAGCATACAAATTCAGATTTATTTCAATCTAAAGTAATATTACACATTAATTTTCCAAAACACTGACTCAGCATGCAACATTTCGTTATCTACAGTGCGACCAAAAATAAGGTATTCTGACTCCATTAATTACTCATAATAACATTAGTTATTCATTAGGTTATAACGTAACTAACATTAGCATTAAGTATTTTTGTTTATAATTAGATATAGGTCGTGTAAATAAACTTTGTTATTGTAGAAATTTTCTTTTAGATTTATTGTATAAAGGTTTACTTGTTTATTCTATATTTAAAAACAAGTTGGCGTCCGTGTATTTAACTGTTTTCAGGAAGAAGCAACCCCGATTTTAAAGCGAACATATCTAGGTACATGTAAATATTTTTTGGTTAACAAAACTTTCTTGTTATTACCCAAACTGTTAAGTAGCTAAAATTTGTAGCCATGGGTGTAGAAGTATACGTATAAAACAAAGGATCTGACAAGATCCTTGAGCCAAATCAAAAGTGGCCGAGCTACGAGGAGCCAACATATATTTTGTAATTATGTTCTTATTTTTTAAATTAATTAGCACATATTTTCTTTTGTATGCAAGTTTTCATGACTACTACGACTTAAGTTAGCCGTTAGAAAAAAATTCAATGAAACAGCGGTACCATCGTCAGCGGAATTTTGTAAAATTTTGATATACTTGGTACCTTTAATTATCGCTTCCTTTGTTTTTTATGAGTTAAGTCAATTATTTGAAAACAGCTCAAGCAAGTTCTATTGATAAGGTTTGACATTGTAGAGTAGAGGGGTTAATCATGGATCTCTATTTCCTTCCGTACTTTAGAATCAAACATAGGGGTTGCTAATGTAATATGTATGAACGTTTTTTTCTGTGTACTTAAACTTTGTGACCTGGGAAAGCTTCCAACAGGGTAATCGATTTGCTTCCTTTAATTTGACCTATTCTGTGGATCTATTTGTTTACAGCAAACGCAAAGTAGACTTGCTACTGAATTTTTCTACTATTTCAGCCCATAATATTGTTCAAAAGTGCAAAAATGAAGTAATTGCCTTTTTATGCCCCCATTTCTTTTAACAGTAAGTGTAACTGCGAGTGTAGATAACTTCGCTAATGGTAAGTGGCCTACCTTGTCACGTATGTAGCTGACAGTGGTTACAGTAAGAAACATGTTAACGATCAATCTGCACTAGGTATCGGATACGCTTATCAAGTAAGCAGGTCCCGGGCTGAAGTAGAAATTTTTTTGGGTCATAAATGGTAATGATTACTTTAAGTTTCCCAAAGTACGTTAAAATTTACTTTGATAAACTCATTAACTTTAATTCAATCCAAAGTACTGAATAGATTGTCGAAAAAGTATAAAAATACTAACAACGCTAGACAGTCCTTAAAAATTTTTCTACCACTCTCGTATGATCTATTCACACGATAACTATCGCCAATGTCTGTAATAACAGCTAAATAACACCAAACCGATTTTGAAAATACACTAGTTAAAATTTCTCTAAGCTGAGTAACTAAAAACACAAAATATCGAATAAACAATAATCAAAATCAAAATGTGCCTTGATCTGACTATAACTTTTGAAGTTGTTCTAACACAATAAAAACCTAACATTAAAACTCAACCAATATATTACGGTAATTAGTTATCTTATTTTACGCGTTTAAGAAGATTAATGTTGTGCTAAAAAGCACCACATTAATAAATGTCTTTCAACTTTTGAATATTTTACAATTATTAGATTACATCAAGTTAGCACATAAAGTTCGCAATCAGTTAATTAGTTAATCAAATGCTTTTAAGTCTGCATTAAAAGTCTAATAAAATTTTTTTTACCAGAGTTACGTTAATGTAATAAACTCAAACTTTAAGTTGAAAAAAAGACAATCATAAATGGAACACGTCAACGTCCTGTAATATAAAACGCTATTAAATCCTACAAAATTTATTCAAAATAATCAAATTGTAATTATTACACTCTTGTACAAATAAAACCAATATTTTAAATCTATTCCATGTTTAATTAGTCTTATGCCTATAAACGTTTAGAGGAATGGGTATCGAATGTTTCAATATCAATTACTACTTAATGAAAGGGAACCAAAGAAAAAAAAAAAAGGAAGCAGAAGCGTCATATCTATATTCATCCACAAATTCAATAATTCTTGAACCTTATTTTAAAGAACTTCCATTATAGTAGTGATTTGTAATTTTATATTTTCCGGCATTTACGTAATGTTAATTAATATTCGTCCTGCATATCACTAACTTTCTTTATTTTGCTTCTAAGTACACAGTTTTTATTTATAAAATTCTCCGCTTTGTTTACTTAATAGCGACAATCCTTCACTAAAGCTGTCTATTTACATTTATTTTATATGCACTTCTTAATTTTGTTGAACGTTAACATAACCTGCAACTTTTGCGGTAAACGGAATTACTGAAAATACCCGCTGTTAAATTTGTTTCATTTCATTTTCATTGCTTAAAAGCCTCTAATTTTTCAAAGTTAAAAGTTATTCTTTACTTAAATAACCTTCTTTCATGGCAATGATCTATTTAGTTTATCATCAATATACTACTCTTCTGCACGCGTTTTTGGTAATATTTAAATAAATAAAACCAACTACACAGTAGACACATAAAAACCGCAATTTTTTTATTCCGACAAACGAATTTGTTTAGATTACACATAATTACAGTGGCAGACTCTGCCCAACTATCATATTTACCCCAATCCGTTAGTCATTATCCCTTTTGCAATATTTCTTTAGGCATGAAATTCAAAATACCCTATTGAAAACTTGGGTTTAGGGTGATGTAACCTTAAAAATGATTGCTAGTGGTTTGTTCTCTATATATTTCAAGTAAAAATCAATAATTCAATATCAAGAAATTTTATTTATAAGATTTTACTAAATAATTTTATACGAAACAGTAAAATATAATTTATAATTTTCCCATCGACTGACTGTCTCAAATATAAAAGTTTCGATTCACAACCTTCTACTGTACTGACCAAATAAGAATTACTGAATTTATGTAAAAGCGTCGTTTCTGTTATTAAATTTATTTAACGTAATATTTTAACAATAGTCAGTATTATATTTACAATTAGGCTTGATATAATTTCGCAAAATTTAATTAAATTTTAAAACATGTGTCTTGAACTCTATACAAATTTCGTTTAAATTGAATTACTAAAAGCACTATTAAAATAATAAGCAATATCTTAAACATCCCTTTAACCAAAAATATGTCTAAAATATACAGTAGCAGGCGGGTATAAAATTTTTATAATTTTTCATTTAAAAATAAGCTTCCTAAACTTTCAAACATCTTTATGAGATGTTCCAATAACATTTTAATGACATAACATGGTCTCAACCATTAGTAGTGTAACATGAGGTCAAAAGAGAATTCCTCTGCAAACGCTTATACGAAACAGATTTAGTAGCTTAAAATATTCTAACAAGCAGTAATAGATGATCGCACGCTTTAGAAACAGACACTCGTACGAGGGAAATATTAGCAACTGAGCTATTAGTCTATTTTGTTAGTGTTCACTGTTTGAATTGATCTAAAAGAATAGGATTTATGCTTAAAGTGTTGAGTAGTAAAATATTTTATTGGATTGCACGTAAGTTATTTGTAAGTAAATAGTGGAAAATCTAAGAAAATTGGTGAGATCTGAAATAGTAGGGATTATTTTTTCCCTACCCACAGCTCTGCTTTAAATTAACAAATTAAGGAATCTCCATAGCAGTGGGTGAAAACCGCACACATCTACACAACATAAGAGTGCATGTCAGGGTAATTCCCCAGTGAACTACTATTACTCCTGTATGTCCTCATATAAATAATTTTCTGGCTAGCATTCGTCTAAGTGTGGGTTCATTTTTAATTCAAGGTGAACAATAAACGTGTTTTACATTTACTACGATGGATCAGTCGTTTAGTTCAAGAGCACGAATTTAAATATAATAGACTAATAACACTGGTCGACAAAGATTTTGTTAAATGAATAGTTTTGACGGATTCCTATGCATTTTTTTGTGCTAATTATAAAAATGAAATACAATTTCGTTCTGCAGGTTCCATTATTTTGTAATCGGCTTATCTGTTAATACACTTTCACATTTTATAGTAATAATGCAAAAATCTTGAAGAATGTGCTTTTTATAGATCCCTCCAAAACAATTTTGAAACTGTCTGGTTCCATAATGAAAACGAATATCCTTCAATCCCTCTTGCGTATGCTACACACACGAGAGAGACTTATGCAAATGTGAAGCTTTTGCTGAAAATGATACAGGATGAAATGTATTCTTGGCATATTTGTGCAGATTTAAAAGTGATAACCCTTGTGCCAGATCTTCAACTTGGTACACCAAGTCCTGTTGCTTTTTATGTGAATGGGATAGTAGGGATAGAAGAAATCGCATTGTGGAGAAACAATTGCCGAAGAGACAAAGTCTAAAACCTGCAGAAAAAACGTTTTGTATCAACTTCCTGTGAATTCTGAGAAAATATTTTGTGAAAGCAATGGATCATCATGGTGAAGGTTTCCATTACCTGAAAAGTTAATATTCCACAAAAGTGAGTTATGCAAAAATTAAAAAAGTTATGAAAGATTCCCAGTTTGAACAACAGTTAAATGAGCGCGAGACAACAGTGTGACAGTCACTTGTAAAAGTTGAGAAAAGCTTCCAAGAAAGACAAAGACCACGAAATGCTTAGTGCACGCCTACGTCACCGTGGCCTTTTCCCGCCCCTGTTCTAATAGATTCTTTTGGGGGGACGTTTTTCAACCCCTTCATTGAATTTTCATTCCCTTGACGGCATCTTCACCCCTAATTAAGGTCTTTTTGGCAGCCACGCCTCTGACCCGGATAGGACAAAGAGGTTGTGGGGATGGGGCTAAGAGTGTGGCCGGCTTCTTTTTGGGGGCGTTTTTCGACACCTAGATGGAATTTTCAACCCATGAGGATGTTTTCCCCTTAATTAGAACCCTTTTAACTGTATTAAGTCTTTTTAACAGTTCAGCCCCGGAGGGTAAGCAAAGGTGTGCGCAGGGGTCCGGTGGGGTTTTTCCTAAGTCTCTTATGGCTTTGTTAGCGCGTGGACATACCAATTCATTTTACCGGATTGGTTAAGTTAGTCCTTCTGGTTTCTGATTGGTTCTAAGTCCACCATCTAATCTGCGCGCCCTGGTTGACTGATTAGGTCTCTGTATTCTGATTGGTTGTGGTGGTAAATCTGATCTAATATGGGACATAATGCTAACTTGTAAGTCATGTGTAGGGTTGCGCAACTTGCTCTCGGGGTTTCGCCCTATTTGTCGTGATCGGGACTTGTTCTTGGGGTCTTCATGCATTGTCGTGACATACTTGGCGGGAAATTTGAATTTGCAATCTAATAAGGGGGGGGCCTAATGTTAACTTGTAAGACTACATAAGTAAAGTTTGGTTCGAGTAGGATTTGAACTTACGACTATTCTAATAAGGGCGGGTCTTAATGTTAACTTGCAAGACAGGTGTAGGACTGTGCAACTTTGCTTGAGGGGCATCGTCCCCTGTCCAAATATCTGAATTTGTTTGTGACGCCATATGGTTGTGTATGCCCTAATGATTGTTAACGGTATAATCACCAATAAAAAGGTAAAAGAATTTTTTAAATAATAATTTGTTACGAGTAATGCTTACAAACCATAACTAGATTGTACAAAAAAGTGAAGGTTTTAATAATTTATTGTAATAATAATAGTTTGAGACTACACTCGTATTCATCATCGTCAGAATCCCCTATTACAACTTGTATACATATACGGGACATCTGTATTTCAGACGAGCAATCCATGAGGATACGACAACCCCAGTAATGGGGTACTACTGGTGCATGCTCAGGACAATGGGTATTCCATGGGTAAACAGGTGCAGTTCACAGTACAATATGAATGTAAAACACTCTCAGAGACTCACATGTGAAGCACAGAGTTCTTCCATCGTTGGTCTGCACACCACACACACAACAAAACACAGACGGCTGTGGAGTGTGCAGTACACATAGATCGTAGCCTATCTGTATGGGTATACCACATACGTCACATGTAGGGGTGTACTATAACAATGAGGATAATATTAGTAATAATAATGATATAATAATAATAGTAAAAATAATGGTAGAATACCGCCGAATACTCGCTGTGGTTGTAATCGCCGTGGGTATACACAACGTGTCGCTTTTGTATTGCAGATGGTTGATCGTCTGCGCTATTGTAGTTGCAGGTCTCGGAGTCTGTGTGTTTGGCGTTTGCTAACTCTTATATATTTACTTTACAAGTGGTTTAATCAGATTTTGATTATAAAACGTTTAAGGGTTTTCTCAGTAGATATTAAAGTGAAAACGTATACTCCTGTAAGTGCTGTGCTAATCACATTTAGTGATCACGTACAGGTAATCAATTCGAAAGTACGTATTATACAGAGAGTTTAGTCAGATTACATGAAGAGATAATTGTGCATTTATTTAACACACAGCTGCTCCATCTAATGGTTAATTTGAAGACAGGCATTTTTTATGACAGGGCTTAGTGATGTGATTTTCATAATTATCTCTATTTAGGGTCTATCTACTTTCCCTATCCCTTAGATTGAAGACTAATAGTATCTAGGTGATTAAACTCGGTGATATTGAATACCTATCTACTTTGCCAACATTAGTTTGAAAGTGCATAACTTCGAAGTGATTAAATGTAAATATACGGGAATTAAATACAGCTTAAGGTCGATCTGAAGATACATTTTAGACATAACTTTACTAATTAGATGATTACGCAAGAATGGACTCTCTAGAATATTCATCTAAAAGGGGCTGTAATTTTTTCGAAAAATTTACAAAAATACACTCTGAAACAGAAACAGCTTGAGAACTTTAGGTCGCTTGCTTACGGGCACGTCCAAGAAGCATGATAAAACGTATAAACCCAATCGGTTGTATGGTTCTGTTTAGATCTTAAAACTTATTAAGACCTACTCTGTTTTAAAAGATATTAGACCTCTTGGGGTACAAGATATAAGGGTACAGGGTGCATTAGATGAACTGCTGGGGACAGTGCAGGATTTAACCCATCAGACAGCGTAGGAATGGTGCTGACGAATGGGTTTTCATTCAGGCGTGCAGACCAGTTGAGTTCAATTGTAATGATGGCCACGCTCGAAAAAATATTTCAGAGTAATGTAAGTTTTTTTATAATGACATGCTAAATTTACAAGTAGACATAGTTGTTTTACCAGTAGGTTATGGTAGGGAGCGTATGGCTGGGTTTAGTTTTGCTGAGTTTTGCGCACGTAAAAGGGGAATTATAGGTATCAATAATAGAGATAATTTAGTTCAGGGCGTGCATTAGTAGTGGCCATGGCTATAGCCGAGTCCCATCCTCAATTGACCTACCTTAAAAAAGGTCGCTGTATTCTGGATTGGAGGACTCAAGAGTTATACGCTTCCACTAATGTGAATTTAAATAACGGGGCAATATTGAACATATTCAACAATTTCAGGATTGCTAAACTAATTACAGCATAGTTGGAAGTGTACAGATTAGATCAGACGCTTTATTTTGAGGGCCCAACAAGTCCCACTCGTAAAGCATTTTCGTAGACGGGCATTATAGTGTAATCATCAGTTTAACCGGCGCATTTTCAACCGAATATTTTTGTGAATTCTGTAGATATAGAACCAATCATGACCAACGCCACAAGAATTGCCCTAACACCTGTCCGTGTTGTTATTACAGCCCCCCTTGCCAGTCTGTTGACTCTATCGTTTGCGGTGAGTATAACAGGGATTTCCGAGGGGGATCAGTGTCTACACCAGGATAAACTCCAGCGTTGTCGCATTTTTTTGGAAGGGTAAGATACCTTATACATGTGGTTTTGCATTTTGTCCTACTTGTAATTCCGAACAACCTATCCGGCATTGCTGTAACATGACCAAAAGCAAGGCGGACTCGAAAAAACTCGTGAAAAAATATATTTTTGTACTAACATTACTAACAATTTCATCCATACTACTACATTGTGCGTTTCCCAGCATGCCTGCAACCGTTGTATTAATATCTACAGAGGTATTTAGCAGGGTTGCGAACACTACGGGCAGCGACAGCACATATTCTCAACCTCTCCTGTACCTTTCATACGTTTCTTCCTTAGCTGTGAAACAAGCATCCATCATTGCGCTAGCCCATAACTCCAAATTCTACGACGTCCAATTCATCCTTAGCGAAATCCTAAAAAAAACCCTCTGCATGGAATTCCAAAATCATATCTAACGACACTAAAATCATCTCATTAACCTGTAATAACAACGTAAAACTCATTGATAATCTAGCTTCGTACCTATAGCCCTATCCAAACTTCCTAAAACTTTTAACCTTCCCGGCTCAAAAGGCCACTTCCCTCACCTGTTTAACATTGTGCAAAACCAAAAGTGTGATGGCGTTTTACCAGCAATGAAATTTCAGTGTTCAATAGACCACATGTTGAAAATTCGAATGGCTTATTGGATCATCATCCACTCGGCCTGTTGTAAACTTCCACCTACATTTATCATCAACGTCATGTAATGGTAAGCATAGACTAAAATAACATCATCGTTTTTACATTAGTAACGTTCTAGCTGTCTCACCGTCAGCAATGAATTCACCCTGCTATGAACCCACAATCGCTCATATTCCAAATTTTGAGGAGTTTATGCTAAATTACTATTGCATAACAATAAACCCTGTATCTTTTACAGACGCCGCGAAGTCCATTGAGAAGGAATCTCTAACAGAAGATCTATCAAATAAGGAGGTTGATGCTGATACTGACAGATAAGATGTATTCTTAAAATACTATTACTTGTGATAAACTATTGGTTAAAAATCCTTTATCTTTTTATTGTAGTTTATACTGTTGACAGAAAACAATGAATAGAACTTGCACCTTTAGATGACTCAACAAACAAATTCAAATTTTGGGGCAACGGTGAGACCTAAAAGCAAGTTGTGAAGCCGTGCACTTGCCTTACAAGTTAGTATTAGACCCCTTACTAGAATACAAATTCAAATTCCCCGTCAATTGTGTCACAACAATGTACGAAGACCCCACGAACAACTTCTGATCACGACAAATGGGGCGAAGCCTCGATAGCAAGTTGCGCAACCCTACACATGTCTTACAAGTTAACATTATGCCCCTTATTGGAATGCAAATTCAGGTTTCCCACCACAACCAATCAGAATGCAGAGACCTAATTAGCCAATCATGGCACGGAGACTAGGTGGTGGGCTTAGAACCAATCAGAAACAAGAGGGACTGACTCAACTAATCAGGTAAATGGAATGGAGGTGGCCATGCCTTAATGAACTCGTAAGGGACTTAGGGAAACAATCCCGCTCGGACCCCTGCGCTCGCCTTTGCTTACCCTCCAGGGCTGAACTGTCAAAAAGACTCTTAATACAGCCAAAATGGTTCTAATTAAGAAAAAAACATCCTCATGGGTTCAAAATTCCATCTAGGTGTTGAAAAAAGCCCCCGAAAAGAAGCCGGCCCCACTATTAGCCCCTACCCCACACCCCCTTTGTCATATCGAGGTCAGGGACGTGGCTACTTAATCCTGCCAAAAAGACCTTAATTAGGGATGAAAATACTGTTAAGGCGATGAAAATTCAATCAAGGGGTTGAAAAATGAGCTGTCAAAGTAGGGGTGGGAAATGTCTACGTAAGCGTGGCTTTCCCCACCCCATTTTTACCTCAAGACCCCCCATTCGCAGTTTTTGTCCTCAAGACCCACCCTTATACTTACATTTTATTGCATACATTATACATGAATACAGACTTTGCAACCTTTAAATGTGTATTACTTACAAACCCTGCCCTCTACCTGAATTTAGTAACATTTTTTGATAAAAGCATGGGATACTTACTCCATGTGAAATAAAGGTACAGGATGGGTACTCTAAGTGGAATAAATTCTGTAACTCAAAAGGTCAGTTCGGTAGAAAAATCATGATAGGCATTCTTTATAATTGTTTCCAGCCTTCAATCTGGGAGTTACAGTTTCTCCATATATCCACCCCGGGGGTGAAGCAACCCATAACTTTTTCTTTTCAAATGTAAGGGTAGTTCAAGTGATACGCCGTGTGAAAGCTTGTATTAAGAGGAACACAACACAGTACTTATTTTCTCGGGCATTTGACAGATAAAGTGAAAAAACCTAAATGAACAACTTTCTCTGGCTTAGTGGTATTTAATTTCGAAAATGATTGAAATGTCGGTAGGTGAAGATATACCGTAGTGATAACATGCGTTTATTATCGCAACAAGCCTGATCGTTGAAGCAAAAGATTTTCTGTGTTTCTTACACTCACTAAATGCTTTTTAATTTCGACAATGCTTGAAAGGTCGGTAGATAAAAATGTGCCGTATTCATAACATGCATTTATTATCTCAGCAAACCAGTTCTTTTCGTTGATGAAAAACGCTCTTAATCTTCTTTGTTTTAATCTCGATTTTAGTTACCTGCTTGATTTGTTAACGTCCACATTAGTAAATTACAATATTGTCTGTTCCTTGTATTTTTCTTTGCTCGTTTATTTAAGTAAATAATTCCTCTAGTGTAGTTTTCACATCTTCATATCGTAGTCAATTATTTAGTATGGCTTATTTACCGGAAGCCCTTCGCATTGAGATATTAATGATGATCGGATATGGTGACCGAAGTCGCACTAAAGCTGAAGTAGCTGAATTATTTCAAGCAAATCATCCCGATTTACCGCGGCTTTCTTAAAGCACAATTAGCAAAATAGAAAGGCGCTTTTGAGAACGTCAGGAATCTGCCAAGACAAAGAAGAGAGGCAGTTGACGAAAATACAAAGCTGAACGTTTTGTTGGCTATTCAAGAAAACGTCATCATTTGGGCACGGCAACTCGCAGGCGATAATGAGGTCAGTCATAGAACTGCTTAAAGGTTTTAAAAACTGCAAAGATGCACTCTTACAAGATGCAAATACTACAATTGTCTGATGAAGATCCAGACCGACGAATTGAGTTTTGTGAAAGAATGATGGGCTTCTCTTTTCGGATGAATAAACTTTCCCTTTGCATAGTGAAGTGAATCATTACAATTGTCGTTATTGGTCTGACCGCAACCTTCATTGGATGCGGGAAACTCACATGCAACATCCACAAAAATTAAACGTATGGGCTGGGATTATTGGAGATAGAGTGGTAGGGCAATTTTTTCTGAATGGTAATCTTGGTGTGCAGTTATATATTTCTATGCTCACGGATGACCAGCTCCCAAATTTAAGGGTGCTACTTCCCAATAACAATCCATATGACTTGGATGAGAGAATTTAGTTTCAGCAAGATAGTGCTCCACCGCAATATGCATTGCCAGTACGGAACTATTTAAATCAAATGTTTCCAAATAGATGGATTGGTCGAAGAGATGCACTTGAATGGCCACCATGATCCCGAGATCTTAATCTCCTTGACTTTTTTTATGGGGATATTTCAAGAGTAAGGTTTATGTTACATTACCGACCGACCTTCAGGATCTGAGGGACAGAACTATTGCAGAAATCAGATATATTCCACAAATATGTATCAAAACGTGAAAATGGTTTTTATCACCGATTGGGTATTTGCCAAGAAACAAATTGACATCTTTTTGAACATCTTTAAAGTTATGAGTGGAGAAAAAGAGAAAAGATTTTTTTGGAGAGGTCATTAAATCGTAGTTTAGTTTAAGAAAGTTCTCAAATGAAACTTCCTTTGCTAAGAGAGTGCGTTTATTTGTTTATTATTTTTGATTTTGATTTTTTCGTTCAACAAAATAATGTTTAAAATTTTGAGAATATAAATATGCGTAGTATTCCTCTTAATACAAGCTTTCACACTTTGTATCACTTGACCTGCCCTTACATTTGAAAAAAGAAGTTAGGGGTGGCTTCACCTACTGGGGTGGATGTATGGAGAAACTGTAACCCCCAGATTGAGAGCTTGAAACAATTATAAAGAATACCTATCATGACCTTTTTCCCGGACCTTACCGCTTTGAGGTACAGAATTTATTCTACTTAGAGTATCCACCCTGTATATACGTCGAAACGTATTAAGACAAGAAAACAAACCAAACTCCATTAATAAATTAGTTTTGATAAATCTCACGTTGGGTGATGGAGTTACAAAATTAGAAAAATTCACGAGAACAATCTTTAACCTCAAACGAAACGGAAATGAGATTGTATTTGACAGAGTATAACACCCCACTCCATCTTAAGCTTCCCATTTTGGAAATCCCGTTGGAGAAATAATCGATTAATGAACATTATGTTTGGAACTGATGATACCATTTGTAAAGAGCATTCAAATGATGTATTATACATGGGGTAGTGCAAGTTTGAAAAACATGGGTGGGGTGAGGTGAGCTGCAGAATATTTCTATATGAGTCATATTGGTTTCATCTGAATGTTCTAGAAACGAGTTCGAGAAATTTTACTTACCTGTTACAGTTTCGAAGATAGGAGGCCTGGCAAGTTTTTAAATTGGTAACCTGTATATACATACGTTCGTACCGGATTTAAAATAAGTCAAAGAAGAATAAAGTTGAAATAGTTAACACTAATAATACTACAGCAAAGCTACTTTCTGCTATTATCCAAAAAAAGTTCAGACGTTGCAATATAAACTGGTATTTTAATACAATTTGTGGTAAGCTGCGAAGGTTACATCTTGAGACTCCTTAACAAAGCTATCGTCGTCTCTTACAAAAACTCGGAGTAGTCATTTCTGATGAAAGAGGCTCGTTCAAAATAGCTTATCACTTTGAAACGGAACGTTGGTTCATCTTCAGGTAATAAACCTTTTAGTTTGGGTATTTGGAAGGCATCCATAAAATCTAGTAGTTTGGATCAAGCCCGCTCTTGTACGAGAACGTCAATTTACTTTCACATTCCCGATTTGGTAAGGGAATAAGCGGTATGACAGAAGCGCGTATTTTTTTTGTAAACTGGATAGGAGAATAAATAAGGACTGCCCTACAATCGCACAAATATGGTCTACTGTGTAGCAAGAAAGCAATATCTAGCTGCCACGATCGTAGCAGCAGTGCCCGCAATCATCGTCTTCGTCGTTGAATGGATACAGGTGATCGTCTTCTAACAACGATTTTTGAAAAAAAGGCCTTAATGGCAGGTTAGCATAGAAATGGTATGAATATACATTTATCTTGTTGAATAGGATTCTACCTCCAATTTCAACAGTTGATTTTAATTGCTGATTAAATATGCGACTTGCTTATTATCTGAAATGGCAGCTATGATACAACCTGGACTTTTGTTATATCGAAAATGCACAGTGGAATAGAACTTTCTGTATTCCTCCTAGGCAGCATAAAGGCTTACCGCTGCATCCATAATATTATAGAGCTTCTAGTATCGTTTATGTGGATATTACCAAACTGAATATTTGATAGGATAATACTATACCACTCATTCGAAACGTTTCCTCAGCATCCAGATTTATAAATGTTCCATTCGACTGCCCAATTGCCTGACTTGTCGTCAATCAAACATATTTAGGGCTTCTTCAGTCGACGACCAAGGTCAGTGACTATCTTTTACAACGCGCAATACACCAACTCGATATTTCATGGAACGAAATGCCGCAGACGACCAAAAAGCAAAACCAGTCATGATCAATAAATACTTCTGTTATAACGCACTATTAGATCTTACGTACTGTAGTAATTATTCATAATCCGTTGTAATTATTAAAAGTTGTATCGTACGGTACACATTAACAAAACAATAATTCAGCAAAAATTTAACTTTGTTAATGAATAATATATGCTTCTGTTTGCGAATAGAAGTGTTTAAATTGAGTTACTGCAATAAAAGAAGTTAACAAAGAATATAAAACCGCAGAACTAACTTAAATCCAAGTTGCATTACAAATTCTCGCATAAACGTTTATGAACTACCGTTTCCTTACTAAGATTTCAAGAAAAATTCACTAGTATATACATATTTAACCTGACGCGTTGTGTTTTTTGTTGCTCTTACACTGACGTCCAAATTGTAAGCACACCATTATCAGTCATTAAGAACTATGTGAAGACGGTTAGACGTCCAGTTGGGGCAGTGTTACAGGCGGAGGCAGAGGCAGAGGCAGAAACAGAGACAGAGACAGGGCAGATACGGAGGCAGAGCAGATGAAGAGGCGGAGACATGGGCAGGGGCGGGAGTAGAGGCAGAGGCAGAGGTAGAGGTAAAGGTAAAGGTAGAGGCAGAGGCAGGGCAGTGACAGATACAGAGGCGGAGACAGAGGCAGAGGCAGAGGAAGATACGGAGGCGGAGCAGATCCGGAGACGGAGACAGGGACAGGGGCAGAGGCAGAGGAAACGTAAGAGACAGAGACAGAGGCTGAGGCTGAGACAGAGGCAGGGGCAGAGACATAGGCAGAGACAGATACGGAGACGGAGGCAGATGCGGTGACGTAGGCAGAGCCAGGGGAAGAGGCAGAGTCAGAAGCCGATGCGGAGGCGGAGGCAGATGCGGAGGCGGAGGCAGAGACAGGGGCAGAGGCAGATGCACGGGCAGAGGCAGAGGTACAGATAGAGGCATAGACAGTGGCAGAGGCAGAATAAAAGTTAAGTTACGACATTACTTTACACATATAATGTGCTTCAAGATTATTACGTATCGGTATATAGCTAAGTTTAAGGCAAATAATAGCACAAAAGTTATAGTTAGAATGATAGACTTTTTCACTACCAAAACATTTCAGAATACAAGGTAGACTTTCAACCAAGGTTGCGTGGTTCAGAAATGGAGCATTTTCAAAAGCTATTTACGCTTGCGAGGGTTGGGGTGTAGTAACTGTAATAACTCTCTTTACATTTGCAACAATAATATAAGTGTATTTACTGGATCTCTTCTAGCTCAAAACGGCAAATTTATTAAATTATACAATTTAGACACATACACATTTGTCAAAAAGTAGGGCCCCAGCATTTTGTTTTTATTCAAATATTTGGCATCTGATAAATTAGAAGATTTACATTACTTGTAACTGTTCTTCTTTAATTATCAAAGTTAATAGATTGTTTTAAATGATTTGGTATTTTTCTAAATAATTGTGTTATACCGTATATTAAAGATGTGTGTACAATCAGTGTAAAAATTTAAAGAGATTAATTGCTGATAAACCAATTTGCGTTACATCAAGCTATCGCACTGATCAGAAAATCCAATTTCAAAGCGTACTTCATAAAACAGGTAAAAGTTTGACTGCGCTCACCATTTTTAATATGGTGCTGTCGACATAACTGAATACATTGTTAGCGGTTAACATATAAGTCATGCAATTTTGTAGGTATTGTACAGGGTGAGTTTTTTTCATTACTTGTATGGGGATCTCGAAAACTGAGGAAAATAGAGAAATATTTTCTTCCTTAGAAGACTAATCCAGATACGATCTTGTTGATTTAAGAAAATGATGGCTTACTATATGTTTGTAAGAAAGTAAACTTCTTCAAAATTATTATAAGTTTTTGTTATGAACCAATAAGTTCAAAGGTAAATATGTAATTAAAAATTATTATTAATTTTATTAAATACATAAAAAGTTTCTCGAGTAGATTTGAACGACTGCATTTGTAGTAGCTAACCAACTGCGCCATCAGATCAAGCAATCGTTGTAAATTTTGTCTTTATGTATAGAACTGATGTAAATTCTAAATATAATGATATTGCAGGCTCACAATCCATTAATATAAGTAATTTGATTGTAATCTCATTAAATTTAGAATTTACATCAGTTCTACATACACAAAGACAAAACTTACATCGATTGGGGCTTGTACTTCGATAGCGCATTTGGTTAGCGCGGTACTCTAGCAAAGTACAGGTCGTAGGTTCAAATCCTACTCGAGGTAAACTTTTTATGTATGTATTTAATAAAATTAATAATAATTTTTCTTCAAAATTGTTTTAGGGCTTTAATTCGTTTATTTCTAAAGATAGATAAAAACTTTTTAAATACAATTTGCAGATAATTTTGTGCCGATAACGTCACCGTACTATTTTTTTAATTTTGCTTAGCATATTGAAGTTATGAAGCAAAGTTGAATTTTTTTAAATGGAAACCATAGTCGGCTGTGATATATGTTAATAGCACATTGTTTTCTGATTGTAATGATGAGAGGGTTGTATCACTTATTGTAATAAATAAAAGCACAGTACACATTTTTCTATTATTAAGTTTAACAAAAATCATATCTTGCCATGGAAAAAAATAAAAAATTTACAGTAAGTGTTCAAAATGTCCACCATTATTATCGACACATATGCGACACCTTTTCAACACGGAGCTTTCATAATACCTGTTAAACGCTTCATGTAGCTCCTTCTGGGTTGCATATGATAGCACAAATACGAGGTCTTTTATTAGTCCAATTAGAATAAAGTCTGAAGGTGAAAGTAGAAGGGAACGTACAGCCCATAACACAGAGCCATTTCTGCCCATCCTCGAGTTTTGAAAAATTTGATCTAAACATCTTTTAACTTGTGCTTGATAACGAGGTGGGGCACTGTCGTGTTAATACCAGTGTATGTTTGCACGGGTTTGTAAATTTAATTCATCTAGAATATTATTAAAATCTTCCCTAAGAAATTACAAATATCGATTTCCAGTTAAAGTCCCATTAAAAATAAATGGCCCGGCAAGCTGTGAACCAATAACACTGCACCATCAATTGAAGCATAACTTAGTATGAGGTCGTATTTCTTGTAAACAGTGAGGATTTGCATGGGCCGACAGGTGTTCATTATGGCGAAAAGCGCTTCAGTAGCTTGACTTTTCTTTTGCATGGCAAGATATGATTTTTGTTAAACCTAATAATAGAAAAACATGTATTGTGCTTTTACTTATTAAAATAAATGATATAGCCCTTAAATCATTACAGTCAGAAAAAATGCACTGTTAAAATGTCACAACCAACTATGGTTTCCGTTTAAAAAAAATCAGCTTTGCTTTATAACTTCAAAATGCTAATCAAAATTAATAAACTAGCTCGGTGACGTTATTCGGCACAAAATTATCTACAAATTATATTTAAACATGTTTATCTATCTTTAGAAATAAACGAATTAATGCGCTGAAACGATTTTGGAAATATTTAGTAAGCCATGCATTTTCTTAAATCAAATAAAGCATATGTGGATTAGTCTTCTAAAGAATTAAATCTTTCCCCATTTAAGCAAATGTGTAACTCATGGTTTCCGAGATCCCCATACAAACAAAGAAAACAATATTGTCTAATTTTCAAAACAGAAAAGATCGATAATTAATTTATTTAAATGTTTATCTAAATTCAGTATTCAGAATATTAAATTATTCAATTAAATTTCATTGTACCACATAAAATAATTACATTGACGGTTTATTTGCCTAAATCAACAGTAAAGGTTTATATTCACGTTCTAATAATAAAAGACTGATATAGAATATCAAAGCTTAGTAGAAACGCTTTCATTCTAAGTTGAGTGCTCATACAGATAATGAATATGTTATTCATCGTTTAGCTTCTAAGCATCTATTGAAATAAACAGAATAAGTATAATTGGCTGCTTTAAGTTGGTGTTCTTAAAATATTTACCTTTTGCCTACTTTTTATTTATTCTTTACTATAAACGATAAGTGATAATTATTGCTTTAGAATCGAGATATCAAAATAAAATTATGATACACAAAGTAAAGAATAACTAAATCTTTGAAAAATTACATGTTATTATACTACCTTGAAGATGTTAAATCAGATCGCCGTCTAACTGACGAAAGCTAATGATTAAACTTATTGACACTATAATATAAGTGTTAAGCGGTAAAAGACTTTAATTTAAGAATAACTGTAATTATTTTAATTTTAACAGGAACAGAAATATCGAAGCATGACGTAATAAATAAAATGGGTTAAAACGATCCCAATTTGGCCCAAATGAAACACTTTACTTTTAACAATTACAGGATTTTCCGTCTTAAATCGTTTTCTACCTGTACATCCCTATAAAACCGTTTACATATTTTATTAATGTTCGTATTTTGGCAACCAACTTATTCTTTAACCCAAACACAACGATCCTTTTGCGTATTTTACGCTCATACTTACGTACACTAACTTGACGCTAGGACAACAAATCCATTGATACCTTTTTCCAAAGTTTGTTATTCTAGTTACAGCCTGTGAGCTTATTTTGACGCACTGAGTGTGTGCAGTATTATGTTATGGGTAGGACGTATTTTTGATAATATATGAACGTGAGTTTTTTTTATGTGCTTAATGTTAAGTTAGAGTAAACGCTACGCCACAGTAAAGCGTTGAATATTGTATAAAATCAGATCTAAATGTGGTATAAATATGTATCAGTGGGAAGTATTGAATCTGTGAGAGAAATAATATTTTAGTAATACCCCTGTTGAGACGATAACGATTGTTACTCAATTTAGTTACTGTATTTTAAGGAATAAAAAATTTAAAATTGCTGTAAACGATTAGCGTGTGAATTTACCATATGTTGATATTGCATTAAAGTGTACAGAAAGAATATTTATGTATATTATTGTTGGTATAAATAACATAATATTACACAATGGAAAATTTTACGTATGATCGGGGACAATTCTGTTGAAATTTTCTGAATTTTTCGGAAAGAAAGTTCGCGCACACGTGAGAATTTCATAAAATGTTGATTCTAGATCTGTTTATTATGTGGAGTGAGTTTGGTGCAAAATTTGAATATTTCTAAGAACTATCAATTTTTTTATACAAATTTCAGAATGGCTAATAGACTTACCAAGTTTTGAGTTGGTGCCGTTTCCCGATTTAGCGCGCGGCTTCAGGTTTGAGCGGGATAAATATGATAACTTTTTGCAGAGTGGATGCCGGGTTGTACATAAGGTAGAGAGTGACTGTAGAAACGAGACACTCGGACCCAAAGTAATACATTTGATAGAGCAATCGCGCGCGAGATTTTGTAGTATGTGCTAAGTTTTTATTTGTAAATAATTAGTGCCGCAGTATATAAATATTAGTTGTAATTCAAAAACTCATTTTGGGGATAAAGTGTTTAAACGTTTGCAAATGAAATGATTAATGGGATTTAGAAATTTTCCAAAATTTAAGAAGTGTTTAAGCAGATTTGTATTAAACAGCAATCATTGTATTAAAAGAAAGTATTGTGTATTTAAACCCGAGCGATCAAAAAGGAACTTAGTAACACATTATGTAACTAAATAAATGAGTGTTAATCTCTATTGATTGAAATTTGGCAGTATTGGTCATTAGTATTACTGAGCTAAACATCATTAATGGCCGTTTATTAGTAGTGTGAGTGTATATACATACTCAGGATTAATTAAAGCAAATTAAGGCGGCTTGAAAATTCTACTTCAAAAATATTTAAGCAAAGTTCACCTACACTACAATGAAATCATAAGCTTTATGTAAAAGTTGCATTTCGTTGGACACAATTTTGCAAATCGATGATATGTAATTTTAGTTAGCGAAATCAAAATAAAATACAGATAACCACAATATACCATACGAATGAATACGCTTCTAAATGTTACTTGAGTTAAACTGAAACAAAAGGCATATTCATCCGTCGGAATAATACAAATAAACACTTCATTAAAATCACACAAATAAATTCCGAAAAATAGTTACCTCACAATGCACAGAATAATCGATTTAAGCTTTCCTTTTCTTTTCGATAACGGTACTGTAATGAATCCTTTGTTATTAAATAGGCTTAACTAATGACTCCTCCAAGTTATTTTTTATGCAAACTTTATTATCGACAAATTTTAAACTAAAAACCACACGCTACGATCACTTCTTCATCTGGTTGAAGTTAATGCACAAAAACGCCAAGCTACCCTTTAACTCGGAACTCGTTACAGTTGATCCGCATAAACAAAATGCGATAAATCAGTTCAACAGAATAAAGGTTCAGTTCTTAATAGAAAACACTAAAACCAAATTGTCACTATTGACAAACTAAATACAAACGATATAATAAATCGGGGTGTGTGTTGAAACTTCGATAATATTCCAACCATTGTATGCGGAAAATCTTCCTACAGTAACGTTCGGTGCACTCTCGCGGTATTGCGTAACTAATTCCACCTTACACCCTCAAACCCTTCCGCGTACATTTCGCAACCGCGCATAAATTACGTGTCTTTGTCTACAGTTCTACCCAGACTGCCTACATATACTCGAAAATCTTCAATTTTAATATCAACAACCAATCATATTGCTCCTTACATTCAATTATCAACCGCGCTAAAAACGAAGAACCCTCGGTAAAAGAAACGTAAAATTGCGTCATATTTTTTAATCCCGCGTTTTCACATAGAAACTGGATTGACAACTTTTCAAGTAACCAAAGGGCTTACCTTACTTTCGGTACATCCGTACTTTACTTAGGTCATATTGTAGTTCGGATAAATACTGCCTTCTCCTATAATGATAATTCTTACCTAACACTAATCGGTAAGCTTTTCATCGAAAGAATCCTGGCAGCATTTCTCAAATGCTCAACTTAGAATTTATATCTTGTATTTTTTCAAACTCTATTGTAATTAAACTCAATAACGAACTGCGTTTTAATTTCAAACCTTGGAAAATTTATATGATACTTACGATTTTAATTAAATTAGCTCTAACAAAGAAATTCATTTTAAATCCAATACGACAAATTCTAATCCGCAAAATCTAACGTGAAAGGATGTTGTACGAATTGAATGTTTTAACCTGATTTGTGTATAATTTGACCAAGTGTTACTACAAATCTATCTTCCACAGTCTGATAGAATTGACTTAACAACTCGCCTAGCACTATTCTTTCAGAGAAATTTCAAATTATGGTGGCGCCTAGAGAGTATTTTTCCCTGATTGAATATTATTTTATTTGTTATTTTATGGTGATTATCTAAATTTCATCCATTTTACGTCTTATATTGAACTCGCCCATTTCTACTGCAGTTAACTTGACAACCCGCTTACCTTGGTAAGCCTTCACGACCGCTACTGCAGTTTAATCGTTTGAAAAATCTTGGTACCATCACTGTGTAATTTTGAGTTTTTATCCTAAAGTATATTCACCTCTTTAACACTAGGAATGCGGTATAATTTATTTATCTATAAATACGATACCGATGAAATTGGTTGATATGTAGTGGATTTTCTTGAATTTACTGCTGCTAAATCAAGAGTGTTGAAAAATACTTGTAGATGCCACCTCCTGGAAGACGATTTGGTTGTATAATTTCGTGCCATTTGGTTCAAAACATCTACTCCATACTTAGTATGTTAGAGAAATCTCGTCACATATAAAAACTTTCGTATAGTACAAATCATTTCCCGATATCTTTTTAGCAGCTGGTAAACATCTACTTCGTTTCACAGTTTCAACTAGTGGTGTCGACACCTTTTGCAAACTTTTGGTCAAGTTGAGAGATGTAAAAAAGTTATCTACAGTTACATTCCTCCCCTTTTTTAGAAAAGGTTCCATTGTTTTCATCGAAATATGTTCAAATAACAACATATTGGTTGGTCCTGGATCGTCCTTGCCCAAGTAAGGAAATCCGTTCAACACATTTTGTTTCAACGTCAACTGCAATCCAAAACCTTATACCAAATTTATTGCGTTTATTACTTATGTATTGGGTGAAGGGACATCTGGCTTTCATAGCAAATAGTTGTTCATCAATTGTACTCCTGGTTTATAGCGCATAATACAGTTACGTACAAATTTATTCTATACTTCAGATACTGCAGCAAACTTATCAGATTTTTGACGATCTGGACGAGTTGATTATAAGTCGAATCGAATAAATCGCTTCATTTTGTTGCACAAAAGAAATTAGGCCCCTATGTTTTGTCGCACAATTGATCTACTGGAAAGTTTTTTGCACCATAGATCCCAAGAGTGTACAAACAAGATATAAACCCGCCTAACTCTTCCAAAGAAGTTGTCCATGGACTGCCACCCAATTGTCTACTTACTTCAGCTTCAGTACACTTCCTAATATTACGCATCATAGAATTGTCAATAAAAAACCTCCAAGAATTTGCACAAGTATTGTCAACGTTTCGTTTAACATATCCAGTTGGGCCAGATTCTTCTTAAGTGTGTTATGACGAGATATACGTCTACAACCGTTACTCAAATCGCTCAGAATTCTCCATTTGGTACCGTCGGCTGCATTATATCTACACTAGTGTTTGATGTTTCTGGAAAATTGGATAAATGCTCATCTTCGTCACCCATTACTACTGGTACTTGACAATGCATCTTCAAAAATGTGGGATGTACCTCATCTGACGACACTACACTATTATCACTACGATTATCACTGTCGGAATCGTACAAATTTAAATTATCAGTTTCATATTGCAGTTCGGCTTCAGTAAGCTATTTCGACATCTTGAACGCAAAGTACCTAACTAAAGTAGTTGATTCAGTGTGTACGAGTATTCATATTTAGTAATTTTTCAAAACTTCTGGGAAGTGGATAGTTATTGAAAATGTCATTATTGGAAACTATTTCACTTCTTGGAATATTAATTAACGGTTAATATAAACTAGGGAGGATTAAAGAAAATTTCTAATATCTATACCATCAGCGGGTAACGCTTTGTTGTTGATCTGGTGAAAGTGAAAGTAAAAGTTATGAAAGTTTAATGAGTTCTGAGTAGCCTAAAGGTTCTTGATTATCATTAATCATTAGAATTTGTTCCTTTTTGAAGATCTCTAACTTTCATAACAATCAAGTTCGTGCTTATTACTAACATGTTTGATTAAGAATACATTATCTACTACATGGTTTTTATCAAACATATGTAGGGCTGTGGCAGGCTTGTCCCAACTTTTGTATTTTATATGAGCTAAATGTTATTTAAAGCGAATGTTGATAAGTCGTTTAGTTTGCCCCACATACATTTCTTTACAATTTTTACAATTAATTTTATAAACTCCCGGCCAATCCTGATAATCTACTTTATCTTTTAAATTTGTCATTTCAAGTATCTGCTCCGGAGCCCTTCTAACCTTATTTCTTATTACAATGTTCTACACGTATAGCTTCTGTAACCTGCATATGTTACAATTCATGTAGGTAACTATCAAATTGCTTAATTGTGTTCCTTGAAAAAGATAAAATTGTTATTTAATAGGATACTGGCGTCATGTACGAAAAAAGTACTGAATACAAACAATAGATAAAGTGTTTATATAAATCAACACTAGCATCGCACAGGATTATTAAAGTATGCAGATAGATGCGTCGTGATGCAAAAGGTTGTATGTCATAAATACCAAACTTTTCAGGAACGACAAAGAACTGCCCAACCTTTGCCCCATTTCACCGATTTTTTCAAAAATTTATTTTCTTAGTTGAATTTGTTCCCTGTTAAGACTGGTAACATCATTTTGACGAAGACGAATATTACGGCAAGCCAGATTAGCATACGACTGTTTCTCGTCAATATTGGCCACTCTTGTTAACATAAGTCCAATTTTGATGTAAACGTGCCTAAATTTAGACCACTAATGTTAGATATTAAGAATAAAACAAATTATCCATATTATATTATTATAGTAATTTCATGACTCAGAGCAGTTGCGTCACTAATATTAATGCTCTGAGAGGACACCAATGTTGCCGGATTGTGTAAAATAACAATTTGACAACTGTCAAATCTCAGATTCAGTGGTTATGTTTATTTTATCACAATAATAAACTTTAAAATATCACAAAATATGTGTTATGTCAAATTTTTAATGTCAGAAATGCTTGACAACACCGGATAGAGATGCCAACCTAAATCAGTTCTGTCTGAACCTTCTCTTGCACAATAGTCGGGTTCCAAAGGCGGTAATGAAACAAAGTTAGTTATGACGCAACTGCTCTAACTCGTGAAATTTGTTGTATACCCATTTACATCAACGTTTAAAAAGTTTAACACTTAATTTTATAATTGAAAACAGAAAGTATTGTTAGATATATTAATTTTTATTTACATATTTTACATTATTAGTTCTTATTTCCATTTTTTGTAGTGATAATACTAGTATTTATGATTTCAAGGTGCCACCAATAAAAAATAACGTAAAGTATTCCTGGATAACTGGTGTTTAAAACACTTACTCTATTTCGAGCACTGCGGCTGCGCCGTCGTGCTCAAAAAGTCGCACGTGTTTTAAAGACCTTTTTACCCACTTATACTTTAATATACTATTTTTCTATAAACTGGAGATCTGTTTAAAAAACTCTGTTTAATTAGACACTTACAGAAACAATTAAAATGTTTAAAAGAAAAGTTTATATTTAAAATACAAAACATAAAATATTTTTTAAAAATATTTATTTAAAAATATCGTAAATACTTAGTTTAATTAAATATTTACATATTTTCATAAAACCGAGTAGGTAAATACCTACTTAAAAGAAAAAAGAAGAGCTTAAAAAGAATACTTAAAATAACTTTTAAAAAGTAAAATGTTTATTTAAACTGTAGTTTGGTGTAAAAGTCTCTGTAGGATCTGCAGATGTTGGTATTTACTTTCTTCAATAGCGCTAGGCCTATTGCATAATTTTGTTCGCCCACTTATTGCGATAGAAACTCGCGCTTGTGTTGGAAGTGGTTGCCATGCATGACAGAAGTCCAGTTTAATATTAATTAGGCCTTCTGAAATATACTGGTATGCAACGACATCGTTTACACATGGATCTCCAATTTTCTTGCCTGACCGAATACTGCTGTAGTAGTCTGTGCTGAATCGTTTGAAAATCTTAATGTCTTATGTAGAATGTTTTGTATGGTTTTTTGACTCTTGCACTTTCAATGATAGGTATGTAATCGGCATGGACGAAAATCTATTTGCGATTGTTTAACTTTGCTTCTAGATATTTGTGTTCTATGATTCTTATCATTCTTCATACTGATGTCGAGTAGTGCCTTTGATAATTTTATATTCCTATTTTGATACACACAACCATCGCTCTACATTATAACTTTTTTCAGTACCATCTGGCCGATTTCCTTCAAGATAAAATTAGTAGCTATGGTGCAAGAAACGTCAGTTTCAAGCCCTCCACCACCCTTCATGCCAAACATAACACTAGACATCCTTCGTGGCTTGGTTATAATAGACTTGGTTGTGTACATTTAACTTTGTTTTGTAATAATTGGCTGAAGCATTTCGACGGGGCGATAGTAGTACAGCTTCTAAATGGACTGTGTAACATCTGATGTTTTCATTTTCCAGAGGCAAGGATATGTTTCTGAAAAATTTTTATTAAGTGATCCGTTTTTATGCAAAGTGTACTCATTGCATCCAACCTTTTTTCCCTTGTAAATCGCTAGATTCAATTTTTATAAGTATTTTGAAATGTACTCCACGATACCTTTATTTTCAAGTTTCTAGATATAAGCGAGGCATGTCTCAAAACCTGTAAAAATCTCGCTCAAGGTATCGACAATGGTGCGATTCAACTTTTTGGCAGTGTTTTAACCAGATAACCCACATAAGACGTGCCTAGCAATCGCAGTAGAGTTTTTGTCTCTTCCACTCTTTACAATTGCTTTGCGCCTTTCGTTTTCTTTGATTGGCTTGCACAGTAGGTTCGTCACCATGGTTTCCAGGCTGCATAGTTAACTGTTGTAAGTTTTGTGATGAGCTTGATTGATTAGATTCAGGTTGATACAGATCTTCAGAGTCATATCATAGTCATATTATTATCACAATCTACATTTTGTCTCGTCTCGGGGCTGATTGTATTGACACAATGTTCTCCTTTCCTGCTATATCTATGCCCGAAGGTTGCCTCAATGCGTGTTCTAAAATTTGTGTTTCAACAGTCAAAGTATTATTAACCTCAGCAATATCGAGTCCTATTTTTGAACCAATACTTTGAAAAGTGACTTCAAGTGGATACTCTAACAGCTCAGGTTAACTTGCAACCCCATAATAATATCGTCAGTGATTCCTTCAACTCCACAGGTTATTTGAGGTCTGAAGAAAATAATGATTTTTAAAATTTGATAATTGTTAACGCTCCTCAACACAATATCATCTCCACTACACATCTTATTGTTTTGTGGCGACATAATCTTATTTATTCTTACCACTAGTCTCCGGTGAAGTAATGTTGCTCTTTGCTAAAGATACCAAGTACCGCTCACGACTTCCAACCATTTTGATAGCTTTTTTAAGTAATCTGTAATTGGTCGTATGTCAAAACTGGTTTTCGGGATTGCTTGGTATGTCAAAGACTTATGTACCAAATTTATATATAATTAATAATAAATAAACAGTGTCTTATTAAAGCTGTCAACCATGCATAAATAATTAGTTTGGCAATAAATAAATGAACAATGATGTAATTATGAAGTACATTAAAAAAAACAGTGATTGGTAAATTAGTTACATTGTATTATTTGTTGAATTCTTTAGTAGGTATAACGTCACGAACAAAGAATACAAATAAACAAACACATTACTATCATATAATGAAGAGGTCTGACATACAACTGTTTGCAGTGACCAATGCCAATGACGTGCGATTCGTCTTTTTTAAAGAATGGGGATACTCGATTTCTTATAGCTCCAACGACATAAGGCCTATTGGACGTAGAGTAGCTTACTGAGCTGGCCACTATGGTGCAATAAACCAAAATTGAGAAATGTTTGACACACGACCTATTGCATTTACCACGACGTGATTCAATTCTTAGTAAGTTTTATTTTGTTATCATACAAAACTGCGCATTCCAGTGTTTTACCAATGAGAGGACAGACCGTCGACCAGCTGAACTGACCGGTCCACTTCTTGTTTTCGTTGCAGATACTTTTAGCAAAACGCGATTACTTTATGCACGTCACAAGACGATTACAAAAATCATACAATGTCAATAGCATTCTATTTAACAAAGGCATCATTTTGGTACGGCTTTATTTCGATGTACAAAGTTTAATCAAAATACTCAAAAATATGCCAATAAGTTTAACAAAGGTTTGTCAAGTAAATTCTTGATTCAGCAGTTGTCCTTTAGTATGTAGGAATGTTTTGTTAAAGAGATTTTCCACATTCAAGAGCGAAAGTACGCTTTGTTAATGAATATATTATAAGGTTCGCAGAAATGTTAGAATTCAACATAAAACGAGCAATAATTAAAGCCAATAATAATAAACATAAACTAAACAAAAGGCAAGACATAATAACGAGAAATTATTGACATTATTACAATTAATGAGAAATTCCGTACGTCACTAAATTACTCCGTCACTTAGAATGTTTCATTTAGAAATTTCTGCTAACTTAAAGCAATAAAAAAATGGAACTGGTTTGAATGTGTTTTATGTACCGACTTCCTACAATTTTGTCGCATAAAGACATTTAGTGTTAAAATAACATCATGAAGATACTTGTCTATGTTTACACAACAATAAAGCTTGTTTGATCACTAACAGGTACGCATTTCTTGTAAAATACGGCTTCACAGTTTCCAATAAAAGGGTTTATTCTGCTTTTAGGGTGAAAAAAACTTTAGTTCAAAATAACTTAACTATCATCAATCCTGTGTAAATAGGAACAGCATGAAATACAGAAATATCTTGAAAATCTGTTGCTCATAATGGAATTGCACAAATAAATAGAGGAGGTACGTTATGTCGCTATGTACACAAGATACATAAAAGCGACATTGAGACTTTCACAAAAATGTGGATTCAGCTTTGTGTACCATTAACAAAAATAGCTTTTAATTAAATTTTAGTCTAGACATTGTTTTTTATTGACTATTACCCGCCAATTGTAGTGCACACAAATGAAAATGTGTGAACACAAGTATAACAAAAAAAAAAACAACGTATTACGATCACAATGTCGATTAATAATGGGGTTAACCCATTTAATCCCACAAACTTTTTTTTAACTATTTTATTCGCAATTCTTACTTGAAAATGTGTTTAAATACTAATTAAGTTGTTATTTAACAAATAAAATGTATATTTTTAGAAAAAAATAGATGTACTCATATAAGTACAATGGGTTGATCAAAAATCAAAAATATGTGCTATGTAAAAATGAAACTTACAATTGAGTTTTTGAAAATAACATTTTTTATAATAAATGGAATGATCATATATACGTTTTATAATAAAACTATTTTTAGTTTTTTTCTCTCTAAATACATTTTTGAACCCAGTACCAGAAACACGCCGAAAGTTCCCGAACAAACTAGATCGGGTGTGACGTACCAATATTTATTTTTACTCATCGTATAATACAGTGTTTTGACTTTTAAGCGATTAAATATTGTTATTATCGTCAATAAATTGATAAATATATCAAAAATGTCAAACCTTGAAGCTTATCATGCTTTTATAATAATATAGTAATTAATAATTATTTATGTAAACGTATAACTTGAATAAATAGAATTCGATAATAAAATTGTTTAACTAAACACCAGAATCATAACTTTTAAAAATTACAGCATCAAAAAAATTTCTATGAATAATTTAAAACAATTAAATAATAAATTTGTACACGGTTATTGAATGGTTTCGATTTAATTTGGTATTTTATTTTTTAATTACGTGCTAGGTTATGTACTATACGAAATCAAAATTTTAAATGTGTATATAATGGTGGTTCTTTCGTTGTTAAAATGTCATTTAAACAATTCTCGTGATTTACTGTTTTTTAGCTGAAAGAAGACATGGAGAATTATATTTACTATACTACAATGGTAAATAGAGCAAAAATTAAAGTTGATGTTGTACCGCATAAGTTTAGTTGTAAACCTAACCGTAAACTTTATCACACATGACTAAACAAGCTATTATAAATAATTTTTTTGCGCTAAATTTCGGATATTTTTAGCCAAATTACATCTAGAAGCCGTTGACACTGTATTATTGAGAATTAATTTAACGTTATGACGTCACAAACATGTCGACCAATCGTAGCGAGTTTGTAGTCGCGTGATTCTTTTTAAGATTTTATCAATTTTAAATAAAAAAAATTTTTAAGAGTTTTTTTGCATGGACTATTAATGTAATTTATGGGAAAGTTTTAAAATACATAAAAACAATGGATAATTTTTTTTCCAATAACCCAATTAACTACTTAACGAGTATGGAATTGTATAAAACAATCGCGTTCCACGCACAATGTGACGTCACATTTTATACATATTCATCGTACTCTTTGATGACATACGCGGCATGGAAGTTGTTTGTCTAATTTTTCTGGGAAGTGGCCGCCTTCATTTGCAATTAGACTGACTGGTACGGACCCGGTTGGGCCTTTCCGATAGTAAGTAGATTTTTGGAAACTTCTTATGTAATGATATACTACCTCTCTGAAAATTTAACAGATCCAGTTGGTTTTTGTCAGCTGACATTTGTAACCTCCAAGAATTGACAAGAGTACCATTTATCATATGATTAAATATTGGCCACTGCCTTTTCTTTCCCTGTAATTATTAACAGAGCGGTCAAAATCCCATTGAAACATTGTATGTGGAGAAAAGGCTTGATTGAAGCCCTTCAATTATTTCTTTGGCAGCAGGACACCAGCGTTTCACTTTTGAAAGTGGGTCGATAGAATGTTAATTTAGTGACATGTTGACAATATTGATGTCCTTCCATTAACAACAAGTAGCAAACCAGTTTTCTCAAAACGTATTCGAAATATCCACGATCCTTCTTTTTCATTTCACTGGAAGGAAGCAATGGGCATTTTTTATTCGGTTTTCTCTTGCTGTGTCCGTGGCCCTGAAACCTTTTTCTTTCAGGGTTTTCTTTAAATTGTAGCTTGTGAAGTAGTTGTCAAAAAATACCTCATGCCCAGTGGACACATCAACAATGTCCAGCATTTTCAAAACAACCCTTGATTCTAAAGGCAGCGCTGAGACTTTCAGGCCACCAACTGTCGCGCTGTAATAGGTATCAAAACCAGATGAGCTACAAAGCATCCAATTTTTGTATCCAGATCTCACTTGGGTTTCCCCTTATAAATTTCTTAGCAGAGTGATGCCCGAAATACCTTGTCATTGCTTCATCAATTGATAAGTCTTTGTGGAATATACCAAACTGCTGAATTTTTTATTTAGATTGTTAATTAGTGGTCTAATTTTGTACATTTTGTCGTTTCCGTCTATTTGTGAATTATCTGTCAGGTGTAAATATTTATTTATCTCTTGGAAACTGTTCCTTGACATTGCATTAGCCACTGGAGTAACCAAGTGGTCTTCATCTAAACACCAATACTTGCGCTCTTGCGGCAGTTTATGATATCCAGTCAAGAGCAGGATGCAATGAGTATCTTTATTTCTTCCTTAGTTACACGAAATATATGGTTGTTATTTTGAAAAGCATACAAATTTGTCTGCTCTGTCACAAGGTCAATAGCTTCATTTCCCAAAAATATTTAAAATATTTCAACTGGAGTTTTATTACCGATTTGAATTTTACATTATCTAGGCGGTCCATGTAACCTGCAGTAGATACTATACTAATTTCTAACATATCTTCGGTCGAATCAGATTCTTTAGGCACTGCTTTATTTTGAAAATCCTCTCCAGAATTAAAATCTAATTGGATTTTCTTCTTGAAATTGATCGATATTCATTGTTAGATAGATGTTGAACCTAAAATGAAAGAAAAAACATACAAACCAGCTTGACTCCATATTAGCCCACCGTACTCAAATGAGTACAGGCAAGTTTTGTAAAATTTTTCTATCCATAATCAAAGGGAGCGTCTTCCATGTAAATAAATGTATCTAGTACTTACCATACTAATAAGAAAAGTCGACAAAATCGAAAACACTACAAAAAATCAACACTCAAGTTGCCGACCGCGAGGTGACAGATTAATTCTAAAATCGTTGCAAAATCTCTACGACTGCAACGCCATATAACGCTTACTTTGTGAAACTCTATCGAAAGACATCTTATTTAAACTGTAAGTGTGCTCGAATCGCAAATATAATATAGGGGGTGTCGCCACTAGGCCATTTTTATCTTTGTACTCGATTGAGTACAGTGGGACAAAATGAGTTAAGGAAAAACAAGGGCAGAATATTTTACTACCAGACACCAGCAAACTCTTACCATTTCCCCCCAAATTCAAATCATGGAACATAGATCCTCCGTACAACCTGCTAAAGGTGGCATGATAGCTGCCATGCAAGTTCCGAAATAGTGAAGTAGGTGCTGGACATGGAACTATAAACTAGATACCTGTCTGTAGATGGTGAAGGCCGTTGAATCAATTAAAAATCACTGTAAAGCTTGTAGATGTGCCAAGAAATATTTACTGCTGAAATCTATTTCCTTTCGAGGCGTGGATGCAAGGAAATGCAGAATAGGATACATAGAGTTTAATTAAAACATGAACAGGTTAAGCATTATACCCAACAGTGAACTGAATTATCCATTACTAATTTGCGATAATGAACTACACTGCCTTCTAAGTAAATAGCTTTTGCTGAAATGGCTTAAGACTGCTTATTTTCTCGGCAATTTCAGACCCCAAAATATCCTACACGCTAATGTATTATTTTAGTTCGTTACTAAGCAACGAACTTTCCTGGAGTGGAAACGGTCCGGGAAAATGTTTGTCGCCTAGGCCGTCAAAACCGGTCCCTACCGCTCTTTTATCTATATTTTAGACACTAAATAAATACATACAAACAACTAATTCACATTAAGAATATTTATTGAACAGATTATTACACATATGAAACGTTTATTCTAACTTTTTTTGCATATTTATAAGTATGTTTCATTTTGAACAATTATTAAACATAGGCTGTACTCTAACTGAAAAGTCATTCTGTTCGTCTAAATTAATCTGTTATATTGACTGAATAGTCGGCGACGTTATTGATGTTTTCTTCTTCGGCAATAATACTAATAGTATTAGCATATTTCTGTTTGTCACTTCCTCCACTAAATATTTTATCTACTATGTATTCTTTATTTATAAAAAATTCCTCTGTATAGCCTTCGGCAACGGTTAAGGATTTCCTCTCTCATACATCTTTAAAGCGATTAAATCTGCCTCAGTATTAAACAAAATTGTCGCAGAGGACCGACTGAGGCAATGTCCTGTGTATCCATGTGCATGTGGCAAATTAAAAAATTTTACGATAATTTGAAGCATTTTGGCAACTGATTTATTCCCACTACTTGCCTGTGACCTGTCCCATTTGAATATTTAAAGAAAAAGTGGTAACTTTCAAAATTTTCTGGACGACATGCAACGCTTAAATCCAAAACCTTCTATGTCATTCAAATTTTATTGATATATTAAAGCAACCTAAAAAGTAAACACTACATAAATATCTACGTAATTTTAAAATTCTTACATTCTTAACCTACCTTATTCATTAAATATATATAATATGGTGCTTGAGTAATAAACGTTTCAATTTCTTCATCTGACAAAACTTTTGACTTCCTTGGTTTACAGTTGTCACTTTGACGATTCAGGAAAGCACGTAATTTGGAATACCTTGTAATATCAATATCTTCTTATGTACTACGTGTAGCTCTCAACATGCAGTAATTTGACCATAATAAATCGGAAATGCATGCAATCATGACATTTTGAGATCGGGAGGTCGTTTTTTTCTTGACAATAATCCATGAAACGTTTGTAAGCGTATTCATATTCTGCCTTGGATTTATTTGGTAATAAATTTAAGATAACATTTTCAGTAGCATTTACTAACTCTGGTGGTATCCCGCAAACCTGGACATCATCATCACTGTCCATTTTAAATATTTTTAAATATTTTTTAGCAATAAGTATGTACTAACCCGAAACAAGTAGTGAATCTCTCACTTTTGTCACAACAACATGTATTGCCCCTTTTCCTAAAGGGGTTTACGTCTATAATTCTTTTGCTTTGCTTATTAACTATCAGTCGGAGATGGGGCGGCTCGTGATTTGAATAACAAATGATTTCTGCAAACATTACTTTTATTGCCAACATTCCTATACAGCTAAATGTTGAACTTAAATCTGAAAATAGAATTGACTTATAAAAAGTAACACTATCTACAACACAAATAGGATCTCCAGGTCGCCCCAGAGGTTGTACAGGCCCGTGTCAATGCGGCTCGAGTACTGGAATATCTGGGTATTAAAATGGTTAACGTAGTTCACGGGGTTTTACGGTAGTAATTCCCATGATTTACTTTAGGAAATTTAGTTTAACCCTCCTGTGATTAAACACTCACGCAAATTAATACTTTGCAAAAAAAGCAAAACTATTTAATGAAATAATAACATTTTAGCGTGAAAATGGAATTTAACAATACTATTTGTGTATTTTAAATTCTTCAACGTGTAATTTTAATTATGGCAAAACGTTCACAATATATAAACGAATATTCCTTTATAACTATTCTGGAAATTTAACAAGGGCGATAACATTTTTATTTTCACACTTTATATGCCTTCGCCTTTATCTCAGTCACTAAGTCATACGTTTTAAGACATCGGCTTTGAAATAAATATAGCTCCAATTCAATAAACGGGGACTCCTGGTTTTACAATAGCTAATACTTTTTGCTTTCTTATAATTACTTCATTTTATTCGGGATACGTACAAACAAATGATAGTATCAATGACGGATTATCAGGATTTTGTAACGATTTTTCTTTCTCTGGTAAAGCTGACTGAAACAGAGGTTTGGGACGATTATTTAATCGATCAGGGTGCTACAGCTCGGTCGTGTAATTGTTCAGGTATTGTGTTTTTAGGAAGGATTATGTAACTCAACGGGAAATACGCTCCATGTGGTTAGATATTGAAGGAATGCCAGGTCGACCAGGGCTCAACTTTCGGACAAGCACAGGTAAAGATTACTCTCTAAATTTAACATTATATATATATATATATATATATATATATATATATATATATATATATATATATATATATATATATGATAGTAGGGGTATGAGAGCGGCGGTATCCGCTTTCGGTACTTCCGCTTTTCAACAGCGCCTGCCGTCGCTCGGGCATAGCAGACGCCGGTCTGTGTTTGAAGAAGGCGCCACTGTCGGCGGTGTACACTTCGGTCTCTGTGGTCCTTCCATCTGCTTCAGTTTTTCAGGTCGAGAGAATTTCGGGCATCCCCTGTAGCTGACAGAGTGGTCTCCACCACAGTTAACACACTTTTCTCGGTCTGTGCGGGGTTTAGTGCATTGAGTGGAGTTGTGATCTCCGGCGCACTTCACGCAGCGTGCTACCGCAGTGCAGCAATGCTGTACCTAACGGAAACCCTGACACCGGTAACACCGCCCAATGCCAGATTTCCGCCTCAAGTCCTCTACGGTGACTCGGGCGGCGTATTCCACCTCTAAAATCTTCTTCTTGTCATCTTCGGTTAGTAGGTGTACCAACACTAGGGGGATCGCTCGATCTCGCTGCTTCACTCTGAATCAAGTGAATTAATGTCGTGTAACGTAAGCTCCGAGTTAACATCAGTTTGGGAGAGCTATAAGGGCAAGTCTCGTATTACTACCTTAGCAAGACTCTTGCTGCCTGCCTGATAGGTGGGGTACGTTGTACCACACCTATCCATATACCTAATCAGCCTGTCTGGGTCCTGGAGTCAGGCAGGCTGGATCCGGATTCCCTCGCTGGTCGCCTTGGCTCTCGTGAAGGCGTCTATCCAGTTCGCGCGATAAAGCAACCCAGTCCACTCACTGACGAGGGATTACCGGGGGTACTTTCTCCCTGGTGTCTTCTGCTCCATCGCATGTCACACTGTCGTAGTACTCTTCCAGTGCCTGGCACGCGTAGTCCGTCGGGGGCGGCGTTGGCGAGCGTGCGGTCGGTTTTTTTTGGCGGTCTGAGCAGCGACGGGATGTGCTGTGTGACTTGCGGAATCCCTAACTGTGGGAACCGCAGTCATCTTCTTAGTCGGCCGTGTCGACGGACCTCCCAAAACCATGCGGCATGGTGAAAACAACACCGGCAGATATCGTAGCTTTTTTTGAAAAATTAACCATTAGCTTACGCTAAGTATCGATCCGTATCGTTCGAGTCCCAATTCAAGGATGAATGAATCTCGTTTTTTTTGTTAGTATGCTCATGCTTATCAGTAATTACTTATTATATATATATATATATATATATATATATATATATATATATATATATATATATATATATATATATATATATATATATATAGTAGAGTTTAAAATCATTTATGTAAATGTTATTTTGCTTGCTCACAGTGGTTAATCTGATTCGTTGTCCGGTTTCATGCTAAGTCGTCATCAAATAGACGGGGGGGATGCGGAGGGCATATGGGATGTTATCTAGGGATTCTTCTATCTCCTCGGGGTTTGTGTTTGTATTCTGTGTGTTTGGTGGTGTTTGCGTGTTGTGTTGTGAGGTCACTAAGATACCTAAGGGGTAGCCTATGTATGCGTCTAAAAATTTAGCGTTCACAGGAGGCAATAGAGGAAAGGTGATTGAGGTTTAGATTGGTGTATATGGGTGCTCGGAAATCCATAACAGAGCGGATACATATTTTGTAGGTGTGTTGAAGTTTTTTTAGGGTGGCAACCTCTAATTCTACCCCGGAGGGCCCCCAGTAGGTTTTTGTGCGGTTTCTAATCCTATTGAGTGTTCTTTTTACAATCGGGGAGCGAATTGACGGTTCTAGTAATGAGGATTCCGAGGTAGGTGATTTCATCTTGGAGTGAGTCTTTCTTGGTTTAGGGCGAGGGAAACGTTTCTGGAGGCAAACTTTGGATCTTCGGTGTAATTAGGATGTCGGAAGAGGATTGTTTGCGTTTTGGTGGGATTGACGGAGACTCTCTACCGGTTCGCCCAGTTGGAGAAGTTCCGAAGGGTTTGGATATGAGGCGGGAGGCCGTTTCGCTGTGACGATTAACCGTCCAGAAGGCGGTGTCATTCGCAAACTGCGCAACGACTACTCCGGGTTGTCTGACTTCCGGAATACCTGATGCGAAGACCGGGGCTAAGGCAGAACCTTGCGGTGCGCCTGCTGTAGGTTGGAAAGGATCTGAGGTTTTCCCTACTTTGACCAGAACTGACCGGTTGGTCAGGCACGAGAGTAGGAGTTTGGAGAAGGGGTCGGGAATGTTGAGGTTACGGATCTTGTGAAGGAGACCGGCGTGCCAGGCCCTGTCGAATGCTTGCTGAATCTCCAGAAACACAGCCAGGCTACATTGCTTGTGATTGAGTGCTCTGATGGTTTCTATAAGCAGCTTCAACAAGGGGTCGTGACACGTCTCGGTTGATACGGAAGCCGAACTGGCTGTTGGGAAGGAGGTCGTCAATTCTGGGTGGTCCCTGAGTCGCCTGGCTAGAATCTGCTCAAAGTATTTTCCGAGGCAACTGAGTAGGGAGATTGGTCTATAGGAGGAGGGTGAGGATAGGTCGGCTTGGGATTTGGATTTCATGGCGGTGGAGGCCGATTTCCAGTCCGTCGGGAAATGGGATAGGATTAAGCACTGGTCGTAGGTGTTGGAGAGTAATCGGAGGGCTGGGTCGAGTAAATGAAGGAGGATTTTTCGATTTAGGCCATCATGACCTGGTGCAGTTTTTTCCTTTTTTGAAATGGACCTGATCGGGTGTGATAGGGGCATAAAAAGGATTCTCATTATCGAGTTGAAGATCAGGAAGGTTAAGGTTGCCAAATTCTTCAAGCTGGCCCTCGAGGAGTGCCTTGAACCGGTTACAGATTTGGGGATCATCAGGGGATTGGAAAATGAATTAGAGGTGGTGAACAAAGAAATCGGCCTTTCCTTGGTCAGAGGAGACTAGGTTACCCTGTAGATCGGTTAAGTGGGATTTAGGGTGGACTTTCCTTCCTGTCAGTCTATCGAACTGTTGCCAGAAAAGTTTACCATTTCTGTAATCTAGTTGGGAGGTGGCTTTGGTCCAGGAGTCTTGGCGTGTTTGTTGGCTTCTCGCCTGATTAAGGCGTTAAGGCGATTGTATTCGGTCTTGAGAGCCGGATCCCTGGATAGCAAGAATCGACGATAGATTCGTCTTTTCTTTTTGATCCAGTTCACAATGTGTTTTAGTGGTACAGAGATATCGACCCGTAATTATAGAAGTTAGGTCTGTAATGGCTCTCCCGAGATCTTGGGTCGTTTGAAGATTTAGTGGAGGAAAGTTCTTGGAGATGTGCTCGGAGAACACATTACAGTCTGCTTTTGAAAAACCTTTAATGACTGTTTTGTGGAGGTGTGGGGGGAGCTGGACAAAATGAAGTTTTGACCAGTAGTGGTATGTGATCTGATGTGATCGTGATGCCTAGAAAACACTCACGATCGATATAGTGAGCTGTGGGTTCGGAAACTTTGATGTGATCTACTATTGAGGCACCTAAATGTTCGAAGTATGTTGGCTGTGTGTTGGCGATTCGCAAGAGCGGCAACTACAACAGAGCCGATGATAGCCTGTTACGTTGCCATTAGTTGCGGTGTCACCGAAATGAATGTCGCGGGCATGGAAATCACCTAGGATAACTGCATTAGGAAAGCTAGAGGCGTAGATTAAAAGGTCATCGGATAGGGTGTTGTGGCCGGGCGTTTTATACTATGAAATTAATACTATAGGAGTAGTAAAGTGCACCGTCGCAGCAACGCATTCGAGATGCTGTGGGTGTGCAGCAAGTGTTTAAGTAAGGGGCGTTTCCGACGAACGCCTCTGGCATTAACTGTCCCTGCTAAGATATCCATTGTGGAAGCAGTGAAGGATTGGGTTGGCGGATTACGGCGACTTTCATCCGCGTACCGGATACGCAGATGTTGATCCTCCGTTGGAAGAAGTTTCGGGATAGCGAGTTTAGGGTTCGGACAACCCTATCTCGCCGGTCGGGGAACATGTGGAAGAGGGAGTGGGTGAGGATTTGAAGGAAGTCTTTGATGGATAGGGATTCGGTGTCGGGAGAAGGTTTACGGTGGGCTATGTCTTCAGAGCCGCACTCTTTGGAAGACAGGATAGGTTCCAGGGAAGCCATCTTCGACCGAGAACTGGGAAGTCTTCGCCGCTTCCGGCATTTGAAGGAAAAGGTAGGGTGAACTTCCCCGCTGTTGTTACACGTTGGGTTAGCCGAGGATTTTCAGGACGGGGATCTGTGGCTTTTGCCACAGTTGGGACAACAGATTGCACGGTGGGACACTCCTCAGCAGTATGCCCCACCTGCGTGCAGGTGGAACAATACTTTGGGAGAGGTTGAGGGATACGGCAAGGTTCGAAACTGTAGTGTTGCCCGAACATGGCAACACCGCATGCGAGGAGGTACTTAAGTGTGGTTTGGCACGAGGTTATGATACGGATAAGGGATGTGGGGTGTTGGTCGCCTTAGCGGTGATGCGAACAGCGTTCCTCACGTGTGGAAGATCGATCACACCGAGGATCTCGGGTTCTAGGATGTCCTTATCGTGACGAATTACGCAGGAAAAGGAGGGAGGACGGGGGTTGGAGTTGGGGAGACCGGGACCGGATAGATGGGATAAGGTTACAGTGGGTTTACTGAAATGATGTCGCAGCCTAAGCTGCGTACCATCCGGCAAGAGACAGGAGGTCTCTAAGAGACAGGTGTGGTTGTGGTTTAACTTTGTTTAATCGGCGAAGGTTTAGAGGTTTAAGGGAATTGAATAGGGATTCTGTGTGAATATGGATTTCGGGATGTCGTGGAAGCAATACCTTGAGGATTGTGAGTGGGTGGGATCAGGATTAGGGGAGGCGGGTTTAGAAATCACGGCAGGTACAAGTGGCTGGGCGGGTGTGGGTAAGAGGGCGGGTTTGTGTGCTTGTGAGGGTTTTTGTGAGAGTGCGGGTTTGTGGGTTTGTGTGGTTTTGTGGAGGCGGTTGAGCATGTAGAGATGTAGGGATGTGTGGATAAGATGGAAATATACGAGCCGTGTTGTGTGTGTGTGTGTGTGTGTGTGTGTGGTGCTGTGTGGGTGGAGGTGGCATCGGGGTTGGGGTTAGAACCGTTACGGTAGCACAGTGGTGACCGTGCTTAATTATCGCGGTTTTTGTTAATAAGGTTTTGGAAAAGGAGTAAAAAAAGAAATTGTTTTAAAGAAAGGGTCTCCCCCGAGGTGCAGTCTCACACCCCGAAGAATAAAGAAAAGGTGGAAAACAAAAATTAATCAAAACAATATTTTATTAATCCGATAGCTATTGCTTTCCCCGACGTCGATCCTGTAGTTGACGGTGGCGGTGTCCTGGATGCTTCTTTATGTTGTTCTTCGCTCTTGCTGTATTCCGGCGGCTCCTGATTGCTGCTAGGCTGTGGCTCCTCTACTGATGACTGCTTCTTCGTATTATCTGTAAGCAAGCAGTGACGCATCTAACTCCGGAGCGGAGAAGTTGACGATGCCGGAACGATAAGGGTTACAACGCTAAGTTCTTTTTTGGAATTAAGAGATTTGTAACAAAGATCATAAAGGCTCTTACGCGGGTATGGGCTTACGTTCGATACCGAGGTTCTGACTACCCTAAATGAATCTCGTAGGAGAAAGGAAAAGGAAAGGTCACGTATTTCATTCCCTCCCCAAGGGGGAGGGCGGGCTGTTTGAGCTTTCCAAGCTCCTTCAGCCACAAACATATATGCATGGTGGAGGTAAGGGTGGGTGTGGTCAGGATAGGATCTGAAGGGACGGAGTTAGGGTTCTGAGGGGAAAAATACTACCCCAGAATTGGCCTAAGTAGCCGCACATGGTGTGCATATACGTGGTGACCATGCCGTTACAAGTATATGAGGAACACCCCCTGAAAAAACCTCATACAAGGTAGACGGTAACGGGATCTCGTCTCGCGTTTCCACTTATATAGTCCGTGGTCTAACGTGATTGGATAATGATCTAACTCTTGATTACCGAAGAAGGGGTAAAACTTAATTATTTTAACTGAATCTGAGCATTTTCTATAAGATAAAGGCATAAATTAAAATATTTAGTTTGCGAATTTGTGTAATGTTTTCTGAATCTTTACCAATAAACAAACAGTGATTGTCAAGGAAACGAATTCACAAGCAATAAGATGGTAACCACAAATTGTTATGCATTTATAAAAATTCCTTAATTTTTGATAATGTTGATTGCGATTTGAGAAAAAATAGTATGTGTACCTCGTAGTAAAAAGCACATTCCCAGACTTCAATGCTTGTTGGTCTCGGCTTCATCGTCGTCCGAGAATGTATTTCTTTTACTACTAGATACACAGTGTACTAAAATATAACTAAATCACAGTTGGTATTCGTTGTAGTAACAGCACTGGTAGAAAATTCGACATAATCGACATTTGACATAACACAAAGCTAATCACGTTACCGTGTACATGTACGCATCAGTTATTGTCCGTATTAGTTCCTTATAAACTACAAGTTACATCTACAAATTATTATAAAGTCAACAAAATGGTAAGGTACCTACAAAGTTCGAGTAATGAATAATTTCGAAATTGTAACTGTTGACATCGGCACATAAAACCTGTGTATCACTCTGCCAATAAATAGTTTACGAGTAGTCATAAATTGGTAGGCCTCCACTTCGTCTCGGTCTGCAAAGCTTACTCTTACACGCAAACCCCTATTGTCTGGCCTTCTAATACAAATAACTATTATGGAATGATAATGCTAGTCAACTTGCTTCAAAAGGAATTTGACATTTGAGTGGCATCCTTAGATATTCATCAAATAGAATTGTATTTTGACATTCTTTCTAGTTTAAACTTCTTTCGTCAAAACGGGTTGTCGCTAAAACAACTTAGGGTTACCAGCGTCAAAACGGCTGCGTCTAAATGTCCATATCCGGGTAAATCATCACGTATAGAAATATAATAACCAAAAAATGAAAACACGAAGTAGTCTAGGGTGAGGTGGGGTTTCACTTTATGTCCTAATTACTTGAATACTTCAGACTTCGAAAGATACAGTTCTTTAATAGAAATTGTTCACCTATTTGGATGGTATAACGGACAGAGGAATGCAAGAAACTCGACAAACTAGAACCAATTTGCGAAACATTTGATCCTTTTGTTGAAAGGTATGTCGCTAACTATGAAATAGGGTGTTACTCCACAATCGATGGACTATATTCCCAGTAAGCCTGCCAAATATGGGATAAAAATATATTCTTTAGACGATGCCGAAAACTTGTATATCGCTAAAATGGAAATTTACGTTGACAAGCAGGACAACGCGACAATCCTAATGAACCTCTTTATAACGCCAGTAAAGAACATAGGTCGCAGTGTTACATGTGATAATTTTTTCAACTTTTTCCCATTGGCTGTAGATCTTTTAACTAAATATAAAACAACTTTAGTCGGCGCGATAAGAAAAAATAGCCATAAGATTTTATCTACTAAAAAGAGAAAAGTTTGTTTGCTTTTCGTAATGAATGCTTATTGGTAATTGTAATTATAATTTTTTTAGGATAATTATGCAACCTCTTTTTTATACGTTCATAACGAACACGGGCAACATTGTTAAAAGAAAAACAATAATCTATGTCAGAATGACGTTTAAAACTTCATGTAAGGTAGAGATTAATAGGCTTAAATACGTATTAACTTAAAAAAAATCCAATGCCGCCCGCTTCTATAAGATACCAAAGTAGAAACGAGGAGAGTAATAGGAGGGCTGGTCGAGTAAGTGACGGAGGATTTTGCGATCTAGGCGGTCATTTGAAATAAGTGTGGACCTGGTCGGGCGTGATAGGGACGTAAAAGGGATTCTCGTTATCGAGTTGGATTTTAGGAAGGTTAAGGTTGCGGAATTCTTCAAGAAGGTCCTCAAAGAGTGCCTTGAACCGGTTATCGAATTGGGGATCATCTGGTGATCGGAAAATGGATTGGATTTAGGGTTACCTTTTCTTCTGGTCAGTCTATCGAACTGTTGCCAGGAGTCTTCGGCGTGTTTGTTTGCCTCTCGCCTGATTCAGGCGTTAAGGCGATTGTATTCGGTCTTGAGCGCCAGATCCCTGGATCGCAACAATTGATGATAGATTTTAATAGATTTAATAGATTTTTAATGGTACAGAGATATCGACCGCTTCCGTAATTACGGAAGTTAGGTCTCTAATGGCTCTCTCGAGATCTTGGGTCGTTTGAAGATTGGGTGTAGGAAGGTTGTTGAAGATGTGTTTGGAGAACACATTCCAGTCTGCTTTTGATAAATCTTTAATGACTGTGTACTGAGGAGGTGTAGGGGGAGCTGGATAAACGAAGTCTTGACCAGTAGTGGTATGTGATCTGATGTGATGGTCGGGCCTAGAAAGCACTCACGACCGAAATATGGGTTCGGAAACTATGATATGATATACTATTTAACCATCTATATGTTCGAAGTATGTTGGCTGTGTGTTGTTGATTCGCAAGAGCGACAACTGCAACAGAGCGGATGATAGCCTATTACCACTGCCATTACTTGCGGTGCCACCGAATTGCATGTAGCGGGCATTGAAATCACCTAGGATAACTGCATTACGGAGGCTAGAGGCGTAGATTAAAAGGTCATCGGATAGGGTGCTGTGGCCGGGCGGGTTGTAGTATGAAATAAATACTATAGGAGTGGGAATGTGCACCATCGTAGCAACCTATTCGAGATGCTGTAGATGTGCAGGAAATTGAGAAGGACTGGATTGGAAGCAATCTTTAATTAAGTGGGCGGTTCCGTGTTGGCTGTTGTTTACATAGGTGTGAAATGTGTTAAAATTAAGTGTGCATCTCAGTATGAGCTTTATTTCTGTGATGGAAAGGATGTGTATATTGTGTGTGAGTAAAAAATGTTTAATTAAGGGGCGTTTCCGACGAACGCCTCTGGCAATAACGATCCATTTGGAGGGAGTTAAGGATTGGGTTGGCTTCATCCGCGTACCGGACACGCAGATGTTGATACTCCGTTGGAAGAAGTTTCGGGATAGCGAATCCATTGTGCGGACAACCATATTTCGCCGGTCGGGGAACATCTAGAAGAGGGAGTGGGTGAGGACTTGTAGGAAGTCTTTGATGGATGTAGATTCGGTGTCGGGAGAGGGTTTAAGGTGGACTGTGTCTTCCGAGTGGGACTCTTCGGAAGACAGGATAGATTCGAGGGATGCCATCTTCGACGGAGAACTGGGACGTTCCCTTAAGGAATAGGAACGGTGAGCTTTCCTGCAGTTGTTACACCTTGGATCAGCCGAAGATTTGCAGGAGGAGGATCCGTGACTTTCGCCACAGTTCGGACAACGGATGGCACGGGTAGGACACTCCTCAGCGGTATGCCCACCTGCGTGCAGATGGAACAATACTTGGGGAGAGGTTGAGGGATAAGAGAGGTTCGCAACTATGGTGTCGCCCGAACATGACGATACCGCGTGCGAGGAGGTCTCAAGGGTGGTTTGGGAAGGGGTTATTATGCGGACAAGGGATGTGGGAGTGTTCGTCGCCTTAGAGGTGATACAAACTGCCTTCCTCATGTGTGGAATATCGATCGCTTCCCGGATGTCTTCGGCTAGGATGTCCTTATCCACATGACGAATCACACAGGAAAAGGAAGGGATCTAGGAGTGGAGTTGTAGGTACCTGGGACCGGAGGGTTGGGTTAGGATGACGGTGGGATCGCCGAAGTGGTGTCGCAGTCTAAGCTATGTACCATCCGGGAAGGGAGAGGAGGTCTCGACAGGCGTGATTGTAGTTGAACGTTAAGTTCAACCAGGGAAGGTTAAGGTATGTAATAGAGTTGAATAAGGATTTCTGGGTAGTTATGGATTTCGGGACATTGCGGCTGCAATACCTCAAAGATTGTGAGCGGGTGGGTTTAGGATTGGGAAAAGCTGGTGTAGGAATCGCGACAGGTACAGTTGCCTGGGAGAGTGTGGGTAAGAGGGCGGGTTTGTGTGTGTGTGTGTGTGTGTGTGTGTGTGTGTGTGTGTGTGTGTGTGTGTGTGCTGGTTTGTGTGGTTTTGTGGAGTTGGTGGAAGTTATAGAGATGTAGGAGTGTGTGGGTGAGGTGGAAATGGATTAGGCGCTTGAATGGGAGGGTGTACGTGAGGATGGTGGTGGCGAGGCGAGGGTGTGTGCGTATGTGTCTGTTGTGTGCGCTGTGTGTGTAGGTGCAGGTGGACGGGTGGCATCTGGGGTTGGGGATACAACCGTTACGGTATCACGGTGGCGACCGTAGCTTAACCATCGCGTTTGTTAGTAAAGTTTGGAAGTAAAAAGAAAAGAAATTGTTTTAAAGAAAGGCCGGGTCTCCTCCGAGTTGCAGTCTCATACCCCTAGGGAAAAAACTTGGGAATCAGAGACCCAAATAGAAAAAGGATCAAAAAAAAGTGTTAAAATAAAACAAATTAAAATTAATTAAAAAATATTGTTTATTAACCGGTACCTACTGTCTTACTCGACGTCGATCCTGTAGTTGGCGCTGTTCTGGATGTCGCTTTATTTTTGTTCTTAGCTCTTGCTGTATTCCGGCGGCTTCTGCTTGCTGCTAGGCTGTGGCTTCTCTAGCAAGTAGTGACAGATTTAACTCCGAAGGAGCGAATATCATAATGCCGGAACAATGAGCATAGAAAACGCTAAGTTCTCTTTTTGGGATTAACAGATTTGTAATAAGAACCACAAGAGCTTTTATGCGAGAAGGGGCTTAAGTAAGATAACGAGGTTCGGGCTGCCCTGAAGCTTGTGATCTAGAGTTATCCCTTTTAACAGGTGAATTCACGACGACATTCCGATATTTATCGATCTTGATCACGTTATCGAATTCAGCGTACACCAAGCGGTTAACGGGTTCAACGTGAGCTTCATTAAAGCAGACTTCTAGGTGAAGGGAGTCGTCTCTAACCAGACCCTAGTGCGTGCTAGCGTTTGCAGACAAGTCAGGGGTGAAAAGTCATTAAACAGTAGCCATTGGGGTAATCGCTTCTCGATTTATCGTTGTCCTCATTCATAAAAATGAATACCGTTATCGGAGAATAGTGTTGATATTATATATATATATATATATATATATATATATATATATATATATATATATATATATATATATATATATATATATATATATATATATATAAACCATTAGTGTAAAGTCCGGTTGTGAGGCTTCGACGGAATTCGTTGGCCATCAACATGTAGTTAAAATTACCGTGATGAAAATTGAACGAATTGAAGGCGTAATCACCGTTGAAGGAGATTGATTTGTATACTACCAGTAAACTAGCGTCCATAATTCTTGTCTTGTAATTTAAACCGTGTGCAGCCATTAGACTAAATATATCTCTTGATCGTAAAAATTTAGCCTTTAACTCGACACTACTAATGAGAAACTTTTCTTGGCTAAGCAAATCCGAGCGCACGTGGCCAATCAACTCTACCTGCTTGCTGGGCGCTGCAAGTACTTGACGTTTTGAGAAACCCTTATTTTCTTGTCCCAGTGTATTCATTTGCCCGGCTGTATTAACCTAGATGTGAACTCTTGGTCTCCTTTCCATAATTTAGCAACGTTTGGACATATGAGCGGTAGGCGTAGGTGTTTTTTGGTTGTGACACCATTTTTTGATTTAAGTAAACTTCCACTTGTGACAAAAGCGAATGTATCCAATTGTTTACCGGTCCTACAACATCCGCGTCAGCAAGTGCTGGATCTTGTTGCCTTGGAACTTTAGCTGTGATGCACAGCATGGTCTAACTTAAATCTGTGTAATCGTTTCCATTTAGGGGCACTACAAACTCCATTGGAATGTGATCACTATGAGCTGATAGGGGCTTGTAAATTATCCGTTCGCCACTGTCGATACTTGTCTGCGTCGACGGTAAAGCGAACAAATCCAATTCGAACTAGACGCATTCACCGATTGGGCATGTAGAAAAGCCATTATTATCTTGAAAATATATCGTCGTAGGTGGGTTTCTTCTTTTTAGCAACAGCTCTCGGTAGAGACTGGTTATTATCGGCCAGGCGTACTCTTTTATAGCCTGGACTCTGCATCATTTCATCGATTTTCTCATCGGATTTACGCTTAAGGTTTCTACCTACCTCACGATATCTTTCTTTAAATGATTCCTTAACAGTTCGATCCTTTATGATGTCATCAAGAATATCGGCACCAGTTCTGAGAGCTTCTTTTAAAATACTCTTTGCACCGCACCTAAATAAAGGTGTTATACCTAGTCAGCTCCCTATACCATGTTCACGCTGATACGGTGCACCTCTGTAGATGGAGCTGATACCGTTACCACGCCGATTCATATAATATTGTTGATAAGGACACATCTTTATTACTCTCGTAAGCATATGTTTCTGAAGTAATATTTAATATACGCATAAGTGGAGATAAAACATAACCCACAATTTTCGGTTCAACGATGTCGCAATAAACAAACATCTGCGTTGGTAATACCATCCATATACTAACAGTGTGCGGAGGTATTGCTTCCATGCCTATGTTTTAATACGGACGATAACCTAACTGTAAGGGTAGACGCTGTGAGAATCCGAATATCGAGGAGGATGTTTTTAATTTCGTGGCAACGCGCTTACTTAGATTATGGTATTCGTTGGCAATTTTTTTCTATGCTGGCATAATTTCCCGAAGCGAAACGTAACACGTGCCAGCCGTCCTCAATATAAATGATTTTCTCGCTGTCGTGTTGAAAATGTGATGGAACATTTTTTAATATAGCCTCTAACACACCCTTTTCCCCTGCAGGTAGATCAATTCTATAATAAATTAAATTGTTTGTCGCACGTACAGCGGCAAAAGAGAAAGGGTACTGAATCTCCGATATGCCTACAACAGACGACCCTGTTAATCTTATTCGTTTTGGCAGCTGTGTAATAAAACTTGACGTCATATTGTCTAGAAAATATGCCATAGAACTATTACTCAATAAGGTAAGATAGAACTCCATTTTTATATCTCTCAACTGCGAAGTTAACACCCAACTATTAAATTTGTCACTGTATCCACGCCACTTGACCAATTATTGTTTATGTCGTCAGCACCTTCTCTGCTAAAAACTTATCAACTTTGAGTAGGGTATCTTTAGCAACTGCAACAACTTGCAATTCCTCCTCGTTGAAGATACCCGCAACAGGGTCGTTATAAAGATCGATTATGGGGTAAACTGACGGTCTTCTTTTTATCACAGCACTAATTGTAAAAACTTCATCGCTCCAATTTGTTTAATATCCATTCTCAAATGTGTACTTAGTTCTGGCGATTCCAACATGTTCAATGGCTTTATATTTAGGATGACGTGATGTGCCTAAGTCTTTCGCGTACAGGTTATTCCACACTTTCAAAATATTTTCATCGTTTACAGCCGCAGTCATCTTATCTTGAATGAGGGCTATTGTTGTAACAAGTTTTTGGTGACATCAACATATCTGTAGGAATTTTGTAGTGAAATAACGCCACATCTTTGTTTTCAATGTTTTATTAAATATTTCAACTACAGATGCGTGTGTGTGTGTGTGTGTGTATATGTGTGTGTGTGTGTGTGTGTGTGTGTGTGTGATGTAATGTGTGTGTTGTGTGTGTGTGTGTGTGTGTGTGTGTGTGTGTGTGTGTATGTTTTTGTATGTAGTGTGTGTGTGTGTGTGTGTGTGTGTGTGTGTGTTTGTGTGTGTTATATATATGTGTGTGTGTGTGTGTGTGTATATATGTGTATATTGTATTTTTTGTTGTGTGTGTGTGTGTGTGTGTGTTGTGTGTGTGTATGTGTGTGTGTGTGTGTGTGTGTGTGTGTGTGTGTGTGTGTGTGTGTTTGTGTGTGTGTGTGTGTGTGTGTGTGTGTGTGTGTGTGTGTGTGTGTGTGTGTGTGTGTATGTTTGTGTGTTGTGTGTGTGTGTGTGTTGTGTGTGTTGTGATGTGTGTGTGTTGTAGTATGTGTTGTTTATGTGTGTTTGTGATTTAGTGTGTGTGTTATGATGTATTTGTTATATAGATAAGTGTGTGTATTATTTATGTTCGTTTAGTTGTGATAACAAACTCTGTGTTGGTATCTATATACTATTGTGGGGTTTGTCATGTTGTTTATAGGTGATACTAATGTAGTGTATGCGTTTGTATGTATATCGAATTGTATGATTTTAATTTGTAGTAGCTTATGTAGATATATATTCGTATGGCAATGTTTTTCTATTGCTGGATAATTGTCCGAAGTGAACGTATACATCTGTGGTAGTCTCATATATAATGTTGTCGTGTTG